>JBBHAA010001838.1:560000-1160000 GCA_037953035.1 Aquarana catesbeiana
TAGTATAGGGCACGGTTACTATCTCTTATACGTAAGGTTTGTTCCTCAATCAAGGTTTTTAATTCTATTTTTTTCTCTGTTAGCTCTATTAGTATTTCACGTACTGGATTTTGTTTGTGTTGAGCTTCTATTATGGGTATTTCTTTTAATAGTTGGGTTATTTTGTTACCTTTTGATTTTTTCAATCTAGCCCCGTGTTTTATAAAAAGGCCTCGGATTACACATTTTAATGTTTCCCATTTGATAGGTAGCGAAGTAGTATCTTCTCTGTGATCGTATAAGAAGTCTGATATTGCCTTCCTTATTTCTATCACACAAGTCTCATCATGAAGCAAGTTATCATTGAGCTTCCAATTCCCTTTCTTGTTACTACCCTTAAGCAGATCCAAAACCAAAAATACTGGTGCATGGTCTGACCATATCGAACTACCTATTTCGGATGATGAAGTTACCGCCATCCCCATTTGGTTTATCAGAAAAAAGTCTAATCTATGATATGTCTTATGTACTATTGAATGAAATGTGAAATCCTTATCTGTTGGATGTAGTGCCCTCCATATATCAATCAACTGGTATTTAGCTATCGTATCCAAAAAGTTTTTCTTCTCTCTGCCCATCTGTATTATCGAAGGTGCTGTAGTATCCATTTCCCTATCTAGTACCAAATTAAAATCTCCTCCAATAATTATTATCCCTTCAGCTTTTTCCATAAGCTGTTTTAAGATTTGTGTTCCTACTTTATATTGTCTTTGATTAGGTAGATACATGTTAATGAATGTATACTTTTTGCCATATATAATAAGTTTGAGTAATATTGCTCTTCCATCCTTATTATGCCATTCTTCCAGCATTTGGTGAGGTATTGTTTTATGTATTGCTATAGAGACGCCCTTTGATTTTGAATATCGAAAGGAGTCATGATACCAGGTAGTGTAGAATCTATTTTGTAGATTTGGGACGTGGTCTGTACGGAAATGCGTCTCCTGGAAAAAGACTACCCCTACTTGTTGTTTATGAAGAGAGTACAGGACCTGTGACCTCTTTGATGCTGAGTTGAGACCTCTAATGTTGTACGAACATATTTTCATATTTTAGGACCAATAAAGCCACTAAGAAGAGAAAAACAAACAAAAAAACAAAAAAAAAAGAGGGAAAAAAAAAAAAAAAAAGAAAAACAAAAAGCAACAAAAAAAAAACAATTGCAAACCCCCACTCTCACACTCACCTCACTCCCACACTGTCTTGTATCTATTGACTAAAGAAAAAAATAGTCTTTCTTACTATCTAAGTAAATTCCCTACTATGGGGGGTTTTGAGCCTGGTGACCAAGGGTCGCCTCTCGACCGCTGACTTCCCGCTGCATTTTATCATTTTTTCTTTCCCCTTTTTCCTTCCCTTCATCATCCTCCTCCTATCTTGGGACACTTTCCTCACTATTTTCCTTGGCTCTTTCTTTCCCTTCGTACCCTCTCCTTTCTTTTTTTATATCAAACCTGAAAGATAAAAGTTCTAATTAATTTATTGTTTTCTAATTTATTTGAAGTAAGATATTATGATGCATAATTATTGGAGTATGGTGTACATTTGGCAAACCAATTAGACTTCATTGGATCTTATAATACAGCTAAAATAAATATTATATGTTGTTATAAGTAATAAGTATTACAGACAAAATGTATTGTGCTATAATAATGTCATAAAAATTGCAGTTATATAATTGTTATTTAAACTGTATTTTTTCTATATTTTTAGCACATATTTTTAACATTTGTTTAAATAAACAATTTAATAGAAATGTAAAATTTCAAAATTTTAATGGAAATTTCCTTTTCTTTCCTTTCTGCCATTTTTGTCACTTGAATGGTGTAAAGATACCAAAACGATTAAAGGATTACAAAAGTTATCTAAAAATCCTCCACTTCTTTTTGGATTTCTTCCTTAGCCTCTCTAATTCGGCTTGTAGTTCCTCGTTCTGTCTAACTAGTTGTGTTTGTCTTCCTCTCTCCAGTTCCTCCTGTTTCCATTTCATCTCCATGTCCCGGTCCTGTCTCTCCCTCTCGCTCTGCCGGTTGATCTTCTCTTCCTGCTCCCTCTTTTGCCTCTGTAATCGTGCTTGCTCCATGAATTTCTGCTTCTCAATCTTCTCCTGTTCGGCTTTCTTTGCACACTCGTGTATGTATCTCATTACGAAACTCTTCCTCTCCATGATCTCTTTCACTGGATCCTGTGGTCGGTGTTCTATTCTAAACTGAACGTCTTTAATGACTTCATGTAGGAACTTCAGCACCTCCTCGTGTCTCCCCCTGGTCTTCATGTGGTCTTCTTTCGTGTAGTTTTCAAATGAGAAAATTCTTTCCATGCCCATGTCCCGAAACGCGTTCTCCGTATCCGTCAGTTTCCCGCTGGTCTTGTGAGTGAGGACAACAATGGGGTACACACCTGAGAAACAAATAAAGAGATATGATTTTTTTTTCCCATGTTAACCAAGTCTACAAGGTATTTGGGCATCACGACTGACATGGAACTGGATCAATGGAAGATTTGATTAATGGTCAAAAAGTGTGTATGCTTTTATTTGTGTTCCCCTTTTTTTGTAACTGTGTAGGGATATTATGTACCCCTTATGCCCCGTACACACAGTCGGATTTTCAGATGGAAAATGCTCGATGGGAGCTTGTTGTCAGAAATTCCGACCGTGTGTAGGCTCCATCGAACATTTTCCATCAGAATTTCCGTCACACAAAATTTGAGATCTGGATCTCAAATTTTCCGACAGCAAAATCCGTTGTCGGAAATTCCGATTGTGTGTACACAATTCCGACGCACAAAGTGCCACGCATGCTCGGAATAAACCAGAAGAGCAGCACTGGCTAGTGAACTTCCTTTTTCTTGGCTCGTCGTACGTCTTGTACGTCACCGCGTTCTTGACGTTCGGAATTCCCGTCAAGATTTGTGTGACCGTGTGTATGCAAGACAAGTTTGAGCCAACATCCGTCAGAAAAAATCCATGGATTTTGTTGTCGGAATGTCCGATCAATGTCCGACCGTGTGTACAGGGCATTACTCATTGTCATTGAGTGGCTTGAATCTGACTGCCCCTTATTATTAACCACTTCAATACTGGATACTTTCATCCAATTTTTCAGCTTTCAGCGCTGTCGCTCTTTGAATGACAATTGCGCGGTCGTGCTACACTGTACTCAAATGCATTTTTTTTATAATTTTTTTTCACACAAATAGAGTTTTCTTTTGGTTGTATTTATTTACCACTGTATTTTTTTATTTTTTTGCTAAATAAACAAAAAAGACTGAACATTTTGAAAAAAAAAACAAATGTGTTTTCTTTGTTTCTGTTATAAAATTTTGCAAATATATAATTGTTCCTCATAAATTTAGCCCAAAATTTATTCTGCTACATTTCTTTGGTGAAAATAAACCCAAATCAGTGTATATTATTTAGTATATAAGAAAGTTATGAAGTCTACAAATTATGGGATATATTTCTGAAAATTGATCAGTCCTGATGTAATGACGGCCAATCTCATTTCTTGAGGCTCAAAACACCAGGACAGTAGAAATATGATTGGGGGCTACAGGCACACCGGAAGTGACGCAGGAGTACGAGCTCGGTGCTCATGGATTACATGACTGTTTTTATTGATCTAAATGTAGAATAGTAAAATAAGCACTGGACCAATCAATAATCAGAACGGCGTAGCCCCGTTCCCAGCACCCGATTCAACAGGCATGGCATAAAAATGAAAAAATTAGCCGTTCTTATTAATAAACTTTTAAAAACGTTACTACACTATCGGAGATCTCTTCCTTGCATATCACTATATTCACTGGCAGGATCCCAAGGATTTTCCCAGAGGAGATCTTTCTGATTCCTGAGGTCCACAGGCGGTGTTCACCATTGAAAATATTCTTGGAGGCAGGCAGAGGCATATGGACCCATTTATCTAATGCTGTTACCTTACAGTGGTAAGGTGAGAGACTAGAGAGCACTGAGGTGTCACAGCAACTATAAGAAAGGACACCAGTCACCTTATTCTTTTGGAAGAGATAGTTCATCCACCCCTTCACCCTATCAGGCACTGCTGTGTCTGCACTTGGACTTCACTTAGTATATATCAGTCACTGCACACGTACAGTAAATGATTGTCACTTTTGTGGTCACTTTGCACATTGTTATTATTAGTTCATCGCACGTATTTGCATTTGTATATGTGCATTATATGTTATTGGTTTTATAATTACACATTCATATTCATTCGATCACTTGTTTGATGCACTGATACTTGACAGCGCAACACCACTACTCTAATGCCCTGTACACACAATAGAATTTTCAGACAACAAAATCCCGGATTTATTTCCGATGGATGTTGGCTCAAACTTGTCTTGCATACACACGGTCACACAAATGTTGTTGGAAATTCCGAACATCAAGAACGCGGTGACGTACAACACGTATGACGAGCCGAGAAAAATGAAGTTCAATAGCCAGTGCGGCTCTTCTGCTTGATTCCGAGCACGCGTGTAACTTTGTGCGTCCGAATTGTGTACACACGATCGGAATTTACGAGAATGGATTTAGATCTCAAATTTTGTTTGTTGGAAATTCCGACGGAAAATGTCCGATGGAGCCTACACATGGTCGGAATTTCTGACAACAAGCTCCTATCACACATTTGTTGTCGGAAAATCTGAACGTGTGTACAGGGCATGATGCTTATCCCCTAAATTACCCCTTTTTGGGAAGTAGACAGTCCAAGGTATTTAGTAAGAAGCATAGCGGGCTTTTTGAAGTTGTAACTTGTTATCACAATGTTTTGGAAAATGAAGAAATTAAAAAAAGATTTTTTAAATTTTTTTTTTACATACTGTCACCAGTGCAGTGCAGCGTCATCAAATAACTGGTGTGATGGTGATCAGGGACACTGACTGGTAAAAGTACAAAAAAAAATAATGTTATCGTTTGTTTTATATATTTTTTTAATTTTATTTTTTATTACTTTTTTATTTTTTTACAATTTTTTTTAACACACTGGGGTTTACAAAGCTAGAGCGGGCAACATTAGTCACAATTCTGCAGAGAAATCAGCTTCCAGGTTTTATTGCTAAAGCTTACTACTTCAGCACCGGACCATTTGGCTGGCCAAAGACCAGATCGTTTTTTTGCGATTCGGCACTGCGTCGCTTTAACTGACAATTGCGCGGTTGTGCATCATGGCTCCCAAACAAAATGATGTCCTTTTTTCCCCACAAATAGAGCTTTCTTTTGGTGGTATTTGATCGCCTCTGCGGTTTTTATTTGTTGCGCTATTAACAAAAAAAGAGCAACAATTTTGAAAAAAACTCAATATTTTTTACTTTTTGCTATAATAAATATCCCCAAAAAATATAAAAAAAAAATTTCCCTCAGTTTAGGCCGATACGTATTCTTCTACATATTTTTGGTAAACAAAAATCGCAATAAGCGTTTATTGATTGGTTTGCGCAAAAGTTATAGCGTCTACAAAATAGGGGATAGTTTTATGGCATTTTTATCAATAATTTTTTTTTACTAGTAATGGCAGCGATCTGCGATTTTTATCATGACTGCGACATTATGGCGGACACATCGGACACTTTTTACACTATTTTGGGACCATTGTCATTTATACAGCGATCAGTGCGATTAAAAATGCATTGGTTACTGTGTAAATGTGACTGGCAGTGAAGGAGTTAACCACTAGGGGGCGCTGTAGGGGTCAAGTGTGGCCTAGGGAGTGATTCTAAACAAGGAAAAGGGGCGCCTCTGAGTATATATCAACAATCAATTATTCAACAAACAATATCCACTCACATGGAAGACTGTAATGTTGCATTCCAATACGTTTCTGGGTAGAGGAGAAGATGGAGGACTATAAGTCACAGCAAGTCCATACAGTGCAGACCCCACATCGGATCCTGGCGAGGATGGGGTGGGATAACTGGGCACAGCAGGGTCTCCCTCAGATGTCCAGATGGCGCTTCAGGATTAAAATGAGTTCGGGATGACACAGTCCATCTGTCTGCGGGTTCCAGGGATAAGGCTGTAAGGACCCCAAAGCCGATCACCGGGCTTGAGAAAGGAGTGCCGCTATTCTTACCACCAATAGCGAGCGAACTCGGAAACGCGTCGCACAGCTGTGACGTCACAGCCCAGCGCTGCGCTGCGCTTGCCCTCCAGGCCTCGTTTTGGCTCCCTGCACAGCCGTAGCTATCCCATCTCACGGAGCCATACGAGCCTTACTACACACCGCAGCACGCCCGGTGATCGGCTTTGGCGTCCTTACAGCCTTATCCCTGGAACCAGCAGACAGATGGACTGTGTCATCCCGAACTCATTTTAATCCTGAAGCGCCATCTGGACATCTGAGGGAGACCCTGCTGTGCCCAGTTATCCCACCCCATCCTCGCCAGGATCCGATGTGGGGTCTGCACTGTATGGACTTGCTGTGACTTATAGTCCTCCATCTTCTCCTCTACCCAGAGACGTATTGGAATACAACATTACAGTCTTCCATGTGAGTGGATATTGTTTGTTGAATAAATGATTGTTGATATATACTCAGAGGCACCCCTTTTCCTTGTTTATCTCTCCTAGCTTATTGGACCTTGCTTCTGGTCTTTTTTGGTGGCAGCCCTGACTG
Organism: Aquarana catesbeiana; assembly: GCA_037953035.1. NCBI lineage: Eukaryota > Metazoa > Chordata > Amphibia > Anura > Ranidae > Aquarana > Aquarana catesbeiana. The sequence goes on from JBBHAA010001838.1 coordinate 566,681, forward strand.
ACTTCTCCTTATATATATTTTTATATATATACCCATCTTGCCATTGGACTATTTAGGAACAGTTATCTGAGGTATACTGGCATTGCGCCTTTTTTACTTGTTTAGGGAGTGATTCTAACTGTGGGGGGCGTGGCTACGTTTGACACAACACTCATCACTGCTCCCGATCACAAGGAGCTGTGATCAGTGTCCTGTCACTAGGAAGAACGGGGAAATGCTTACATCAGCATTTCCCCGTTCTTCCTCTCTGTGAGACGATCGCGGGTATCTCCGCGAACATTGAGTCTGCGGGACCCGCGATCATACTCATGGAGCTCGCGACGAGCGTGCGTGCCCACAATGCTGCGTCTTAAAGGGCAACATACAGGTACATTAATATGCCTGTACGTGCCATTCTGCCAACGTATATCGGCATGAGCCGGTCGGCAAGCGGTTAAAGTGTTACTAAACCCAGTAATATGAAAATAGTTCATCTGCCCCCCCGCAGTTCCCACAGCTTATAAATCTTCTTTTTACATTAAAATATTGCCAATATATACCTGGAGAAACTGTGAAGTTAATCATGTAACCGTGGTATACAGATCATCCAAAGTTTCTCCAGTGCTGAGAGTTCAGGTGGGAGGAGATTTCCCCTGCAGCCTGTATACTCGCCCACATGTGTGATGTCAACATCATGTGACCTGGCTATCTCTGAGAATAAGTAAATGTTTTCTGCAGCGTAAAAGACACAACTGAGCATGTACAGGTCGGCTACTGCCTGTATTAGCTGGCCTTCCCCAGATAGACATTGCAGGAGGGGGACAATCTATGCATACAGGATAAAACAGCCTTTTTACACAACGCAGAGGATTAATATTAGGATTGCTAACAGCAGTGTATTACATTGCTATAAGCAAGCATTCTACTGAATAAAACTAAATCACCCAGTCTGTTTTGTTGTGATTCAGTGCTGTGTCTTGGCCTAGGCCAACAAGGCCCAGGCCTAGGGCGGCACTGTGCGGGGGGGTGGCAAAAAGCCGCCCCCCCCCCCCGAAAATGGCAGCGGCGCCCTCTTCCCGACTCCCGCACAGCAGGGAGTACAGCTTAGCAGTGCAGTGCAGTGGCGTCCCGGGTGCTGTCAAGCCACCCCTCCGTAAAGCTGTGATTCTGTCTCTGATTGGCCCTCTGCTGTGGCCAATCATGGGGAGGAAAACAGCGGTCAGGAAGCTGGGCAACGGCACGGTAAAACCAATTAGAGCCGCTTTCTCTCTCTTCTCCCTTAGGCTGACAGAAAGGGGAGGGGGGGCGAGCGGGGGAGTTCTCTGGTAAATGGAGCAGCAGCGCTGTGACAGGGAGAGGAGAGATGCGGGTTGTCTGTGTATCTCCCCCGCTCGCCCCCCCTCCCCTGACAACCCGCATCTCTCCTCTCCCTGTCACAGCGCTGCTGCTCCATTTACCAGAGAACTCCCCCACTCGCCCCCCCTCCCCTTTCTGTCAGCCTAAGGGAGAAGAGAGAGAAAGCGGCTCTAATTGGTTTCACCGTGCCGTCGCCCAGCTTCCTGACCGCTGTTTTCCTCCCCATGATTGGCCACAGCAGAGGGCCAATCAGAAGACTCTGGGGGGCATCATGGGAAAAGTAGTCCCTGAAGAGTGGCGGCCCCTGTGTGTCCACAGACATGCTACAGCCCCCAGCATGCATGCACTCTGCTGAGGGGGGGTGTTAGAGGAGAAAAAGAGAGTACTGTGCTGGGGGAAGTCAAAGAGGGAGCCACGCTGTTCCCGCACCACCAGAGAGCCACGCTGAACCCGCACCACCAGAGAGCCACGCTGTACCCACACCACCAAAGAGCCACGCTGTACCCGCACCACCAGAGAGCCACACTGTTCCCGTACCACCAGAGAGCCACGCTGTACCCGCACCACCAGAGAGCCACGCTGTACCCGCACCACCAGAGAGCCATGCTGTACCTGCACCACCAGAGAGCCACGCTGTACCCGCACCACCAGAGAGCCATGCTGTACCCGCACCACCAAAGAGCCACACTGTTCCCGCATCACCAGAGAGCCACGCTGTACCCGCACCACCAGAGAGCCACGCTGTACCCGCACCACCAGAGAGCCACACTGTTCCTGCACCACCAGAGAGCCACGCTGTACCCGCACCACCAGAGAGCCACACTGTTCCCGCACCATCAGAGAGCCACGCTGTACCTGCACCACCAGAGAGCCACGCTGTACCCGCACCACCAGAGAGCCACACTGTTCCCGCACCACCAGAGAGCCACGCTGTACCCGCACCACCAGAGAGCCACGCTGTACCCGCACCACCAAAGAGCCACGCTGTACCCGCACCACCAGAGAGCCACACTGTTCCCGCACCACCAGAGAACCACGCTGTACCCACACCACCAGAGAGCCACACTGTTCCCGCACCATCAGAGAGCCACGCTGTACCCGCACCACCAGAGAGTCACACTGTTCCCACACCACCAGAGAGCCACGCTGTACCCGCACCACCAGAGAGCCACACTGTTCCCGCACCACCAGAGAGCCACGCTGTACCCGCACCACCAGAGGGGGAGAAAGATAAAGCCACTGCCAGGGTACAGACATGCTACACTACTGACCAGAGTCAGCCTGGGCAACCCAGAGTGAGCGAACGTCCAGCCGGAGGGATCACTGTTGCGGTTTCACCGGGTCTGGTAAGAGCCTGTTGTCCATTATTTATTACTGTTCCCAGGGACTGAGCCATTAGGAAGTGCCTAACCTGATATCCTCTAGGCCTTGTTGACCGCCACAATGAGCTCCAACGCTGGGCCTCCAGTCAAAAAATTAAGGGGGATGACACAATTTTTACAGCTCCAGGTGACACCAAACCTAGTGACGCCACTGTCCCGGAGCCCACAACAAGTTCCGGCACTGAGCTTCGGTAACTGGCAGCCAGAGTGCGCTAGCGTGGGCACTCAGGACATCTGCCACCCAGGGTCCCACAAGCGGCGATCGGCTTTCCGTAGCAGCCGCCACCTCTCTCCCCACTGTCAGCCACACACACTCCTCAGCTCCTCCTCCTTCTCGGCTCCAATGTTCTAGTGTACACAGCCAGGAGGAGAAGGAGCCACAGAGGAGGGACACAACTTCAGTGCAAGAGCCGCGCTTCTGCTCTGAGGTCTGTGTATAGTTTACAGTGGAGGGGGACACAGTAACCGGGAAGGGGGGCAGATAACAAATGCACACATGGATGAGGGGAGGGGGGGTAAGGGGATATGTGCTGGGTGCTTTGGGAGGGGTCTGATCCTCCCCTCCCAAAGCAACCAGCACATATCCCCTTACCCACCAAATGAAAAGATGCTGCATGCCTCTCTGTCCTCTTCCCGCGGCGTCCCTCTGTCCTCCTCCAATGAAGATGACAGGGTGGATCTTTGAAAGAAAGGGGTGTGGCCTTGACAGGAAGGGGTGGGTCATATTTAAATTAGGGGGTGCGCAAGCTCAGTCAGGCCTAGGGCAGCACAAAACCTAAATACACCACTGTTGTGATTAGCTGTGATTGGTCAAAGCTAATCACATGGTGGAGGTGAACTGTGATTGGCCGTGTCTGTACCATGTGATCAAATTGTCCAGTCACAGCTAGCGACACAAATGTACGCAATGGATGGCATGAAAGGAAGCCCTCTATTGTGTTCAACTGTCATGTGGCCTGCTGTGATTCGTCACGATGCTCACATGGTAACGGCGGTGAGCTGGTACTCTGATCAGTCATCGACTATTCCATGGACACAGCCGGTGACAGATTGCGCCACTGTGTGGCCTCGATTGGCACTTCCTGACAGGACGTCATATGACTGTGTACTGTGGGACAAAAGATATAGTGAATGCAGGCTCCTGGGTTTAGTAATACTTTAAGAAAAAATATATAATTAATGTGTTTTATTTCTGGGTATGTCCTCGCTGTAGATTCGCCCTCACTTCCTGTCTGGTAAACCATTGTCAACAACGACAGTTATTGAGGGCAATGAAGCCCCAAATAACTGGATCAACTGTAGCTCTTTTGAGTTGCCATGTGTGTGGCCTATTAGACTGCAGGGCACTCACTTACATCACATCTCTTGTGGGCGGAGAGCCGCACTGACGTCATCGAACACTTGCATGCCCTAGAAGATGGGGTGGCTCTGTGTGCCGGCCGACAAACGGGTTCTTAAAGACGTTTTATTCAGCAAACAACTGTAAGTGCAAAACTTGTGTTTTAACCGCTTGCCGACCAGCCGCCGTCATTATACTGCGGCAGGTCAGCACGATCCCGCTAACCGTCGTAGCTGTACGTCGGCTCGTGGGATCAGGATAGCAGGTGCACGCACCCGCTGCACAGCGAGGGTGCCGATGCTCGTGGCCAACGGTCACGTTGACCGTCGGCTGCGAGCGATCGCGGGCGCGAGGGACAGAACACGGAAGTGTGTGTGTAAACACACAAATCCGTGTTCTGTTCTGAGAGCAGTGACAGATCGTGTGTTCCTATTAGCTAGGAACCACGATCCGTCACTTCCTCTAGTCAGTCCCCTCCCCCTTCAGTTAGAATCACCTCCCAGGGAACACAGTTAACCCCTTGAGCGCCCCCTAGTGTTAACCCCTTCACTGCCAGTGACATTTTTACAGTAATCAAAGCATTTTTAAAGCACTGATCGCTGTATTAATGCCAATGGTCCCAAAAATGTGTCAAAATTGTCCGATGTGTCCGCCATAATGTCGCAGTCCCAATAAAAATCGCAGATCGCTAACATTACTAATAAAAAAATAATAATAAAAATGCCATAAAACTATCCCCTATTTTGTAGACACTATAACTTTTGCGCAAACCAATCAATATACGCTTATTAGTTTTTTTTTTTTTTTTTACCAAAAGTATGTAGAAGAATACATATCGGCCTAAACTGAGGAAAAAAATAGTTTTTTTATATATTTTTGGGGGATATTTATCATAGCACAAAGTAAAACATATTGAGTTTTTTTCAAAATTGTCGCTCTTTCTTTGTTTATAGCACAAAAAATAAAAACCGCAGAGGTGATCAAATACCACCAAAAGAAAGCTCTATTTGTGGGAAAAAAAGGACGTCAATTTTGTTTGGGTAAAACGTCGCACGACCACAAAATTGTCAGTTAAAGCGGCGCAGTGCCGAATCGAAAAAAATGGCCCGTTAATTCAGCAGCCAAATCTTCCGGGGCTGAAGTGGTTGAATAAAAGTTTTATTGAGATTTTACACTATGTGGAGCTTTTTGTTCCTTCCGAGATACCATCTCAGCCTACATGCTGCCATTGGAGTGATGCGTTGGTGATATCATCTGGACCCGGTGTAAAGGCATTGGCCGAGCTATAGCCACGAGCGTTATTGATCCCTTGTAATGAGGGATCAATAAGAGCCGGTGAGCTGTCCCTACAGCTATTGGTGGAGGCACTGATTGTTTACACTTTGGTGGTGGTTGGTGAAGATAACTTCAGGATTTACTGTCACAACATTTATGGACTGTGTATTGATGCAATACATAGGCGAATATTATATATATATTTTCTTATTTTGTTGATTTATACTTATTAGCGCAACCTGTTGTTTTGTTTTCGTTTATCTCTTGTAGAAGTTTGAATAAATTCTTTCATTTGGAATATGCAACTTTATTGGAAATACTTGAGCCAAAGCAATAGCACTTTTTTTTTATTTTTTATTAATCGGACGTTGTACCTGTTAGGTCTCTTGATTTCAGCAGTACCTTCTTCATATTTTCCTGTTCTTCTGATGTGATCGATGTTTTCACGCTGAGAAGGCAATAAAGTAAAAGAATAGTTCAGGTATTATTAGTAGTTCAGGTATTGTTTTGTTATTATTTTAACCCCTTTCCATTCAGTTCTGGTGTCCCTTTAAGTGGGTCTTTAGACCTGGGGGGGGCAGGGAGGAATGCCCAATCACATGACTACTTTGATTGGCTGCCACAGTGGTCACATGATTGGGATCCCATCCTGCTAGCTCTTAATCATGGCTAGAGACCTAGCCCTGTCGATGACAGCTCAGCCACTGTGCTGGAAACGTACAATGAGAAACCTCGGCCATCCCTGGACATAAATGTGCGGTGCGTGGCTGTTAAAGCCCTCTCCCTTTTTCATACATACATATGCATTAAGTGGATGGCAATGATGATTTGTCAAATACAACTGATAACGGCAAGAGAAAAGGAGGTAAAATGATTGACGATCTTTAGAAATGGAAGGCAGCATATAAATTGCAATATTAAGAAGTAACATTTCTGATTTAGGCGTTGCTGGAAACAATTGGGATGCCTTGACCTCCCAAGGAGGGGGATATTGTTGCAAGAACAACAGCAAGTTGCTTATGTACTGTGACTATATATGCATTATACCTGTCTATGCAGCAGGTGGCGCTGCAGTGCTATAGTGCAATGTGTATGTAAATCTATTGTATGTAGGGATGAGCTTCGAGTTCGAGTCGAACTCATGTTCGACTCGAACATTGGCTGTTCGCAAGTTCACCGAACAGCGAACAATTTGGGGTGTTCGCGGCAAATTCGAATGCCGCGGAACACCCTTTAAAAGTCTATGGGAGAAATCAAAAGTGCTAATTTTAAAGGCTAATATGCAAGTTATTGTCATAAAAAGTGTTTGGGGACCTGGGTCCTGCCCCAGGGGACATGGATCAATGCAAAAAAAAGTTTTAAAAACGGCCGTTTTTTCAGGAGCAGTGATTTTAATAATGCTTAAAGTCAATCAATAAAAGTGTAATATCCCTTTAAATTTCGTACCTGGGGGGTGTCTATAGTGTGCCTGTAAAGGGGCGCATGTTTCCTGTGTTTAGAACAGTCTGACAGCAAAATGACATTTTGAAGGAAAAAACTCATTTAAAACTACTCGCGGCTATTGCATTGCCGACAATACACATAGAAGTTCATTGATAAAAACGGCATGGGAATTCCCCAAAGGGGAACCCCGAACCAAAATTAAAAAAAAAAAATGACGTGGGAGTCCCCCTAAATTCCATACCAGACCCTTCAGGTCTGGTATGGATTTTAAGGGGAACCCCGCGCCAAAAAAAAAAAAAAAGGCGTGGGGTCCCCCCAAAAATCCATACCAGACCCTTATCCGAGCACGCAACCTGGCAGGCCGCAGGAAAAGAGGGGGGGACTAGAGTGCGGCCCCCCTCCCTCCTGAACCGTACCAGGCCACATGCCCTCAACATTGGGAGGGTGCTTTGGGGTAGCCCCCCAAAACACCTTGTCCCCATGTTGATGAGGACAAGGGCCTCATCCCCACAACCCTGGCCGGTGGTTGTGGGGGTCTGCGGGTGGAGGGCTTATCGGAATCTGGAAGCCCCCTTTAACAAGGTGACCCCCAGATCCCGGCCCCCCCCCTGTGTGAAATGGTAAGGGGGTACATAAGTACCCCTACCATTTCACGAAAAAAGTGTCAAAAATGTTAAAAATGACAAGAGACAGTTTTTGACAATTCCTTTATTTAAATGCTTCTTCTTTCTTCTATCTTCCTTCATCTTCTGGTTCTTCTGGTTCTTCTGGCTCTTCTGGTTCTTCCTCCGGCGTTCTCGTCCAGCATCTCCTCCGCGGCGTCTTCTATCTTCTTCTCCTCGGGCCGCTCCGCACCCATGGCATGGGGGGGAGGCTCCCGCTCTTCTCTTCTTCTTTTCTTCTCTTCTTCTCTTCTTCTTTTCTTCTTTTCTTCTCCGGGCCGCTCCGCAATCCATGCTGGCATGGAGGGAGGCTCCCGCTGTGTGACGGCGCTCCTCGTCTGACAGTTCTTAAATAACGGGGGGGCGGGGCCACCCGGTGACCCCGCCCCCCTCTGACGCACGGTGACTTGACGGGACTTCCCTGTGACGTCACGGGGAATGCCACAGGGAAGTCCCGTCAAGTCACCGTGCGTCAGAGGGGGGCGGGGTCACCGGGTGGCCCCGCCCCCCCCCGTTATTTAAGAACTGTCAGACGAGGAGCGCCGTCACACAGCGGGAGCCTCCCTCCATGCCAGCATGGATTGCGGAGCGGCCCGGAGAAGAAAATGAAGAAGAGAAGAAGAGAAGAAAAGAAGAAGAGAAGAGCGGGAGCCTCCCCCCCATGCCATGGGTGCGGAGCGGCCCGAGGAGAAGAAGACAGAAGACGCCGCGGAGGAGATGCTGGACGAGAACGCCGGAGGAAGAACCAGAAGAGCCAGAAGAACCAGAAGAACCAGAAGATGAAGGAAGATAGAAGAAAGAAGAAGCATTTAAATAAAGGAATTGTCAAAAACTGTCTCTTGTCATTTTTAACATTTTTGACACTTTCTTCGTGAAATGGTAGGGGTACTTATGTACCCCCTTACCATTTCACACAGGGGGGGGGCCGGGATCTGGGGGTCACCTTGTTAAAGGGGGCTTCCAGATTCCGATAAGCCCCCCGCCCGCAGACCCCCACAACCACCGGCCAGGGTTGTGGGGATGAGGCCCTTGTCCTCATCAACATGGGGACAAGGTGTTTTGGGGGGCTACCCCAAAGCACCCTCCCAATGTTGAGGGCATGTGGCCTGGTACGGTTCAGGAGGGAGGGGGGGCCGCACTCTCGTCCCCCCCTCTTTTCCTGCGGCCTGCCAGGTTGCGTGCTCGGATAAGGGTCTGGTATGGATTTTTGGGGGGACCCCACGCCGTTTTTTTTTTTTTTTTTTGGCGCGGGGTTCCCCTTAAAATCCATACCAGACCTGAAGGGTCTGGTATGGAATTTAGGGGGAACCCCACGTCATTTTTTTTTTTAAATTTTGGCCGGAGTTCCCCTTAATATCCATACCAGACCTGAAGGGCCTGGTATGGAATTTAGGAGGACTCCTACGTCATTTTTTTTTTTAATTTTGGTTCGGGGTTCCCCTTTGGGGAATTCCCATGCCGTTTTTATCAATGAACTTCTATGTGTATTGTCGGCAATGCAATAGCCGCGAGTAGTTTTAAATGAGTTTTTTCCTTCAAAATGTCATTTTGCTGTCAGACTGTTCTAAACACAGGAAACATGCGCCCCTTTACAGGCATACTATAGACACCCCCCAGGTACGAAATTTAAAGGGATATTACACTTTTATTGTTTGACTTTAAGCATTATTAAAATCACTGCTCCTGAAAAAACGGCCGTTTTTAAAACTTTTTTTTGCATTGATCCATGTCCCCTGGGGGAGGACCCAGGTCCCCAAACACTTTTTATGACAATAACTTTCATATAAGCCTTTAAAATTAGCACTTTTGATTATTCATGTTTGTGTCCCATAGACTTTAACAGTGTTCGCATGTTCGAACGAACTTTTTTCCTGTTCGCATGTTCTGGTGCGAACCGAACAGGGGGGTGTTCGGCTCATCCCTAATTGTATGATGCAATGAGAGGAAGTGCTTTCCTCAGTGTTCAGTTGTGTTCCTGTTCCCATGCTGTTAAGATATGTTCTGCTAGCCTTCATGCAAGCAAAGTTGTTTCCTGTATTCAAGAAGCTTCCAGCGCATCATAGTAATACTCAACCAACAGATATGAGAAGTCTTAGCAATTGGTGGGATTGGGTTAGCACTATAGATTGGCAACATTGCAAGTTTTAATTCTGAAATGTTGGCTAAAATCAGCAGATTTCAATTAAATTTTACCATTTTGGTTAAATGTAGACACTGGGAAAGGCAAGATTATGGTGGTTTTCGTGATTTTTAAGAATGCGTTGGGCTTTCATGAGGGCTACAGAAGCTTCTTACAATGGCTACCCTAAATACATCAGCTGTCAAAGGGGCTGATTTACTAAAACTGGAGAGTACAATATCTGGTGCTTAGAAACCAATCGGATTCCATTTTTTGAGCAAGCTGAAGTTAGAAGCTGATTGGCTACCATGCACAGCTGCACCAGATTTTGCACTCTACACTTTTAGTAAGTCAACCCCATTGTATCTGGGCCACACACTGATGACATCACCAATGCTAAAACAATGGAATCCAGTGACAAGAGTTCAAAGCAGAATCATTCAGCAATCCCTCCTCCCACTTCAACGCGTTTCATCCAAAAAAAAGGACTTAATAAAGGACACTAAACCTAAATACACCTCTCTAAAAAAAACATGCAAATGTTTTTCAAGAAAACTCCATCCAAGCAACTCAGTGAGCAAAACTGTGAGTTTTCACTTTGGCAACATGTTTCTGACTGTGAAATCAGTCATTTGTCTAGAAAATTGGGTTTGCTGATATCCTCCCTGTCCATTTCTAGTTAGGATACAAGGACAACGGGGCTTAGTCTTTCCCAAAATTCAAAATTTCCACTGCTAATAGTTTGGCACTTCAGTAAAACACAGAAAAAATGGTAAATATTTCCCACACTTAGTACTCAGGGAGATATGCACTTGCCTACACACATTCTGAGTTTTTAAAAAGTGCTCCTACTTTTTGAAGCTATTAGTGTTCATGGAGAAAGGTGAATGCAACCATTGATGATCTCTGATCAAATTATTGTTTCTAGATCGTTTTTAGATTATTTTGCTCATAACTAATCTTATAATAACAAGATAAGAACAGAATTGGTAGAATTGGGTATTCAATTAAATATTACAGAATGGATATACCCCATTCTGGTTGCTCTACTATAGCACGTACAAAAACACAAGGCCTATGGGTTTCCCTCCCACCTCTCCTGCAGCTGTGGGACCCCCTTAGTAGTTGGCAGCAGAGAGAACGACAGAGCTCCTTAGGCAGATCCTGCGCTTCTCCATGTAGCCATGGAGAGGCTTGCCTCTGCCTTCCCCCCAACTCAGCAGTCAGCAGGATAGAGGAGGATAGAACTCCTACAGATCCTGCTTCTCCCTGTGTAGCCACAGCACCTCCTAATCTCAGCCACCCCCCCCCCCTCCCGGACTCAGCATTAAAGCAGAGTTCCGCCGTTTTTTTTTTTAAAGCCAGCAGCTACAAATACTGCAGCTGCTGATTTTTAAAATATGGACATTTACCTGTCCAGGGCGCCCGTAATGTCGGCACCCGAAGCCGATCTGTCCCTTGGCTGCCCCCACCGCCATCTTCTGTAAGGGAATCAGGAAGTGAATCCTTGTGGCTTCACTTCCTGGTTCCCTACTGTTCATGCGCGACTCTCGTTGTGCTATCCCACTGGTCCCTGCTGTCTCCTGGGCCCCGTTTGTCTCCCAGAAGACAGCGGGGGGCGGAAAGTGGTGTAGATACCCGCGGGTGGCGTGGCTATCTATGCCTGGAAGTGGGAGCCTCCCCCCTGAAATGGGCCAAATGTGACACCAGAGGGGGGGGATTCCAAAAAGCGGAAGTTCCATTTTTGTGTGGAACTCCGCTTTAAGCAGACTCCAGCCCTCCTCTGGTCCTCTTCCAGATTATGCACTTTCTGCTTCCCAGCTCCATCCCCAGATTCTTCCCAGCAGCAGCACAAGGAATGGGGGGTGCAATGTGAGGTAAAGGATGGTGGGGAACTCTTGACTTCTGATGTAAGGGGGATGGGATGCTCTGCCATCTTTGAGGGCAAACATAATGCTGATGCAGGGCGCAACCAAATTGAGTTTGACACCCCCTGATCTAGAGAATATGTCGGAGCAGCATACAGTATAATCATTACAAAGATGGTTTTCATGAGCAATAACATGATTCTCTTACCTGTGTACAAATACCGGAAATATGAAATCAGAGGTGGTCATCGATTTCTCCGCTCGAGTTATCCGATCCACAAGCTCAAATCCTTTGGGCCAATCAACTTTACCCAGAGGTAGCAGATTACCTGAAAAAAAGTGTAAGAGATGATAGATAGATGCAGTTATGTCCATATATACCGTATTCAGCCACAGGCACAACTTTCATACTTTTGGCTCTGTATGCCACCAGAATAAAATGAAAACAAAACAATCCAAATTAAATTTAAGTGCAGACTTTCAGATTTAATTCAAGGGGTTGTTGAACATAAATATTAAGTACAAATTCTAGGAACTACAACCATTTTTATACACAGCCCCCCCTCCCATTTTCAGGGGCTCAAATGTAATTGGACAAATTAATATATTCATAAATAAAATGTTCATTTTTAATATTTTGTTGAGAATCCTTTACTGGCAATGACTGCCTTCAGCAAGTGAAATGCTCAACTGGGTTGAGATGAGGTGATTGACTCGGCCATTGCAGAATATTCCACTTCTTTTCCTTCAAAAGCTCCTGGGTTGCTATGCAGTGTGTTTTGAATCATTGTCCATCTGTAAAGTGAGGCGCCGTCCAATCAACTTTGATGCATTTGGCTGAATCTGGGCTGACAGTTTACAGTATCTCACAAAAGTGAGTACAACCCTTAGTCGCATTTTTCTAAATCTTTTCATGTGACAACACTGAAGAAATGACACTTTGCTACAATGTAAAGTAGTGAGTGTACAGCTTGTATAACAGTGTAAAATTGCTGCCCCCTCAAAATAACTCAACACACAGCCATTAATGTCCAAACCGCTGGAAACAAAAGTGAGTACACCCCTAAGTGAAAGTGTCCAAATTGGGCCCAAAGTGTCAATATTTTGTGTGGCCACCATTATTTTCCAGCACTGTCTTAACCCTCTTGGGCATGGAGTTCACCAGAGCTTCACAGGCATGTCCACTGGAGTCCTTTTCCACTCCTCCATGATGACATCATGGAGCTGGTGGATGTTAGAGTCTTTGCACTCCTCCACCTTCCATTTGAGGATCCTCCACAGATGCTCAATAGGATTTAGGTCTGAAGACATGCTTGGCCAGTCCATCACCTTTACCCTCAACTTCTTAAGCAAGGCTAAAAAGATCAATGGTGTCAGTAAGAATGTATCTGAGAGGAAGAAATTGCTCAAGGAACCCCTAGAAACCTCTGGAGGAACCCAAGGGTTCCATGGAACTATGGTTGAGAAATCCTGTTCTAAAGGCTGAAGTTTTTTACCTTCGTGCCCTCTATGCCTTAAGGTACTGTAAAAAACATTCAATGTGCAGCTCCCCCCTCAGCCCCCCCAATACTCACCTGAGCCCAATTCCGATCCAGCAATGTGTCCTCATTATAAAAATATGAAGTGTGAGGCATAACGTGACTTATGCATATAAACTTACAGTAGAACCATAACGTGGAACCCCAAAAACACAAAATAGGTCCTTCAATAAAACAAATTCAAGGAAAAGCTGAACATATACAGTGTAGTCCCAGATATCTTAAGGTATAAAAAAAAGTCCCCAGTGACAGCTGGAGTAAAAATCAGTTCATGGAAGAAAAAGTTGTTTATAGTTCTCAATGCCGGAGTCTCAGAACAAAAAAGTCAAGACCATCTAAAGACCCAAGGTGGAAGAGCACGCCACCCATGCGTGACAGTTGGGGGCTTACCGGAAACAAATGACCACTAGAGAATAGTCAAAGCCCATGTTTAGAAAATATTAGAATCCACAGGTCCTCTGGTCACTTAGCCTCAATGTGCATGTCATAGAACCCTATTCATCTTACAAATAATTAAACCCCACAAGAGTTGGATCACATCATTTTATTCATTAGTGAGACGGCGGTTAGTTGGCTTATGACCTATTTATTTGGCTGAGAACTGCTGCTCTTGTGAGAACCGCTGCTCTTGTGAAAACCTCTGCTCTTGTGAGAACAGCTGCTCTTGTGAGAACCGCTGCTCTTGTGAGAACCGCTGTTCTTGTGAGAGCTGCTGCTCTTGTGAGAAGCACTGCTCTTATGAGAAGCACTGCTCTTGTGAGAACCGCTGCTCTTGTGAGAAGCACTGCTCTTGTGAGAACTGCTGCTCTTGTGAGAAGCACTGCTCTTGTGAAAAGCACTGCTCTTGTGAGAAGCACTGCTCTTGTGAGAAGTACTGCTCTTGTGAGAAGCACTGCTCTTGTGAAAAGCACTGCTCTTGTGAGAAGCACTGCTCTTGTGAGAACTGCTGCTCTTGTGAGAACCGCTGCTCTTGTGAGAAGCACTGCTCTTGTAAAAAGCACTGCTCTTGTAAGAAGCACTGCTCTTGTGAGAACTGCTGCTCTTGTGAGAACCGCTGCTCTTGTGAGAACCGCTGCTCTTGTGAGAACCGCTGCTCTTGTGAGAAGCACTGCTCTTGTGAGAAGCACTGCTCTTTTGAGAACCGCTGCTCTTGTAAGAAGCACTGCTCTTGTGAGAAGCGCTGCTCTTGTGAGAACCACTGCTCTTGTGAGAAGCACTGCTCTTGTGAGAAGCACTGCTCTTGTGAGAACCGCTGCTCTTGTAAGAAGCACTGCTCTTGTGAGAACTGCTGCTCTTGTGAGAAGCACTGCTCTTGTAAGAAGCACTGCTCTTATGAGAACCGCTGCTCCTGTGAGAACCGCTGCTCTTGTGAGGAGCACTGCTCTTTTGAGAACTGCTGCTCTTTTGAGAACTGCTGCTCTTTTGAGAACTGCTGCTCTTGTGAGAACCGCTGCTCTTGTGAGAACTGCTGCTCTTGTGAGAACCGCTGCTCTTGTGAGAACCGCTGCTCTTGTTAGAACCGCTGCTCTTGTGAGAACTGCTGCTCTTGTGAGAAGCACTGCTCTTGTGAGAACCGCTGCTCTTGTGAGAAGCACTGCTCTTGTGAGAAGCACTGCTCTTTTGAGAACCGCTGCTCTTGTAAGAAGCACTGCTCTTGTGAGAACCGCTGCTCTTGTGAGAACTGCTGCTCTTGTGAGAACCGCTGCTCTTGTGAGAACTGCTGCTCTTGTGAGAAGCACTGCTCTTGTGATAACCGCTGCTCTTGTGAGAACCACTGCTCTTGTTAGAACTGCTGCTCTTGTGAGAAGTACTGCTCTTGTTAGAACCGCTGCTCTTGTGAGAACTGCTGCTCTTGTGAGAACTGCTGCTCTTGTGAGAACTGCTGCTCTTGTGAGAAGCACTGCTCTTGTGAGAACCGCTGCTCTTGTGAGAAGCACTGCTCTTGTGAGAAGCACTGCTCTTGTAAGAAGCACTGCTCTTGTGAGAACCGCTGCTCTTATGAGAACCGATGCTCTTGTGAGAACTGCTGCTCTTCTGAGAAGCACTGCTCTTGTGAGAACCGCTGCTCTTGTGAGAAGCACTGCTCTTGTGAGAACCGCTGCTCTTGTGAGAAGCACTGCTCTTGTGAGAAGCACTGCTCTTGTTAGAACCGCTGCTCTTGTGAGAAGCACTGCTCTTGTGAAAAGCACTGCTCTTGTGAGAAGCACTGCTCTTGTGAGAACTGCTGCTCTTGTGAGAATCACTGCTCTTGTGAAAAGCGCTGCTCTTGTGAGAACCGCTGCTCTTGTGAGTACCGCTGTTCTTGTGAGAAGTACTGCTCTTGTGAGAAGCACTGCTCTTGTGAGAAGCACTGCTCTTGTGAGAACCGCTGCTCTTGTGAAAACCTCTGCTCTTGTGAGAGCCACTGCTCTTCTGAGAAGCACTGCTCTTGTGAGAAGCACTGCTCTTGTGAAAAGCACTGCTCTTGTGAGAAGCACTGCTCTTGTGAGAACTGCTGCTCTTGTGAGAACCACTGCTCTTGTGAGAAGCACTGCTCTTTTGAGAACCGCTGCTCTTGTAAGAAGCACTGCTCTTGTGAGAAGCGCTGCTCTTGTGAGAACCACTGCTCTTGTGAGAAGCACTGCTCTTGTGAGAACCGCTGCTCTTGTAAGAAGTACTGCTCTTGTGAGAACCGCTGCTCTTGTAAGAAGCACTGCTCTTGTGAGAACCGCTGCTCTTGTAAGAAGCACTGCTCTTGTGATAACCGCTGCTCTTATGAGAATCGCTGCTCTTGTGAGAACTGCTGCTCTTGTGAGAAGCACTGCTCTTGTGAGAACCGCTGCTCTTGTGAGAAGCACTGCTCTTGTGAGAACCGCTGCTCTTGTGAGAACCGCTGCTCTTGTGAGAACCGCTGCTCTTGTAAGAAGCACTGCTCTTGTGAGAACCGCTGCTCTTGTGAGAACCACTGCTCTTTTGAGAAGCACTGCTCTTGTGAGAAGCACTGCTCTTGTAAGAAGCACTGCTCTTGTGAGAACCGCTGCTCTTATGAGAACCGATGCTCTTGTGAGAACTGCTGCTCTTCTGAGAAGCACTGCTCTTGTGAGAACCGCTGCTCTTGTGAGAAGCACTGCTCTTGTGAGAACCGCTGCTCTTGTGAGAAGCACTGCTCTTGTGAGAAGCACTGCTCTTGTGAGAACCGCTGCTCTTGTGAGAAGCACTGCTCTTGTGAGAACCGCTGCTCTTGTGAGAAGCACTGCTCTTGTGAGAACCGCTGCTCTTGTGAGAACTGCTGCTCTTGTGAGAAGCACTGCTCTTGTGAGAACTGCTGCTCTTGTTAGAACCGCTGCTCTTGTGAGAAGCACTGCTCTTGTTAGAACCGCTGCTCTTGTGAGAACTGCTGCTCTTGTGAGAAGCACTGCTCTTGTGAGAACCGCTGCTCTTGTGAGAAGCATTGCTCTTGTTAGAACCGCTGCTCTTGTGAGAAGCACTGCTCTTGTGAGAACTGCTGCTCTTGTGAGAAGCACTGCTCTTGTGAGAACCGCTGCTCTTGTGAAAAGCATTGCTCTTGTTAGAACCGCTGCTCTTGTGAGAAACACTGCTCTTGTTAGAACCGCTGCTCTTGTGAGAACTGCTGCTCTTGTGAGAAGCACTGCTCTTGTGAGAAGCACTGCTCTTGTGAGAACCGCTGCTCTTGTGAGAAGCACTGCTCTTGTGAGAAGCACTACTCTTGTGAGAAGCACTGCTCTTTTGAGAACCGCTGCTCTTGTAAGAAGCACTGCTCTTGGGAGAACCGCTGCTCTTGTGAGGAGCACTGCTCTTGTGAGAACCGGTGCTCTTGTGAGGAGCACTGCTTTTGTGAGAAGCACTGCTCTTGTGAGAAGTGCTGCTCTTGTGAGAACCGCTGCTCTTGTGAGAACTGCTGCTCTTGTGAGAAGCACTGCTCTTGTGAGAACCGCTGCTCTTGTGAGAACTGCTGCTCTTGTTAGAACCGCTGCTCTTGTGAGAAGCACTGCTCTTGTGAGAACTGCTGCTCTTGTGAGAACTGCTGCTCTTGTTAGAACCGCTGCTCTTGTGAGAAGCACTGCTCCTGTGAGAACTGCTGCTCTTGTGAGAATCACTGCTCTTGTGAAAAGCGCTGCTCTTGTGAGAACCGCTGCTCTTGTGAGAACCGCTGTTCTTGTGAGAAGCACTGCTCTTGTGAGAAGCACTGCTGTTGTGAGAACCACTGCTCTTGTAAGAAGCACTGCTCTTGTGAAAAGCACTGCTCTTGTGAGAAGCACTGCTCTTGTGAGAACTGCTGCTCTTGTGAGAATCACTGCTCTTGTGAAAAGCGCTGCTCTTGTGAGAACCGCTGCTCTTGTGAGAAGCACTGCTCTTGTGAGAACCGCTGCTCTTGTGAGAAGCACTGCTCTTGTGAGAACCGCTGCTCTTGTGAGAACTGCTGCTCTTGTGAGAAGCACTGCTCTTGTGAGAACTGCTGCTCTTGTTAGAACCGCTGCTCTTGTGAGAAGCACTGCTCTTGTTAGAACCGCTGCTCTTGTGAGAACTGCTGCTCTTGTGAGAAGCACTGCTCTTGTGAGAACCGCTGCTCTTGTGAGAAGCATTGCTCTTGTTAGAACCGCTGCTCTTGTGAGAAGCACTGCTCTTGTGAGAACTGCTGCTCTTGTGAGAAGCACTGCTCTTGTGAGAACCGCTGCTCTTGTGAAAAGCATTGCTCTTGTTAGAACCGCTGCTCTTGTGAGAAACACTGCTCTTGTTAGAACTGCTGCTCTTGTTAGAACCGCTGCTCTTGTGAGAACTGCTGCTCTTGTGAGAAGCACTGCTCTTGTGAGAACTGCTGCTCTTGTTAGAACCGCTGCTCTTGTGAGAAGCACTGCTCTTGTTAGAACCGCTGCTCTTGTGAGAACTGCTGCTCTTGTGAGAAGCACTGCTCTTGTGAGAACCGCTGCTCTTGTGAGAAGCATTGCTCTTGTTAGAACCGCTGCTCTTGTGAGAAGCACTGCTCTTGTGAGAACTGCTGCTCTTGTGAGAAGCACTGCTCTTGTGAGAACCGCTGCTCTTGTGAAAAGCATTGCTCTTGTTAGAACCGCTGCTCTTGTGAGAAACACTGCTCTTGTTAGAACCGCTGCTCTTGTGAGAACTGCTGCTCTTGTGAGAAGCACTGCTCTTGTGAGAAGCACTGCTCTTGTGAGAACCGCTGCTCTTGTGAGAAGCACTGCTCTTGTGAGAAGCACTACTCTTGTGAGAAGCACTGCTCTTTTGAGAACCGCTGCTCTTGTAAGAAGCACTGCTCTTGGGAGAACCGCTGCTCTTGTGAGGAGCACTGCTCTTGTGAGAACCGGTGCTCTTGTGAGGAGCACTGCTTTTGTGAGAAGCACTGCTCTTGTGAGAAGTGCTGCTCTTGTGAGAACCGCTGCTCTTGTGAGAACTGCTGCTCTTGTGAGAAGCACTGCTCTTGTGAGAACCGCTGCTCTTGTGAGAACTGCTGCTCTTGTTAGAACCGCTGCTCTTGTGAGAAGCACTGCTCTTGTGAGAACTGCTGCTCTTGTGAGAACTGCTGCTCTTGTTAGAACCGCTGCTCTTGTGAGAAGCACTGCTCTTGTGAGAACTGCTGCTCTTGTGAGAATCACTGCTCTTGTGAAAAGCGCTGCTCTTGTGAGAACCGCTGCTCTTGTGAGAACCGCTGTTCTTGTGAGAAGCACTGCTCTTGTGAGAAGCACTGCTGTTGTGAGAACCACTGCTCTTGTAAGAAGCACTGCTCTTGTGAAAAGCACTGCTCTTGTGAGAAGCACTGCTCTTGTGAGAACTGCTGCTCTTGTGAGAATCACTGCTCTTGTGAAAAGCGCTGCTCTTGTGAGAACCGCTGCTCTTGTGAGAAGCACTGCTCTTGTGAGAACCGCTGCTCTTGTGAGAAGCACTGCTCTTGTGAGAACCGCTGCTCTTGTGAGAACTGCTGCTCTTGTGAGAAGCACTGCTCTTGTGAGAACTGCTGCTCTTGTTAGAACCGCTGCTCTTGTGAGAAGCACTGCTCTTGTGAGAAGCACTGCTCTTGTGAGAACTGCTGCTCTTGTGAGAAGCACTGCTCTTGTGAGAACCGCTGCTCTTGTGAAAAGCATTGCTCTTGTTAGAACCGCTGCTCTTGTGAGAAACACTGCTCTTGTTAGAACCGCTGCTCTTGTGAGAACTGCTGCTCTTGTGAGAAGCACTGCTCTTGTGAGAAGCACTGCTCTTGTGAGAACCGCTGCTCTTGTGAGAAGCACTGCTCTTGTGAGAAGCACTACTCTTGTGAGAAGCACTGCTCTTTTGAGAACCGCTGCTCTTGTAAGAAGCACTGCTCTTGGGAGAACCGCTGCTCTTGTGAGGAGCACTGCTCTTGTGAGAACCGGTGCTCTTGTGAGGAGCACTGCTTTTGTGAGAAGCACTGTTCTTGTGAGAAGTGCTGCTCTTGTGAGAACCGCTGCTCTTGTGAGAACTGCTGCTCTTGTGAGAAGCACTGCTCTTGTGAGAACCGCTGCTCTTGTGAGAACTGCTGCTCTTGTTAGAACCGCTGCTCTTGTGAGAAGCACTGCTCTTGTGAGAACTGCTGCTCTTGTGAGAACTGCTGCTCTTGTTAGAACCGCTGCTCTTGTGAGAAGCACTGCTCTTGTGAGAACTGCTGCTCTTGTGAGAATCACTGCTCTTGTGAAAAGCGCTGCTCTTGTGAGAACCGCTGCTCTTGTGAGAACCGCTGTTCTTGTGAGAAGCACTGCTCTTGTGAGAAGCACTGCTGTTGTGAGAACCACTGCTCTTGTAAGAAGCACTGCTCTTGTGAAAAGCACTGCTCTTGTGAGAAGCACTGCTCTTGTGAGAACTGCTGCTCTTGTGAGAATCACTGCTCTTGTGAAAAGCGCTGCTCTTGTGAGAACCGCTGCTCTTGTGAGAACCGCTGTTCTTGTGAGAAGCACTGCTCTTGTGAGAAGCACTGCTCTTGTGAGAAGCACTGCTCTTGTGAGAAGCACTGCTCTTGTGAGAACCGCTGCTCTTGTGAAAACCTCTGCTCTTGTGAGAGCCACTGCTCTTGTGAGAAGCACTGCTCTTGTGAAAAGCACTGCTCTTGTGAGAAGCACTGCTCTTGTGAGAACTGCTGCTCTTGTGAGAACCACTGCTCTTGTGAGAAGCACTGCTCTTTTGAGAACCGCTGCTCTTGTAAGAAGCACTGCTCTTGTGAGAAGTCCTGCTCTTGTGAGAATCACTGCTCTTGTGAGAAGCACTGCTCTTGTGAGAACCGCTGCTCTTGTAAGAAGTACTGCTCTTGTGAGAACCGCTGCTCTTGTAAGAAGCACTGCTCTTGTGAGAACCGCTGCTCTTGTAAGAAGCACTGCTCTTGTGATAACTGCTGCTCTTATGAGAATCGCTGCTCTTGTGAGAACTGCTGCTCTTGTGAGAAGCACTGCTCTTGTGAGAACCGCTGCTCTTGTGAGAAGCACTGCTCTTGTGAGAACCGCTGCTCTTGTGAGAAGCACTGCTCTTGTGAGAACCGCTGCTCTTGTAAGAAGCACTGCTCTTGTGAGAACCGCTGCTCTTGTGAGAACCACTGCTCTTGTAAGAAGCACTGCTCTTATGAGAACCGCTGCTCTTGTGAGAACCGCTGCTCTTGTGAGAAGCACTGCTCTTGTGAGAACCGCTGCTCTTGTAAGAAGCACTGCTCTTGTGAGAACTGCTGCTCTTGTGAGAACCACTGCTCTTTTGAGAACCGCTGCTCTTGTAAGAAGCACTGCTCTTGTGAGAACCGCTGCTCTTATGAGAACCGATGCTCTTGTGAGAACTGCTGCTCTTCTGAGAAGCACTGCTCTTGTGAGAACCGCTGCTCTTGTGAGAAGCACTGCTCTTGTGAGAACCGCTGCTCTTGTGAGAAGCACTGCTCTTGTGAGAAGCACTGCTCTTGTGAGAACCGCTGCTCTTGTGAGAAGCACTGCTCTTGTGAGAACCGCTGCTCTTGTGAGAACTGCTGCTCTTGTGAGAAGCACTGCTCTTGTGAGAACTGCTGCTCTTGTTAGAACCGCTGCTCTTGTGAGAAGCACTGCTCTTGTTAGAACCGCTGCTCTTGTGAGAACTGCTGCTCTTGTGAGAAGCACTGCTCTTGTGAGAACCGCTGCTCTTGTGAGAAGCATTGCTCTTGTTAGAACCGCTGCTCTTGTGAGAAGCACTGCTCTTGTGAGAACTGCTGCTCTTGTGAGAAGCACTGCTCTTGTGAGAACCGCTGCTCTTGTGAGAAGCATTGCTCTTGTTAGAACCGCTGCTCTTGTGAGAAACCCTGCTCTTGTTAGAACCGCTGCTCTTGTGAGAACTGCTGCTCTTGTGAGAAGCACTGCTCTTGTGAGAAGCACTGCTCTTGTGAGAACCGCTGCGCTTGTGAGAAGCACTGCTCTTGTGAGAAGCACTGCTCTTGTGAGAACCGCTGCTCTTGTGAGAAGCACTGCTCTTGTGAGAAGCACTGCTCTTTTGAGAACCGCTGCTCTTGTAAGAAGCACTGCTCTTGGGAGAACCGCTGCTCTTGCGAGGAGCACTGCTCTTGTGAGAACCGCTGCTCTTGTGAGGAGCACTGCTTTTGTGAGAAGCACTGCTCTTGTGAGAAGTGCTGCTCTTGTGAGAACCGCTGCTCTTGTGAGAACTGCTGCTCTTGTGAGAAGCACTGCTCTTGTGAGAACCGCTGCTCTTGTGAGAACTGCTGCTCTTGTTAGAACCGCTGCTCTTGTGAGAAGCACTGCTCTTGTGAGAACTGCTGCTCTTGTGAGAACTGCTGCTCTTGTTAGAACCGCTGCTCTTGTGAGAAGCACTGCTCTTGTGAGAACCGCTGCGCTTGTGAGAAGCACTGCTCTTGTGAGAACCGCTGCGCTTGTGAGAAGCACTGCTTTTGTGAGAAGCACTGCTCTTGTGAGAACTGCTGCTCTTGTTAGAACCGCTGCTCTTGTGAGAAGCACTGCTCTTGTGAGAACCGCTGCTCTTGTGAGAAGCACTGCTCTTGTGAAAACCTCTGCTCTTGATCTGAGTGGTTCCGAAACGTTGCTGTATGTGTACCGTGTGACCATAATAATAAAACTTTGGACCCTTAGTGTGCTGATGACATTTCTCCACTCTGTGCATCTAAGAAACACAGAGACGACTCAGGAGCGAGCAGGCATGAGGGTCCCTAGAGCAGGCTTGATATAGGGCACTTGGGGGGGGGGGGGGCAGGAGCACCAAAAGAGGAGGATTGGGGCCGCTCTGTGAAAAAACACTTCACAGGACAGGTAAGTATAACATGTTTGTTATTTGAAAAAAAGAACATCTGAACCTTTACAAACGCTTTAACTGATCTTAGCTTGCATGTCCAGCAATGCATATTTCACCTTTTTGTTCTCAGGGGGAGGATTTGCACTGGTCCAGAGAGCAGATCAAGAAAAGTAAGGATAATTAATCTACCAGCACTCTCCCTTCTGTTCCTGACAGTATGCCATCCCAAGTATTATGTCAGTGTTTCACCATCTCCCTAAGACACGTAAAGGTTTAGACCCACTTAAGGGGCACCCCATAGTTGCTGGGATAGGCTCCCTTAATGAACATCTAGGTTTATGGGTTGATTGTCAGCTACAACCCTTAGTGAGGCGCCTCCCTGCTTACCTTAGGGACATGAAACAGTTGTTGCAATGTTGTGGGGATTTGCTTTGGGAGGATGGAGACACTTGGGTAACGTGTGACGTGACCAGTCTCTATTGGTCGATACCTCATCATATGGGCTTGCGTGCTGTGGAATTCTTTCCTGATCGTTTCAGCAATTAAGTTGCAACAGCTGAGTTTGATTTTAATGAGATGCACTTGTGCTGTCATGGAATTTATGTGTTATAAATGTGATTGTAGCTTTTGCAACTTCTGTGGTTTTGACAAAGCACTTCCATAGTGTGAAACGCGTCAACCTACCTGCATTTCCCCTGCCTGTACCCATCCAGTGCTTTTAATATTTATGCTTCAATAAAGACTTTCTACTTTACTCTCTGTGTGGGTGTGCTGCCGATCCGAAGATTCTCTGTTCCATACCATCCCAAGGGATGAATCTATAGACCCATAGGAGTTAATTTGCTAAAGGCAAGTTCACTAAGCTCTAGAGGCAAATTCCTTTGCAAAGTGAAGAGCCTATTTACTTTCATAAATCCACCCCATTGTGTACAATGCTCCTATAAAATGTCACTCAGTCATCAAAGTTTCAATGCACTTTGCATGATTCTGGCACTCACCAAGCTGAGCAAAGATCTCTCCAGTCTCGTAACCGTCCATTTTTCCCAATCCTCGATTATCCACCAGTGTGATGTTTCTTGTGAGCTTATATGGGATTCGCGTCATTGTACTGCCGCCATCTTCCTCTTTAGCTTTGGCCCAGTTCTGATATTCCCCGTCTTCCAGGACGTAGATACAAGTGTTAATGAAAGCAGATTTCCCATGACCTAAAAAGCCGAAGAGCTGGATGAGGATTCTGTTGAAACCCTGATTGCCCTTTTTACATTTGTCCAAGCTAAAGCTATTAATGCAACTTCTGAGCTCCTCTATGTCCATATCTGACGAGATGTTTTCTCTGCAAGTGAGTTCCTTGAACTACGAGCTGCTGGTATACAGTCCAGGTCCTAACGAGTTTTACTGTACAGAAAAAGGAAAGGCTGCAAATCAGAGCCAATGATTCTACTTGTTTACAAGAGGCAGGTATGCAGTGCAATATCCACATCTTATTTCCTTATTACCTGTAGTTAGAGATACAACTGGTAAAACTTTAATCTCTAAGGGTCAGCTCCTTGATATACAATCTTTTATAGTTGTGTTATTCATACATAGTGGCATCCTAAATATTAAAAGATTTTTACTTTTCTGCTTTTTGTCTAAGATTGAAGATTTGCAGACGTCTACTTACTGCTAGACCCACAAGGCTCACAATATTTTTATTTTTAGTAAAAGAAAGCTTTAATCAGAGAAATATGAAGGCTACTGTTGCTGATTGCCTTTCCGAAAAAAGTTAGTTGCATGTTTTTTTATCACCTCTTTTCAAAGCAGAACTGTTGGCGCTGGGACTTTGATATTAATTTAACCATTGCCGAATGTGCCATAGCTGAATGATGGTTACAGCGTGGCCGGCCAGTTCTGGGAGGGCGTGTTCATGGCGTCCTCCCGTGATCGCGTCTGCCGTGGCACACGGGCGGCGTGCTCTGTGATTGCTGGGTCCTCAGGACTCAGCTGATCACAGATAGGGGTAAATGGTCAATCACAGCAGCCTTTTACCACATGATCAGCTATGTCCAATCACAGCTGACCAAGATAGAAACACAAGCTGGTTATCAGCATTTCTTCCCTCAAGCTGACAGTGCGAGGAGCGGAAAGGAGTGCTGATAACCGGCTTGTGTGAAAGGAACATCTACACTGATAATCAGCCGATCAATGCCACCTATCAGTGCCACCTATCAGTGCCCATCAGTGCCGCCTCATCAGTGGCCATCAGTGCAGCCTATCAGTGGCCATCAGTACAGCCTATCAGTGCCCATCAGTGCCACCTATCAGTGCGGCCTATCAGTGGCTAATCAGTGCAGCCTTTCAGTGCCCATCAATGCAGCCTTACCAGTACCCATCAGTGCAGCTTATCAGTGCCCATCAGTCTAGCCCATCAGTGGCCATCAGTGCAGCCTCATCAGTGCCCATCAGTGCAGCCTCACCAGTACCCATCATTGGCCATCAGTGCCCATCAGTACAGCCTCATCAGTGCCCATCAGTGGCCATCAGTGCAGCCTATCAGTGCCCATCAGTGCCACATATCAGTGCAGCCTCATCAGTGCCCAGCAGTGCCACATCAGTGGCCATCAGTGCCCACCAGTGCCACCTCATCAGTGGCCATCAGTGCAGCCTAACTATCAGTGCCCATCATTGCAGCCTATCAGTGCCCATTAACGTAGCCTCATTAGTGCCCATCAGTGGCCATCAGTGCAGCCATACCAGTGCCCATCAGTGGCCATCAGTGCAGCCAATCAGTGCCAATCAGTGCGGCCTATAAGTGCCCATCAGTGCAGCCTCACCAGTGCCCATCAGTGCAGCCTCACCAGTGCCCATCAGTGCAGCCTATCAGTGCAGCCTCGTCAGTGCCATTAGTGGTCATCAGTGCAGCCTATTACTGCATCCTATCAGTGCCTGTCAATGCAGCGGCCCACCAGTACCCATTAGTGCAGCCTATAAGTTCCCATCAGTACCCATCAATGCAGCCTCACCAGTACCCATCATTGGCCATCAGTGCAGCCTATCAGTGCCCATCAGTGCAGCCTCACCAGTGCCCATCAGTGCAGCCTATCAGTGCCCATCAGTGCAGCCTCACCAGTGCCCATCAGTGCAGCCTCACCAGTGCCCATCAGTGCAGACTATCAGTGCCCATCAATGCAGCCCATCAGTGCCCAACAGTGCAGCCTCATCATCGCACATCAGTGGAGGATAAAAATTACCTGTGCGCAAAATTTTATTACAAACTGCTAAAAGCATTTTTTTCAAAAATGTTTTTTTTTTTGTTTATTTAGCAAAAAATAAAAAATCCAGTGGTGATTAAATACCACCAAAAGAAAGCTCTATTTGTGTAACAAAAAAATTCATATGGGTATTGTGCTGCATGACCGCGTAATTGTCATTCAAATTGTGACAATGCTGAAAGGTGAACATTGGCAGGAAGGGGGTGAATGTGCCCGGTATTGAAGTGGTAAAACAAGGTAGTGAAATGGCAAGAAACATCTGAAGAGCTTACTGGCTCAAGTTGGGCTGCTCACAACAGGCAGGGTACCCTCCAGTGGGTACTCCTATATATACAAGGCTACCCTCCAGTGGGTACTCCTATATATATGCAAGGCTACCCTCCACTAGGTACTCCTATATATGCAAGGCTACCCTCCAGTGGGTACTCCTATATATATGCAAGGCTACCCTCCACTAGGTACTCCTATATATGCAAGGCTACCCTCCAGTGGGTACTTCTATATATACAAGGCTACCCTCCAGTGGGTACTCCTATATATACAAGGCTACCCTCCAGTGGGTACTCCTATATATGCAAGGCTACCCTCCAGTGGGTACTTCTATATATACAAGGCTACCCTCCAGTGGGTACTCCTATATATACAAGGCTACCCTCCAGTGGGTACTTCTATATATGCAAGGCTACCCTCCAGTGGGTACTCCTAAATGTGCAAGGCTACCCTCCAGTGGGTACACCTTTATATACAAGGCTACCCTCCAGTGGGTACTCCTTTATATGCAAGGCTACCCTCCAGTGGGTACTCCTATATATGCAAGGCTATCCTCCAGTGGGTACTCCTATATATGCACATACCAGAAAAATATGTGCATATATAGAAGGAGTGTGAGATCAAAAGGATAACAGTCCAAATTATTTTATTGATATCGTATTAAAAGACAACCAACGCGTTTCAGGAGTCAAAGAAACTCCCCCTTCATCAGGGCTACAACAAAACATATTATGTAAATATAATTGTGACTGATAAACTCAAGAACCTAACAATCATAACACATCATGGATACCATATATACATGTGTGTACACATACATGCATCCAAAAATACCCAAACATGCATACAGGCAAAGAAATTAAGACGAAGAGACGGAGAAATATCAGATAGTAAGCGATAAGGTGCAATGGGTTCATTTTCTAAATTAATTTTATCAAATTCTACATGATTAGTAGATGTCATTACACCATTATACATATAACTTAAATAATACACATGAAAACAAACAATTCAATTACAAATTAAAAATTGTCATTAATGTGCAGATGTCTAAAATAATAATAATAAAAATTAAAAAAAAAACACTGGTAAGATAACTATTAAAAAAAACAACAAAACACTAATATAGCAGTCATAAAAAAATCTACCTATATACAGTATCTCACAAAAGTGAGTACACCCCTCAGTCACATTTGTGTAAATATTTTCTTCTATCTTTTCATGTGACAACACTGAAGAAATGACACTTGTCTACAATGTAAAGTAGTGAGTGTACAGCTTGCATAACAGTGTAAATTTACTGTCCCCTCAAAATAACTCAACACACATCCATTAATCAAATGTACTGCAAATTGGATGCGGTGTAAGCCGCATCCAATTCGCAATAGTGTGAACCCAGCCCTAATGTTGTTTTACCTTGTACAATGTCTTAACCACTTAAAGACCAGCCTTGTTTTGAGATTTTGGTGTTTACATGTTTAAAACAGTTTTTTTTGCTAGAAATTTACTTAGAACCCCAAAACATTATATATTTTTTTTCTAACACCCTAGAGAATAAAATGCAATACTTTTTTTCACACCATACTTGCGCAGCGGTCTTACAAGTGCACTTTTTTTAATCAACAAATAAGACAGCAGCCCAATTTTTTTATAATGTGAAAGATAGTGTTATGCCGAGTAAATTGATACCCAACATGTCATGCTTCAAAATTGTGCCCGCTCGTGGAATGGCGTCAAACTTTTACCCTCAAAAATCTCCATAGGCGGCGTTTAAAAAATTCTACCGGTTGCATGTTTTGAGTTGCAGAGGAGGTCTATAACTAGAATTATTGCTCTCGCTCAAACGATCACGGCGATACCTCACATGTGTGATTTGAACACTGTTTTCATGTGCAGGCGCTACTCAGGTATGCGTTCGCTTCTGCGCGTGAGCTCGTCGGGATGGGGCGTTTTTAAAAAAAAATTTGTATTCTTATTTATTTTACTTGATTTTATTTATTTTTACACTGTTTTTAAAAAAAAAAATGGTGTCACTTTTATTCCTATTACAAGGAATGTAAACATCCCTTGTAATAGAAAAAAACATGACAGGTCCTCTTAAATATGAGATCTGGGGTCAAAAAGTCCTCAGATCTCATATTTGGACTTAAATGAAATTAAAAAAAAAATTGTCATTTGAAAAAATGACATTGAAAAAATGTGGCTTTAAGAGGTATGGGCGGAAGTGATGTTTTGACGTCACTTTCGCCCTGCAGTGTCATGGAAACAGGTGGGGGCCATCTTTCCCTTACTCGTCCCCATGTCAGCCCAGGGGACAGACGCGTTCGCCTCCACCGCTACCGACGGCTCCGGTAAGCGGCGGAAGGCACCGGATCGTGGCGGGAGGGGGGCCCTCTCCTGCCACAGATAAAAGTGATCATGCGGCGAATCCGCCGCAGAGACCACTTTTATCTTGTAGCCAGGGCTGGACTGGGGCAAAAATTTGGCCCTGGACTTCATCATGACCGGCCCACTTTAATTTTGAATGTCCCCAACAGTGTCCCCCTTACATCAGAGTCCCCATCAGAAGTCCCCTTCACATCAGAGTCCCAATCAGAAGTCCCCTTCACATCAGAGAGTCCCAATCAGAAGTCCCCTTCACATCAGAGTCCCCACCAGCAGTCCCCTTCACATCAGACTCCCCATCAGAAGTCCCTTCACATCAGAGAGTCCCCATCAGAAGTCCCCTTTACATCAGAATCCCCACCAGCAGTCCCCTTTACATCAGAGTCCCCACTAGCAGTCCCCTTTACATCAGAGTCCCCACCAGCAGTCCCCTTTACATCAGAGTCCCCACCAGCAGTCCCCTTTACATCAGAGTCCCCACCAGCATTCCCCTTCACATCAGAGTCCCCACCAGCAGTCCCCTTCACATTAGAGTCCCATCAGAAGTCCCCTTCACATTAGAGTCCCCATCAGAAGTCCCCTTCACATCAGAATCCCCATCAGAAGTCCCCTTCACATCAGAGTCCCCACCAGCAGTCCCCTTCACATCAGAGTCCCCATCAGAAGTCCCCTTCACATCAGAGAGTCCCCATGATAAGCCCCCTTACATCAGAAAGTCCCCATCAGAAGTCCCCTTCACAGCAGAGAGTCCTCCCTCTCCTCCCCCTCCCACATGTACTCACCGTTTTGAAGGCAGCTTCTCGTTCCTCTCTCCAGTCATGTGATAACAAGCGATAAGTGGAGAGACGAAGGAAAGTCTGCCGGCTGTCCATCTCCCCCTGCAGGCTGGAGGGAGCATAACGCCTAATGCTCTCTCCAGCAAGTGACATAAGCAGCTCCTCCTGACAGGAGTGAAATCGCGATCACTCACTGTCAGTGAGGAGCAGCTCCAGGACCGCACCTGACTGGCCCACTGAGCCATCGGCCCACCGGGAAACTCGATGGCCAGTCCATGCCTGCTTGTAGCCGGCCGAACACAGGGATATCGGGGTTATGGCAGCTAGCTGCTGCCATAACCTCGATATCCCTCCCCAAAAAAGGGATGCATATGTACATGCGGCGATCGGCAAGTGATTTAAAGTAATTGTAATGGTTTGTTTTTTTATTAATAAACATGTCATACTTACCTCCACTGTGCAGCTCGTTTTGCACAGATTTGCCCCGAACCTTGTCTTCTGGGGTCCCCCAGTGGCTCTCGCGGCCCTTCCCCTCATCAGATAACCCCCTAGGAGAAGCTCTCTCCCGGGGGGGGTTACCTTGCGGGCACACTCCCGAATACAGCATTTGCATCTATAGACACGAATGACGAACTCGGCCCCGCCCCCCGGCACCTGCGTCAATGGATTTGATTGACAGCTGCGGGAGCCAATGGCTGCGCTGCTATCAATCTATCTAATCAAGAGCCGGGAGCCCGTGCAGAGAGGGACAGCGCGTCTCCGCCGACAGAAATACGGGGCTCAGGTAAGTAAAAACCCTTACACACCACTTGTACCTGTGGATACTGGAAATATCTTCTAAACTTGCACTGTTTAGGAGATATTTACCATATACGCTTGCGCCGACGTCATCGGCACATGCGCACTGAGGAAAAACGCACCATGCCTTTTAGTAAATACCTTGGACTGTCCACATTCCAAAAAAAGGTGGTCATTTGGGGGTTATTTGTACTGTTCTGGTGTTTTCGGTCCTCAAGAAATGAGATTGTCTGCCAGTACATCATGATTGATCAATTTTTAGATACAGTCATGGCCAAAAATATTGGCACCCCTGCATTTCTCTCAGATAATGCACCACTTCACCCAGAAAGTTGATGCAATTACAAATGTTTAGGCATTCTCATGTTTATTTATTTTTTTTTGTATCGGTATGACACAAAAAAGTAGAGAAACAAAAGCCAAATCTCACACATTCCACGCAAAACTCCAAAAATGGACTTGACAAAGTTATTGCCACCTTCTGAAAATTGTAAGAAATAATTGCATTCCAAGTTTGTGATGATCCTGTAATTTGTTATTAAACTCACGTGTATCAATTAACAGGTGCTGACAATATAGAAATCACACCGGCAACCAGTTAAAATGGTGGAAAATGGACTCTACATTGAGAAGAGAAAGAGCAGCGAAGAATTGTCTGTGGATTTGAGAACAAAACTTGTGGAATAGCGTGGACAATCTCAAGGTTGCAAGTCCATCTCCAGAGATCTTAATGTTTCTGTGTGCACTGTGTGCAACATTGTCAAGAAGTTTACAGCCCATGGCACTGTATCTAATCTCCCTGGGCGAAGACAAATGAGAAAAATTGATCAAAGATTGCAATAAAGAATTTTTTGAATGGTTGATAAAGAACCTCAATCAACTTCCAGACAAATTCAAGCTGACCTTCAGGAACAGGGTATAACTGTGTCAACTCCCACTATACGTCACCATCTGAATGAAAAGGGACACAATGGTAGGAGACCCAGGTGGACCCAACTACTGACACAGAAACATAAAAAAGCCAGACTGAAGTTTGCTAAAACTTACCTGAGGAAGCCAAAATCTTTTTGGGAGAATGTGCTGCGGACAGACAAAACAAAAATTACAGCTTTTTGGTAAAGCCCATCATTCTACTGTTTTCAGAAGAAGAAAGGAGGCCTTTAAAGAAAAGAACACAGTCCCTACAGTCTAACATAGTCGAGCTTCACTGAAGATTTGGGGTTGCTTTGCTGTTCCAGACACTGGATGTCTTGACTGTGTGCATGGCATTATGAAATCTGAAGCTTACCAAAGAATTCTGGGGGGCAATGTAGGGCCCAGTGTCAGAGAGTTGGGCCTCCATCAGAGGTTATGGGTCTTACAGCAGGGCAATGACCCAAAGCACACGTCAAAAAGCACCCAGAAACGGTTTAAGACAAAGCGCTGGAGAGTACTGAACTGGCCAGCAATGAGTCCAGACCTAAATTCCATAGAGCACCTGTTTAGAGGTCTCAAAAAAGCAGTTGGGAAAAGGAACCCTTCCGATCGGATGTAGTGATATTATATATATATTATAGTGGGTGTAGAATGTAGTGATATAATATATAGTGGGTATGATAATTAATTAGTAATTATTATTATAATGATGATGCAAGTACTCTTCCGCAGCAACCCAATTCTTCCAGAGAGATGCACTTTATTGACTTCTAACACAGAACAAAGTCCAAAGTCCACAGATGACAAAAATCCGATAGAGTAAATATAATTTAGAGTCCCATTTTTCCTAGGTCTGCGCCTTCATAGTCATGCACAGACAGGACCGACTGCCAGCTTGAATAGACCCCCCTGAAATACTAGTTTGCTAGGTCAACCCAAAATACTCTTTGATCTTATTGTTACCCTCTCAAGTCTAATTACCATCAATAAATACTTCTTCTATGGTCCTTTAATCAATGTACCCTTGGAAATGCTCAATTAGGTTAACAGGCCACACCTCACACACCTAGGTAGACTTGCATAAGATTAACACATCAAAGAGTCTTCAGCTGTCCCCTTGATATGTTAAAACTCAGTTGGCTCGAACAAATCAACCATTGTCAATTGAATTCTGGCCTGGTCAATATTGCACTGTATGTGTACATACATATAATAATATAATGTCCCACATAAATCGGTGAACATATTGCAACATCGGAGAGACCTGGAGCACTTGTCAAAGAATAGTGGTCCAAATTTCCAGTAGAGAGGTGTTATGCTGTGTACAGTAGGTGACCGTGATATTGTGTCAATCTCACCGCATTTATCGCAAGATTTGACACCAGCGAGCCCCGTCACGGGAGCCAGCGCCGAGATGGCTTCCTGCGGCCCCCCCCACCCCAAAGTTGATGAGGACAAGGGCCTCTTCCCGACAACTCTGCCCGTTGGTTGTTGGGGTCTGCACGGGGAGGGCTTATCGGAATCCAGGAGCCCCTTTTAATAAGGGGGCCCCCAGATCCCGGCCCCCCCACCCTATGTGAATGAGTATGGGGTACATGGTACCCCTACCCATTCACCTAGAAAAAAGTGTCAATACAAAAAAGCACACTACACAGGTTTTAAGAGTAATTTATTAGGCAGCTCCGGGGGTCTTCTTCCAACTTCGGGGGTCTTCTTCCGACTTCTCCGCTCTCTCCAGCTTCTTCTCCCGGAGCTGGAAGAAGATAGCGGAGGGGCCCGGGAGAAGAGGCTGAACATCGGGAGAAGAAGCCGAAGAAGCCGGAGAGAGCAGAGAAGTCAGAAGAAGACCCCCGAAGTCAGAAGAAGACCCCCGGAGCTGCCTAATAAATTACTCTTAAAACCTGTGTAGTGTGTTTTTTTGTATTGACACTTTTTCCTAGGTGAATGGGTAGGGGTACCATGTACCCCATACTCATTCACATATGGTGGGGGGACCGGGATCTGGGGCCCCCTTATTAAAGGGGGCTCCCGGATTCCGATAAGCCCTCCGCGTGCAGACCCCAACAACCAACGGCCAGGGTTGTCGGGAAGAGGCCCTTGTCCTTATCAACTTTGGGGTGGGGGGGCCTGCGGGCCTGCCCCACCCCAAAGCACCCACCCCCCCATGTTGAGGACATGCGGCCTGGTACGGTTCAGGAGGGGGGGCGCTCGCTTTCGACTGACTTTTCGATGGACTTCCGTCGAATCGGACTAGTCTACACACAATCACACCAAAGTCTGATGGATTCGTACGTGATGACGTAGGACCGGACTAGAATAAGGAAGTTTATAGCCAGTAGCCAATAGCTGCCCTAGCGTCGGTTTTCATCCATCGGACTAACATACAGATGAACTGATTTTTCGTCCAGACTCGAGTCCATCGTAAAGATTTGAAACATGTTCTAAATCTAAAGTCCGTCAGATTTTCGACAGAAAGGTCTGCTGCAGGTCCGATGAAGCCCACACACGGTCGAAAAGTCCGGTCGTGTGTACACGGCATAAGAAACTCTGTTGGTTTCAGGAAGTGATTGATTTCAGTTATTTTTTCCAAGGGGTGGGCTACCAAATATTAAATTGAGGGTGCCAATAATGTCGTCTAGTCCATTTTTGGAGTTTTAGGTGGATTTTTATCAGATTTGGCTTGTTGTTTCTCCACTTTTTGTGTCATACCAATACAAACAAAAAAAATAAACATGAGAATGCCTAAGCATATGTAATTGTAACAATTTTCTCGGTGAAGTGGTGCATTATGTGACAGAAATGCAGGGGTGCCAACATTTTTGGCCATGACTGTATATATCCCATAGTTTGTGGACTCTATAACTTTAGTACCAATTATATAATATACATTGTTTTGGGTTGTTTTTTATTTTTTTTTTTACAAAAAAGTTTAGCAGAATAGAGTTTGGCCTAATTTTATGAAGAAAGATTATTTATTTGCAAAATTTTATAACAAAAACAAAGAAAAATGTGGGGGGGGTTCAAAATGTTTGGCATTTTTTTGTTTATTTAGCAAAAAATTAAAAAAAAACAGTGGTGATTAAATACCACCACAAGAAAGCTCTATCTATCGAAAAAAATAAAAAATGATAAAAATGTCACATGGGTACAGTGTTACATGACCGCGTACATTTTCATTCAATGTGTGAGAGTGCTGAAAGCTGAGAACTGGCCTGGGCGGGAAGGGGGGGTGAAAGTTCTCGGTATTGAAGGGGTTAAACTGAATGGGTTGTTGTAATAAGTGAGAGTTTACATACACTTTACGTGTGGCTGTTATGGATTTTGCTAAATGATATGTAATAAAATCTTTTATTGTTTGTGAAGTGTTAATCCCCTCGCTGGTAGATTGTGGACTCACTCACCTGACAGGTGGAGCTGCGCATTATGCCGAATCAGCGGAATTCAGTGCCACCTTGAAGGGATCCGAGAAGAATGTAGTCAGATTTATACATGTAAGTACGGTAATAGTGGGAAGTAGGCAAAAGAACATGAAGCAAATAAACCCTCAAGGCTTCAGCAATAATAAATATGCAAATTTCCCTTATCTCTGGTTTATTGGGTGAGAGTACAAAGTATAATGGAAGTTATGTCTTGTCTTACTGGGAATAATATTCTGAGATGTAGAGAAGCTATGGGGAGTGGATGTACTAAAACTGGAGAGAGCGCAAAATCTGGTGAAGCTCTGCGTAGAAACCAATCAGCTTCCAGGTTTTATAGTCAAAGCTTAACCACTTGTCGGCCAGTATAAAGAAGGTAAACTGCGGCAAGGTGGCACGGCTGCGCTGTATCGTGTACTAGGTACGTGACCCAACGTGTTCGGGTCTGGGGCGCACACGCGCGCTTGCCGGGCACCCGCTCTAGCTATGATTGGACATGGCGGGAGCTAATCTGTGGGTACCACGGACTCGATGCCCACCGGCCGATCATTGGGCAGAGAGCCAGAACAGCGATCTGCCTATGTAAACAAAGCAGATCACCATTCTGTCAGTACAGAAAGCATGGCTCCTGTGTTCCTGCAAAGCAGGGACATAGATCTATGCCTTTCACTAGTAAACAAAACACCTCCCACACAGTGAGAAAACACCAGCGAGGCGAACAGTTAACCCTTTGATCGCCGCTGATTTGTTAACTCCTTCCCAGCCAGTGTCATTAGTACAGTGACAGTGCATGTTTTTTAGCACTGATCACTGTATTAGTGTCACTGGTCCCCAAAAAGTGTCAGTTAGTGTCCGATTGTCAATGTCACAGTCCCGCTATAAGTCACTGATCACCGCCATTACTAGTAAAAATTAAAAAAATTGTAATAAAAAAAAAAATTAAAATATATCATCCCAGATAGAAAGCAATTGAGCTGCAAGTTTGAAAATGAGTTTCTAAGCTATTACTTGACTATAACTAGACTTGCCGGGCTTCACAAGTTTGTTGCACAATTGCAGCAAGTCAGCATTGCATAACTCCAGATCAACTTTCTTTACAAACATTCTGCAAGTCTGCTGCAAGTTCTGGTTCAGTTATGTTGTGCAATATAGTCATCCCACCACAGGGGGCACTGTGGCTGAATTTTCATGCTGTAGACTTGCAGAGCTCTTACTGTAGACTCACCACTGCAACTTTGCTCTTGCTAGAGACTCGCCACGCAAATTTACTACAAATTGGAAAAGTGTCAACTAGAACGTGTGCTTCAAGTGCTCTGCAAGTGTTCAACTTGCCAGTGACAATGTGCAGCAAGTTAATAGACTTACAATTCAACATTGCCACAAATTTGTCATCATCGCGGATCTGGCCAATCACAGCGACTGAGCCCGCAATACCCGGAAGTAACTCCGGGAGACATGTCGCCAGCCAAAGCGGTATGCTGGGACCACTGTGGGAGCTTCGATCTAAGGTAAGTATATCATAATGAGCTAGAATGCTATGCATACTAGCTCATTATGCCTTTGTCTTGCAGGTTTTTTTTTTCCTGCCTGGGTTTACAACCACTTTAAGTGCACGTGCTCAGCATCATATGCAGATATTTTCTTTGGGAACTAGACATATGAGCGCTGCCAGCATTGCTGCAGAGGTTGAAGGGGTGGGGGGTCAGCCTGTCAGTGCTCAGACCATACTCCGCACACTGCATCAAATTGGTCTGCATGGCTGTCATCCCAGAAGGAAGCCTCTTCTAAAGATGATGTACAAGAAAGCCCGCAAACAGTTTGCTGAAGACAAGCAGACTAAGGACATGGATTACTGGAACCATGTCCTGTGGTCTGATGAGACCAAGATAAACGTATTTAGTTCAGATGGTGACAAGCGTGTGTGGGGGCAACCAGGTGAGGAGGACAAAGACAAGTGTGTCTTGTCTACAGTCAAGCATGGTGGTGGGAGTGTCATGGTCTGGGGCTGCATGAGTGCTGCCAGCACTGGGGAGCTACAGATCATTGAGGGAACCATGAATGCCAACATGTACTGTGACATACTGAAGAAGAGCATGATCCCCTCCCTTCAGAGACTGGACCGCAGGGCAGTATTCCAACATGATAACCACCCCAAACACACCTCCACCATTACTGCTTTGCTAAAGAAAATGAGGGTAAAGGTGATGGACTGGCCAAGCATGTCTCCAGACCTAAACCCTATTGATCATCTGTGGGACATCCTCAAAAGGAAGGTGGAGGAGCGCAAGGTCTCTAACATCCACCAGCTCTGTGATGTCATCATGGAGGAGGGGAAGAGGACTCCAGTGGTAACCTGTGAAGCTCTGGTGAACTCCATGCCCAAGAGGGTTAAGGCAGTGCTGGGAAATAATGGTGGCCACACAAAATATTGACACTTTGCACCAAATTTGGACATTTTCACTTATTTATTATTTTTATTTAGGTACTTATATAGCTCCGTCAATTTACGCAGCGCTTTACATATACATTGTACATTCACATCAGTCCCTACCCTCAAGGAGCTTACAATCTAAGGTCCCTAACTCACATTCATACATACTAGGGACAATTTAGACAGGATCCAATTAACCTCCCAGCATGTCTTTGGAGTGTGGGAGGAAACTGGAGTAAACCCACGCAGGCACAGGGAGAACATGCAAACTCCAGGCAGGTAGTGTCGTGGTTGGGATTCAAACCAGCGACCCTTCTTACTGCTAGGCGAGAGTGCTACCCACTACACCACTGTGCCCCCACTGTACTCACTTCTGTTGCCAGCAGTTTAGACATTAATGGCTGTGTGTTGAGTTATTTTGAGGGGACAGCAAATTTACACTGTTATACAAGCTGTACACTCACTACTTTACATTGTAGACAAGTGTCATTTCTTCAGTGTTGTCACATGAAAAGATAGAAGAAAAGATTTACAAAAATGTGACTGAGGGGTGTACTCACTTTTGTGAGATACTGTATATACAGTATATGGCCACTTTCACAGCAATACCTATTCAACCTCTAGTCCTCCAAGCTTCACATTTCATTGTAATTTTGTTTTATAACACACAGTAATTATACATTGATATGGTTATGTACATTTATCTTTTCACTTTCACATGTAAGCCTAAAACACAATAAAAAAACAGGAGTTGCTCCAAGATAACGGGGGCATCCTTCGCTCTTTTTTTAGAGAGGAGCGGAATGATTTTGGCAAAGGCAGAAAAATTACAGATTTTACATTTGCCAATATTTAGTCACAATTAGCTTCCAATGTCCCCAGGCAGACCACTTGGTCAAAATTACCATCTCAGAACTGGCATGGTGATCACACAGTTTTGTTTAGAAACAAAGCCATGACATTATTAGGTACCATGTTTCTTCTGTGGTGCTCTCAGTGTCCACCTAGATTCAGATAATTACTTTTCTTGTTCAATATTTTTTTTTTAATTGAAAGTAGGTAATACCAAACATTGCATGAGAGACAATGACTAAGTAGTACAATGAACGGGTGTCTTCATACATAATAACAAATGATAACATTACATCGTGAGTAGAAACAATTTAGGGGAGAATAAACTCCCACCTGGTGCACGTGGCACAGGTAGTCATAACGCAATAATTTACAAAGGAGATTAAGGACCGCAGAGAGGGCCTCAGGGGAGTACCACAGAGGGCCCTGACCACATGTCTTCAGATAACATCTGAAGAGGGAGATGAAAGATATCTAAAGGAAAAGGTAAGAAGAGAGAAAAAGAGAAGGAGAAGGAAGAGGATAAGGAGAAGAACAGCAAAGAGGGGTGAGATGACAAGGAGGGAGGGAGAGGCCGTCTGTTCCACATCAGGGCAGGGGAATAACCAAGGTAGGAGGTTGTTCTCACAACCTTAAGGTTCCAGGAGACTGGGATCGAAGTGTGGAGGGAGGAAATTATCCACCTACATTTGCCAAATTTTCAGGTGCTGTGGAAACTTATCTAAAACGGTCGCCTTAATCTTACTGTGGATCATAGCTTGGGTGACCCTACTCTTAGTCTCCACCGAACAGAGAGATGAGGATTTCCAGGCCTTCGCGACAGTCTGTTCAGAAGCTGTAATGATGTATATTGCTAGTTTTGATTGGGTCAGGTGAACAATGGTTCAGCAAGGCAAAAGCTGGGTCGGGGGTGGCCGACCTGCTTAGCAGTAAGGATGAGCCGAACACCCCCCCCCCCCAGGTTCGGTTCGCACCAGGACATCCGAACAGGCAAAAAATTCGGAAGAACACGTGAACACCGTTAAAGTCTATGGGACACGAACATGAAAAATGAAAAGTGCTAATTTTAAAGGCTTATATGCAAGTTATTGTCATAAAAAGTGTTAGGGTACCCGGGTCCTGCCCCAGGGGACATGGATCAATGCAAAAAAAAGTTTTAAAAACGGATGTTTTTTTTCAGGAGCAGTGATTTTAATAATGCTTAAAGTGAAACAATAAAAATGAAATATTCCTTTAAATATCATGCCTGGGGGGTGTCTATAGTATGCCTGTAAAGTGGCGCCTGTTACCCGTATTTAGAACAGCACCACAGCAAAATGACATTTCTAAAGGAAAAGAAGTCATTCAAAACCGATCGTGGCTGTAATGAATTGTCGGGTCTCGGCAATATAGATAAAACTCATTGAAAAAAACGGCATGGGTTCTCCCCCCAGACAATTGCAAGGCCCTTTGGGTCTGGTATGAATATTAAGGGGAACCCCGAACCAAAAATTTTAAAAAAAATTGCGTGGGGTCCTCCCAAAATCCGTACCAGGCCCTTCAGGTCTGGTATGGAAATTAAGGGGAACCCTGCACCAAATTTAAAAAAAATGGCGCAGGGGTCCCCCCCACAATCCATACCAGACCCTTTTCCATACCAAACTTTTTTTGCATTGATACATGTCCCCTGGGGCAGGACCCGGGTCCCCAAACACTTTTTTAAGACAATAACTTGCATATAGGCCTTTAAAATGATCACTTTTGATTTTTCATGTTAGTGTCCCTTAGACTTTAACGGTGTTCCGGCGGCTTTTGAATTTGCCCCGAACACCGCATATTGTTCGGTGTTCGCTGAACCGTTCGCCCATCTCTACTTAGCAGGGTGGACAATACTCTGAAGATTTCGGCCCAGAATTGCTGCATGATCGGACAGGTCCACCAGATATGTACATATGTCCCCATTCTCCGCAACCTCAAAAACACGTGGGAGGGTAGGTTGAAAGGTATTTAGCAATTCTTATAAAGAGAAAAAAAAACGCGCTAGAAAAAATATGTCCTTGAATCCAACAATAAAAAAGCAGCAGCATGCAGTGCGACAACACAAAAGTTCAATACAATAAAACAAAAGCTGCGCTAAAAAAGAAGTGTCCAAAAGGCTTTATCTATGAACATCCAACAGAAGCACTTAAAATCTTGCAAACACCATGATGTGCACACATAGACAAGGTGAAGTGCCCGACCACCGTAGCTGTAGATTGAGCTTACCGAACAGCAAGCAATAAAAGCAGATGGCTCACAACCCAGCCGGGGCCTTTTAGATGGTGATATGTATAGTTGATAATCCCGCTCACTCCAGGCTCAGATCTCCGTTCCCTCAGTATATAAACCAAAAAAAGAAAAGAGAACTGGCCATAGTGTAGTATATCAAATCGCAAGCAGTAAAGGCAGATGGCTTGCGACCCAGCCTGGGCCTTTGCAGATGATGATTGAATGATTGGTATTCTCACTCGCTCCAGCTATGATATCCATTCCCTCTCTCCCCTTCCATATCTCAGGCTATCAGTGGGTACCCTATTCATGATTTGGAATTGTGCCCTGCACGGTTGTAAATGTTTTCAGGGAAGAGGAAG
The DNA here is from genome assembly GCA_037953035.1 of Aquarana catesbeiana. Taxonomy (NCBI): domain Eukaryota; kingdom Metazoa; phylum Chordata; class Amphibia; order Anura; family Ranidae; genus Aquarana; species Aquarana catesbeiana. The sequence continues at coordinate 606,576 of JBBHAA010001838.1, forward strand.
TGATCAGGGTGGTTAGCCTAGTTAAACTGAGACGATTCCAAATTGTGAAAGCATCTGGGTCTATGTGAGCCTGGAAGAATATCGGGTGGCCTAGAAAGGATAATAAAGGGTAGCGTGGGGAGTGTACTTTAAAAGGACCTTTGAGCCCAACCCATAGCTGCAAGGAATGTGCTGTTAACGGATTATGTAAGAACTTACGTTCTGAGCATTGCAACCAAAGCAAGTTATCAACAGAAAGAGGGGCGAGGTCTATCGCTTCAAGGCTCACCCACAGCAGCGGGGCCTCCACAGTGGCATGATATAGGGCAATCTGGGCCAGTTGAGCCACCTGGTAGTATTTGAAAAAATTGGGGACTCCCAGTCCACCATTTAATCTGTGGAGCATTAGTATGGAGGAAGATACTCTGGGTTTAATGGATCCCCATATGTATTTATGTATTCAGCTTTGAATTATGTGAAAAAAATAGGAGAACACCGCTATGGGCAAGACCCGAAAGAGATAGAGTATCTTAGGTAATGAAGACATATTCAATGCAGTTATACGGCCCAGGCAAAAAACACAGAGGTTGCCAAGCTGCCATAAGGGCTGACAGATGGGACAGCATGGGGAGATAGTTCGGTACAAAAGGGCTGGATCGCCAATGAGTTTGACCCCAAGGTAAGGGAGAGATGATGTCGTCCATTGAAAGGAAAAGGTTTCCTGTAAATGGGAGACTTTAGTTGGCGGTAGGGAAACATTAAACGCAATGGACTTCGATTGGTTGACTTCAAGACCCGATATAGCGGCAAAGCGATCTAAAGTAAGTATTAGGTTAGGTAATGTAATACGGGGTGAGGTGACGAACATCAGGGCATCATCAGCAAATAGGCATAACTTGTGGTGACAGGAGTCTACCTCAATGCCTTTAATATCTGGATTCGACAGAATAGCTAGGGCCAGCGGTTCTAGAACAAGGGCAAAAATAAGTGGGGAGAGCGGCAGCCTTAGTTCCCTGGGCAATTGGCAACCTATCTGACTGGAAACCGGAATATCTAATGTAGGCTTGGGGGGTTATAATAAAGGGCCATGACCCACAGACTTTTCAGAAAACGTCAGCACCCAGTTAAAAAAAGAAAATACACGTTTTTAAAACATAAGACTTTTTGTCTAGTTGTATAAAGGTTAAAGTTCCTTGATATCTAACACCATGTTCTCAGTTAATTTGGGGCCTTTATTGGCACAAGAACAGGTCCAAGACAGGTGAAAACAGCTTTTATAACCCTCAGGAGCCATTTGAAGCCCACTGCAACCTTGCAATTCACCAAAAACGACATTCATTTTTTTTCTTGTCTATTGATTTTGATACATTTCACCATTGAGGAAATTTAACAAAGTGCTCGTATTTCGGCCAACGTTTTGACAAAATGAAAACTCTCGGTTTTACTTTTCCATCCTCCTGATAACAGGGGATGAATAATTGAAGTCTCAGCAACACTTTGACCTGATGGAAGATCTCTTCATGGTGACTTCATTTTCTTTTCCCCCCTCGTTGAATGTCTTTCATTCTCTGCTCATGTTCATGCTGATCTCGCAGCCTCTGCCTTTGAAATTCGTCCTCCAGCTGCCTTATCTTTTCCTCGTGTTCTTTTTGGTCTTTTTGCTTTTGTCTTTCTGCTTCTTCCATTTTAACCTTAATGGCCCGTTCCATGTGGGCGTTCTCTGCAGCTTTCTGTCCCTCTAATATCTGTTTGTGGGCTTCCAGCTCTTTGTTGTGAATGTAATTCAGTACAAAGATTTTTCTCTCTGTCATCTCCTTCTGTGGATCTCGCGGATAGCCTACGCGGAATATAGAGTCCCGGACTACCTCATATAAAAATTTCATCACAGAGTTGTCAACCTCCGTGGACCTGGACTGATTTTTTGGGGTGTAGTTTTCCAAGGAAAACACGTTAATGGCTCCCATGTCCCTAAACATAGATTCTGCTTTTTCCACGTTTCCTTTTGACTTGTGTGTGAGCACAACGATGGCCTCCACACCTGCATGAAAAAAGAGAGTGGCAATGTCAAATTGTGTCACTTTCAGCAAACTTGATTTCTCCTTGATTCAGCAATTTTGTCTTCACTTAGATTTTATCATATGCTGCAGACAATCCCAACCACTCTGCTCCAAGCCTTACCTTTCCCACTCCACCAGCCAATGGGTGCAGGCTCCAGGCGGTCGGTTATCCCCTCACATTTATATCACCAAAAACTAAAATGAAGCCACTCTCTTTCTTAAGGACTGGAGTATGTTTTATTAATGTTATCTTGCACAAGGGTGATCCACCTGCTCCTTTTAAATGTTTCACTCTGCTAGAGTCATGACTAAGCTCCCAGCGGAACGAAATGTGTAAGCAGCAAAAACTACATAAAATAGATAACTCTCAAATGCCCCAGTCTGCTATCACAGCCTACTGGCCACAATGTTTGCAGGTGCTGGTTGAGATGAATACTGGCTCAACAGATACATCATGGACTACAACAAAATGGTGCCCATCCTCACACTGCTTTGGCATATAGTGAACTCCTCTTAGGAAAAAATGGCTGTAGATTGTTCTCTTTCCCATAGGAGAACCCCATTTAACATGTACTCCAAGAGGAGTAGGTGGATCACCCCATACAGGATAACATTAATAAAACCTACTCTGAGCTTCTAAGAAGGAGCGTGGCTTCATTTTAGTTTTCCGTGCTAAATTTTATCACAATCGGCCTCTAATTTTGCAATTAACATTAAAAAAGTGCCCTTTAAAGCCAGAAGGCTTCAGCCCTCCTAGCTGTTTGGACCCATCAGGATGACAAGCAAGTGATTGCCATGTTTTGTAGCTTTGTTCATAAACTAAGAGTTAGGATTACCTTTAGGCTTTACTTTAGGATTGGTATTGGGGTAAGGGTTGCCATTAGAAGATTGTTTTTTGGACAAAAAAAAAAGGTCCAGGGTGGAGGAAAATGAGACCTCCAAATGTTACCCATCCCTATTTAAAGTAGAATTCTGGCATAAACCAAACTATTATTAAAAATGCTCCCTCCTACCTTCTAACACCTATGCTGTCTAATCCGTGTAAGAAAGATACTTACCTATCTTCAGCCAGCCGCAGTCCAGTCACGTGATCAAGCTCCACTGTGTCAGCCAGCTGCAGCTGCAGGGGAGAGGACGGAGTGCTGACAACAAATAGGCCATAGAAAGCCACTCCCAGGCATTCCAGCAATTGCTGAGTACTCCCTGATCTGCAGAGAGAAGCCATGTTGGAGAAAACTGAAGGAGAAAGTCAGCTGACGGCCAATAGAGTGAAGGGGAGGAACCCTCCACTCTGCGAGGAGACCCGATGTTAACAAAGGCAAGTAATTGCCAGTGCCACTGATCCCATCCTCCCCACCACCACCACTGCTGCCTCCTACTGATCCCATCCCTCCCACCACCATCACCACAGATCTCATCCCTACCCCCCATCACCACTGCCACTGATGTCATCCCTGTCCCACCACCACTGATGCCATCCCTATCCCACCACTACCACTGATGTCATCCCTATCCCACCACTACCACTGATGTCATCCATATCCCACCACTGCTACTGATGTCATCCCTATCCCCACCACCACCACTGCCATTGATGTCATCCCTATCCCCACCACCACCACTGCCATTGATGTCATCCCTATCCCCACCACCACCACTGCCATTGATGTCATCCCTATCCCACCACCACTGATGTCATCTCTATCCCACCTCCACTGATGTCATCCCTATCCCACCACCACCACTGATGTCATCCCTATCCTCACCATCACCACTGCTGCTGATGTCATTCCTATCCCCACCATTGACACTGATGCCATTCCTATCCCACCACCACCATTGATGTCAGCCCTATCCCACCACTACTGATGTCATCCCTATCCCCACCACTGCCATTGATGTCATCCCTATCCCACCACCACCTCTGTTGTCATCCCTATCCCACCACCACTGATGTCATCTCTATCTCAGCTCCACTCCCTAGCCCTATCCCCACCACCACCACAGCCACTGATACCATCCCTATCCCCACCACTGCCACTGATTTCATCCCTATACTACCACCACCATTGCCACTGACTGATACCATCCTTATCCTCACTACTGCCACTGATGTCATCTCTATCCCACCACCACCTCTGATGTCATCCCTATCCCACCACCACTAATGCCATCCCTATCCCACCACAACCATTGATGTCGGCCCTATCCCCACCACTGCCACTGATGTCACCCTATCCCACCACCATGGATGCCATCCCTATCCAACCACCATGGATGTTATCCCTATCCCACCACCACCATTGATGTCGGCCCTATCCCCACCACTGATGCCATCCCTAGGCCCACCACTCCCACTGATGTCACCCTATCCCACCACCATGGATGTCATCCCTATCCAACCACCATGGATGTCATCACTATCCCACCACCACCACTGCCACTGATGTCATCCCTATCCTCCCACTGCCACAGATGTCATCCCTCGGCCCACCACTGTCATTGATGTCATCCCTATCCCACCTCCACCACTGCCACAGATATCATCCCTATCCCACCTCCACCACTGTCACAGATATCATCCCTATCCCACCTCCACCACTGCCACAGATGTCTTCCCTATCCCACCTCCACCACTGCCACAGATGTCATCCCTATTCCACCACCACCACTGCCAATGATATCATCCCTATCCCACCTCCACCACTGCCACAGATATCATCCCTATCCCACCTCCACCACTGCCACAGATGTCATCCCTATCCCACCTCCACCATTGCCACAGATGTCATCCCTATCCCACCTCCACCACTGCCACAGATGTCATGCCTATCCCACCTCCACCACTACCACTGATGTCATCCCTATCCCACCACTACCACTGATGTCATCCCTATCCCCACCACTATCACTGCCACAGATATCATCCCTATCCCACCTCCACCACTGCCACAGATGTCATCACTATCCCACCTCCACCACTGCCACAGATGTCATCCCTATCCCACCTCCACCACTGCCACAGATATCATGCCTATCCCACCTCCACCACTGCCACAGATGTCATCCCTATCCCACCTTCACCACTGCCACAGATGTCATCCCTATCCCACCTCCACCACTGCCACAGATATCATCCCTATCCCACCTCCACCACAGCCACTGATACCATCCCTATCCCCACCACTGCCACTGATTTCATCCTATACTACCACCACCATTGCCACTGACTGATGCCATCCTTATCCTCACTACTGCCACTGATGTCATCTCTATCCCACCACCACCTCTGATGTCATCCCTATCCCAGCACCACTAATGCCATCCCTATCCCACCACAACCATTGATGTCGGCCCTATCCCCACCACTGCCACTGATGTCACCCTATCCCACCACCATGGATGCCATCCCTATCCAACCACCATGGATGTTATCCCTATCCCACCACCACCATTGATGTCGGCCCTATCCCCACCACTGATGTCATCCCTAGGCCCACCACTCTCACTGATGTCACCCTATCCCACCACCATGGATGTCCCACCTCCACCACTGCCACAGATGTCATCCCTATCTCACCTCCACCACTGCCACAGATATCATCCCTATCCCACCACTACCACTGATATCATCCCTATCCCACCTCCACCACTGCCACAGATATCATCCCTATCCCACTTCCACCACTGCCACAGATGTCATCCCTATCTCACCTCCACCACTACCACTGATGTCATCCCTATCCCACCACTACCACTGATATCATCCCTATCCCACCTCCACCACTGCCACAGATATCATCCCTATCCCACTTCCACCACTGCCACAGATGTCATCCCTATCTCACCTCCACCACTACCACTGATGTCATCCCTATCCCACCACTACCACTGATATCATCCCTATCCCACCTCCACCACTGCCACAGATATCATCCCTATCCCACTTCCACCACTGCCACAGATGTCATACCTATCCCACCTCCACCACCACTGTTACGGTAAGTTGAAATCAGAAACAGAAATGTTTTTCTGTTTTATATAGTAAAAAAAGTACCAAAATCATGCTTTTTCGAAGGGGGGGGGGCAGATTATTATAAATTCACATCTTGCACTGCTATGATCATCTGTGCCCCTCCCCCCTTAATTATCACAGGCTGATAGTGACCAGAAAATCTTACCTGTCATCTCTCTGCAAGTCTTCAGAATCTCTTTCAGCTCCTGCTTTTCCTCTGGATTTGGAGAATAACCAACGCTGAAAAAGTGACAAACCCATAGAAAGTTATTTCCATCAGTTAGGGCATCACTCTGAGTTGTTCATATAATAGGTAAGACTCCTCTTTTATTTCCTTCTTTTATTTTGCAATGTTTCTTTCTGTTCATATTAGTTTCTTTCTTTTTTTGAATGGTTGAAACCAGAAAATATTTCTTTTTTAACCCCTGACAATATTTCAATATTTTCTTTTTTTAATGGTTGTAACCTCTGTCAATGTTTTTTTTCATAGTTGAATCCCCTGACAATTTATTTTTGAATGGTTAAAGCCCATGTTTTCTTTTTTTCCTTTTTTCTTTTTGAAAGGTTGAAACCCCTGACAATATTCCTTTTATATAAATAGTGAAAACCACTGTCAATGTTTCCTTCTTTTTTTTTTTAATTTTGCAATGTTTCTTTCTGTCTATATGTGTGTTTTTCTTTTTTTGAATGGTTGAACCCCTTTCAATATGATTGTTTTTTTTTTTTTTTTTTGTGAGTGGATGAAACACTGTGAATGTTTGTTTATATGGAATGGTTAAAACCTGAAAATATTTCTTTTTTTCACCCCTGTCAATATTTTCTATCTTTCTTTTTTTTTTTTTTTTTAAGGTTGTAACCTCTGCAATTAGTTTTTTTTTTTTTTTGCAATGTTTCTTTCTGTCCATATATGTTTTTTCTTTTTTTTTTTTTTTTTTTGAATGGTTAAAACCCCTGTGAATGATATTGTTTTTTTTTTTTTTTTTTTGTGAGTGGTTGAAACCCTGTGAATGTTTACTTTTTTTGGACTGGATGGAACCTGAAAATATTTTTTTAACCACTGTCAATGTTTTAATATTTTCTTTCTTTCTTTATTATGCCAGTAAGATTTTTTTTTTGGTTGAAAACCCTGTCAATTTTTTTTGTTTCTTTACACATTACATTACTTTGCATTACCTTTCTTTAACTACGTAAGGACTGGGCCTATTATTTACACTTGGTGTTTACAAGTGAAAATCAGGTTTTTTTGCTAGAAATTTACTTAGAATCCCCAAACATTATATATTTTTTCAGACACCCTAGAGAATAAAATGGCGGTCGTCATACCGTAATTGCGCAGAGGTCTTACAAACACATTTTTTTGGTAAAAATACTCTTTTCTGAATAAAAAAAAATAAGAAAACAGAAAAGTAAGCCCAGTTTTTTTTATAATGTTACGCTGATTAAATTGAAACCCAACATGTCACGCTTCAAAAATTGTGCCCGCTCGTGGAATGGCGACAAACTTTGACACTTACAAATCTCCATAGGCGAAGTTTAAAAATTTCTACAGGTTACCAGTTTTGAGTTACAGAGGAGGTCATGAGCTAGAATTATTGCTCTTTCTCTAGCGTTCATGGCAAAACCTCACATGTATGGTTTGAACACCGTTTACATTTGCGGGCGTGACTTACGTATGTGCTTGCTTCTGCACGCGAGCTCGGGGGGACGGGGTGCTTTAATTTTATTTCTTTTCTTATTTATTTTACTTTTTTTTGTATTTTATTTTTTATACTGTCCCATTAAAACATTTTTGAATCACTTTTATCCCTATTACAAGGAATGTAAACATCCCTTGTAATAGAGAAAAAGCATGACAGGACCTCTTAAATATGAGATCTGGGGTCAAAATGACCTCACATCTCATATTTACACTTAAATGCAATAAAAACAAAAGGTTTTTTTTTTCAATAAAAAAAATAAATAAAGTCCCCTTTAAGACCAATGGGCGGAAGTGACGTTTGACATCGCTTCTGTTATCCGCCCGTCTCCGCCGCTTACCGAAGCCGTCGGTAGCGGTGGAGACGATCGGGTCCTCTCCCCTCAGTAACATGGAGCCGAGTGAGGGAAAGATGTCCCCCACTCAACTCCATACCATTGGATGGCGGAAGCGATATCAAACGTCACTTCCGCCCAATGGTCTTAAAGGAGAAAAAAAAATTATTGAAAAAAAAATACTTTTTTTTTTATTGCATTTAAGTGTAAATGTGAGATCTGAGGTCTTTTTGACCCCAGATTTCACATCAAAGAGGTGTGTACCGCTCCCGCTGCCGATAAAAGAGATTATGCGGCAAATCTGCCACAGAGACCACTTTTATCTGAAAGCGGACCGCCCGCTGTTTAAAAACATACCGGGGTTATTGTCACTATCTGCCGCCATACCAACGGTATTCAACGTCATAGTACCGACATATAACGATGGCGGGCGATCCGGAAGTGGTTACATTTAATTGAAGAAAAGAGTATTATGTCTTATTTTATTGCCATCTTGTTTGATAACCTTTTGTTCAGGGGGTTGTAAACCTTTAAAATAAAAAACTCCTTCAGAATCGTGATCTTTATTCTTAACAAAAAAATTGTGATTCTCATTTTATCCAGAATGGTGCAGCTCTACTATCAATGTTTCTTTCTTTGTTTTTTTATGTATTTTTTTATTTTTTTGCTTTTGTGTTCTGGAGACACAACAGGAAGGATAGGTGAAGTTAGACAGTTACCCCTGGAACAAGTGTCTCCATTGGAAAATGTCACCTCATCTCTGTTCTGGTGACATCTGTATAACTGTGGATTTCCTTACACTTTTTGTCTTGCTCAGCAGGACAAATATATATGCTTTCTCTAGACCGGGGCTTTTTTTTCAGTAGGAACGCGGGGGGAACTCAGTTCTGGCACCTCCAGCACTAAATGTATGTCATGGCAAGGGGTGCTGGGGTGTGCTGGAGGATCCATTAATGCTGGCTGCTGGGGGATGTAAAGTTGCCGGGGGGATCTATTGTTGAGGGAGGTGTCTATTGTTTAGGGAGGGGTCTATTGTTCCTGGGGTCTTATATTGCTGGAGGAGGGGTCAATTGTTGCTGGGAGAAATCTACTGTTGGTGGGAGGGGTCTATTGTTGCTGGGGTCTTATATTACTAGGGGAGGGGTCTATTGTTGCTGGGGTCTTATATTACTAGGGGAGGGGTCAACTGTTCATGGGAGAGATTTATTGCTTAGGGAGGGGTCTATTGTTCCTGGGGTCTTATATTGCTGGGGGAGGGGTCAATTTTTGCTGGGAGGAATCTACTGTTGAGGGAGGGGTCTAGGGTTGTTGGCTACTGGAGAGACTATTAATGCTGACTGCTGGGAGATCTATTGTTACTGGTAGGGGCAGTGGGGGCCCCTAATCTACATGCAGGGTGCTGGACACATGAATTTCAATGTTTTTTTTGTTTTTTTTAAGCATGTGATTAATGGGGTGGGCAACTAAATGACAAATGAGGTTTAATGTAGAAAAATGTAAAATAATGCATTTGGGTGGCAAAAATATGAATGCAATCTATACACTGGGGGGGAGAACCTCTGCAGGAATCTAGGATAGAAAAGGACCTGGGGGTCCTAGTAGATAATAGGCTCAGCAATGGCATGCAATGCCAAGCTGCTGGTAACAAAGCAAACAGAATATTGGCATTAAAAAGGGGATCAATTCCAGAGATAAAACGATAATTCTCCCGCTCTACAAGACTCTGGTCCGGCCGCACCTGGAGTATGCGGTCCAGTTCTGGGCACCAGTCCTCAGGAAGGATGTACTGGAAATGGAGCGAGTACAAAGAAGGGCAACAAAGCTAATAAAGGGTCTGGAGGATCTTAGTTATGAGGAAAGGTTGTGAGCACTGAACTTATTCTCTTTGGAGAAAAGACGCTTGAGAGGGGATATGATTTCAATATACAAATACCGTACTGGTGACTAGGGATGAGCTTCGTGTTCGAGTCGAACCCATGTTCGACTCGAACATCGGCTGTTCGATCGTTCGCCGAATTGCGAACGATATGGGCCGTTCGCGCCAAATTCGTGTGGCGCGTCACGGCCCATAATTCACTGCGGCATTGCAGTGCATTGCTTGCTGATGATTGGCCAAGCATGCACTATGACCCGCATGCTTGGCCAATCACAGCGCCGCCTTAACAGAGAGCCATAATTGGCCAAAGCCAAAGGAGGCTTTGGCCAATTATGGCTCAGGGGATTTAGTACACACCCCACACTATATAAGGCCGCCTGCACGGCGGCCCTGTGCAGTGTGTTCCGGTGTGCTTAGAGAGAGAGAGAGAGACAGTGTCATTTCATTTGAGTTAGCTAGATTAGGCAGGACAGTCAGTCAGTTAGCTGCACTTAAAGTGTATTGTGTATATATATGCATCCCAGGTGTTGCATATATATATATATATATACACTGTACTCAGTTTAGCTAGATCCGTTCCTGTTATCTTCTAGACTATTTACATTTAGTGCAGTGCGTCCTGCTCACAGTGTTCAGCTAGATCCGTTCCTGTTATATTCCTACTGACAGGCAGGCTTGTCTTGTTACAGTATTTTGAAGAAAATTACTGATGTTCTTTTGATCCTATTAGTACCACAGTCAGGCAGCTAGACTATTTACAGTTAGTGCAGTGCGTCCTGCTCACAGTGTTCTGCTAAACCTACAAGTTAGTGGGGTGCATCCACCTCACAGTGTTCAGCTAAACCTACAAGTTAGTGGGGTGCGTCCTGCTCACAGTGTTCAGCTAAACCTACAAGTTAGTGGGGTGCGTCCACCTCACAGTGTTCAGCTAAACCTACAAGCTAGTGGGGTGCGTCCTGCTCACAGTGTTCAGCTAGATCCGTTTCTGTTATCTTCTTACTGACAGGCAGGCTTGTCTTGTTACAGTATATACAGCTACCTGAAGAAAATTGCTGGTGTTCTTTTGATCCTATTAGTACCACAGTCAGGCAGCTAGACTATTTACAGTTAGTGCAGTGCGTCCTGCTCACAGTGTTCTGCTAAACCTACAAGTTAGTGGGGTGCGCCCTGCTCACAGTGTTCAGCTAAACCTACAAGTTAGTGGGGTGCGTCCACCTCACAGTGTTCAGCTAAAGCTACCTGTAGAAGGTTGGTGGTGTTCTCATACTACAGGCAGGCAGTTGATTTTGCTAGCTGCAGTATCAGTATATATATATATATATATATATATATATATATATATATATATATATATATCCCAGCTTAGTGCAGCTACAGGCCATTAGTATGTCTGGAAGGCCAAGAAGGAGAGGCAGACAGTCACAAGCCAATAAGAGAGGGCAAGCAGGCTCTGTGTCTAGTGCTGGTCGTGGAGATGGTGCATCCTCATCAGCACGTGGCCATGGGACACGCTTGGCCTTTTTTTCGGCAGCTGGCCATGTTGAGCCGCAACATGCGGAAGACTTGGTCGAGTGGATGACCAAGCCGTCCTCATCCTCCTCATCCTCTCTCACCCATGCCCAGGGTACTTTGTCTGGCAAAGCAGCGGCCTCGTCCCTTGGCTCAATGTCATCAGTGACTCCTTCCCTAGCCCCACCATGTCCTCCTGAGGAGTCCCTCGAACTGTTTGACCACAGTGTTGGGTACATGCTCCAGGAGGATGCCCAGCGTTTGGAAGGCTCTGATGATGATACTGAGCTCGATGAAGGCAGTAACACGAGCACGGACAGAGGGGGTGCCCAAGAAGGACAGCAATCTGGCAGTCATGCTCCCCCTGCTGCAGCATACTGCCAGGTTTGCTCCAGTGATGAGGAGGGAGGGGATGATGAGGTCACTGACTCAACGTGGGTGCCTGATAGGAGAGAGGAGGAGGAGGAGGAGGAGGAGGCGGCACATCACCAACGAGGCAGGATGCCCTCCAGGGGCCAGCCTAAGGGCAGCACATTGACTGCATCACACCCCAAAGCTCCACATGTGCAGGGCGCTGCAGTCTCTGCGCATTATTCAAAAAGTTCTTTGGTGTGGGCCTTTTTTGAGACGAGTGCATCAGATCGCACCGCTGCTATTTGCAACATATGTCTCAAGCGTATCTCGCGTGGCCAAAACATCTCCCGCTTGGGTACCACATGCTTGACCAGACATATGTTGACCTGCCATGCAGTTCGTTGGCAAGCGTATCTAAAAGACCCACACCAAAGAACAAAGAGGACCTCTGCTTGCTCCTCATCAGCTGAGATTTCCAACCCCACTAGACCTTCAGTCCTCTCTGAGACCTGCACTGAGAGGAATGAAGGTGTAGAATTAGGTGTGTCACAGCCACGTACTTGTGGGCAATCTGATTTTGGTACACCGACGTCAGATTGTACCAGGCAAATTTCCCTGCCCCAGCTGCTGCACCGCCGAAAGAAGTTTGCTCCCAGCCATCCACATGCCCAGCGGTTGAATGCTAGCTTGGCAAAATTGCTAGCACTTCAACTGCTGCCTTTTCAGTTGGTAGACTCTGCCCCCTTCCGTGAGTTTGTGGAATGTGCGGTTCCTCAGTGGCAGGTACCCAAACGCCACTTTTTCTCACGGAAGGCGATTCCGGCTCTCTACCAGCATGTGGAAGGCAATGTCCATGCCTCGCTGGACAGGACGGTCAGCGGTAAGGTGCATATTACCGCTGACTCATGGTCCAGCAGGCATGGACAGGGACGTTACCTAAGTTTCACGGCGCATTGGGTGACTCTGCTGGCAGCTGGGAAGGATGCAGGACAAGGTGCAGTAGTGTTGGAGGTTGTTCCGCCACCACGCCTCCAAAATGCTAATGATTGTGACACACCTCTCTCCTCCACCCCCTCCTCTTCTTCTTCCTCCATGGCCTCTTCCTCGGAACCAGCGGTGCTCCGTAGTCGTTCAAGGGGCTACGCACGTACGCAGGCCAAAAGATGCCATGCGGTGCTTGAGCTGGTGTGCTTGGGGGACAGGAGCCACACTGGGGCAGAGGTTCTGTCAGCTCTGCAGGGGCAGGTTCAGAGGTGGTTGACGCCACGCCAACTTAAGGCAGGAATGGTGGTTTGCGACAATGGCACCAACCTCCTCTCTGCCCTCCGACAGGGACAAATCACCCATGTGCCCTGTTTGGCTCACGTCCTTAACTTGGTGGTGCAGCGGTTCTTGGGCAGGTACCCGGGCTTACAGGATGTCCTGAGGCAGGCCAGGAAAGTCTGTGTGCATTTCCGCCGGTCATATAATGCCAGTGCTCGGCTGACGGACCTCCAAAAGGAGTTTAACCTGCCCAAGAACCACCTAATCTGTGACATGCCCACCAGGTGGAACTCAACGTTGGCCATGCTGCAGCGGCTGCACACGCAGCAGAGGGCCATCAATGAGTACCTGTGCGACTATGGCACCAGGACAGGGTCAGGGGAGCTTGTTTTTTTTTCCCCACGCCAGTGGGCCATGATCAGGGATGCATGCACTGTCCTGTCACCATTTGAGGAGGCCACGAGGATGGTGAGCAGTGACAGTGCATGCATCAGTGACACTGTCCCCCTTGTCCACCTGTTGGAGCACACGCTGCGTGGAATAATGGACAGGGCACTTGAGGCAGAACAGAGGCAGGAAGAGGAGGACTTCCTTAGCTCTCAAGGCCCCCTTTATCCAGACAGTGTTCCTGCGTGCCCGCCGATCACACAGGAAGAGGATGAGGAGGAAGAGGAGGAGGAGGAGGAAGATTGTGTCAGTATGGAGGTGGAGCCTGGCACTCAGCATCAGCAGCAGTCTTTAAGGGATCAGTCCCAAGAAACACATGGACTTGTACGTGGCTGGGAGGAGGTGGCTGCGGACCATGTCGTCCTTAGTGACCCAGAGGACTCCGGACCGAATGCCTCAGCAAACCTACGCTGCATGGCCTCCCTGATCCTGCAAAGCCTGCGTAAGGATCCTTGTATTCGTGGTATCAAGGAGAAGGACCAATACTGGCTGGCAACCCTCCTTGATCCACGTTACAAGGGTAAGGTTGTGGACCTTATCTTGCCATCGCAGAGGGAGCAGAGGATGAAACATCTTCGGGAGGCCTTGCAGAAAGGTCTGTGCAACGCGTTCCCAGAGACTGGGAGGTTACAAACTCCTGTTTCTGGACAACGTGTTGCTGAGGCTTCGGTCAGTCAAAGAAGGAGCGGTGGAGAAGGTGGCCGTCTGACCGATGCGTTCAGACAATTTTTTGGTCCGCAGCCCCAAGGTATGATCGGTTCCAGCAACCATCGCCAGCGTCTGTTTTACATGGTGCAGGAATACCTAGGGGCAAGATCAGACTTGGACACCTTTCCCACCGAAAATCCTCTGGGTTACTGGGTCTTGAGGATGGATCACTGGCCAGAGCTTGCACAGTATGCAATTGAGCTACTGGCCTGTCCTGCATCCAGCGTTCTTTCGGAACGCACATTCAGTGCTGCTGGAGGCGTGGTAACCGTCTGTCCACTGACTCGGTCGATCGACTGACCTTCATAAAAATGAATGAGTCTTGGATCACCACCAGCTACCAAGCACCTGATGCTGATGTAACCGAATAATTTTTTTTGAAATCTCAGATCCCTTCAAAGACTGCCTATGCTGATGCTGAGTGACTATCCCTGAGTAATTATCCTCTTCCTCCTCAATCATCACGCTGATAGCTTGTAAGAACATTTTTGGTTCTGGGTGCCACCACCAGTGCCTAAGGCACAATTTTTCAGCCCCTGTTTAACAGGGGCGTGTAATTACGATTTTTGATGTAATACTTTGCAGCAGGGCTCGTTCCTGCATTCCAACTAGAGTGTCTGTGAGGGGTTGCAGTGTTGTGGCACCAGCACCAGTGCCTAAGGCCCAATTTTTCAGCCCTTGTTTAACAGGGGCGTGTAATTACAATTTTTGATGCAATACTTTGCAGCAGGGCTCGTTCCTGCATTCCAACTAGAGTGTCTGTGAGGGGTTGCAGTGTTGTGGCACCAGCACCAGTGCCTAAGGCCCAATTTTTCAGCCCTTGTTTAACAGGGGCGTGTAATTACAATTTTTGATGCAATACTTTGCAGCAGGGCTCGTTCCTGCATTCCAACTAGAGTGTCTGTGAGGGGTTGCAGTGTTGTGGCACCAGCACCAGTGCCTAAGGCCTAATTTTTCAGCTCCTGTTCAACAGGGGCATGTAATTACAATTCTTGATTTAATATTTCACAGCAGAGCCCTGTGAGGGCTTACAGTGTTGTGGCCACAGCAACACCTAAGGCCCAAATTTCTGCTGAGTATATAGGGCAGGACCCTACTTTCAAACAACTAACTTACAAACGACTCCTACTTGCAAACGGAAGGAGACAACAGGAAGTGAGAATAAATCTACCCCTAGGAAGGGAAATTCTCTCCTGTAAGAGTTAATATGGGAAAAACATTTCTCCTTTCCACTGATGCTTTCGAAATCCATTGGGACAAAAAGTGAGGTGAAATCTTCTGAAGAGGAGGAAAGACAGCAAAACAAATGTCACAGGGGTGATAACCCTTCCCTATGTTTTCCAAAAAGCTTAAAAAAGATTTTTTGGCTGGAGCTAAACACGTTAAAAATGTACCCGTTCAAAATTACAAAGAGATTCTACTTAACAACAAACCTACAGCCTGTATACTGCTGTTCAGAGTATATAGGGCCTGGTGGCCCCACACCTTTCCTTATTTTAATTTGGGTGCGGGGTTCCCCTTAATATCCATACAAGACCCAAAGGGCCTGGTAATGGACTGGGGGGTACCCATGCCGTTTGTCTCACTGATTTTCATCCATATTGCCAGGACCCGACATTACATTAAACCCGCAAGCAGTTTTAAATGAGATTTTTTCCTTTAAAAATGACATTTGGTGCAGGGACTGTTCTAAACACGGGAAACACGCGTCACTTTACAGGCATACTATAGACACCCCTCAGGTACGATATTTAAAGGAATATTTCACTTTTTTTTTTTTACTTTAAGCATCATTAAAATCACTGCTCCCGAAAAAACGGCCGTTTTTAAATGTTTTTTTTGCATTGATACATGTCCCCTGGGGTAGGACCCGGGTCCCCAAACCCTTTTTAGGACAATACCATGCAAATTAGCCTTTAAAATGAGCACTTTTGATTTCGAACGTTCGAGTCCCATAGACGTCAATGGGGTTCTAACGTTCGTGCGAACTTTCGGTCCGTTCGCAGGTTCTGGTGCGAACCGAACCGGGGGGTGTTCGGCTCATCCCTACTGGTGACCCCACAATAGGGAAAAAACTTTTTCACGGAATGGAGTTTAACAAGACTCATGGCCACTCACTAAAATTAGAAGAAAAGAGGTTTAACCTTAAACTACGTAGAGGGTTCTTCACTGTAAGAGCGGCATGGATGTGAAATTCCCTTCCACAGGCGGTGGTCTCAGCGGGGAGCATTGATAGTTTCAAAAAACGATTAGATAATCACCTCAATGACCGCAACATACAGGAATATACAATGTAATACAGACACATAATCACACATATAGGTTGGACTTGATGGACTTGTGTCTTTTTTTAACCTCGCCTACTATGTAACTATATGATTAAGGCCCCTTTCACACGATCGGACTGTTCAGGTCCACCTTTCAGTTTTGACGGCGAACCTGAACGGGCGATCCATGTTAGCCTATGGAGCGTCGGATGTCAGCGGAGACATGTCTGCTGACATCCGACCCGGTCCGATCCGCTGAAAAGCAGACAGATGGTTCTACGTCCAGGTCCGTCGCGGACGGATCGGATGGGGTAAGATCTGACGAAAACGTCCTATTCCTCCATAGGCGGCAGCGGCACCTGACAAGCCCCCCCCCCCCGCTCAGTGAGCAGAGAGGGACCTGTCATCCGCCGGCTCAGCGGAGATCAACGGACTGATCTCCCGCTGAGCCGGCGGACCGAGGCGGGTTCCGTAGAAACGGAGTCCACCTCGTGTGAAAGGGGCCTAAAGCCTGAGGCTCTGATTGGCTTCATAAAAAAGGGTAGGCTCGGGGCTCAGAGCCCACCCAGTTGCGTGGCAATAGCAAATTAATATTGACCTACTGACCCCAGACCCCCTCCCCCCAAAAAAAATATGCAGCACCAGCGGTCACTGGGTAAGGGTCTATTGTTCCTGGGGTGGATCTGTTGTTGCTCGGGGGGGGGTCTATTGTTGTTTGGGGGAGGGGTCTATTGTTTCTGGTTGCAGGGGATCTATTTTACTGCTTTCCTTGTTGTCAACAAATTCCAAAAAAATTATGGGGTGGAACCATGGAACAGTGCTCGGAGGCAATAGGTGACTTGGAAGAGGGGGGTATGTGCACCTATTCTCTGAGAAAAAAAAGCCTTGCATAAGACAATATATATGAAACTAGGACGACTTTAAATTTAAAGAGAATGTACAGATACTGTATACAGCTTATATCTTCTTACCTGCAGACGAATATGGGAGAAATGAAATCTGATGGCTGCACCAGGGGCTCGGCTTCCACAATTCTATCTGCCAACTTAAACCCTTGGCACCAATCAACCTTCATGTTTAAAGGCATCAAATTTGCTGAAAAAAATTAAATATATTTCAAGAACCTAGCATCTACGTATATACCTGGAAGCAGATAAATATACTGATTAGATATACAGAACACTTAAGGGGTGACTGAGCTTTACTGCCCAACTGGTCTCCGCTCAGTGTCCTTCCAGCTGAATTTTATTAAAAATAAGAAACAGTTTGCACTGCGCCGGCTTTTCCAGCTACAGCCATGGCCAAAAGTTTTGAGAATGACACAAATATACATTTTCACAAAGTCTGCTGCTTCAGTGTTTTTAGATCTTTTTGTCAGATGTTACTATGGGGTACTGAAGTGTAATTACAAGCATTTTATAAGTGTCAAAGGCTTTTATTGACAATGACACAAAGTTTATGCAAAGAGTCAATATTTGCGGTGGTGACCCTTCTTTTTCAAGATCTCTACAATTCTCCCTGGCATGCTGTCAATAAACTTCTGGACCACATCCTGACTGATGGCAGCCCATTTTTGCATAATCAATGCTTGGAGTTTATCAGAATTTGTGTTTTTTATTATTTATTTTTTTTCACCCACCTCTTGAGGACTGACCACAAGTTCTCAATGGGATTAAGGTCTGGGGAATTTCCTGGCCATGGACCCAAAATGTTGATGTTTTGTTCCCCAAGCCACTTATGCCCTGTACACACGACCGGTTTTGCCATCCGAATAAACTCTGAAGGTTTTTCGGACAGAATTCCGAAGGTATTCCGCTCAAGCTGTCTTGCATACACACGGTCACACCAAATTCCGAATGTCAAGAATGCGGTGACGTACAACACGTACGACGGGATAATACGTACGATGTCTTGTACTTGCTTCAGAGCATGCATCATTTTTGGTACGTCGGAACAGCATACAGATGAGCGGTTTTCCCGATAGGAATTTGTTCTGTCGGAAAAATTTAGAACATGTTCTCTATCTAAGTCCGTCTGAATTTTCGACGTAAAAAGTCTGATGGGGCCTACACACGGTCGGAATATACGATGAAGATCTCCCATCTGACTTTTTCTGTCAGAAATTCCGACCATGTGTACGCAGCATTAGTTATCACTTATGCCTTATGGCAAGGTGCTCCATCATGTTGGAAAAGTCATTGTTCCTCACCAAACTGTTCTTGGATGGTTGGGAGAAGTTGCTCTTGGAGGATGTTTTTGTACCATTTTTTATTCATGGCGGTGTTCTTAGGAAAAAATTGTGAGTGGGACCCACTCCCTTGGCTGAGAAGCAACCCCACACATGAATGGCCTCAGGGTGCATGACACAGGACTGATGGTAGCGCTCACCTTTTCTTTTCTGGACAAGGTTTTTTCCAAAGCCTCAAGCAATCGGAAAGGGGAGTCATCAAAGAAAATTACTTTACCCCAGTCCTCAGCAGTCCAATCCCTGTACTTTTTGCAGAATATCAGTGTGTCCCTGATGTTTTTTCCTGGAGAGAAGTGGCTTCTTTGCTGCCCTTCTTGACACCATGCCATCCTTCAAAAGTCTTCTCCCTGTGCATGCAGATGCACTCTCACCTGCCTGCTGCCATTTCTAAGCACGTTCTGCACTGGTGGTGTTCCGATACCACATCTGAATAAACTGTACAAGACGATCCTGGCACTTGCTGGACTTTCTTGGGCACCCTGAAGCCTTCTTCACAAATGCAGTGGAAATGTGTTTTTTGGGGGATGAAGTTCACTTTCATGGCAAAGAAGGACTTTGCAATTAATTGCAATTCATCTGATCACTTTTAATAACATTCTGGAGTGTATGCAAATTGCTGTCATTAAAAACTGAGGCAGCAGACTTTGTGAAAATGAATATTTGTGTCAATCTCAAAACTTTTGGCCACGGCTGTACCTCGATATGGAATTTAAACATCTAACATACTATCTGGGGGGAAAACTATTATCAACTTATTACTAGATATGAGGGTCAGGTTCAATTTGGGTGAATCTCCAGGATTTGAAAAAGTTAATGATTTGCAAACATTTGGACGAAAAGTTCCCAAGTTTACCATCAAAAGTAGAGAACAATCTATAAATGTATAGTATGCAGCCTTTTCCCTGGTCAGATGAGCCAAATAAGCAAATAGCTTGCAGGAATAGATTACCCCCCCCTCCAACCTCCTTCATTTAAAAGGGTGGTCTTACAGAAGACATACTCTCAGCATGTGTTGAAGCTATTTTCTATATTTATTTTAATTTTAGCATTGATACATGACCTTCATGGCAACCATTAGCTTCCTATAGGTCTTGATTGACAATAGCTTGCTTAGTAGTCCTACCAATGACCAGAATTGAGGTTTGCTGCAAAGTCTGTGAACCTCAAGCAGGAATCAAAACGTTGCCTGCGAACCAAACTGATACAAATTCTCTCATCATTACCACTATAGTGTATTCATACTTATTTCTTATGATCATTAGTTCCATCTAGGGGTCATATTGCGGTATTTTCCCAATGCACACTATATTTATGATCAAAGAACATCTAACCTGGAGAGAAAATAGCCTACTAACATTGAAATTTCGCCCCCATTCATGTAGAACGAATGTACATACAGTTTTTCAGGATGAATAGCTGTGCAAATTGTTTTTATAAATACACCCCTATGTGTCACACTTACCGAGCTGGGCAAATATCTCTCCTTTCTCATGGCTTTTCATGCTGGAAGCTCCGCGATTGTCCACCAGGATGATGTTTTTTGTCAGCTGGTAGGTCCGCCGGTCCATGGTGTCTCCCTCGTCTGATCCTGACGCCTTCGTATAGTTGTTGTAGGCAGAGTTTTCCCAGACAATCTTACAGGTGTTAATGAACGAGGACTTGCCATGCCCCAGGTAGCCGAAGACCTGAAACAGGAGCCTCTGGAAGCCCTGGTTACCCAGTTTGCAGTTATGGAAGCTGAAGTTTTGGATGAACTGCCTGTGATCATTCATTGGGGGCTGAGGCTTTGACTTTAATCCTGGTGGTAATGGTGGCCGGACTTTGCTTAAATTTCCAGACATGTCTGGAGAGCACACTGGAAGGAAAATGCCTCCTTCTAACCCTGACTACACTAAAATCACTGAATACTCATCTTTGCTTTAATCATATACCCAGAGTATTCTGGATATTTCCCTGTATGAACCCCCTCCCTGGTCAAAGTGCAAGATTTACTGCAAGAAATGTTTTCACTGATTATATCCTTATTGCTTCCTATCAGTTGCTACAGATATACAAAGTGCCTTTACAGCTAATTATTGGAACAGATACGAAGGAGGGAAACTCCACAGTCAACAGGAACTCTTATTCATTTTTAAAGTGACTCCATCATCTTTGAACCACTTGCTTACCAACATACGTATATAAACACCAAACATCAGCAAGTGGTCATTACAAGATCATGCATGCAGCTGAAGTTATGCTCTTGGTACTTCTTTTTTTTTACAGCTGGCGATTGACTGTTTTTGTAAAAGGGATCTAGGGAGCTTTACAGCTATGCAATTACTTTGACAGTGCTGTTAAATGTCGGCCCTCTCTCCCACCACCATGTGTGGTGGTTCCTGGGTCTTTCCTGTTCCTCCAGGGTGCCCAGGACTTTCAGTTTAGGTAGCCGTGTTTTCACATTTATAACAAACTGAAAAAAACCTATGACTAGCCTCTGGAATTACACCCTAAAGAAGCCCCAAGAAGAGGGATGAAATGCGTAGACACTCCTGGCTATGTAACTCAACTCTTATGTTCTCAATTGTACAGCCAGTTTCTTTGCATGCATGGTCATCTTCCGAGCTTCAGCAGTCGGTACACAGGCGAGACATGCAACACTAAGCAGATGACTCAGTATCTTCATGGAGTCTACCGTCAATGAACAGAATCCACTGTCTATTGTACATTACCCCCGGGAAGGGTGAAGACTGAGAGAGCCCACACCGCCATTTGTTTGAAGATCAGCTGGAATGTAGTCGAGCTCATCGACCCACTACACATGCACACATAGTGGGCCAGCTCCCGACCCAACTCACTTATACAGTGATGTGAAAGGTCACCCCAGACTCCCACATGTGGTAGTTTCTGGGCTCTCCTGTTCCTCCAGGGAGCCTGGGACCACAGTAATCAGCCGGGACAACCTCTCACAGAGGAGATGGAGGAACATCTTTCCTCCCTCATCTCCTCTGTGACAAATGAACTCGAAAGCAATGATGATTTTATTAATACTGGTTTCAGAGCTGTTATTCACTGGCTGTAACCAAACATGACCCCTGATATCTCCATATAGAAGATCTTTCACTGCCCAAGGCTATCACAATGGGGCTTCTTAGTCCCTTTGTGATAGCAATAATCTTAAATTAATTAAAAAAAAATAGACAATATTCATTTTAAAAAGGCATCCCTCATGCATACATGCGAAGATCCGGCATGCATATGTAAACAGTGATTACATGTGAGGAATCATCATGAACATTGGAGCAATAATTCCAGGTCCATCATTCATGATTAATTAAAGGAGAAGTATAGCCAAAGCTTATTAAGTCCCAGGAATGCACTTAGTTCTGCACCCCTGTGACCCAGAGCTGGTCCAGCCTCTGAAGGAATCTCGACAATAATGTCGGGATCTGGCCAGATGCCTGAGCAGCACGCTGAGAGACTGAGCCAGCCACTCCCACCCCTTCCCCAGCCCCTTCGCTCCAGTGAGTGCTGGAGGAGCAAAGCACAGTGGTGACTAACAGCTCAGAATGGTCCGGAGAACTGAGAAATCAGCAGTCTTTGATTGCTCAATTCTCTGTTCTCCGTTTTTTTTTTACAATTTTTTTACTGGCAATTTTTATTTTTTTTAATCAGTTGTCAGCGGGGGGGGGGGAGGGAGCCCATTGACAGCTGATGACTCATCTGTTGTTAAGGAGGCCTTGGCCGATTTCCCGCTCCTTAACAACAAGCTTTAACTGCGCCCTGAGTGGGCAAAGCTTTACAGGCTGGGTCGTTGACATCCCAAAGGGGCGGTGCCACCAGGTGACATCGCCATGTGGCCCCACCCTTACCTATATAAGAACTGTCAAACAGCGGAGGAGGCATTCAGCGGTTGATGGGGTGGGTTTTATTTTGTTCTTTTTCGGGTGTGTCGGGCTGCATGATTGACAATGGATTTAAATTGGGGGACACTGTTTCTTATTAAAGGATTTGTCAAAAAACAGCTTCTTGTATTTTTATTACTTTTTGACACTTTTTTTGGTGAATGGGTAGAGGTACTATGTACCCCATGCGCGTTCACCCTTCCAGATTAAGATAAGCCCCCCCCCACCCGTAGACCCCACAACCACAGCCCAGGGTTGTGGGGAAGAGAACCTTGTCCCTATTAACATGGGGACAAGGTGCTTTGGGGTGGGGGGCCCCATGTTGAGGGCATGTGTGTGGCCTTGAGGAGGGGGGGCGCTCGCTCACCCCCCCCTTTCCTGACCTGCCAGGCTGTATGCTGTGATAAGGGTCTGGTATGGATTTTGGAGGGGGACCCCACATTGTCTTTTTTAATTTGGTGTAGGGTTCACCTTAAAATCCATACCAGACAGCGGGGAAGCTCATTGACAGCTGATGACAGTTGTTAAGGATGCTGCGGCCAGCTTCCTCATCCCACTCCTTAACAACCAGCTTTCACTGTGCCCTGATTGGGCAAAGCACTGTGCAGCTCTCAGGGCGAACACCCGCCAAACACCCTTCAAATAAAGATGTTCCCTGACCGTGGCAAACAGCCAATGTTTGGTCCAAACTCATGCTCATGCTCGGGCTCGGGCTGAACCATTCGCCCAACACTATTTGTGAGTAACAGGATGCTGGCACACGTTGACTTTCCTGTGAAATATAGTGCCAGTGTTAACAACTGCTTTTGTTTTTTAGTGGCTAGAATCCAACTTCTGAAAAGTAGGGATGAGAAAAATTCCGAGGCTTTGATACACTGATATTTCTGCAAATTAGGATCATTTAAGATGAAAATTTTCCTTTGTGTTAACTGTATTGAAATAAATAGAAGAGGCACAATTAAGGTGGTTTTTATGGGTTTTTAAGGGGGAAACAAATGATAAATGGCTCCTAATGCCCTGTACACACGACCGGTTTTGCCGTCGGAATAAACTCTGAAGGTTTTTTTGTTGGAATTCCGACGGAATTCCACTCAAGTTGTCTTGCATACACATGGTCACACCAAATTCTGACCATCAAGAACGTGGTGACGTACAACACGTACGATGGCACTAGAAAAAGGAAGTTCAATAGCCAGTGCGCCACCCTTTGGGCTCCTTCTGCTAATCTCGTCGGAAAACAGCATACAGACGAGCGTTTTTTCCGATAGTAATTTGTTCCTTCAGAAAAATATAGAACATGTTCTCTATCTAAGTCCGTCTGAATTTTCGACTGAAAAAGTCCCATGGGGCGTACACACGGTCTGAATATATCATGAAAAGCTCCCATCTGACTTTTTCTGACGGAAATTCCGACCGTGTGTACGCGGCATGATAGTTTGGCAAGATCCTTTATACTATCCAGGACCTGTCATCTTTAAATTTTCACTTCTAGGTGAATAATGAGTAAATAATAATAATAGTAAGAATTTAAATATTATTATTATAATTATTATTATGTGACTGTGGGCGGGGGGACATGAGAGTGTAAGCTCCTCTGGTACAAAAACTGATGCGACTGGCTCCGTGTTCTCTGTACAGCACTCGCAGAGCTTTATATAAAAAGGACAGTGATCAGAATGGATTTACTTTATTGGGGAACATCACTTGAGTGACACTAATAATGAATACTTTGGTTTGAGGAAGTGTTTTGTATAAGTCCAGTAGTCTGTTATTGTGGGAGGTTTAAAGTGGTTCTAAAGGCAGACGTTTTTTTTTTTCTTTACTTTAATGCTCTCTTTGAATCCCCCCCCCCTGCAGACACACACACACAGGCCCCTCCAATACATACCTGAGCCTGATCTTGATCCAGTGTTGTGCATGAGAGCAGCATCACTGCCGTCTCTCTCTCTCTCTCTCTCTCCTCACTGTCTCAGCCATTGGCTCCTGCTGCTTTCAATCACATCCAGTAAGAAGGGAGCGGGGGGCAGGGCCGAGCCGCACTCTCTGTGTCAATGAACACACAGAGCATGGCTCTGAAGTGAGCCTGCACAACTGCCCCAATAGCAAGCAGCTTGCTATGGGGGCACTCAGCAGGAGGAGGGGCAGGGGACTCGAGAAGAGGAGGATCGGGGCTGCTCTGTGCAAAACCTTTTCAGAGCAGGTAAGTATGACATGTTTGTTGTTAAAAACAAAATAATTCCCTTTGCAATTGCTTTAAGATGTGAGGACAAAGCTCAATGACCATATAGCAGATTGTAAACCATTTACTGCAGGATTTTCTGAAGCTTATTTCCCCCTTACTGATACGTGATAGAACAAAGACCAAAGATTTTCACAGTTGAAATATATGTTACATTTCCTGTACACAATATGAGCGCTATAGCTTTGGTCTCAGGCAGGTGTTCCACAATGGCGACCCATCCATACAGGGCGCAGGGGTACTGCCCCCCTAATCCATGCACACGGCCCCTAATTCACATGCAGGGCGCCGGATGCATGGATTCCGATTGGGGTCTTTTTTTTAGAAGCACGTGATTAGAGCCTGAGGCTTTAATTGGCTTTGAAAAAGGGTGGGCTTGGGGGCGCAGAGCACTGAGCTCACCCAGTTGTGCGGCAACATCAAATCAATATTCGCTATTTTCTTCCTGATTCTCCTCCCAGCCAATCAGGAAGTGGGTCCTGAGACCCGAGAGGAGAAGCGACCCCATTGGCTGCTGAGGATAAAGGAGGAGGAGGGAGGAGATGCAGGGGAAGCCGCCATGAAGCCGAGGATGAGGAGACACCGCCCGGAGAAAGCACTGACCTAGATGGGCTAAGTGCAGGGCCAGTGACCGACTGATGTTTTTTTAGGCCTTTGCCTGAATCTGAATTTTAGTATTATTTTTGGTGGTTTGATCTTCCTTCTGCTGTTACAAGAGATTCTAGATTTTCAAAGGAAGTACGCAGGAGGCTATTTTTTTGGCCATTTCATCAAATTGTCAGGTCTGCCAGGAGCTTCCCAAATTTTTCTAAAAAATTTCCACCATTTTCTGTTCTCTAATACACACTTGGTGCAACCTGGCTTAGATTTCCATTTACATCAATGGGATTTTTCGTTCAGAGTTTCTGAATTATGGAGTATAGTGGGTTTTAAAATGTTTGTCCAAACCACAACTTGTCAAAATGTGTCTTTGCTTACCTCTTATTGAATTTAAATATCAAAGTAATGTAAATTGTCCTGTACAAAACACAAAGTTCTCACAAATTGCACTTGGGGCTCATCCGCACCTGTCGCTGTCAGGAATCTGGTCCAGATCAATGTTGTGCACCCGATGTTGGAGTGAGTTCATCTGTCAGGGTCTGGATATGAACCTGCAACCTTGTTGGTGTCTGGTAGTAGCTCTTCTTGCTGAGCCACTTTAGATGACGGACAGCTCCTTGTCTGATCTTTTGGACTTTCTTGCCTTGTCTCTGGTTCTAATGAACTCTTTGCTCCACCCATGAACTTCCTGCACTTCCTGTTTGCCAGATTATTGTGCACTCTTCAGCCAATATCTTGCTCCTTTGTGTACCTGCAGCTGTCCTTTTCTCCACTACCACTCATTTCCGACCTTTGGCTTTTTCCTTGACTACACTTCTGCTTGATCCCAACCTGCAACCACTTGTAACTAACCTTTGGCTTGTTTACTGCCAATGATTCTGCTTGATCCCTACCTGCTATATCTGCTACTGGACCCCGGCTTGCTCACTTCCTGGTGGGGTAAACCTGAGGACAGTGACCTGGTACCAATAAGCAGCAAAACAAAGCTCCACCTTTGGGAGATCTGGTGAATACCGGTTAGTACCTAAGCCTTGTGCGTCTGGTGAGCCTGCCTCATCCACCAGGGTGACCTGTTTGTGTACCGTGGAGAGGCACTTGCCCAATGACAGGTAGACAGGGGGATGGGGTCAACCAGCGACATCGCCAAGTGACCCCGCCACTATGTATATCTGTCACTTGGCATGTGTCCCTGGACGGGACGTGTCGCGTTTGGCGGGTAGCGTTATTTTGTTTGTTTTTGTGCAGGTAAGTGTTCATCGTGATTGACGTTGGATCTGCTTCAGGTGGCATTTATTTTTGGGGGTGTTAATAAAGGAATTAAAACTATCTCTTTGTTTTATTTATTTTTTTTACTTTTGGTGAAAGAGTAAGGATACTATGTACCCCATACACATTAACATGGTGGGGTGGTAATCAGGGGCCCCCTTGTTAAAGGGGGGTTCTAGATTCTGACAAATCCCCACAACCACCATCCAAGGTTGTGCAGAACAGGCCCTTGTCACCATCAACATGGGGACAAGGTGCTTTGGGGGGTCCCCATTCCCCAAAGCACAGCCCCATATTAGGGACACATAGCCTGATATAATTCAGGAGGGGGGTGCTCACTCGCCACCCACCTCCCACTCCTGCCTGCCGGGCTGCATACTCGGATAAGGCTCTGGAATGGATTTGATTGACAGCAGCGGGAGCCAATGGCTCCTGCTGCAATTAATCTATCCAATGAGGACCCGAGACAGAGGCTGGAGCTGCTGGGCTCATGCACATCGCTGAAAAGACTTGGTTCAGGTAAGAAAAATGGGGGCTCTGGGGGGCAGCAGCAGCCCAGAAGGAGACTTTTTCAACCCCTTTAACAACGGCCATGTTAGTATGCACCACTGCGGTTGCAGCAATGATGCAACCTGTTGCATTTGGCAGGCAGTACGCCAGCAAACATGGCCTATTCAAGTGAATGGGACCATGCTTTAACCAAGTGTAATGAACAAAGATGTGATGGGCAGTCATTGGTTAAAAAAAAAAACATATCACCCCTGAGCCGCCTGTCAAATCTCCCTCTAAAAAGCAATCTACCACAGATTGCTTTTCAGAGGGACACGACAAAGAAGCCCTTAGTGTTTACATTCACTTTGCGATTTCTAAAAAGTAAAACTGACATAAAAGCATCATATTTTTTTTTCCTTTATTAACCTTGGAAAATGTTGGCATAACAAACTGTATATTGTGTATTGTCCCTGTTGTAGGAGACTTGATCTATTTTCCAGCATGATGAGGGAGGATCTCTGCTGAATTGATGACCCCCTTCTGGTTGTGTCCAGTTATAGTCAGAAAGTTTTATCAGTGAAGAAGACAATATCTGGCTGCTAGGACTTTAGTCTGACTCCAGGGTCTCGTAAAACGCGTGGAGTAAAACTTTATTACCAGTATTTGCAGAAGTGACTCATTAAAGTGTCGTGCCAGATTTTAGGTTAAACAAATTGTAAACTAGATCAATGTTTGTATAACGCTGTCCAATTTAAAATGATCGCCTCACTCTCATACAATCACACAGGTAATAAGACTATTACAGGTTCGAGAAAGGAAACACATGGGTTGTGAAACTGTAAAACAGTTTTATGTAGAAAGAAACAGAAATACTGTTGTCTATTCATTGAGCTAAGTCACATCACATTGAAATCTGAGCGCTTGGTGTGGTGTATTAGTGATGAGCTTGGGTTCTGCTGAACCTGGAAATAAGCCATCATTCCTGGGCCAATCAGCAGTGGTTGGGACATTAATAGCCCCACAGCTCCATGTATTAGGTCAATGATGTCATGATCATCCCCACCCACAAAGGGGTAGGGATGATCATGACATCATTGACCTACTACAGTAACATGGTTATTTTAGGTCAATGACATTGAACTATTGTGGCCATATTGGGTCAATGATGTTACAAAAATCCCTATCCCTTTGTGTACATTCTCCTGGGAGTGGATTGAACCCAGTGGCGGCCCATCCATGTGTCCGGCCCCTAATCTACATGCAGGGCACTGGACACATGGATTCTAATGCTTTTCTTTTTTTGAAGCACATATTTAGAGATGGAGGCTCCAATTGGCTTCAAAAAGGGTGGGCTTGGGGCGCAGGGCACTGCGCCCCAAGCCCACCCAGTTGTGTGACAGCAGCAAATTAATATTCTCTATTGTCTTCCTGATTCTCCTCCTGAGACCCCATTAGCCGAGAGTATTGGCCGCCGAGGAGGAGAAGACGTAGGGGAAGCCGCCGTGAAACCACCGTGGAGAAGGCCGAGGAGGAGGAGACGCAGGAAGGATTGGAGGTTGTTTGCGACCTAGATGGGGTAAGTGCGGGGATGGTGGGTGGACGGACGAGCAAGCATCAGTGGGAAGGTGGGTGTTGGGGGGATCAGCTGACTGACCAGGAGGGTGGTGGTTGGCTTGTTTTCCACCCCCCCAAATGGAGCACCAGCCGCCACTGATTGAACCCAAGCTCATGACCGGTGTACACCAATACTAAAAAAACCCAGACTAGTACTGCTCCACTGATACTGAGTGCTCTACAGACTGACTGAACGCTCATTTAACCACTGAAAGACTGCCCATAGCAGTTTTATTGCAACAGGGCAGTTCCCCTGTGCAGAATCACTTATATATTATTATTATTATTATTATTATACAGGATTTATATAGCGCCGACAGTTTACGCAGCGCTTTACAACATTAGGGCAATATACACGTGATCCTGTACTTCCGCCTGCAGGGGGCGCATATGCGCGCCGCTGGTGGACTGCTTCTGCTGTGATTATTTACAGCAGAAGCCGATCTGTGGGTGGCGGGCACTGGAGGTCCTCCATCACCCGTCGATCATCAGTAATACACGCAGAATTTAGATCTGCCTATGTAAACAAGGCAAAGCTCCGTTCCGATAGGGGGAAGGGATGGGTTTTGTGTCCCTGCAAAGCAGGGCCTGTGGGGCATGGTATGGATAGGGGAGACCCCATGCTGTTTTTTTTCTCAGAATTTTTATTTGCTGGCATTCTTTTTTTACATTTCAGTTGTCAGTGGGGAAACCCGCTGACAGCTGATGAGTCATTGGTTGTTAAGGACACGGTGGCTGGCTTTCCGGCCCACTCCTTACCAAACCAGCTATTCTTCACACAGAATTCAGATCAGTCAATCACTTTTCAACCGTTTCGAAGTCGAATCCTTACGAAAATTTGGAATTAGTTGGAGAACTGATAAACAAAACAAAACGAAAATCAACAAAATTCAATACTATTGTGATTCAGATACAACTGAATCTCCAAATAACTAAAAATGTGTCTGAATTTAGAATGGGACAAATTTCACATGTCTAGTGTAGTGTAGACTGCTAGGAAAATTTAGCTGACTCCTCTGTAATCAGTGGAGCAGGGGTTGATAATCTAGGGCTGTTCAGTATTTCAAAGGTTACTGTTCTCTTACTTACCACCTTCTAGAGGATTCTAGAAGTATAGTGGGGGGAAGGACAGAACAAGCTGCCTGAATATTTATGGGACTGTAGCCAATCCCTGAGGAGGCTTGTCCAGAGGGTGGAGACAGCGCCCATAAATAGTCTGAGGCCTGGGCAGCAGGGTGCAGTGTTTCCGGGTCCAGTCCTGCAGAGGGAGACCCCTTTGCAGGAGGGGTTGAGAATCCTTTGTGAAGACATCGAAGTAAAAGCTAGGCTTAGGTGTGAGTGCTATTCGCAAGTTCAAGTCCAGGAATCAAGTTGGGTCTGGAGAAGCTCACTGGAGATAACCAGGAGGACGTTGGTGGGGGAGTCTGCATCTCCCTCATCAAGTCCCCTAAAATTGGCCCCTGGGACATGACTTAAGTAATGTTTCATAAAATCTCACATACTCATTCTGTTTTTCAGCAGTAGTGTCATATAGATTCCTGAGGAATGTGATAAGAACTCTGCTATACAACCAACGAAAGAACATTGATCTACACTAGACAAAGATAATGATACTTCCTTATTGAGGGTGTGAAGCACCTTACACTCATTCTACTTTTTTTCCCAGAAGTTAGACTCTGGTAATGTTCTATCATGGATCAGAGAAAATACTCATCCAGAGAAATGGTTACAGTACACCATCTTTACTTATTGGAAGTAAAAGTGTGAGCTAAGAAGGTCTTGTCTGTTCACAATTTACATGTGTATTATAAATGTAGCCTGCTCACACCATGGAACGGTAACCATGCTAAACCTGTGGAAATTGGGGATGAGCCAATGGTTCTGTCTGAACCTAGGCCAGTGATGGCTAACCTTTGCACCCCAGATGTTGTGGAACTACATTTCCCATGATGCTCAACTACACTGCAGAGTGCATGAGCATCATGTGAAATGTAGTTCCAAAACATCTGGGGTGCCAAGGTTCGCCATCACTGACCTAGGCCATTCAGCCCCCTGAAAATCATATATAGAAGAGGTCTTTCTACCACTACTATATATGACAGTGTAACGACACCCCGAGTATGAAAGGGGTTAAAGTCGTTTAGGACAATCCATACCCAAACACAAAGGCAGCTACTGAACACTTCAATCAGCCGAACAAGGAACCTATACAAATAATTGTCCCCCCAAATACGAGATAAGATGCTCTGTCTTCAGGTTTCAAGCAGGAATCTCTTTTAATGAAAGGAATACAGGCTCTTTTATACAGTAAAAGAGGAGGTGCATACCTCCTGCTCATATTACTCTGAACATACACCTGTGATCAGAAACCTAATTAATTAACCTAATCAGAAACCTAATTAAAATGAGCTAATTAACTAATCCCTTTAGACAGCCTAGATGACTCAGACATGACCTTTAGGCCAGATTGGCCGTCTTGTAGCTCAGAAAACACAACATTATCTCAAATCAACACTGAACTCTTCTTCACACAATAGCAGAGTTAATTAACACAAACAACAATGGGGATCTAATGACTCTTAGATCCCATACTAGACTTATTTACAATACACATTCTAGCAGACAGCAGACAGACAGGTGGCTGGAATTAACATCAGTATCTCATAACAGTATCTGTCCCAGCATTATGAATCAGCCACTATTTCTAATAGGGCAAATCCAGGGTCCCCAGATTCTGTGTCTCTTGGGGGTATATGGACACGAATCTAAAGTAACGCGACCTCAAGGGTTCCCCAGGCATACAGCTCACAAAGAGCACCGTTCCGCCAAATGCCAAGGCCCATAATCAGTCGGTAAGAGGGTAGAATTTAGTCCCCTCCAAAAGCCTCTGTCCCGGCTAGGTTTGTCACAAACAGCTTCCCATTGTCATTGGTTCTTAAGGAAGCCACAAGTGAAGGGACCTCATGCATTTTTCACTTTTTTTTTTGGGCAAGGCGTCCCCCTAAAAATCCATACCACACCATAAACTGAACCCAGGGCAGTTTGGTTCATCGCAGTGAAAATCTGTTCTGATTATAATCTTTGAAGCTCTATGTACAGTTCTTGTACAATTAGTACACTTGAAATTAATATATATAGTACATTTTTACTACTTCCCTACCGGGCCAAATCTGGCATTTCTCTCCTACGTGTAAAAATCTTTTTTTTTGCTAGAAAATTACTCAGAAGCGCCAAACATTGTATATGATTTTAAGCAGATGCCCTAGAGAATAAAATGGTGGATGTTGCAACTTTTCATGTCACACGCGATATTTGCGTATCGATTTTTCACAACACAAACACAATTTTGTTGGGAAAAAAAACACTTTAATGAGTTTTAATGCAAAAAAACACAATATATAACCCAATTTTTTGTTAAGATGTAAAAAGATGATGTTACTTCGAGTAAATAGATACCCAACATGTCACACTTTACAATTGCATACTTTTGTGGAATGGCGCCAAACTACAGTACTTAAAAAATCTCCATAGGCAACGCTTTCAATTTTTTTTACAGGTTACCAGTTTAGAGTTACAGAGGAGGTCTGGTGCTAGAATTATCGCTCTTGCTCTAACCTACATGGTGATACCTCACATGTGTGATACGAACACCGTTTACATATGCGGGCGCAACCTACGTATGCGTTTTCTTCCATAAGCAAGGGGACGGGGGGGCGCTTTAAAAAATGTTTCTTTAATTATAATTGATTTTATTAATTTATTTTGTTTGTAGCTGCAGGCATCATCCCGGTATAACCATGTCAACCTAAGGACGTCCTACGGTTTGGAAGTGGTTAACCATTTCAGTTCTGTACACCCCATATGGAGCAGAGTATTTTTTACATTTATTCTATGGACTTGTTCATTTGGCAATAACTGTCAATATTTAACCCCTTAATGATGAGCACATGCATATATGCAGCCTCACGGAAGTGAGTCTTCTTCCAATGGGGTCGCACATATGCACTATTGTGTTTGAGCTGAGAGCACGCTGCACAGCATGTCTCCTACTAATGATTGGGGAATTGGGAGGCCCAGTTCCCCATAATGCCCCGTACACACGGTCGGACTTTGTTCGGACATTCCGACAACAAAATCCTAGGATTTTTTCCGACGGATGTTGGCTCAAACTTGTCTTGCATACACACGGTCACACAAAGTTGTCGGAAAATCCGATCATTCTGAACGCGGTGACGTAAAACACGTACGTCGGGACTATAAACGGGGCAGTGGCCAATAGCTTTCATCTATTTATTCTGAGCATGCATGGCACTTTGTCCGTCGGGTTTGTGTACACACGATCGGAATTTCCGACAACGGATTTTGTTGTCGGAAAATTTTATATCCTGCTCTCCAACTTTGTGTGTCGGAAAATCCGATGGAAAATGTCCGATGGAGCCTACACACGCTCGGAATTTCCGACAACACGCTCCGATCGGACATTTTCCATCGGAAAATCCGACCGTGTGTACGGGGCATTAGACATTAGTTTAGTTCCAAATTCTT
Organism: Aquarana catesbeiana; assembly: GCA_037953035.1. Classification (NCBI taxonomy): domain Eukaryota; kingdom Metazoa; phylum Chordata; class Amphibia; order Anura; family Ranidae; genus Aquarana; species Aquarana catesbeiana. The sequence goes on from JBBHAA010001838.1 coordinate 639,970, forward strand.
TTTTTAACAAATTTTGACAAAGTTGTTCATTCCAAAATATTCGAGTTAGCGAAAACCCATTTATCCGAATATTCGTAAATTTGAATATTCGAAAATTCATAAATTTGTAAATTTGAAAATCCATAACTTTGAAAATTCGAAAATCCGAAAGTTAGAAAATCTGAAATAATAACTAACTAATAATATCTTAACTATTACTAACTATTAAATGATAGGTATTGGAATTTCCTTTCAAATTTGGCTGTTAGTGAACGTAATGAACACAAATTCATCCAAAGTTACAAATTATCCTAAATAATGAATGCCGCATCTAAATGAATGGAACATAACTAATGAATAATAATAAATAAAAATAATAGTAATAATAAAAACTTTTTTATTATAATTAATTATTATTAACTGCTTGCCGACCGTATATTTACGTCGACAGAATGACATTGATGCGCAAATGGGCGTACCTGTATGTCCCTTTGAATTTTCTGCCGTGCCATCGCTTGCACGCCACCGGCGGTGCGCGCGTGCACCCACTGCAAGCTCCGTGAGTAGGATCGCGGGTCCCGCAGATTCGATGTCTGCGGGGATACCCACGATCATCTCACGGAGAGGAAGAACGGGGAAATGCTGATGTAAACAAGCATCTCCCCATTCTGCCTAATGACACTGTCACTGATCACAGCTCCCTGTAATCGGGAGAGGTGATCAGTATCTTGTCACACACAGCCCCTCCCCCCCACAGTTAGAATCACTCCCTAGGACACACTTAACCCCTACACTGCCACCTAGTGGTTAACCCCTTCACTGCCAGTCACATTTACACAGTAATCAATGCATTTTTAATCGCACTGATCGCTGTATAAATGTGAATGGTCCCAAAAATGTGTCAAAATCGTCAGATGTGTCCGCCATAATGTGGCAGCCACTATAAAAATCGCAGATCGCCGCCATTACTAGTAAAGAAAAAAATTATTAATAAAAATGCCATAAAACTATCCCATATTTTGTAGACGCTATAACTTGTGCGCAAACCAATCAATATATGCTTATTGTGATTTTTTTTTACCAAAAATATGTAGAAGAATACGTATCGGCCTAAACTGAGGAAAAAAAAATGTTTTTTTATATATTTTTTGGAGATATTTATTATAGCAAAAAGTAAAAAATAATGTGTTTTTTTCAAAACTGTCGCTATTTTTTGTTTATAGCGCAAAAAATAAAAACCGCAGAGGTGATCAAATACCACCAAAAGAAAGCTTTTTTTGTGGGGAGAAAAAGAACGTCAATTTTGTTTGGGAGCCACGTCGCATGACCGCGCAATTGTCAGTTAAAGCGACGCAGTGCCGAATCGCAAAAATTGCTCTGGTCTTTGGTCAGCCAAATGATCCGGGGCTGAAGTGGTTAACTAGTTCTGTTTCATTTGTTTAGATGCGGCATTCGTTATTTCCGATAATACATAACTTCGGATCAATTTGTATTCGTTACGTTCACTAACAGCCAAATTTGAAAGGAGATTCCAATACCTATAATTTAATAGTTATTATTAGTTAGTTACCGTATATACTCGAGTTAAGTCGAGTTTTTCAGCACATTTTTTTGTGCTGAAAGTGCCCCCCTTGACTTATACTCCAGTCAAGCACTTTTCTTCAGCAAAAAATTTCATTTCTTGGAGCTAGGAACCCCAAATTGGTATGCAAACCCAGTGGAACTGGTACTATAACATATCCAAAGCTGGAGTTCCTAGCACCAAGTGGCCCCGAGATATGGGGCCCCAAAATCGGTTCAGAAAATGTCATTCTCTGCTGCAGAAAAGTGCTTGACATTTTCTGAATCAATTTGGGGCCCCGTATCTCGGGGCCACTTGGTGCTAGAAACCCCAGCTTTGGATATTTTATGGTGCTAGCTCCACTGGGTTTGCAGACCAAAGTTGGGGTTCCCAGCTCTAAGTGGCCCGAGATACGGGGCCCCAAAGTTGGTCAACTGTGTCCATCTGCAGCAATGTCATTTCGGGACCCTTTGGGTTCAGAGACCCCAAATTTTGGCTGCAGCTAGGGGGCATCTAGGAACCCTTAACTACCGAGTTTGAAGTTCAGGGGACCTATGGCTGCAAATGGGAACAGTGAGGCTGCAAATGGGCATTGTTGACCCTCTTTTCCACTTACAGTAGCTGTGCATTTCTCACCCTCGTCTTATACTCGGGTCAATAAGTTTTTCCCATTTTTTTGTGGTAAATTAGGGCCTCAATTTATACTCGGATCGACTTATACTCGAGTATATACGGTAGTTATTCTTTTGAATTTTCGGATTTTTTCCTTCTTACTTTTGGATTTTTGAATTTACAAATTTATGAATTTTTACATTTATGAATTTACAAATTGCGATCATAACGAATGACCCGAAAAACAAACAAAAAACCAAACATATTAAACAAAAACAAACACGTATAGTCAGAAAGTTTTATTAGTGAAGAAGACAATGTTTGGCTGCCTCTGCCTCTGACTCGTAAAACGCGTGGAGAAAAACTTTATTACCAATATTTGCAGAGGTGACTCAGTGTCATGCCAGATTTTAGGTTAAACAAATTGTAAACGAGATCAATTTTTGTATAACCCAATGCCGCCCAATTTAGAAACGATCGCCTCCCTCCCTCTCTCTTTCTGACAACAAAATCCGTTGTCGTAAATTCTGATCGTGTGTACACAATTCCGATGCACAAAAGTCCACGGATGCTCGGCATCAAGCAGAAGAGCCGCACTGGCTACTTAATTTTTCTTGGCTCGTCGTACGTCTTGTACGTCACCGCGTTCTTGACGTTCGGAATTTCCAACAAGATTTGTGTGACCGTGTGTATGCAAGACAACTTTGAGCCAACATCCGTCTGAAAAACATCCATGGATTTTGTTGTCGGAATGTCCGATCGTGTGTACAGAGCATAAGAATTGTTAATGGCTAGGGTCAAAGATCATGTTCAGATTCAAAGGTCAGTGCATTTTAGGTAAGATTTAAAAAAAAAAAACATTTTTTAATTTTGTTTCAGTGTCCCTGCGTTTTAGGTAGAATAAAAAACAAAACAAAATGTGCACTATTGTTTCTGGGCTCTACTATGGATATAACAAATAACATACACATATTTGTATCGATGAGATTGTCAGGAGCAGGAGAATTTATTTTGGGTTGTTTTTTGGTGGTAGGTTATGGTAATAGCAAGAAATATACAGCAAAGTTTAAAAAAAAAATTTTTTTTTACAAGTTTGTAGTATATAGAAAGAATTATTATGCAGGTGAAAAAAGAAGATATACAAATATAAATAACAAAAAATAAAATAAATCTTCTGGCAATAACACAACAGAACAAATTGTGTGAAAACATATAAAAACCTAAATTGCTGCGCTATATGTGCAAAAATGGTGAAGACAGATTAAATGTCAAACAACAGTCCATAACACGTTTCCATATGAGGATAAATGGTAAATGCAATGTCTGGGAACAAAGCCTTTAAGAACATGTCCAAGAGGAAATGAATGACCATTCACCCGAGTGCACCTTCACCGTAATTGAGTAAGATGTGCGCTTACCAGAACCCTAGACTCCACATTATAAGTGTCTAGATGAGCATGGAATCGCAAATCATGGCAAATCCACCCATTTCGAAGAGGTGAAGATACTGTCATGGCGGACCTTGCTGGTTCCTAAACGCTCTCATGGATGTCCCGTAAAAAAGAGAAGCGTATCCACATAGTGTAAAACCGTATAATAATTTATTAAGAATAATAGAAACGTATGCCCCGGACACACGATCGGAAATTCTGCCAGCAAAAGTCCGATGTGAGCTCTTGGAAATTCTGACCGTGTGTATGCTCCATCGGACTTTTGCTGGCAGAATTTCCTCCAGCAAAAGATTGAGAGCAGGTTCTCTTTTTTTCCATCGAAAAAGTTCCTATCGGAAATTCCGAACTTCTGTAGCGATTCCGATGCGCAAAATTCCTACGCATGCTCGGAAACAATTTGACGCATGCTCGGAAGCTTTGAACTTCATTTTCTCGGCTCGTCGTAGTGTTGTACGTCACCGCGTTCTTGACGGTCGAAAGTTCAGAGAACTTTTGTGTGACCGTGTGTATGCAAGGCAAGCTTGAGCGGAATTCTGTCGGAAAAACCATCGAAGGTTTTTCCAACGGAAATTCCGATCGTGTGTACGGGGCATTACACAGATCCAGTAAAAATATAGCAAATGATACAAAGATTCCAGGGTCAGGATCCACTTGTGCAGAGATCAAACTAGCGTGGTTTTGACAGACATAGACTCCGCCCTACATGTTTCGCCCCCCCCCCAATGATGTCACATCTGGTGAAACGTGTAGGGCGGAGTCTATGTCTGTCAACACCATGCTAGTTTGATCTCTGCATCAGTGGATCCTGACCCGGGAATCTTTGATTGACTGTAAATATAAAGTATACATTTTATTCTATAATCTGTCCTGTTTAAAATGATATTAAAATTAGAAGTGGTACACAATATTGCAAAGTTATTCACAAATTACATAAAAGCAGTTTTTTGTTTTTGTTTTTTGTTCTTGTTCAACAACAAAAAATGGAAAAAAAATGAATACAGATAAAAAAAAGTTTGAATATGAATGGTTGGTAAATTAGAAATAGAAAGAATCAGCAGGAAAATATCAACCAAAGAGAGAAGGTGAAGAACATAATTAGGGCTGGTTAAGGTAAACCAAGGAAATAAAAAGGGCTTAAATAGCAACAAAATATATATATTTTAACTTTTCTATTTTGACAGTTTGAAATTGCCAGTAAGTGTGAGGTGGTAAATTTTGTTGCCAGGCAGCAAGGCCTCGCCAATGCACCTGCACTGTTACCTTTTATTTTTCTTTGCATATGTATTCATTTATTTTTTTCTCTCCACATGTCACCCTGCACTTATTTATTTGTTGACTTTTTTCCTCAGGATGGAGAGTATGGGTCTTCAGGGCTACCCTGTAAGTCTAGAGGGAGGATGTGTGGCCATTAGGTTTCTTCTGTCCCTTTCTTATGGGGTCTCCCTTCAGGAGAGCCCCTCGCCTAGTACTTCTTGGTCAGCTTTGGCTGACCATGGGCAGAGGGTCCACTGGGCCTTTTGGATAGAAGCGCCTGAGTGTGCATTACCCCTATCAGGAGCCTTGTTTCCCAGGGGGCAGGGAGGGGTCCTACTTCTTTAGGAGGTGAACCAGAGACACACCATAAGTGCATTTTGTGTGTGTTTACATGAACTTTTTTTGTCACTGTTTAGTTCTAGCGCACCCACCTTGGGCTTTAATACTTTAGTGTCATTGAATACTGCAATGGTCGGCATTGTCCAATCTTCTCATGACTTCCTAGAACAACCAAGTTCTCCTTTTTTTCGATTTGGAATCTTTATAGGTTGAAGGTTTGTAGGATTGAGGCTGCCTATATAATTTCTGGGCCTCAAACTCTTCCTCCAGTTTCCTCATTTCCTCTTTAAACTTTCTTTCATCCTCCTGGAACTTTTGCTCATATTTTTCTCTCTGGTGTCTCATCTTTTCCTTTAGGTTGCTCTGTTCCTTGAGAGTCTCCATCTCTGTACGTTGGAACTGAATTTTCAGATCGTTGTGGTGAATATATCGAAGCACAAATGTCTTCCGCTCTGTCATCTCCTCCTCGGGGTTTCGTGGCTGGCCCACCTGGAACTCCACATCTTTAATAACTTCATAGAGGAACCTCAGGACTTCCTGGTGTTTTGATGCTGACTTTCTGTGGTCTTCGAGGGTGTAATTTTCCAAGGCAAATATCCTCTCCACCCCCAGTTTTTTGAATTTCCTGGTCACATCTCTAGTCTTTTCACTGGATTTATCAGTAAGAACAACGATTGGGTACACCCCTGAATAAAACAACAAGAACAACAAGAACTGGTCATTTTCATATTTCTTTCGGTTGTTATTTATTTCAAGAATAAAACTGACATTAATTTTGTAGGGCGCTTGGTAACAAAATTATTTGCCCTGTGTGTCAAAAATGCTACGTACACCTGTAGCACACCCTGTAAGGAGCCGCTGGTCAATTTGGTCCTATTCATACCCTTAGAGCTCACACATCCAGGGACACTTCATTTTCTGCACTCTTTCACTGGCTTCAAAGAACAGTCTAGGTGTTTCTTTTTTAGGGTTTTTATTGGGAACTATGAACTTGGGTAGAGGTAGGGGGCATTGGACTACACACTGGACAACATGAGGACTTCTAAACTTTTGGCTGCACTGCACAAAATTGAATGTCCCACAGGATCTGTATGCTGCTGGTGACCTGTATTCCTTCCAGAGTTAAAACGATGCACACAGTCACAATTCCTCAGCTCTGGGGTCATCTACTCACATAGCTAAGGCATCATAAATTGCCTCCTGACAATATCCACTAGGCTCTTCCTAGTGAGGGAGATGCAGACCCATACCACCATAGGACAGCTGCACTCTTTCCCACCAGCTTCCTCCTGGCTCTCTTCAGCTGGACACAGATCTACAAACAGGCCCCACAGCTAAGTCTAGCTGGGACCTCAGTGTCTTTCCTCTAGAATCAATCACCAGGGGCAGAGCCGCTACACAGGGGGTCTCTTCCAGCAGGACTGGACCCAGTACCACTACACACTGCTGCTCATGTTTGAGGCTATTTATGAGCTCCCTCACCACATACTGGGCTACTACTGGCTTGAGTCTCAGAATTATCCAGACTGCATGCCCCTTCCTTCCCCCCCCACTATGTTCTTAGAATCCTCTGGAAGACAGTGGGAAGTTGCCTGTGAAACACTGGCACTAATCAACCCCTGCTCTACTGACTACAGGGAAGCCAAAGTAAATTTACCTAGCAGCCTACTCTACATTAGGAGGGTGCTACACATCCTTTTACTTAATATTTTGTAAAAAACATTCTTCAACTTATGGATCATTCTAATGTATCATGAGAGGTATTTCAGGGGTTCCTCAGGGGTAAGAAGGCTGAGGAAGACTGTTTTATTATCTTGCACTATGTTTAACTATAAAAAAAATATAAAAAAACTTTTTTTTCCTCAGTTTAGGCCGATATGTATTCTTCTACATATTTTTGGTAAAAAAAATCGCAATAAGTGTTTATTGATTAGTTTTCGCAAAAGTTATAGCGTCTACAAAATAGGGGATAGTTTTATGGCATTTTTATTGATAATTTTTTTTTTTACTAGTAATGGCGGCGATCAGCGATTTTTATCATGACTGTGACATTATGGTGGACAGATCAGACACTTTTGGCGCTATTTTGGGACCATTCACATTTATACAGCGATCAGTGCGATTAAAAATGCATTGATTACTGTTTAAATGTGACTGGCAGTGAAGGTTAACCACTAGGGGGCGCTGTAGGGGTTAAGTGTGTCCTAGGGAGTGATTCTAACTGTGGGGGGGACGGGCTATGTGTGTGGTATTTTATCACCTCTGTGGTTTTTATTTTTTGCGCTATAAACAAAAAAAGAGCGACGATTTTGAAAAAAAAGCAATATTTTTTACTTTTTGCTATAATAAATATCCCCCCAAAATACATAAAAAAACAACTTTTTTTCTCAGTTTAGGCCGATATGTATTCTTCTACATATTTTTGGTAAAATAAGCGTATATTGGTTGGTTTGCGCAAAAGTTATAGCCTCTACAAAATAGGGGATATTTTTAAGGCATTTTTATTATTAATTTTTTTTTTATTAGTAATGGCGGCGATCAGCGATTTTTATCGGGACTGCGACATTATGGTGGACCCATCGGACACTTTTGACACTATTTTGGGACCATTGTCATTTATTCAGCGATCAGTGCTATAAAAATGCACTGATTACTGTATAAATGTCACTGGAAGGGAAGGGGTTAAACACTAGGGGGCGATCAAGGGGTTAAGTGTGTCCTAGGGGGTGATTCTAACTGTGGGGGGATGGGCTACCTAGAACACGACGGCGATCACTGCTCCCGATGACAGGCAGCAGTAGATCCCTGTCATGTCACTAGGCAGAACGGTTAAATGGCTTGTTTACATAGGCATCTCCCTGTTCTACCTCTCCACACTGCAATCGCAGGCCGCCAGTGAACATCGAGTTCCAAGGACCCGCCGCGTGCAGCGCGCCTGATAGGTGGCAAGTTTAAAGGGACGTACCTGTACGCCCATTTGCCTGCCTGTGCCATTCTGCCGACGTATATCTGTGTGCAGCGGTCGACAAGCGGTTAATGCGTCTTTTAGGGTTCGCCCCCCCAAATCTTTGTTTGTCCGCTACAATGTCGCAGTCCCACTAAAAATCGCAGGTCGCCGCCATTACTAGTAAAAACAATAAAAAAATTGAAAAGTCCCTAAATCTATCCCCTATTTTGTAGATGCTATAACTTTTGCGCAAACCAATCAATATAACCTTTTGGGATTTTTTTTTACCAAAAACATGTAGCAGAATACATATCGGCCTAAATTGATGAAGAATTTTTTTTTTCCTCAAAATTGTCTTTTTCTGTTTATAGCGCAAAAAATAAAAACCACAGAGGTGATCAAATACCACCAAAAGATAGCTCTATTTGTGGGACAAAAAGACATACATTTTATTTGGGTACAGCGTCGCACAACCGCGCAATTGTCAGTTAAAGTAACGTGGCGCTGTATCGCAAAAAAATGGCCTGGAAAGGAAGAGGTTAAATCTTCTGGAGGTCAAGTGGTTAAGAAAGCAAATTTCGAACCGCGTTGGGCGTTCACCATCTGGAGTGAATCTAATTGGTGATTCTCAGTGGGAACTCTGTGATCAAGTATATCGAAAAATACTGTATATGTACCACATGAATAGCCATTACAGTTTTGTATATGACGCTTTTATGTTGTTTGATACTAATAAAGATTTTTGTATATTTGTATACTTTACTTACAAGCCCTTGTATAATTTTTTCTGGTCCCACACATGAGGGTTTCTCCTTTTATCTGTCTATTATATCAGGAACCCCCGAGTCAGAGGTGTAAAACCGCGTACACACGGGCGGACTTTTCGACCGGACTGGTCCGACGGACTTTCAACGGACTTCCGACTGACTTTCCGAATGAACGGACTTGCCTACACACGATCACACCAAAGTCTGACGGATTTGTACGTGATGACGTACACTGGACTAAAATAAGGAAGTTGATAGCCAGTAGCCAATAGCTGCCCTTGCGTCGGTTTTTGCTTGTCGGACTAGCATACAGACGAGCGGATTTCTAGGCCCGGCGGAGTTACGACGTAAAGATTTGAAGCACGTTCCAAATCTAAAGTCCATCAGATTTTCGACTTGAAAAGTCCGCTGAAGCCCACACACAGTCGGATTGACCACCGGACTCGGCCGTCGGACCAGACCGGTCGAAAAGTCCGCCCGCGTGTACGCTGCATAAGAGAAGCCTTCCTCATCATATCAGGCTCTTCTACCAGGTACGTGACAGTGAGGCTTTAACCATTAGGCGGTGGATATTTTATGGCTTAACTACTTGTGCAATTGTGACAGAGAAAATTGAGTACTGTCTGTGATACTTTTTTTATTTGCACTAACATATAATTTTTCATGGATGAGCTTTTGTGGGGGGGGGGTTGTCCCCTTCTTCAAGGTCCAAGCAGTATTGATTCACAAAAGTTTTAGCAGAAGGTAAAATGTTAAAACAAAACTAAAAAAAAAAAAAAAAAAATCTCTAAGGGAAAGGAAAAAGAAAAACACATACAAATCAATGTGTATGGCAATGGTAATAAAGCTATCAGCAATTGAGATAAGACATCCTTTCCTGGATAGTTCTTGTGATTGTAGCCTTATTAGTGCAATTGAGTACTCTCCGTGATACTTTTTTTATTTGCACTAACATACAATTTTTCAGGACAAGCTTTCGGGGTATGTCCCCTTCTTCAAGGTCCAAGCAGTACTGATTCACAAATTTTTTATAGCAGAATGTTAAAAAATAAATAAATAAATAATAAATAAATAAATAAAAAAAAACACAACTCTGAGGGAAAGGAGAGAGAAAAAAAAGAGAAAAACAAACACATACAAATCAATGGTAATAAAGATAGCAGCAGAGTTAGTGAGATAAGACAGAGGGAGAGCTATAGACTGGAGTGGGGGGGGTGATAGTCACAGATTGGGTCGTAAAACTTTAGTATAATGGATAAGGAAACCAATATCTAAGTTCAGGCCATTATTTTTAGTGTCAAAAAGAAGTATCATTATTAGTTCAAACGTTTTCCTTTTTCTGGATAGTTCTGAAATTCCCTTTAAGAACTAAAACATTGAGGTCTTCTATAGTGTGGTCCGGTTGTGAGAAGTGATGTCCCACAGGTGTGCAGAAACTTCTTTGATGGAACATAAAGGTCCAAGGACCTCGGCTATGGAACACTCTTCCGACTCACATCCGCATGGAAGAAAACCATCTGGCCTTCAGGAAAAAACTCAAGACCTACCTCTTGTAAGAAGCCGACAACACAAAAACACATTGAGCGCCTTGAGGCGATTCAGTTCGCATTTGCAGCGCTTTACAAATCATTCATTCGTTCATTCATGTCTGTGCAAATTCCTCCTCGCTTGTAACTTCTGTCCTGTTTCACCAACATAAGATCCTTTGCTGCACCTTTTCCATTTGATGAGGTACACCACTGGAGGTACAGTTGTAAGATCCCGTGATATTGAAGGTCCCATTTGTGTGTGTAACACTTTTGGATAGATTGATCTGGTTGCATAGTTTGCAGTGTTTTTTTATTGCAGGGTTTGCTTCCATTATTTGTGACTTCATAATCAGAGTGAAGTTTCCTGCTGATTAGTTTGTGTCTGAGGTTGGGTGGTTGTCTGAAAGCTAATGGGGCGTACACACGGTCGGACTTTTCAGCTACAAAAGTCCGACAGCCTGTCCGACAGACTTTCGACGGACTTTCGACGGACTTGCGGCGGACTTTCTAACGAACAGACTTGCCTACACACGATCACACAAAAGTCCGTCGAATTCTTACGTGATGACGTACACCGGACTAAAATAAGGAAGTTGATAGCCAGTAGCCAATAGCTGCCCTAGCGTGGGTTTTTGTCCGTCAGACTAGCATACAGACGAGCGGATTTTTCGACCGGACTCGAGTCCGTCGGAAAGATTTGAAGCATGTTTCAAATCTAAAGTCCGTCGGATTTGAGGCTGAAAAAGTCCGTTGAAAGTCCGGAGAAGCCCACACACGATCGGATTACCAGCCAGCTTTAGTCCGTCAGCGTCCGCTGGACTTTTGTAGACGAAAAGTCCGACCGTGTGTACGCGGCATAATAATGGGAGTTGTTGGAATATTCCTTTCAGAGTTTCATCCTCTGTTATAATAGATTGTAAATCTTTGATTATCTTTTTGATCCCTTCTAGTGTTGGGTTGTATGTGGTGACTAGAGGCACTCGGTTGTTTGTTTGTTTTTCTCTGTGTATTGGAGGAGATTTTCTCTTCGGGTTTTCAAGGCTGTGTTTATGCTGTTGTTGATGGTTTTGTCTTTGTAACCTTTCTTATGGAAGGAGCCTGCCAGAGTTCGGAGGTGTTTATCTCTGTTTTCTGGGTATTTTTTTTGTTTTAACATTTTACCTTCTGCTAAAACTTTTGTGAATGAGTACTGCTTGGACCTTGAAGAAGGGGACACACCCCGAAAGCTCATCCATAAAAAATGATATGTTAGTGCAAATAAAAAAATTATCACGGACACTACTCAATTTTCTATGGCTTAACTAGGAAGACTTAAAGCAGGGGTCGTCTTCAAACTATGTCGTCAACCCTCCAGTTGTTCAGGAACTACAATTCCCATCTTGACTAGTCAGGTCTGCCAATGTCAGAGTTTCCCAATGCCTCATGGGACGTGTAGTTCCGCAACAGCTGGAGGGCCGTAGTTTGAAGATCCCTGACGTAAAGGATAGGTAAAGCTTTGTTTTTAAAAAAAAAACAAAAAAACAAACATGTCATACTTACTTCCTCTTTGCAGTTGGTTTTGCACAGAGTGGCCCCGATCCTCCTCTTCTGGAGTCCCTCAGCGGCGCTCCTGGCTTCTCCTCTTCTCAATTGCCCCCTCGGAGAGACGCTCTCCATGGAGGCACTCATGCGGGCACGTCCAATGACACAGATAGCAGAACTCTGCGCCGCCCACTGGCTCCCGCGTTATTGGATTTGAGTGAAAGCAGCGGCAGCCAATGGCTGCGGCTGGAGCTGGTGTGCTCATTCCCGTCGCTGGAAATACCGGGTTCAGTTAAGTAAAAGGGGGGGGCTCTGGGGGCAGCTGCAGCACAGGAGGTTTTTTCATAGAATGCATTAAGGTGAAAAACCTTGAAGGTTTCCTTTAATATCACAGAGGTTCCATTTTTGGAGGCACCCCCCCCATATATTTTGGAACCCCTAGACCAGTGATGGCGAACCTTGGCACCCCAGATGTTTTGGAACTACATATCCCATGATGCTCTTGCACTCTGCAGTTAGGCTGAGCATCATGGGAAATGTAGTTCCAAAAGATCTGGGGTGCCAAGGTTCGCCATCACTGCCCTAGACGTTAGTTACTGTATGATGTATTACCTGTGAGATCTCTGGCTGTGACAATCAGCTCCAACAACTCGTCCTCGTCTTCTGCACATATTCCTTTCTTCGCACTGCACATAAAGAGTAGTATGGAATACGGTGACCATTAAATGTTGTATGACTGCAAGCACGAATAAAAATAACACAACATACCTCCAATACATGTATATGTAACTCTTTGGTAGACTCAGTTATAATCTATGGCACACACAGGGGCAGACTCATCCCTTTGTATATAAGTACCTTCTGTGGTTTAGGGGTCCATGTATACTAGATATGGGCCAGATGGCTACCAAGTCCCCCTGCCACTGTCACATAGACTTGGACACGGCTCACTTCTATCTACCTGCTAATTCAACAGCTACTAAACAATTATTTTTGTTGGTTCAAGAGGTGTAGCTGCTGACTTTTAATATTAAGACACTTACCTGTCCAGGAAGTCCGCAATGTCGGCACCCCAGCCGATCTTTGGATCGGCTGTCGGGTGCCACCACTGCCATCTCCACTAAGGGAAACCAGTAGTGAAGCCTTTCGGCTTCACAGACAGTTCCCTATTGTGCATGTGCGAAGCGCGCTGTGCTTTCTTACTGGCCCGGTGGCGGAGGAAGGAGGAGGGGGGCCGAACTTCTGAGGGATAGTGCTGCGGTGCCGTCTCCCAGGAGTGGGGACAGGAACCTGTCAAAAACTGGTACCCATTCCCCTCCTCCTCCCTCAAAGGTGCCAAATGTGGGGGGGGAGCAAATAAGCACTTTTGGATGGAACTCCGCTTTCAGTAGTTAAAATTTGTTCTTGCATGAGCCCCTTGGCAATTATGTCTGTCTCAGTTGGGTATGTCACAGTACCCATCGCTGTTACCAGATTTTCAAAGGATCAGTAAGAGGGCAGTGGGAGCCTGTACTGTGTAACTTCCTCTTTGCTTTGTGCATTCCAGTCATATTTAAAGTAGTTTTAAAGGTTGAAGGTTTTTTTTTACCTTAATGCATTCTTGCATTAAAGTGACACTAAAACTTCAGGGTTTTTTTTTTTTTTTAATAACAAACATATCATATTTACCTCCACTGTGTAGCTCCTTTTGCACAGAGTGGCCCCGAACATCCTCTTCTGGGGTCCCCCGGCGGCTCTCATGGCTCCTCCCCGCATTAGAAAACCCCCTAGGAGAAGCGTTCTCCCGGGGGGTTACCTTGCGGGCGCGCTCCCGAGTCTAGCATTCGGCATCCATAGAGGCTGAATGCAGGACTCGGCCCCGCCCCCCGGCACCCGCATCATTGGATTTGATTGACAGCAGCGGGAGCCAATGGCTGAGCTGCTATCAATTTATCCAATCAAGAACCGAGAACCCCCTGCAGAGAGAGAGCGCGTCCCCGTGGGACAAGTTCGAGGGTTCAGGTAAGTAAACCGGGGGGGGGGCTGGGGGGCTGGGGGGCCGGTCACGGACAGATGTTTTTCACCTTCATGCATAGGATGCATGAAGGTGAAAGAACACGAACCTTTACAACCCTTTTAATGTAAAAAAAAAAAACCTTCTGAGTGCAGCTCCCCCACCCCCCTCCTTTTACTTACCTGAGCCCATATGACTGTAACGACTGTAAAGAGTAAAAAAAAGGTTGAGGGTAATAAAATTGGTAGGGTTTTAAAAAGATATACATTTTCTGGTAATACTGTCATTCTGACTATGGCTGCCCTACCAGGAGAAATACTTGAGGGTCCATGTCTCTAAATTCCCCTTTAAACTCTGCAGTAAAGGAATGAAATTCCCAATATATAAGGCATCTAAGGTGGGTGTAATCCAGATTTCAAAGTATTTCAGAGCCTTGCCTACTCAATTGATGGAGTAATTTTTCCAGACTAATGCCCTGTACACGCGATCGGACATTGATCGGACATTCTGACAACAAAATCCATGGATTTTTTCAGACGGATGTTGGCTCAAACTTGTCTTGCATACACACGGTCACACAAAGTTGTCGGAAAATCTGATCGTTCTGAACGCGGTGACGTAAAACACGTACATCGGGACTATAAACGGGGCAGTGGCCAATAGCTTTCGTCTCTTAATTTATTCTGAGCATGCGTGGCACTTTGTGCGTCGGATTTGTCTACACACGATCAGAATTTAACCGATCGGATTTTGTTGTCGGGAAAATTTTATAGCCTGCTCTCAAACTTTGTGTGTCAGATATTCCGACGGAAAAAGTCCGATGGAGCCTACACATGGTCGGAATTTCCGACAACACAATCCGATCGCACTTTTTCCGTCGGAAAATCCGACCGTGTGTACGGGGCATAAGGCTAATGCATGACAGGTGAGAGACAAGTTGAAGGCCTCTGACTTTTTATAATTAATTTTGAGGTTGGAACCATATCCGTAGTGTGCAAATGCTTGTATCCAATTTGGTTTAGAGATATGAGGCTGTGTGAGGAAAAGCAACAAATCGTCTGCATATGCTGCAGATTTATACGGTCTATCTCCTATTTGAAACCCATGAATAGACAAATCATTATTTACAGTACGGATTAAACGTCAAATAAACAGCAATGGTGAAAGAGGGCAGCCCTGACGTGTCCCGTGGTTTTGTATATTCACAGAGTTCTGTTAATTTTCCATTTTGCTTTAGGATTGTGGTAAAGGGTAGATATCCACATAAGTATATGTGATTTTAGACCTATGTGTTGGCATGTGGCTGTTAGAAAGTCCAGAGAAACACGGTTGAAAGCCTTTTTCGGCGTCTGTGGACAACAAAAGGTCTTCAATATGGTTCATTTGTGCCCTATGTATGAGGTTCAAGGCTTTTGTACCATTATCCCTCGCCTCCCTTACCGGCATGAAACCAACTTTCTCTGGTCCAATCAGCTTATGTAACAAAGGTCGTAGGAGCAGAGCCAGGAATTTTTTTACAACAATTTTAGATCAAGATTGAGTAATGAGATCGGTCTATAATTGGAACAATCTAATGTTTCCTTGTTTGGCTTGGGTTAAACTGTCAGATAAGCCATTAAAAAGTTCTCAGGGATTTCCTGCAGGTCACGTAAGTGGTTCAAAGTTCTCAAAAGATGTGGAGTTGAAATATTAGCATATTTAATAATAATAATGAGCCGTGAAACCATCGGGACCAGGGCTTTTTCCGTGTTAAAGCATCTTGATGGTTGCCAACAGCTTATCTTCCTCATTCGTTTTCTCTAGGTGTTCTATATCAAGTATCTGGAGTTTGGGCATTCGCCTATCCGTCAGGTAGCCCTGTAGAATCTCGATCCTTGTAAGTCAGCTGGTTTATGAGGTCTCGGTAAGTTATAAAGGTCTGAATAATATGGATGAAATACCTTAGCAATTTTATCAGTAGAGTGAATTGGGATTCCACTTTCATTTTCTTTCCTGATTTTTGACCAGAGTGAAGAGTGGTATATGGCATGTATGCTGTATCTCAAAAAATAGAGCTGATAGGGAAAAAATTGTGCCATTTTTGGAGTCAGTGGGTCAAATATAACCAGGAAGAGCTTGCCATATGAATACATGTGCATTTAGATGGCTTTGATGTCTGTGCCAGTATAGTCTCCCTATCTGTATTGCAAAAGTTGACATAATTATTCACATTCACGTTTATTTTTCACATTCCCCACTACATTCATGTTTATTTTCCTCCCACCTTTCCTACACCAGAATTGGATCAGTGCCTCACCAGCAATTTATTATCTTCACATATTGTTTATACATTCATACACCTTTGTACATTTATTCACAGATGATTTTATGAACCATGCACACACATGGATTTTGGTGGGGTTCACTTCCCCAGCCACACCTTATCCTTCAGGATTTCCCATCCATTGCCTTGCCATTGTTTTTGCCGCCTCTGCTCCCGGGGGAGAAAATTGTCCGCAGCTTTGCCCTGGCATCTACCGCCGCACCCCATGCTCATTGGTAACCTCTAAGTATGGGTGAATGTTTTATCATCCCCCCTCCCCCTTCTTTTGGTGTGTTCAGTGTATTTACTGTTCACCTTTCAATATTCTAGACATCCCTACAGCGTCTTCTCCTGATGAGTGACAGTTAGTCACGAAACGCGTCGAGCTATAGATCATGGTTATACATCCAGTTGTTTGAGCTATCAATGCTGCTACTACATGTTTACAGTCAGTGATCATTTTATCATTAATGTATGTGTAGCATACTCTTAATTTACCCCCGAAGGAGCTGCTAGTAATTTTTTTCGGGCTTACCCTTACCATCTTCACAGTGTTCGTCATAGGGGTACTTATCACTTGCTCAATTGAAGCACTGGCTCCAACACTTAGTCCTTTTTTCCAAGCTTTATTAAGGAACAACAATATGCAATATTAAGGTAGAGGTTTGAGGCAATTTCTATATCCAGCGAATGGCACTTCCACAGCTGGATTCAACAACCACCAGATAGGTCTCTCTCACCGACCTAGCAGCCGATGTGATGCTCGAACACGGTCTCTGCCACAGACCTTGTGATCTTTAATGAACTGATTGCTGTGATTAACCCGGTCTCTGCCACAGACCTTACAATCTTGAATGAGCTGATTGCTGTGCTTGATCCCAGATGCGTCTCCGACTGAATTCTCAGGTTCTTCTCAAGATACCAGCCTTATGCTCGGTCCTCTCCTGAAGAGTCCTTCCCTGGTCACTGCAATCCCTTGCTTCTTCCCGCAGGCCAGACAGCAAAGAGACCATCCTACAGACCAGTAGGCCACTAAAACTCTGATCCTTCTTTTAGTAGCTGGGCCTTGAGTCCGCCGACCTCAAGGCAGAACTTTAAGCAACAGCAGTTCCCCAGGCCAGGAGGGCCATGAGGTCAGAAAGCGCCAACCCACTCCACACGGTGTCTGTCCCTTAAATACCCCTACCCAGAATGCCCGGCGGACGAACCACTCCCACCGAATTGTTTCTGGGCAAAGAGTATTCAATATGTCCAACCAGACTGTATTTACAACATCTACCAATGGTGACAGCACAACCCATGGTCAGATGGAAATCTGCACAGTCCAGTCAAACTGGTACAGAAACCATTACATTTAGGTAATAATAAGTTGAGCCAAACTGTAGCTTCAACTAACTTAATGTGAAAGTGGAAACTCCTGCGCTGTCGGGGGGGGGGGGCTATGCTAAAAGGACACTGCTGCAACACCTAAGTACTGATCCAAGGCAGGACAAATGGGACAAAAGTGGGGGAAGATGGTAGTTGCGCTGTGATGAAGGGGGGGGGGAGGGAAGCTACAAAGATGACTAAAGTGGCAAAGTGAACTAAAAAAGCAGAAACGGGCCAATGCATGAATGGATCCTACATGCTAAAAGAACATGGTGGGGATGCAGTGCAGTGCAACGTAGCTGATCAACATGACATGTTGCGGGCAGACAAAGCCTAATATATAAAGGTAATCGCGAAACAGTGACTGCTTGAACATAGCAAAACAAAAATGCATATACTAACACAAATAGGGTGAATAATGACACAATGCAGAAAAAAAAAAAAATATATATATATAATGCAAGAAAAATATATGTGGGCTAGTGCCCCATTAGCAAAAATGTGCCAGATCCTGGTGAACTACAAGTGACAAATCCCTAGGACAAACATGAATATTAGTTCTATCATCCAGTCCAAAAAGCAAAAACACGTGATGAGAAACACAAAACAAGTCCAATCGTGAAGGGAGGGGGGATCTTCAGTGAGGACACCTCCGTGTTTGCAAGCCGCTTACCTTACAGCTGTAAGGTGTACAGCCTGTGTTGCAAATGACCCGCAGGTGTAGACATTATTTAAAACAATGCTGCAGTGTGTAGTAACTACGAGCGCCGAGCTCGTCTCTTGTTGTTTGTCTGTGGCAGCGTCCCGTGCTCCAATCCTAATGCATATCATCACGTCACGTGTCCTCTGAAGAAGTCACGTGACGTGATGATATGCATTAGGATTGGAGCACGGGACGCTGCCACAGACAAACAACAGGAGACGAGCTCGGCGCTCGTAGTTACTACACACTGCAGCATTGTTTTAAATAATGTCTACACCTGCGGGTCATTTGCAACACAGGCTGTACACCTTACAGCTGTAAGGTAAGCGGCTTGCAAACACGGAGGTGTCCTCACTGAAGATCCCCCCTCCCTTCACGATTGGACTTGTTTTGTGTTTCTCATCACGTGTTTTTGCTTTTTGGACTGGATGATAGAACTAATATTCATGTTTGTCCTAGGGATTTGTCACTTGTAGTTCACCAGGATCTGGCACGTTTTTGCTAATGGGGCGCTAGCCCACATGTATTTTTCTTGCATTATATATATATTTTTTTTTTTTTTTGCATTGTGTCATTATTCACCCTATTTGTGTTAGTATATGCATTTTTGTTTTGCTATGTTCAAGCAGTCACTGTTTCGCGATTACCTTTATATATTAGGCTTTGTCTGCCCGCAACATGTCATGTTGATCAGCTACGTTGCACTGCACTGCATCCCCACCATGTTCTTTTAGCATGTAGGATCCATTCATGCATTGGCCCGTTTCTGCTTTTTTAGTTCACTTTGCCACTTTAGTCATCTTTGTAGCTCCCCCCCCCCCCCCCCCCCTTCATCACAGCGCAACTACCATCTTCCCCCACTTTCAACTAACTTAAATTTCAAAAGAATAGCGTCTGCTCATCAGGAGCAGGGCGCTACATATGGGATGTCATATGCAATTGTATTTTATGTTTACATATTTATACTGCTACTATAAATTATGCAACTTCACTTTAGAAGGCTTGCAGGTTGCAATGTGTATCTGTGCCATATACGTATTGTACCATATGTGGTATTCATGAAATTAAATTAATTTTGATAACCTACAGTGTCTCCTTGCTCTCCAGCTTCATGCTTCACACCTTCAAACCCTTCCCTCCTTTTTTTGCTGCGCAAAACCCGGGATGGAGGTACCTCTGATAATTATTTCAGAGGCCTCACATGAAGTCCCAAATTCTTTCCATTTTATCAAGTTGACGTAATTATTCATACTGCACCGCGCATATACTGTAGATCCCCACCACAATTATTTCATTGGGTTAGGAGAGATTCTTCCCCTCTGTCCCAAATGTAATGGAGATGTAGGGGACCTAATCCATATGCTGTGGAGATATCCAAAATGAACTAAATATTGGAATGATGTTACTGTTACTATATCCTCAATTTTAGATATGATTACATGAAAAGCTGACATATCGGCATCGAAACGCCACAAAGAAATTTATGAAAGTTTGGCAATGTTGGTTATTAGATGCTCCGGGATTGGCTTCTCCATAGAATTTTGCAAAGCCAATATTTCCTCTCCCTTAAAAAGACACGCCTAGAGGATTAATTGCACACACAATCTGGATAGTTGGTTGGGGGGATTTGTTTCTGAAATGAGCAGCTCCTTAAACTGGTTCCAAAGGTAGAAGGTTTTTTTACTTTAATGCATTCTCTGCATTAAGGTAAAAAAAAACCTTCTGCATGCAGCCCCCCCGCCATACTTACCTGAGATGGAATCCTCATCCAGCCATGTTCATGAGAGCAGAGGCTTTACCAGTAAAAGTTGTGACAGGGTCTCTTTAAATTCTATATTTTTTATCAGCTTGGAAGAATAGATGTTACATAAATCAGAAATCACTCCTGACCTGGTTGGTCACTTTCAAATACCTTGCTGTTTTTTTATGTCTCACCTGTATAAGAATATCGGGACTATAAAGTCCGATACTTTCACCAAATTTTCAGCTTCCACAATTCTGTTCGCAAGTCCAAATCCTTCATTCCACTCCACCGGGGTGTCCAGGGGAAGAAGATTCCCTATAAGATGGAGAGACACGTCACGTACTGGATTAACACCAAAATTTCGAGATTATCTACTTATATTTCAAACACTAGATAATAATATGTATGTTTAAAAGAAGGTCAAGGCTTGCTGGTTTTAAATAAACTACCCCCCCCCTCTTTAGCTCTCCCCAAGTCTTACATTCACTTCTATTTACTCCTTCAAGATCTTTGTTGTCCTTCTCACTGGAAGCCACACAGCTGTCCCTCTAGAAGCCTCTTGACCAGGTTCTACTATTCAAGGACACCTCAGTCTCAAGTTATTTCTATGGAAAAGAACATCCTTCATTGAGACGAAATGTTGAGAAATGAATGGAGACTTAATTTCCCACAGATGAATGAGCCCAGCTGAGAGATTTTTGAGGGGTGGCTGCGCAGTAAGCGTAAGGCTTGGGGGGAATAATGAGGAACTTTTATCGCTTCAATACAGGACACTTTCACCCCCTTCCTGCCCAGGACAATTTTCAGCTTTCAGCGCTCTCACACTTTGAATGAAAATTGCACGGACATGCAACACTGTACACATATGACATTTTTATCATTTGTTGTTACACAAATCAAGCTTTCTTTCAGTGGAATTTAATCACCATTGCCAAATAAACCAAAAAAGACTGAAAATGTTGAAAAAAAATGTGTTTTTCTTTATTTTTGCAAATAATCTTATTTCATAAATTTAGCCCAACATGTAGTCTATTCTGATCCATTTCTTTGGTGAAAATAACCCAAATCAGTGTATATTGTATATCAGTGTAGGAAAGTTTAAGGGTCCACAAAAATATGGGATATATATCTGAAAATTGATCAATCCTGATGTACTGACAGCCGATCTCTTTTCTCGAGGCCAGAACAGTACAAATATCCCCCAAAATTACAATTTTTAGAAAGTAGACAGTCCAAGGTATCTAGTAAGAAGCATGGCAAGTTTTATGAAGTTGTAATTTTTTGTCACAATTTTTGGAAAATGAAGAAATAAAAAAAAAGTCTTATTTTTACAATTTTTTAATTTTTTTACATACTGTCAGCAGCGCAGTACAGTGTCATCATATAGCTGGTGTGGTGCTAATCAGGGACACTGACTGGTGACAATATGTAAAAAAAAAAATATATATATATATATATAATTTATATATAATAATTTAAGTTCATTTTTTTTTCCTCATTAATGTACACACAGCACCCCATATTGACAGAAAAACACAGAATTGTTGACATTTTTGCTGTATTTAAATCAGGTGCTGTCCATTTCTTCTGATCATCCTTGAGATGGTTCTACACCTTCATTTGAGTCCAGCTGTGTTCGATTATACTGATTGGACTTGATTAGGAAAGCCACACACCTGTCTATATAAGACCTTACAGCTCACAGTGCATGTCAGAGCAAATGAGAATTATGAGGTCAAAGGAACTGCCTGAAGAGCTCAGAGACAGAATTGTGGCAAGGCACAGATCTGGCCAAGATTACAAAAACATTTCTGCTGCACTTAAGGTTCCTAAGAGCACAGTGGCCTCCATAATCCTTAAATGGAAGACATTTGGGATGACCAGAACCCTTCCTAGAGCTGGCCGTCTGGCCAAACTGAGCTATCGGGGGAGAAGAGCCTTGGTGAGAGAGGTAAAGAAGAACCCAAAGATCACTGTGGCTGAGCTCCAGAGATGCGGTCGGGAGATGGGAGAAAGTTGTAGAAAGTCAACCATCACTGCAGCCCTCCACCAGTCGGGGCTTTATGGCAGAGTGGCCCGACGGAAGCCTCTCCTCAGTGCAAGACACATGAAAGCCTGCATGGAGTTGCTAAAAACACCTGAAGGACTCCAAGATGGTGAGAAATAAGATTCTTTGGTCTGATGAGACCAATATAGAACTTTTTGGCCTTAATTCTAAGCGATATGTGTGGAGAAAACCAGGCACTGCTCGTCACCTATCCAATACAGTCCCAACAGTGAAGCATGGTGGTGGCAGCATCATGCTGTGGGGGTGTTTTTCAGCTGCAGGGACAGGATGACTGGTTGCAATTGAGGGAAAGAGGAATGTGACTGTTCTTGAATGGCCCAGCCAGAGCCCTGACTTAATCCCAATTGAGCATCTTTGACCAATTGAGACCTAAAAATGGCCGTCCACCAACATTTACCATCCAACCTGACAGAACTGGAGAGGATCTGCAAGGAGGAATGGCAGAGGATCCCCAAATCCAGGTGTGAAAAACTTGTTGCATCTTTCCCAAAAAGACTCATGGCTGTATTAGATCAAAAGGGGCTTCTACTAAATACTGAGAAAAGGGTATTTTTTAATAAATCTGCAAAAATGTCAACAATTCTGTGTTTTTTCTGTCAATATGGGGTGCTGTGTGTACAATATGGGGTGCTGTGTGTACAATATGGGGTGCTGTGTGTACAATATGGGATGCTGTGTGTACATTAATGAGGAAAAAAATGAATGATTAAATGATTTTAGCAAATGGCTGTAATATAACAAAGAGTGAAAAATTCAAGGGGGTCTGAATACTTTCCGTCCCCACTGTATATATTAAAAAAGCAGCAATATATCAAAGTGCTTCTGTGCTTTCATATAGTGTCCAAACATGTCAATAATGACCTCGCTGAAAACAATGCTGTAAGTGATTTAAATCATATAACAAAGTGCTCATGTGCATGCAAGTAGCGACCAATTGCGTCACTAATCCAATATTGATAAAGGTCCATGTAATCCAAAAGCTGTGATCCAAGCTGTGCTTAGGTGTCATCACTCAGGTGCCCCCTTAGGTAATAAATGCTCACCTTGGATCATGCAACTTTGCAATTAAGCTAAGTCAAAACACGCATGTGACCCGCCTCTGGGCTTTATGATGGTATTGGGCTCCTGGATTCCTCAGCATATGGGATGGGATGGCAAATGGGATATGAAACAGGAAAAACTCTATAGTGCAGGTACAGTTTGAACCGTTTATTAAATAAAGCAAAAAAGATCCCCTTCAGGGGTACTCACACTGATTAGGTGCGTCAGTGCACCGCTCTATATAAGCCTATACTGGTGTATACCAATGGTGGTATGGGGATGATACGGCATCCTCCTCTGTGCACAAGATGCCTGCTGAGCCCTTCTGACCCCTCCCCAACGCGTATCGATCCAGGGATTATGCATCTACTTCAGGGGGAAATAGTATTGGACGGTGGACATGTGAATCTTAAATAATGCCGGTGGCCATTTTGGTGAAGACCAAGGACACTCTAATGTTTTGCCTATGGTTTCAATGCGTGTATCACATAGGAAACAATAATCGGATACAAATGATAGACATCATTTGTCCTCATTGATTCCCATTAACTCCATTATCCATTAACTCCATTTTCCCTAAGTTATATGGTGTCTAAATAGACCCATAATTACTGGCCACAAACGTAGTGACTAAATAGAGGGGAAAAAACCAAGAGAACAAACTAAAGGAAAATAATCCCCAGGACGTCATCGGAGGATTTACACATGATCCCTTATAATACAGCATAAGCAAGATATGCTCCATCATAAAAAACATACATGTTATACATAGGTATTGCTGTTAAATTAAAAAAGTATTGTAGTACATTGCAGACGGCTTTAATAAAAATAAAAAACATATATATACAGCAAGCGCTCGGGGCACGGTGCTAATGGCAAAATCCCAGCAGTTTTAACCATCTACCTGCTGAAATACCCGTATCCTCCATTTCCCGTAAACACCTTACCGTAATTGACCCACAAATAAAAATATAATAATAATCTACTGTATCTTATTATAGAAATAAAAAATAAAATATAAAAAGATTTAATTTAAAATATTAAGTGTTAAAATTAAGTAAATATATATATATATATATATCTATATATATATATCTATATATATATCTAGATATATATATATATATATATATATATATATATATATATATAGATATATATATATATATATATCTATATATATATATATGTGTATATATATATATAGATATATATATATATATATATATATATATATATATATATATATATATATATATATAGATATATATATATATATAGATATATATATATATATCTATATATATATAATATATATATAGATATATATATATCTATATATATATATATAGATATATATATATATATATAGATATATATATATATATCTATATATATATATATATATAGATATATATATATATATATATATAGATATATATATATATATATATCTATATATATATATATATATATATAAATAAATATATAAATAAGTATATATATATATATATATATATATATATATATATATATATATATATATAGATATATATATAAGTAAATATATATAAATAAGTAAATATATATAAATAAGTAAATATATATAAAACCTTCATTTAAAACCAACACACCATTAGGGAATCCTCAAAATTTAAATTAGACGCAGATATTATGATTATGATGATAGAAAGAAAAAAAAAAATACTCAATACTAAAATGCGGAACAAGGAGCAGTTAGGCGCCTAATAATTGCTTAAAAAAACATTTTAAATCAAATTCTTTGTTTAAGCCACCGGGGGGCCAAGGAACCCAACTGGTGAATCCACCAGGATTCATGTTTACTAATTTCCCTTATATAATTGGAACCTCTCTAGTGGTGTTTAGGGGCCTCAATACCCCAAAATTCCACACCAGCTGTACTTTTATTATGAACATCTCTAAAATGTATAGATACAAAATGCTTCTCAAAACCCTTTTTTATATTTCTGACATGTTCTTCCATGCGATCCTTTAGCGCTCTTTTTGTTCTGCCCATGTATATAAGGTTGCATGGACATTTAACTGCATAAACTACACCCACCGTGTCGCATGAGCTAAAATGCTTGATAGTATATATCTGTTGGGACTGGGGGTGAGAGAAGGTTTTTACTTTTCTGACATTATTTGGAACTCTTATGCAGCTATAACATCGCCCACAGCTATGAAAGACCTTAATACCCCAGAACATCTTAGGTTTGGGCGGAGGTGGTTCCACAACATTATGTATCAATTTATCTATTAGATTCGGTGCCGTCTGTATACAATCCTTGGTCTATCTGGTAAGCTTCCTTTGAGGAGTACATCCTGCTTCAAAACAATCCAGTATTTCTGGATGATTTTTTCCACCTCTTCATTCTGTAAATTAAAATCTAGAACTATACCCATATCATTGTTAGTATCCCTATTAGTGGTTATATTTTCTAATAAACTTTCCCTATCCATATTCCTAATTTTATTCTTCTCTGTTTCCAAGAAAGAGTTATGGTACCCTTTATCTTTGAACATCTTGCTCAACATCTCTGATTGCAGCTCAAAGTCGCTATCCTGTGTGCAGTTTTTTCTTATTCTCATGTATTGCCCATTACATTTAAGGTGCGCCGGGGCTGAGGCAGTGATGTCGCGCCTCCCCCCACCCCACAGACTTGGTGATATCTTTTCCCTGGGTTAGGTTTCCACCCCCCTTGAAGGGAGCGGACATGTGTATTCTGTTTTTGAGCAGCAGGCCTCTGCCTACCTGCTGCCTACTCCCTACCTTACCTTCCCTTTCTTTCCTCCTTGCTCACCCCTCTCTCTCTTTCAGATATCTGCCAGACCTCTGGCAACCAGCCCAGCCACCGACGGATATCGTACTCACTTTGCACAGGACCCCAAGACCAGAATCAACACTTCCCTCGGGTAAGTGACGGTGAATTGGGGATAGGCCCGACCCTCCAGCTCCATGGCTAGTAATGACCCACCAGCTACTCCATTGAGAGTGGCAACCCACAACTCCCAGGGTTTAAACTCCCACACCAAACGTAGGAAGGTTCTAGACTACATGAAATCTCGCAAGATAGATATCCTCTTCCTACAGGAAACACACTTTCTGATCTGGTACAAGCCTACTTTTATTCATGCTCAGTTCCCCCTGTTTTTCTTAGCTAGTGCAGGGGACAAAACTAGAGGGGTGGCTGTTCTCATTTCAAGGAACTGCAGATTCTCACTGAAGTCAGAACATAGGGACCCCGAGGGCAGATTTATCCTAATCAAAAGGCACAATTGATGGCCATATTTACTCCTTAGTGTCATATTATGACCCAAACTCCGGCCAACTGAAATTTTTCAGTAAACTCTTTTGGAACTTGGGCCCCCAGCTAGAGGACTCCCATCCTGGGAGGGGACTGGAATACAGCCTTCGATCAAGGCCTAGATAAGTCCAAACCTCCACACGCACAAATCATTTGCCCAACCAGGAGCAGTTCAAAAATTGCTAAAATGATATATCAGCAGGGCCATTTGGAGAGAACTGAACCACACCAAAAAGGATTATACACACTTCTCACATGCACATCAATCCTATGCTAGAATCGATCACCTTTTGGTCTCTAATGCCCTCATTCCCTCTGTTAGTAAAACACAAATCACCAACACGGTCTGGTCAGACCATTCCATGATCAGTATCGCAATAAATAACCGAACGCCTCAATCTAAATTCCCCTACTGGAGATTAAATAAAGCAATCCTCCCAGACCCCATTAGAAAATCCTAAACTGAAAAGGCCAACTCCGAATATTTCTTGATGAAGGACACCGCTGACATTTCGGCAGAAATGCTATGGGCGGCGCATAAAGCCACTATTAGAGGCAAAATCATCCAAATTACATCCCAACTTAAAAGGGCTAAAAGGGTTGACATTGAGAAGCTGGAAAACAACTTCCTGGCCCTCCGTCTGGAACACAAGAGAAACCCCATCGCTTTCCCATGTCCCACCTAGACTCAGCCCACCTAGAAACAAATCTAGCTCTAACAGCTAACGCAGAAAAAAGTATCAGATGGCAAGGGGTGAAATATCATCATCAGAGGGACAAGCCGGGGTCCCTCTTGGCTTCCAGACTTACATCGCGCACCCACACAAACACCTTCCCCAAAATAGAAATAGCTGGCAAACCACCCATGGTGAACCCCCTTAGAATCATAGAGGCCTTTCACAAGTTCTACGCAGACCTGTATAACGGACAACGGGATGAAAGGAGCCCGGATCTTTCTAGATTACTTGAGAATCTACCTATTCACGCTTTATTAGAGGACCATAGAGACAGGCTCAAATCTCCCGTTACCACAGAAGAGGTGTTGGAGGTGATTAAAATCCTAAAAATCCTGACGGGTTCTCTATACTCTACTACAAAGCATTTGCACACACAATAGTGCCACACTTGGCTAAATTTATCAATGCCAATTTCAGAGGAGACCCCCTGGACACACAGTTGAACGCCCCATTCATAACAGTTATCCCAAAACCAGACAAAGATCCAGGTGAAGAAAACAACCATTGACCTATATCCCTGATCAATAATGATCCAAAAATAATGACTAAAGTTATGGCCTATCGCCTGTCTTCCTTTATAGGAACATATATACACAAAGACCAAGTAGGGTTCATCCCCAGAAGACAAAGCCCTGACCATGTTAGAAGAGCAGTGGATGTGGTCTCTATCTTACCATCTGGATGGGATAGTGGTCATAAACAAACTGGGATGCTGCTGTCGTTAGACCTACAAAAGGTGTTCGATTCCGTCTCTTGGTCTCTTATTCTCTATAATGGAGCTCTGGAGCTTTGGCACGTGATTTACGGAACTCCTTGAGTCCCTATACTCTACCCCTCCAGGGCCAGGATTAGACTACAAGGGCTATACTCAGACCCCATTAAAATAGCCAGAGGAACACGCCAGGGATGCCCTCTATCACCACTGATCTTTGCTATAGCAATAGAATCACTAGCAATTGCTATACGCACAAACCCGAGCATAGCGGGGGTCCGATGCGGTCCAAAATATCCATAAATGTGGCCTTTTCGCGGATGACCTCATCCTCTTTATTACTTCCCCTACCACATCCCTACTTGTTATATGTAAACTCCTAGAAGACTTCTCCAAGAACTCGGGTCTACAAGTTAACTATGCCAAGTCCCAAGCACTTGTTTCTCTCCAACCGTCACTAGTGGCCCAGCTGAAGGAGTAATTTTACTTTTCATGGAGTGACTCTTCCATCCGATATCTCAAAATAAATCTCACAACCAAATTTGAACAACTCTATAAACGCTAATCATCCCCCCATCTACAGTAAACTAGAAACAGATCTTAAACTGTGGTCTCCACACCAACTCTCCTGGTTGGGCAGGATTAATTCTATCAAAATGACCCTACTCCCAAGACTCCTATATCTCTTCTGCTCGCTCCCAGTGTCCATCATAAAGGACCATCTCTCATCATTCCAAAGAAAATTGTTAAATTTGTCTGGGGTAAGTCTGGCCAGCATCTTGCATGGCAAACTCTATTTAGACTGAGGAATAAGGGGGGATTGGGCCTCCCTAACCTGCTCTGATATTACCAGGTGGCTAGACTGGCTCAGCTTTCCATGGTCTATTCCAGACTGGCTAGACCAGACTGGGTCAACATGGAGAGACAGACGCTCCCATCTTTCACTCTAGACTTCCTCCTCTGGTGCTCGCCCACTGATAGGCCCCCATCCTATCACCTTCCTTGTCACACAGTTTGGCAATATGGGATAAACTCAGGAATTCCCCATCTGTAGTGTCACCATGCAAACCCTTAGCCCACATCTTTCACAACCCGGAATTTCATCCAGGAATGGATATTTATTTATTTATTTATTTATCAAGGCCTCTCGATGGTGGCTAAATAAGGAGATGTACCGGATTGGGCACTTCTTCACCTCTGCAGGGCCCATCTCGCTTCCCCATTGCATTAAGACTCTGGATCTACCCGATTCGGAGGGATTGAGATTTCAACAACTATCACACTACCTACATTGTATATGGTCTACGAAACCTAACCCACCTCAATTCACTCCCTACGAACAATGGTGGAGGGATTTCCATAATTTATGAGGGGAGGGATTTCCATAATTTATGCGTCACTTACCCTAAATAACCGGAAACCCCCCTATATGCTGGCTTGGGAGAAAGATACACAGGAAACTTGGGACTTGGACACCCGGCATAGAGCCTTTTCCAGATCCTTCAAGGGTATCCTTAATATATCATTATCAGAAGCTAGTCTGAAAGTCATCACCAGATGGTACATGACCCCTTCCAAACTTTCCACCATATTCCCATCGGTATCCCCCCTATGCTTTTGAGGTTGCAAGATGAGGGGAACCATGATGCATATATGGTGGGACTGCCCCAAAATCCAAAGCTTCTGGAACAAAATTTTCCAATTAGCATCCAAAGTTACAGCACTCATGATTCCCAAGTCCCCTTCGACAGCCCTTCTTAACCTGTTAATACCCAAGATCCCGAAATTCTCTCAAAAACTAATCTTCTTTATCTTCTTGGGCTCCAAACTCACCATAGCTAAAGCCTGGAAGCAACTCAGGGTCTCCATTGTAGCGGCCAAACACAAAATATCATGGATTATGTCCCAAGAGAAGAAGGTGAGCTCCATATTGGATACCTCCACTCAGTTCAAGGAGACTTGGGAACCCTGGGCCAACTATGTGGGAGTGGGCAACTCCCCAGGCACATTTCAACCTTAAAGAATGCCTTCAAGGTCTAGACAGCAGGCTGTGTATCTCCCTTCTCTTTTTATCAGTCTTTCTTCCCCCTAACTTATTCGCCTATCCTTCCCCACCCCTACATATGCTGTTTGGGTTTTGTCCCCATATAACATTCTCCTGCAGTGGACACACACTGCAAGTTCCTTAACCCTCACTATATAATTTAAAATGACAAGCGGTACTTTACATAGTGTTAACCCATGTTGATTAGGGAACCCCCATGATCCACCACAGATTATGGGGAGTCTTAGCAGGAGGAGGCAGGGAGGAAGGGGTCCGTTCTCTCCTCTTCTGCACAGTTAGCTCCCTTTCGGGGTACAGGAGGTAGAGGAGACAGAATTACACCCCAATACCCTCTGGGTATCCAATTTGTGAGGTGTCATCTTAAATGACTCCCCAGTATTCGAGTATTGCAGTATTGCTAGCTCCAGACCACATGATATACCTATTACTCATACTCATATGATATTGTACGGCTGTCTTTCTTTGTTCATGAATCTATAATATGCCATGTTTACCCATTAAAAACCAATAAAAACCATTGAAAGTAAGAACTGCATTATGTCAGGGTGGTGGATGACCGTGGTCACACCCCCTGTATGATCTGTAACACTGTTTTTGTGCATGACTCTTAAATCTTTTCATATCTTAATAAGAAATGTTATTAAAAAAAAAAAGAATTAGAGGTCAGTGCTCCACACTCCCAAAAAAGTCAGCGATTGTAAGGGAGCTGAGAGGTGCACGTCTGAACTGTGCTGTCCAGGAGAGGATAGGCCAAGAAGCTGAGAGACAGGGTCTCGCCCAGGGGTCAAAAGTGCCCCAGGCCAGAGGCCCAAGACTGAGGGAGAGTCTAGACGGAACAGCTGGGAGCTGTAAAGGAATGACCCAGAGTTGAACAAGCTACAGCATTTGTGTTCTGGGGATGGGTGCTAGATGGTCTGGAGGACCAAGGCACGAGGACTGAGCAGTAGAGCTGCAAAGAGAACCAGGAGGCTTGAATAGTATTCTCTTTTCTATTGATAACAAGAACCCCCTTGCGTTGGAAGCAATACATTTGTGAACTTTTGCTTTCTTTAAATAAAAGTGGGCAGGAAAAACCCTGAAATGTACTTCTGTCATAGAGTAGACTCAATATTTTGTACTACCAATGAGCTACAAAACCCCCAGCTTGTCACACTATCTAATTATGGAAGTTAAGATAAAAACATACAATTTTTGTAACACATTTCCCATACAGCTATTTTGTTTTATAAACTTACCAAGCTGAGCAAAAATTTCCCCAGTCTCATAACTTCCCATTTTGCAAAATCCACGATTGTCAACAAGAGTGATGGTCTGCGTAAGCGGATAGGTAATTCTCACCATCGTGTGCCCCTCATCATCATCAGAAGCCTTGGCGATGTTGCTGAACCCCATGTCTTCCCAGACATACTTGCAGGTATTTATAAAGGAGGATTTTCCATGACCCAGGAAACCAAAAAGTTGCAGAAGGACTCGCCTGAATCCTTGGCTTCCTCGCTTACATTTCTGAAAAGAAAAACTTCCAATGAGGTCTCTGAGCTCAGCATTGCTCATAGTCGTGTCTCTGTCTTTGTAGAGTTTGTGATAGATGTGGCTTTACTGAAGCTGAGTGAAATATTGTAACACCAGGAAAAGTTCAGGAGTCCAACGTTTATTAGCTAGAGTACTAAAAGAATGTTCAAAGCTTGCACTGAGGGAATGTGTAGGATTAGAGAAGTCTCCGATATCTGTCTTGTAACTAACAACTACAAGTAGATTCATATTCTGCTGAGAGGAGGAGGACTAGCTACAATACTCAATAAAAAGAGGGCAAAGAGCAGCAATAATATGCAAAGTACCATGGGTAACTCATGAAAAACAGGCTTTTGAAACCTGGCAAGGTCCTTGCAGATATCTTTGACAGTCTGCTAATTTATTTCTGCATGTTTGGGGGTTCCATTGAATCTTGTTCACATTAGAAAAGCCCGGAGTAAAATAAAAATAAGAAATTAACGTAGGGCGGGCATGACAGTGTTAATAGTGTGGCAACTGCAGGCAGGTTTTTGTAAAGGAAGAGGAGATTGGCTAAAAGGAAGAAGGGGGGGTGGAGCGGAGTTTCATTTTAGGAAAGTGTGGGTCCCTCCCCAGCTCAGTGTAGCAGGAGGAGCGAGATTCCCACCCTACCTCCCTGATTGTGGTCAGTATGGTGGTATTGTGTTAATACAGCTGATTTTACCTCCTACAAAGAAGTGGATGTCGTGGCAGAGGCGGGTGTTGGTCTTTGCGGGTGAAGGAAGAAACCCAGGATATGGAGTTCAGGACCCATTGGTGGTATGGGTCCCATTGGTGGTATTCCAGCTAACAGTGGTTTAGCTGGAATTTGGTTGACGGTGGCACTGCGGTTGGCTCCGAGCTAGTATGTCAGCTGGAGGCCTAGTTCATTTTAAGGTACCGCAGTGCTGGAGTGGATCGAGTGGCAAGACTGGGGGGTTTTCCTGCAAATACCAACGTGAGTATTTAACTGATGGGGGGGGGGGGGTTCTAACAGAAGTTTATACAGTTAATGGTAATTTTATTTGAGTTTTAATAAAATGGCTGCTACGGTCAATATTTACTCCAGCTTGGTGTGGTCTCAGTTTTTGGGTAAAAGGTATGGGGAAATAACAGTTGGGGGTTGGTCTGGCAGTAGAGAGTTAGCAGGGTACATCTGTTATACAATAGTCATGTGCCTGACATTGAGCTACCTACTGTCTCAGAGATAAGAACCACCCCCAATTTTAAAAATGCTAATGCTAGAGCTGGACTTGTTTTTAAAAGTTCTCATACTTAAGCAGTTGGGTTCAATGGATTTTAACTTTTACTGTCAAAGCCCCCTGTCTAGCATTACCCATAGGAACTGGAGGCTCCCCTAGCTATTAGAAACTGATTAGAGAATGATCAAAGTATTTGTAGTTGGGGATGAGTGAATCAATTAATGCAATCAGAACTCCATCCAGCCAATTCAGATGCTCTCTGGGAGGCAGAAAGTTGTTTCATCAGAGAAACTAGTTCAGGTCCAGGAACAGGTGTGGTAATCCAAAGTAAGCATTGGTCCTCAGACTAGGAAGTTCATGTCCAACGCTCATGGAATGCAATCTTGTAGGTGCTGGAGACTGCGCTGGATTGACTGAATCAGTCACTGGTCCTGGGTGGGTGGTTATGTGGGAGGCTTAGAAGCATTACTTCTGGTAGGAATGTGCTTGATGGTGGAGAATGGTCATAGACCCTCTTGGGTCTTAGTCTGCTGACTTTTTAAACAAGGTAGTAGGTTGTAGAGAGGGACTCTTTACCCAATGACACGTTTGGCTGAATACTACATACTGTGTCTTTGTTCAAGCAGTGATTTTACACAGGGGATATAAATTCTGGCCCCCATAAACCCATGAGCCATAAATGTTGAATTCCAATTGGATATAGGGGCAAATGAAGGTCACTCTGGGGTGGGTAGATCATGCTTTCTTTTTTTTTTTCTTTTTTTAGGGGTAGAAAATGAGCAGGATAGGCTTTATTGTTCATTACAAATATTTAATTCATACATTATTATTAGTGGATGAAAAAGTGACCCAAAGTACCCACTACCAGCTCTGCGAGGTAATGAGTTTATAAAGGGTACTTTGGGTAGGTCTTTACCCAGTTACCTAATATTACTGTGTGAATTAGATGCCCGGTGTAATGAACATCATATCCTATTATGCCCATTATATGTTCCCAAAAAGTAATGCTCAATCCTTGCCCCAAAGAGCATGCTTGTGCATGGAGCATGTGTTCTCCGGAATGAGTTGGTAAAGGGTACGTTGGAGCGCTTGTTTATCCTTATTTAATTTAATATTAATTTGAACAATGAAACCCATTCTGCTGAATCACCAGCGGATCAAGTTTTTCATTACTACCTCATAGCCACTCTCTGTCCCACTCTCATCCTCATTGCAGGACAACCAGGATAGCACCCCCTCTGTGATGATTGGCTGGTCGTGGCACGACTCAAGGCATCCTCTTTGTTAGGCAGATAGAGCCAACCATAGCCTAAGCACCGATTGGTCTACACACCCCATACCTCTGATTCCTGCCTCCGGTTGACTGTGTTCTTTGTGACACTTTATTTAAGAATCACAAGCCCAGGGCCCTGGGCTCGTGATAATGTCAGCTTCCTGGCTCCCTTCTTATTGTGCCCTGCTGGGTTACTAATCACTGGATTTCTCTTTGTTGACCCCCTGTCTTGTACCAAGATTATTTTTTGGATTGCTGCCTGACCTCGGATTTTTTTTTTTTTTTTTTTTACTGGATTACACTTGCTCACGCCCTGCCCTTATTCCAGAGCCGTGTGTTGGATTATGCTTGTTTGCTACCTGCCCAGACCTCAGAACTGTCTTTGAACTATTCCTGCCTGCTCCCTGCCCCGACTTTGGACTGTCCCAAGATTCCATTACCTGCTTGACCAGCCTTGGGTCTACAGGTACCCTCCCTTGTCTCCAGTGCCCAGTCCTGGTGCGGTCTGGCCAGGAACTACATTATTATGTTCCAAGACTTGGGGGCAACCAATAAGCCTGATTGTCTTAAGTCAACGTTTCATCTTGAGGTAAATCCTGAAAATATGACCTGTTGGGGCGCCTTGAGGACAGGAGTTGAGAAACACTGGGGTAGAACACACAGAGTAATTACCAAAGGCTTCTGCTGGGCTGCAGTAATCTAACACATTTTTCTAATGACTCTTCAATTTGTAGAAGAAAAGAAGACCTAGAAGACCTACCATGCTGCTTTCGGTAGGAGGTCTGCTTGGTTGATAGAGGGGACAATACAATATATCTATAGGGAGTTTATAATGCAAATCGTGGTGTTTTTATGAATTTGGATTTTAATTATTGTGTACTGTATAATTAAACATTTATGTTTTTTATAATGCTGTGAATCTCATTCTTTGGGTTCTGAGCACCTTGAAAATCCTTATGCCCCGTACACACGGTCGGACATTGATCGGACATTCCGACAACAAAATCCTAGGATTTTTTCCGACGGATGTTGGCTCAAACTTGTCTTGCATACACATGGTCACACAAAGTTGTCGGAAAATCCGATCATTCTGAACGCGGTGACGTAAAACACGTACGTCGGGACTATAAACGGGGCAATAGCCAACAGCTTTCATCTCTTTATTTATTCTGAGCATGCGTGGCACTTTGTGCGTCGGATTTGTGTACACACGATCGGAAATTCCGACAACGGATTTTGTTGTCGGAAAATTTTATAGCCTGCTCTCAAACTTTGTGTGTCGGAAAATCCGATGAAAAATGTGTGATGAAGCCCACACACGGTCGGAATTTCCGACAACAAGGTCCTATTACACATTTTCCGTCGGAAAATCCGACCGTGTGTACGGGGCATTAGTGTTTTTTTTATTTATTTTTATTTTTTTCTGTATTATGGACCTAGAAGAGTGTAAAAATAAAACAACAAAATAATAATAAATGATTAAATATAGCATATAAAATGCTCTATATTACTATTTTGGGATGCAGCTTATCAAATTCATCATTTATCTTGAATTTACTTCCAAACTTCCCCTCTCTACTGTTCGTCTCTCCTATCTTCCACAAGAGACAGAGAATGTTATCTTCTGAGCTGAATAAAACTTTTGATCCCCACACGGTGGCAGCGATAGTCTGTTTTCATGAATAATCCATTCAGCTCTCTAATCTGAACTCTTCTAAGGCCCCATTCACACTAGCGCGTTTTTTGATGCATTTTGCATTTTGCAGAAATGCACGGGAATTTTTTAACATGGGTTCCTATGGAACATGTTCACATCAATGCTTTTTTGTATCTCTGCGTTTTTGGAAAGGGTCGGGGACTTTTTTTCATGCAAAAAGCAGCGTTTTGCATGTAATGGATTTCAATGGACAAGCATCAAAAACGCAAGTGCACCGTTTTTGCAGCGTTTTTGCAGCGTTTTTGGTGCGTTTTTGGTGCGTTTTTGCCGTTTTTTTTTTTTTATTTATTTTTTTTGGTAATTTTTTTTTAAGACTGTAAAAAAAATGGAAAAAAAAAAAAAAAAAAAAACGCAAAACGCAAATCGCGGCAAAAACGCGGCAAAAACGCGGCAAAAACGCTGCTCAAAAACGTGGCAAGCATGAAAAAAAAACCTCCAAAAACGCTCAAAAGCAACATGCATAGGTGTGAATCGAGCCTTATGGACCAGAGTCATTTTAAATTTCCACCAAGTTGAACCCGTTTATTCGGTCATAAATTTGTCATTACCCAAGATAGCAAAGTAATCTATAAATAGTTTTTGTGGACAAACTATGTTTTCTTTTGGCAATATTGTCTTGCAAAATTCTTTTGTTTTCTACTTAATAGATAAAAATATGTAAAAAAAATATAAAAATATAAAGTTTTTTTTTTTTTTTTTAATGATGTTAGTTTTTTATTTTGCACAAAAATGTGCAAAAAAACTAAAATCATAAAAAAAAAATCTTTATATTTTTACATATTTTTATCTATTAAGATTAATTAATTTTGTTTTCTACTTAATAGATAAAAAAACATTGTAACATTGTAAAAACATTTATAAAGTTTTTTTTTTTTTTTTTAAATGATGTTAAAAAAAAAATAACATCATTAAAAAAAAAACCTTTATATTTTTACATATTTGTATCTATTAAGTAGAAAACAAAATAATTTTGCAAGACAATGGGGGTTATTTACTAAAGGCAAATCCACTTTGCACTACAAGTGCACTTGGAAGCTCAGTTGCTGTAGATCCGAGGGGGACATGCAAGGAAAATAAAAAGCAGCATTTTAGCTTGCACACGATTGGATGAAAAAATCAGCAGAGCTTCCCCTCATTTCAGATCTGCCCCTCAGATCTACAGTGACTTGCACTTGTAGTGCAAAGTGGATTTGCCTTTAGTAAAACAACCCCAATACTGCCAAAAGAAAGCATAGTTTGTCCCAAAAAAACAATTTATAGATTACTTTCCGCTTAATATTGTTTTACTTTTGCATAATTTTTTTTTTAAACGATTTTAAGTGTTGCATTAAAAGAGAAAAGAAAAATGTGCAAGATTAAAAAAAAATCTTTTGCAAAAAAAAAAAAAAAAAAAAGAGAAGTGTAAATGAAAAGAAAAATCTTTTTTTTTTTTTTTTTTTTTTTTTTACAAAAGATGTTTCTTTTAATTATTTACATTTGTTTTTCTCTTTTAATGCAACACTTAAAATCATTAGAAACAACAAGTATGCAAAGGTAAAACAATATTTAGCAGAAGAATAATACCTAAGAGGAAAAGGTGAGAAAATAGTTCATCAGGGCTAGTAAATAAGGTTTTGATTGGGAATACTTTCCTTTTTTTTTTTTTTTGTTCCACAATTTTTTTTTTTTTAACTTGTAAGGTTTCTTTTTTTTTATAATTGATAATTGGGGTTTATGCAATCATTTGAAGAATTTGTTGCAAATGTTCTGATTTCTCCTCACTTTCTGCATTAGTGACAATAGTAACAGTAGAAATAGAGAGATGAATTTCCCCAATGAAGACTCAATACAAACTTCACAGAATTTCAAGCTGTTCCCCATTCAATCCAAAACTAAAAAAAAATAAAAAAATAAAATAAATACATAAAAATGTTTGTTTGTTTTTGCTTTTTTTTTTCCTAGGGATACACATCAGTGTTTTTATTATTGGTATTACCTATTTTTTTTTAATTCCAAGAAAACTTTATTTTGTAAGGTTTGTTTATCTGATGTCAAATGCAGATCAGGTCTCACCTTTGACCTATAAATGGATAAAATAGTAACTACAATCAAACAATACATTGTTACATTGTATTTACTGAATGTAACAGTGATTTGTTTATTTTCGATTTAATATCATTTGCTACTGTGTTCACTCGATAACCTGCAAGTGTCGTTACACAGTAGAAGCTGCATTTTGCCAGCCAATTTAGTATCAAAGTGGGAGAAGGACATTAGAAGTGCATCCTAAAAACTTTGGGGTTTATCAGTCCATAGACTGAACTGGAAGCAGCTCATAATAAGGATTTCAGGGAAGCAGAGGCAGAGAGCACAGGAAATGATCAGCTCCCGTGATTTCTAGCAGGATCAATGGGTATTTTTGACACTTTTTGGACTTTTATAAAAAAACCTTTTTCATGTACACTCACCGGCCACTTTATTAGGTCCCCCTTGCTAGTACCGGGTTGGACCCCCGTTATTAGGTACACTGTGCTAATAGCAGGTTGGACCCCCTTTATTTGGTACACCTTGTTAGTAGCAGATTGGACCCCCTTTATTAGGCCCCCTTGTTAGTAGCAGATTGGACCCCCTTTATTAGGCCCCCCTTGCTAGTAGCGGGTTGGACCCCCTTTTGCCTCCATTCATAGTGGCATAGATACAACAAGGTGTTGAAGGTTGAAACGTTCCTCAGATATTTTGCTCCATAGTGACATGATAGCATCACACAGTTGCTGCAGATTTGTCAGCTGCACATCCATGGTGCCGATCTCCCGTTCCACCACATCACAGAGGTGCTCTATTGGATGAGATCTGGTGAGTGTGGAGGCCATTGGAGGACAGTGACCTTATTGTCCAGTGGTGAGATGATTGGAGCTTTCTGACATGGTGCATTATCCTGCTGGAAGGAGCCATCAGAAGATGGGGACACTGTAGTCATAAAGGGATGGACATGGTCAGCAACAATACTCAGGTAGGCCGTGGTGTATAAATGATGCTCAATTGGTACTAAGGGGCCCAAAGTGTGCCGAGAAAATATCCCCCACACCATTACACCCTCCGCCGCCAGCCTGAACCGGTGATACCCCATCCCCCACACCATTACACCACCACCACCAGACTGAACCGGTGATACCCCATCTCCCACACGATTACACCCCCACCACCAGCCTGAACCGGTGATACCCCATCCCCCACACCATTACACCACCACCACCAGACTGAACCGGTGATACCCCATCTCCCACACGATTACACCCCCACCACCAGCCTGAACCGGTGATACCCCATCTCCCACACCATTACACCCCCACCACCAGCCTGAACTGGTGATACCCCATCCCCCACACCATTACACCTCCACCACCAGACTGAACCGGTGATACCCCATCTCCCACACGATTACACCCCCACCACCAGCCTGAACCGGTGATACCCCATCTCCCACACCATTACACCCCCACCACCAGCCTGAACCGGTGATACCCCATCCCCCACACCATTACACCCCCACCACCAGACTGAACCGGTGATACCCCATCCCCCACACCATGACACCACCACCACCAGCCTGAACCGGTGATACCCCATCCCCCCAACCATTACACCCCCACCACCAGCCTGAACCGGTGATATCCCATCCCCCACACCATTACACCCCCACCACCAGCCTGAACCGGTGATACCCCATCCCCCACACCATGACACCACCACCACCAGCCTGAACCAGTGATACCCCATCCCCCCAACCATTACACCCCCACCACCAGCCTGAACCGGTGATATCCCATCCCCCACACCATTACACCCCCACCACCAGACTGAACCGGTGATACCCCATCCCCCACATCATTACACCCCCACCACCAGCCTGAACCGGTGATACCCCATCCCCCACACCATTACACCCCCACCACCAGCCTGAACCGGTGATACCCCATCTCCCACACCATTACACCACCACCACCAGACTGAACTGGTGATATCCCATCCCCCACACCATTACACCCTCACCACCAGCCTGAACTGGTGATATCCCATCCCCCACACCATTACACACCCCACCACCAGCCTGAACCGGTGATACCCCATCCCCCCAACCATTACACCCCCACCACCAGACTGAACCGGTGATACCCCATCCCCCACACCATTACACCCCCACCACCAGCCTGAACCGGTGATACCCCATCCCCCACACCATTACACCCCCACCACCAGCCTGAACCGGTGATATCCCATCCCCCACACCATTACACCCCCACCACCAAATAAAAGTGAAATAAATCAGCGCGAAATGGTGAGAGAATATGTTCTAAAGCTGCTGAACACTAGGGTCAAAAAACAAATCCCTCAAAACAGTATAATATCAAATAGTGCAGCGCTAAAATTAAAAACAGTCCATAAAGGAGATATAATGTCTTCATGTGCAAACGAACACCCGTAGAAAGAGACGTGGTTCAGGCAGCCCTCCACCAAAGGATAAGATGGCCTCTCACCTGGGGGAATGGACCCTTTAATTACAGAGGGTCAGATAACGCCTTATGGTTGTAATCATACAGGAGGCAGTTGACTGTCATATATGTCACATTTATTATGCACTCTAAAATGTCCATTGGCATTTTGATTCCATATATTTTAGTTTTATGTACTTCTCCTTTTAGATTTATGCATCTTATTGCATTCCCAGAAACCTCCCCCTCCCTCCCCCTCTTTAGCAGCAATGTGTGTGGGATTATTGTATTCCGTTTTTTGCAAATTACTAAGAGGGGTCATGTCCGGACTGACTTCCGGGTTTAGCGATCAGCTGATTTCACCATGTTTTTCCGTTGTCATGGTTACTTACCTTCCATATAGCGCGGGTGCCCACGACGTGTCCTCATCTGCTGATGAAGTCCCCGCCCACTGGGACGCAACGCGTCCAGACACGAGGATACGCCGTGACGTCACCCGCGGCCGCCGCTCGTCCACACAGCTACACGGAGGTTTTTCCTATCTGACTACCTACATGCACACATTGAGTGCTACCTATGTGAGTGCACATTTTTAATATTTTAAATAAATTGTTTGCAAACAGAGAGCACTATTTGTTGCCACTTTTTTTGTTTCATGTCCCGACCCCATTGGAGTGTTTTATTACGGACCCCCACCACCAGCCTGAACCGGTGATACCCCATCCCCCACACCATTACACCCCCACCACCAGCCTGAACCGGTGATACCCCATCTCCCACACCATTACACCCCCACTACCAGCCTGAACCGGTGATACCCCATCCCCCACACCATGACACCACCACCACCAGTCTGAACCAGTGATATCCCATCCCCCACACCATTACACCCTCACTACCAGCCTGAACTGGTGATATCCCATCCCCCACACCATTACACCCCCACCACCAGACTGAACCAGTGATACCCCATCTCCCACACCATTACACCCCCACCACCAGCCTGAACCGGTGATACAAGGCAGGATGGATCCATGGGCCAAATTCTGACCCCACCATCTGAATGTCGCAGCTGAAATCCAGACTCATCAGGCCAGGCAACATTTTTCCAATCTTCTATTATCCAATTTTGGTGATCCTGTGCCAATTGTAGCCTCAGTTTCCTGTTCTTAGCTGACAGGAGTGGCACCCGATGTGGTCTTCTGCTGCTGTAGCCCATCTGCTTCAAGGTTGGATGTGTTGTGTGTTCAGAGATGGTATTCTGCATACCTTGGATATAACGAGAGGTTATCTCAGTTACTGTTGTTTTTCTACCATCTGGAACAAGTCTGCCCATTCTCCTCTGATATCAACAAGGCATTTTCCTCCACACAACTGCTGCTCACTGGAAATTTTCTCTTTTCCCACCATTCTCTGTAAACCTGAGAGATGGTTGTGCGTGAAAATCCCAGAAATACTCAGACCAGCCCCATCTGGTACCAACAACCATGCCACGTTCAAAGTCGCTTAAGTCCTCTTTCTTCCCTATTCTGATGCTCAGTTTGAACTTCAACAAGTCGTCTTCACCACGTCTAGATGTCTAAATGCATTAACTTGCTGTCATGTGATTGGCTGATTAGCAA
This sequence comes from Aquarana catesbeiana, assembly GCA_037953035.1. Lineage (NCBI taxonomy): Eukaryota > Metazoa > Chordata > Amphibia > Anura > Ranidae > Aquarana > Aquarana catesbeiana. The sequence continues at coordinate 681,802 of JBBHAA010001838.1, forward strand.
TTTGTGTTACCAAGCAATTAAACAGGTGTACCTAATAAAGTGGGTGTTGAGTGTATATTATAACAGACCAAGAGGGAGAAAACACGAGACGCTCGTTGTTGGGGTGTACATAACCTTTAAATGCACTCCATTGCTCAGACTGAACTATTCAAAAACATTCCTCATACATGTTGGTCAGACGGCAGCAGTCATTGTGATTCTTTACAAGAGGGAAATATCACTATTTCTGGAAGAAAACCGGACCAGCCACATTCTTTCTTTTCAGCCTCTAAATGTCAGTAAATCTGTGCTGTGATTGGAGGATGGAGTAGAATGTACAGTCGTAGGAGGAATACCTGGGAGACAACTGGCGGGTGTTTTTTTTTCTATAATGCGAATAGGATCTGCTTTCACTTTATGATTCAGGACTACGGATAAAAAAAAGTCATCATCACTGGAAAGAAAGAGGAAAAGCCATCAACCCAGAGAGGATACAGAACCTGGTGAACAGGTAATTAAAAGAGGAGTATGGGGGTTGTATTTTTTCAGAATTATACTTACCTAGGTGGATTCTCTTTCTGTTCCCTGCCAGCTCTAACAGTGAGAACCGAGCAATCAGTGGTATTTAATCGCTTGGTTCTTAGGGCTCCCTGAGCAGAGAGCTGGTGGCTGTCAGTCACTGGCTCTCTGCTCTGCTCCTCCCCCCTGCACTCACTGGAGTGCTGGGCTGTGAAGGGGGCAGGAGCGGCTGGCTCAGGGAGACGGGTGACCCTGGTGCTGGTCCAGGCATGAAGACCAGCATTGGCATTGTCACGATCTTGTCTGAGCCTGGACTGGCTCTGTGATGTCAGCCGACAGCGGGATTCAGCGCCCCGTCTTGCCGTGCTCGCACGCAGACGTAAGTGGCACCCGCATATGAAAACAGTGTTCAAAACACACATGTGAGGTATCCCCACGATTGTTAGTGTGAGAGAAATAATTCTAGCTCTAGACCTTCCATGTAACTCAAAACTGGTAACCTGTAGAAATTTTTAAACGTTGCCTATGGAGATTTTTTAAGGGTCAAAGTTTGTCGCCATTCCACGAGCAGGCGCAATTTTGAAGCGTGACATGTTGGGTATCAATTTACCTGGTGTAACATTATCTTTCACAATATAGAAATAAATTGGGCTAACTTTACAGATTTCTTATTTTTTAATTCAAAAAAAGTGTATTTTAGTCCCAAAAAATTGTGTTTGTAAGACCACTGTGCAAATATGGTGTGACATTAAGTATTGCAACGATTGCCATTTTATTCTCTATATATTTATATATATTTTATATATATATATATATTTCACTTCCTGTCCTGGTGACCGCAGGAAGTAAAGAAATCTTCCCAAATCAGATGAGTATGGTGATAAAAACCTGACAGATGTCCTCATCCTCCCCCTTATACTTACCATAATTTTCCTTTCCTGGTGCCTATCCATGGCAGCATACAGGTGATAGAGCTCCGCCTCAACTCCTCTCTCAGGACTAGTGAATAGCATAAATTAAAGACATAGTCCCTCCTCCAACATTATCCGTAACTTAGAATACCGAGGGTGGGAGCGTATGCTGCCATAGATAGGCACCAGGAAATGAAAATTACGGTAAGTATGATAGAATTTTCCATTTTCCTGGTGCCTCCATGGCAGCATACAGATGATAAATAACTAGATGACACTGGTGGGATAATGCTAATAATAAGTATTTTAATTAGAAAAGGACATTTGAGTCTGAACTGCCCTCCTTCCCAACTCTACAGTCATGAGAGCCCCCCGGATCAATATGGTAGCGCCTGAGAAACGTGTGGCGAGAAGACCAGGTGGCGGCCCTGCAAACCATCTCCAAAGAAACATTAGCCCTCGTAATCCAATCCAAAGAGCGCACTCTTTTTTTTTTTTATACTCACGTACAGTTGGTCTCATACCTATTGGAAGTGGGAGGATCTTGATTCCGAGATGAATGACTCATGGCGGATTTGGGCAGGAGGATCAGCTGTAGAAATAGCAAGAGAGAGAGAGAGGACTATGATATTTAATAAAAGGTTAAATCTATAAATATATATTTCCTCTTATTTTTTATTTTTTTTTAGGCATTGAACCTACCACTATGCAGTACCGGAATGAACCTGCAGGGCACAGCTGAGCACTAATGACAGCCATTAGACCTGACAGATTCTGATATTTAACTTAAAAGAGGTGGGTGGGTTGGAGATCAGCAGAAGGGAAAAAATAGTGTTTTTCCAATAACCAAAATGGCCGCTAGTTGGCCGATCAACAGCACATGCGCCTGCGAATACGTACTGGCGACCGCCGCCCGGTCGCCAGTACGCATCATCAGTGACAATGGTCTACATCACCAGTGACAATGGTTCACATCACTAGTGACAATGGTCCACACCACTAGTGACAATGGTCCACATCACCAGTGACAATGGTCCACACCACTAGTGACAATGGTCCACATCACCAGTGACAATGGTTCACATCACTAGTGACAATGGTCCACACCACTAGTGACAATGGTCCACATCACCAGTGACAATGGTCCACATCACCAGTGACAATGGTCCACATCACCAGTGACAATGGTCCACATCACCAGTGAAAATGGTCCACATCACTAGTGACAAAGGTCCACATCACCAGTGAAAATGGTCCCTAGAACATATAGAACAGATATAGGAATAATGATGAACAAAGGTTAATAACTAATAACAACCAATAAGATTATCATATCAGTGAGCGGTCAGATCTATAGGGGGAATAGGGAATGTATTTTGAGGTCACCAAAAGGGAAGACTACCAATAGACCAGCACGTCTATATAATGTATATTTCCCTGATGTTCTAGGAAGCCATTATACTGGCTAAAAACCAATCACTGTAAAAAATCACACAGATTTAACAGACTGAGAAACAAATACTTAGAACTGGCTCACAATATATAATGACAGCATGAAGATCCATAGTCTCCTGCACCACAGTCAATCTTTTGTAAAAGGACATCCCACAGTCTTCTGTCTTGTCCTTCACCATCTCTTATGGCCTCTGTAATTAAATAACATCCACATCTGGGTTTCAGGGAGTCTCTGTGGAGCAGACAGAGGATGTTTCAGAAGGCTTTAGTTGGAATCTTCTCCAGAGAACCCCGGATTTGCTATGATTGGTTGATTGCTTTCCTCCTGGACTCCTCATTGGTGAAAGATGTCCGTCAGGTCTTCATCCCCTGTGACTACAATCATGAGGCCCATCATTGCTCATTCGCTGTTCTCTACCACACCAAGAACAGAGGAAGATTGAATGTCACCAATGTGAGTGACTCTCTGTATGACGAGGATTTGGAGGCCTTATCGCGCTTACTAGGTGAGAGTACATTCGGTTTATTTTAAGTGCTGTAGTCTTGGCAAAAACAAGGAAAAATCTAAGAAAGGTTTTTTTTGTTATACCAATTTTTAAGCACTTGCTGACTTCTGCAGAGTGGCAGCTGTGTGCCGAATCACGTGTATATATACGTGATCTGGCGCTTCCGCCTGCAGGGGGCACATGCCCCCATTCTGCTGTGATTATTCAGCCAATATGCGGTGCCGGGCACTTGATGTCCGCCAGCACTTGCCAATCGCCAGGCAGAGACTCATAACAGAGCTAAACAAGGAAAATCTCTGTTCTGACAAGGTAGGGGGGGATGAATTATGTGTCCCTGCTAAGCAGGGACTCAAATCCATCTCTTTCCCTTAGTAAAAGCACCTCACAATACACACAAAAATACAGGCTAGGTACACAGTTAAGCCTATGATCACCCTAGATGTTTAACCCCTTCCCAACCAGTACAATGTCACTAGTTACTAAAAAGTGTCCAAAGTGTCAGTTAGTGTCCGTTTGTCTGCCGCAATATCTCAGTCCTGCTATGTGTTGCCGATCGCCGCCATTACTAGTATTAAAACCTCCAGAATATATCACATATGCTTATTGGGATTTTTTTTTTACCAAAAATATGTAGCAGAATACATATTGGCCTTAATTTATGATAAAATTCGATTTTTTACAATTCTTTTTTTGGATGTGTTTTATATCAGAAAGCAAAAAATATTGGTCAGCTTCCCCTCTCTGCCAGTATCTCCATTGGCTGTCACTCAACCAAAGAATTAAATTCAAAATACTAACAATAACTTACAAAGCTGTCCATAACTCTGCCCCCAGCTACATCACTAATCTGGTCTCAAAATACCAACCTAATCATTCTCTTCGCTCCTCCCAAGACCTCCTGCTTTCTAGCTCCCTCATCACCTCCTCCCATGCTCACCTCCAGGACTTCTTCAGAGCCTCTCCCATCCTCTGGAATGCTCTACCCCAATCTGTCTGACTATCTCCTACTTTGTATACTTTCAGACGATCCCTGAAAACTCGTCTCTTCAGATGAGCTTATCTGTCCCCACCTAACAACTCTACATTTATTTTCCCCATCAGCACATCCCCCAAAGTTATTACCTCTTGTATCGCCTGATCCTCCCTCTTAGATTGGAAGCTCTAACAAGCAGGGCTCTCTGATTCCTACTGTATTAAAGTGTTTGTACTGTCTACCCTCAAGTTGTAAAGTGCTGCGTAGGGATGAGCCGAACACCCCCCCTGTTCGGTTCACAGCAGAAAATGCGAACAGGCAAAAAATTTGTTCGAACACGCGAACACCGTTAAAGTCTATGGGACACGAACATGAATAATCAAAAGTGCTCATTTTAAAGGCTTATATGCAAGTTATTGTCATAAAAAGTGTTTGGGGACCTGGGTCCTGCCCCAGGGGACATGGATCAATGCAAAAAAAGTTTTAATAATATTTTTTTTTTTTATGGGAGCAGTGATTTTAATAATGCTTAAAGTGAAATAATAAAAGTGAAATATTCCTTTAAATTTCGTACCTGGGGGGGGGTGTCTATAGTATGCCTTTAAAGTGAAGCATTTTTCCCGTGTTTAGAACAGTCTGACAGCAAAATGACATTTCTAAAGGAAAAAAAGTAATTTAAAACTGAAAATTGATCACATCTGATGTACTGAGGCCTATCTCATTTCTTGAGACCCTAACAAGCCAGAAAAGTACAAATACCCACAAAATGACCCATTTTTGGAAAGTAGACATTACAAGGTATTTAGTAAGAGGCATGGTGAGTTTTTTGAAGTTGTCATTTTTTTCCACAATTCTTTCAAAATTAAGATTTTTTTTTTTCACACCAAATTGTCATTATAACAGGTTATTTCTCTCACATAGCATGTACATTCCACAAATGACACCCCAAAATATATTTTGCTATGCCTCCTGAGTATGACGATACCACATGTGTGAGACTTTTACACAGCCTGGCCACATACAGAGGCTCAACATTGAAGTAGCTCATTCAGGCGTTCTAGGAGCATAAAATACACATCTAATCTCTCAACCACCTATTACAATTTTGAAGGCCCTAGAGCACCAGGACAATGAAAACGCCCACAAAGTGACCCCATTTTGGAAAGCAAACACCTCAATGTATAATCTATGAGGCATAATGAGTCTTTTGAACGGTTTATTTTTTTCCAGAAGTGTTTGGAAAATGTGGAAAAAATATGAAAACGCATTTTTTTTACACAAAGTTGTCCATTTCTAAGATATTTCCAACACATAGCATGTACATAGCAAAAATGACACCCCAAAATATATTCTGTTACTCCTCCTGAGTATGGCGATACCACATGTGTTAGACTTTTACACAGCCTGACCACATACAGAGGCCCAACATTGAAGTAGCACATTCAGGCGTTCTAGGAGCATAAATTACACATCTAATTTCCTTACAATCTATCACACTTTTGAAGGCCCTTCATATTTCTAACACATAGCATGAACATACAAAGAATTACACTCTAAAATACATTCTGCTGAGCAAAGGGTAAACAAAAGATTACCTGTGGTTTTAGTAGTGCAGTTGTCCACAGGAGGAGAGCCCTGATCCAGGCAGCGGGCAGGGACATGGTCAGCGACATTGAATGTAATTGTCCAGGCAGCAGGCAGAAATATTGTCCATAGTCAGTACAGGCAGGAATACTGTCCAGTCCAGGGTCAGTGCAAGTAGAGACATTGCCAGCAGTGCCAAAATATTGGTCCTGGTAGTAAGTAGAAACACGGTCCATGTAGCAGTCCAGGAAAGAATGTGGACGGGGTAGAGGCTTCTCCCACCCAAATCTCTTTGAAGCTTCCGAGTCTCCAGACCTTAATCCGGGAATGAGAAAATTAAAAAATTAGTTTTCTTCATCCAGAAAAACAATTCTGGAGCCCCTCACATATGTGAGACCCCTGTGTTTTGAAGCCCACTACTCCAGTAGCAGTGTAAAAGACCAGTCCAAGAGGCAGGCAAAAAATATGGTCAAACGGTCCAGGGTCAGTTCCAGAGCATGCAGAGGTAGGTGCAGTTTAGACTTAGGCAGAAGTGTGGTGGTATAACAGGCCAGGGTCAGTTCCGGAGATGGCAGAGGTAGGTACAGTTTAGCATTAGGCAGAAACGTGGTCGTTTAGCAGGCCAGGGTCAGTTCCGGAGAAGGCAGCGGTATGTACAGTGGCATAAAGGGGTGTGGCGGTAAATGACATTTACGTTTACCATACTTCCCTAATAATGTAGAGAAGTATGGTAACGGCGGAAACCTTCATCAATACAAAGGCCTGGTTGGAAAGGACAATCAGGACAATAACACACGGTGTCTTTTCTAGCTCCTCCTCTGGAGCACACCCGGCATTTCTTCTGATGTTTCCGGCCTGTTTCATGGTGAGGGAGTTTCTCAGGAAAGTGGCGTTTGTGGAGTCTGCTCACTGAATACGAGCGAATGCTTTCTGGTGCGCCTTCAGGTACAAAAGGGTGGAGATAATTTCTTCTTGGTACTGAAGATAAGATACGGGGCTCTCTGTAGATTTACGGTAAATAACAAAACTATTGTAAATGGCAAAAACTGAAAAGATATATGGAGACTTTTTTATACCAAAAGCTGCTTTTTCTTGTGGGAAGGTAGGGTTCGATCATCTGATCATTGAAGTTGACTCCCTCCATGAACAAAATATATTCATGGACACATTTTGGTTTCTGGATTGGGCTGTTTCTTTTTTTTTATAATCAAAATTTTTCCTTTATTTTCTATTATAAATTCCACAATTCACAATTATACATCCTTCATTTCATACTTTACAATAACTACACAAGGTTAAACATAGTAAACATAGATGAGAAACAAACTGGTTACACAGTTCTCTTGTCGGCAGTTAAACAGTTATACTAACCCTATCCCCTCCCAACCCAGCACCCTCCGATCTTCCCATCATGTGTTCACCTACCAAACCTCTCTGTGTCAAAGGGAGAGAAAAGAAAAGAAAAAAAAATACCCTGTTATTGATATAATTCCCAATGATTGTGTGTATCAATCTATATATCCGATTCCTCAGTGACACTCCAAGCACCTACAAGCCAACGCATTAAACAAACCCAAACAACACGTGAGAAAAAAAAAATGTTAATTATGTGATTATTATTAATTATCCATAGTTGTGTATATCGGCCTGCATGGCCTAATTCCTCAATTCTAGGTGACAAAGAAGAAAAAAAAAACCCCACAACGCCCCCATACCAACCCTGTGGTTGTTAATAATTATCCATAATTGTGTATATTGGCCTTCATGGCCTAATTCCTCACTTCTAAGTGACAGAGATAAAGAAGAGAAAAAAAAATAATTAGAACAAATTAATTAAAACCAGAATAGGACCCTTCTCCTACCTCCATGTGTTACCAAATCCCATATAATGTAAGAGGCCACTAATGGCCATAATAAAGTATAACATCTATCTTAAGGAAAAAAAAAAAATTGTTGCACCCTAATTATGAATAAGCAAACTTCACAACCCACTACTCCCAACCTTCAAGTGCCAAACTCTCTACCAATCAACTTACTGCCTCCCTCTCCCCCTTCACCGGGGCAGGTATCCAAATATAGGGGTAAAGGGGGAGGGGAGGAGGGAGGAGACAGCAGAACACAAAAAAACAAAAACCCCAGCTTATGTCTGTTCCTTATAGCTAAAACCATATGCGGTTATTCTAAGGTCTTTATAGGGCCATAGCCCCCCCTTCACCTTCTCATTCCATGTTTTCCTCTTAATCTATTCCATGTACACACTGTATCCAGCCTGCCCATATTGCCTCAAATTCCCCTTTTTTATCCCTTACTACATGAATCCACCTTTCAGCTTCCATTATCCGGTTGACCTCCCTTTTCCAACCTTCTAGTGTTGGGCAAGTGGTCTGTTTCCAGAATCTGGGGATTAATATTTTGGCTGCATTTAATAGGTGTGGTGTAATGCTCTTCCTATAAGCTTTAATTGGGCCGGTTGTTCCATGAAACAGGGAGTCCAGAGGTGCACGCTCTATAGGTCTAGGAGCTAACCTCTCGATCCATGGTGGAACTGCTTCCCAAAATTCTTTGATCCTGAGGCATTCTCACCACAAATGAAGAAATGTACCCCTTTGCTCACACCCTCTCCAGCACCGGGCATCCGCTGTTGGATACATCTTATTTAGTCTTACTGGTGTCCTATACCACCTTGTCAGGAATTTATAGGCCATTTCCTGAGCGTACGAGCTTATGGACGTTGAATAAGTTGATTCAATAATTTTTTTAATTTGTTCATCTGACAGTACCTTATTTAGTTCCCTTTCCCATTCCCTAATAAAGTATGGGATTATTTTCTTTTGGGTACCAAGTATCAGGCTATACATCTGGGACAACATATGTCTATTTAGAGAGGTCTTAGAGAGGGTTTCATCTTTTTAAAAAAAAATATCATTTGGTTGTATCTCCATCCTGATATGGATATATTCCCTAGTGCTGTAACCAGCTCCGGGTAAGTTGCTAAGGTCCCCCGCGGGGCAAACTTGCCACAAGTGACATCTCCATCCCTCCCCCATGCCCCCAGGAATCCCCCTCCCTCCCCCCGGTGTAAACCATGGGAATCCCTCCAGTGGAGCTAAAGGGGACACCTGGGGGGAGTACTCTCCTGTTTTATTCAAGTTGTCCCATGTTGTCAAAGAATTCCAAGTCAGGGGGGACGTCCACTTCGAAAGTCCTCTTACCGCACTCAGAATCCAGGGGGCTCCTGCCAAATTCCTTCCCGCTATAGCTTTCTCTAGTAGGACCCACATTTTACTAGAAGAGTCATGACACCAATTCAGGATGCGAACCAGCGACATTGCCTTATAGTATACTAATATATCGGGCAGACCCAATCCTCCATCTGCCTTACTTCTACGCAGGATGTCATATGTCAACCTTGGTCTTTTATTATTCCACACAAATGCTACAAAAACCTTCCGTATCTGTTTGAAAAAGATTCCAGGTAGTTTAATCGGAACTGTATGTAACATATAAATAATTCTGGGTAGTATACACATCTTAATGGCACTCACTCTTCCAAACCATGTTAGATATTGCCCTGTCCATTTCTTTAAGTCCCCCTTTAACCCAGCTATTAGGGAGGCATAGTTAAGATCGTATAACATTTTTTGATCCGAGGTAACATGAACCCCTAGATAAAACAGTGAGTCCATCTTCCACACAAAGGGGTATTCCCTCCTTAGCATCCTTGCCATCTCTTGAGGAACATGACTGGGGAGGAGTATTGATTTTTCATAGTTGATTTTGAAATTAGATAGGAGACCCTATCCGTCTACTTCCTGCATGAGAGCCATTAAGGAAGTCTGAGGTGCTGAGAGGTAGAACAGCAGATCATCAGCATAGGCCGATACCTTATGTTCCACGTGCCCAACACCTATTCCCAATATCTCCCCATTGTTTCTAATCTTACAAAGAAATGGTTCTAATATTATAGCAAATATTAATGGGGAGAGTGGGCACCCTTGCCTTGTTCCGTTTCGTATGTTAAAATAGTCAGAGATTGTACCATTCACTTTAACTCTTGCTCTTGGATCTGCATAGAGGGCCATTATGCATCCCATCATACGGTCACCCAGACCCACTCCCTTCAAAACTTCATTCATAAAGCCCCAGTTCACCCTATCGAAGGCTTTTTCTGCGTCCATCGATAGTACGATCTTTGGGGCTTTCTCTGGGCCATGTTGTATCCAGTGGAGCAGGTGAAGTGCCCGGATGGTATTATCCCTATATGTTCTTGCAGTCTCAGAGCTAAGATTTTAGCGAGCAGTTTAGTATCTGAGTTGAGCAGAGAAATAGGCCTATAGTTGGCACAATACTGAGGGTCTTTCCCATTGTTGGGGATTATAGTTATGTACGACACCAGGGCTTCTGGGGGCAGTGGATTAACTGCATTAATTGAGTTAAAATAATTGCATAGCGGTTTTATCAGCTCCGAGGAGAATTTTTTCTAGTAAATATTTGTCAGGCCATCCGGGCCAGGACTTTTCCCCGCCGGTAAGGCCGCTATTGCTCTGCTCAACTCATTCACTGTAATTGGATGATCCATTTCCACTTTAATTATCTCAGATAGGGTCGGCATAGATGATTCCCTAATATATTCTCGTATTACCTCCCTTCTTTGGTCCTCTTTATTTCCTAATTGGTCTGTCTCCGGTATCTGAATGTTATATAAGATCTCGTGGAATTTATGACATTCTTTCGCTATGGCCTGTGTTTCTACTACCTTCCTGTTGTGAATTAATAGGTTATGGACATGTCTAGAATCTTGTTGTTTTTTAAGTTTGGTCAGTCAATTTATTCTTCTTCGTCAATTTATTCTTCAATCTAGGCATTGTGCGAGTTCTGTTCGAAGGTTCCCTAACTGTTGAATATCTGAGGGGTCTAAGTTTTTTTTATGTTTAATCTCTAGTGCATTAATTTTCTCCAATAGCTCTGTCACTTCCCTTTTCCTTTCTTTCTTAATATAGAATCCATAAGCTATTAATTCTCCTCTTATAACTGATTTATGGGCCTTCCACACTGACTGCTCTGACACCTCTCCTGGCGTGTTCCTTTCAAAATATTCCCGTATTTTAGCTGTGAATTCTTCAGTTATCCTTTTGTTGTCCAATAGTGTTACATTCAATCACCAGGTTCATTCTATATGCCCTGCCTGAATCGGGGAAAGTGTTAACGTTATTGGGGCGTGATCCGAGATATTTATAGCCTCGATGGTACAATTTCAGACATTTTCCAGATAGAATTGATCTACCATGAATACATTTTATGTGCTTTAGAATAATAACTATAATCCTTTATTTCATTATGCAATACCCGCCAGCTATCAACCAAGTGTTGGGTGCGTAGGCGTTGTTTTAAATACTTTAGGATTCTAAAAGTTTTCCCTGATGTTGTATCCAGACCTGGGTCCAACACCATGTTAAAGTCTCCCCCCAGGATCAAACACCCTTCCCTGAATTTCTCCAATGTCCTTAGCATTTCGACAACAAATTTAACTGTCCCCATATTTGGAGCGTAAATTGCAGCAAATGTGTATCGCTGGCCGTGTATTGCACCTTTGACAGATAAAAAAACGACCTTCTCTGTCTGCTTGAACAGATGTTAGTACCCATGGGCAAGTTTTCTTAAAAGCTATTGTAACCCCCCTTGCCCTTGCAATAGGTTGCATGATACCAATGGCTGAACATATGTCCCGGCAGATTAGGTGTTGATCTCTCCCTAAAGTGCGTTTCTTGTAGAAATGCTATGTCTGCTGCATGATATTGTAATTCATGCCAAAGTTGGCCCCTTTTGTGTTGTGAGCCCAGTCCCTTCACATTATAGGATACAATATTTAATGGTGTAGCCATCTCTCAAAAAAAAAAACAAAAAAAAAACACAATACCATATTTGCCATTTGCCGGGAGAAGAAAAAAAAAAAAAGAAAAGAAAATTACACGCAACCTTGTACCGCCCCCCAACCCCCCCAAGACACTCTAAATATATCTCCCCATTCGGAGCATCCTATCTAACTGGTAGGGGGGTCCACGCACACCCCCTGTGCCTGATCCCCTCCACCCCCTCACTAATACCAGTTCAACCAATCCCATTATATCGGGACCTACCTAAGGAACCAGAATAACCCTAGATATCCCCCTCTGATTCCCTCCTTCCCAAGCTCTTTCTTTTATATTCTCCCTGTGTCTTGACTATATCATCTAAAAATCCTTTTTTAATGTTAACGAGTTCCCTGTAACTGCTTCCTATACTATGTCTTACACTAGTAGGGTCAGTGTATATTCCCCCCTCTCTCCACAGTAACAGCTAATTTCCTCCACCTACACCTATTACCTATGTATCACCTATTATACATATTTTATATACCAAAGTCCACCACTCATACCATTCCCTGGACCCATTCACTTAGAATTAAGTCCCATATATTTTATACAATTAGGTTATCTTATTCTTTTAAGTGGGGCTATGCCTCCCATGGCGATTTCTATGTTGGGCCTTAGGGGAGACTTGCCATTGTTCAGGCTGCTGTAAGAAGGTCTTCTTTTTTTGTGTCCTCCAATCTGTAAAGTCTACTGCCGGAAGATCCAGTGTTTCCACAAATGACTGTAGGTCATCCTTCGTATGTAGAGTTGCTGTTCTGCCATTTCTAGAAGCTGTCAAACTTAATGGGAACCCCCAGCGATAATTCACCTCCTTTAAACGCAGGGCTTCAAGCAGAGGCCGAACCGCTCGATGTTGGAACAAAGTCCTGCCTGTTAGATCTGGGTATAGCGATAGGGTTATACCATCAAATAGGATTTCAGGGCTGCTGCGGGCCATTTTCATAATGGTTTCCTTTATTGTATACTTATGTACTCTACATATAACATCCCTAGCCTTTTCCCTATTCTGAATGGAATATGTGGGGACTCGGTGAATCCGATCTATCTCAATACATTCAGGTGCGGAGGCCCCCATAATCTGACAAAAAACTTTTTGGACTATTGAGATTAAATCAGTTGTTTGGATTGTTTCAGGTAACCCTTTTATACGGATGTTCTGCCTTCTGTCTCTGTTCTCGTAATCGTCTAACTGATCCTTATATAGATTTAGGACATCCTCATGTTCTTTGATCAAATCTTGGACCTCCGTCACTGCCTGTATCATTACCTCATGGTTCTCTTCCAAGCTTTCCACCCTATGCCCCAGTGCCCTTGTATCTTCTTTTAGGTCCTCTACCGCCTGCTGGAAAGCCTGCTCCACTGTGCTGATTAGTTGCTGGATATCAGTCTTTGTAGGGAGGGCCCTCAGTAGATCTTTGATTTCCCTAATTTCTCTCTCAGCTTCTTCCGCCTCTCCCCTTGGAACCGGGGGCTGTGTCTCCCTTTTTTCCAGTGGGGGACCTGTAGAGTAGCCGGGGCCTGCCAATGTTTGTTTTTCCTCCCTCATTACTGATTCTCCCTCCACAAATGGGGTCCCTCTTTCTACCATAGCCAAGTCTCCCTTAAAGGATGAAGCGTGCAGAGCCTTACTATTTGCGGGTTCGGGGGGGCTATGTTCCAATATCAAGGTGTCCACTTTCTGCGTGTCTCCATCTTTATTTTCGCCCTCCTCTTGGTCCTTTTCCATCCTTCCCATATTAGGCACCCCCTCTTCAGGCCCCAGACTGTCTTGTCCCCACCCTACTGTGTCTTTTCCCGTGCTTGGAGAGTGTTGTTTAGCATTAGGGATGTTTCTCTCAGGTAGCTTCCTCCCTCGTCCTATTGTCGGGGATCCCCTTCCTTACTCTGTGTGGGTTCGTCCAGCCACTTGTACACCACGACCTGATGTCAGCGACTTACGGTCCATTTGCTTCCCACTATCTTGCTTGGCTTCCGTTGCCCCACCACCTCTCTCTTCCTGCCCTCCCATATGGTATCTCTGCTCTGCACGGGGGGAGAGATAAAATCTTATCCCTCCTGACTCATTCCGGTTTCCTTTTGCTGGTTGCTGCGCAGCTTGTCGGCGTGTGGTCATTACTGATATCAATATCTCATATATAATTTTTTAGGGAGGGAGGATCGGTAATCCGCAAGAGTCATATAAAGTTATATAAATATACAGTGGAGCAGCAAGACCGGATCACTCCCCTTTCTCTCCTCTAGCCTTTTAGGGGAAGGGAGACCCCCAAAAAGCAGTCTCTATGAGTCAATAGGGACTGCTCCTGTTCACAATGGAGTATTCCCCCCCCTTTTTAGTTTTGCAGGGAGGTATGCAGGTGGATGTATGCATGGGGGCTTGCAAAATGTGTGCGTTATCCCTTTTTCCCTTTGCAAGTCTTCTCAAAGGAAGGAAAAGAGGAGATTTTTGTGTGGAGTTGACTAGCAATGGGCAAATAAAACAAGTAAAACAAGCTAAAGAATCAGTTCAGTCGTATTCCATCAAAGTTTTTCCAGAGTCTTTCACTACTATAATGCTATGGACCAGATAGGATCAGAGCAGACAGTTTTTCAATTATTTTAATAGTCCTCGTCCTCCTGATCTTACTCCACCTGGCCAGCTTCCTTAGCAGCACTTTAATTTTTAGTATATGAGATAGGTATGAGTATACGTTTAAGGTGCAAATTTGAATAGTCCTACCCGATTTTCAGAAACGTCCATGTATTTCATCCATCCGGCATTCACCCTCCCGGGCATCTCTCAGACATGGCTAAGCTGTGTGAGGCTTCTCCGGACTTGTGTAAGAGTTGCCATCCCGCTCCCTTGCCGCCGTTTGCTGTCAGTTCACCCGTCCTCCGGGGCTCCGAGCTCCGAACTCCTCCGATATTATCCGTCACCGCCCTCTCACCACACAGGAATGTGACAGCGGCTTTCGATCCGTGTGATGAAACCGCCCGCTGGATGGCTCACTGCGGCCGCTCACCCCTAGACTCGGAAGGACGCCAGCCGACCGGCAATCAATCAGCTGAGCGGTGAGCGTCCGGACCTCTAAGTAGGTAACAGGTATCAGCAGCTCATTCCGGGCCGGTCTGTAGTTAACATCATCAAAGGCGTCGGTAAATTTCGACACAGGAGCTCAGAATAACTTCTGCATGTTCACTCAGGGAGGAGCCCTTGGACACTCACAGCATCACACCTGTGAGCTGTTGGATTGGGCTGTTTCTTCTGGGGATTTCCACGTAGGTGTCGTTGTGGATCGTTGTGAGCATGTGGACGTCCCTCCACCTGAGAGCCAATATCTCTTCATTCCGCAAAGACGCCATCTCCCTCTGTCATAGTCTTTCAGTAACGAGCCTTTGCGGAGGCCCTTCCTATTGGCTCGCACTGTACCACACACTGGAGTGTCCTTGCGGTAAAGATTGCGGAAGAGGGGCAAGCTTTATAGTAATTATCCACATAAAGGTGGTAACCCTTTCCAAGGAGTGGATATACAAGCTCCCAAACAACCTTTCCGCTGGCTTTGATGTACTCTGGACATTCAGGGGTATGCAGTTGGGTGTCCTTCCCTTCGTACACCCAGAAGGCGTACATATACCCCATTTCTCGGTCACATAGCTTGTAGAACTTAACCCCATATCGAGCCCTTTTGCTGGGGATAAACTGCTTGAAGCCAAGCCTGCCTGTGAAGTGGACCAATGACTCATCCACGGAGATATTTTGGTCGGGGATAAATAACTGGGGGAATTTCTCAGAGAAAAAAATTAGAAGTGGCCGATTTTTAAATAATTTGTCCTTTGCTGCAGTGGTACTTAATTTCTTCTGGATGGACAGACAGAAGAGAGAGGCGCCTCTGGGTGTAGACTAAAAACAGTTTTTATTCATAAAAAAATAGTAGTGATCAAACTCACATTTTAGAAGTCATCATAAAAGCATGTAAATGTGAGCAGGTTCTGAAGAAATCATCATCCATCAAGAGGTCAGGTCAGTCAAAACAACTCCTAGCCGGAGGCTCTGCCTGTGTGTGAGGAGAGGTACCGCTGAGATGTATGGCTGGCCGCAGCGGTGACAGATCACGAAACAAGGCAGAGAGCATGGAAGGAAAACATCCGGCGAGGAGTGATGACGTCACTGGTCGAGCGACGCGTTGCAGGGCGTACGAGCTGCGGTGACAGGACAGCCGCGCCCCTTCATCAGGCTGTGGATGGAAGGGATTGGGTGCTTAAAAAATAGGAGGTGGAAGGAAGGGCCAGGACAAGGAATGTGGTGATTGGTCTGGATGAAGGGAAGGGGAGGGACAAAACCGGAACTAAGGGGAATGGCGAAAGGAAATAACAATCAGAAGTGTCAGCAATGAAGCATATAGCAGGACAATTATCAAACACACAAGCGAACTGGAAAAAATAACGATGGTCAAAAGGACTAATGTGTAACAGATGAGCACTGTAGTGGTGCAGATGAGCACTGTAGTGACGCTGATGTGGTACTGATGGCACAAATGAGCACTGTATTGGCACTAATGTGGCACTGATGAGCACTGTAGTGGCACTGGGCACTGTAGTGGCATTGATGGAGCACTAACGTGGCAGTGATGGAGCACTGACATGGCACTGGTGGCACCGATGGGCACTGTAGTGGCACTGATGGGCACTGGTGGCACCGATGTGGTACTGGAGGCACAGATGAGCACTGGGCACTGGTGTGGCACTGACGGAGCACTGGCGTGGCACTGGCGGCACAGATGGGCACTGAAGTAGCAGAGGTGGCACTGATGGGCACTGGTGGCACTGATGTGGCACTGATGAGCACTATAGTGGCACTGATGGACACTTTAGTGGCACTGATGGGTACTGTAGTGGCACTGGTGGCACAGATGGGTACTGTAGTGGCACTGATGGGTAGTGTAGTGGCACTGGTGGCACAGGTGGGTACTGTAGTGGCACTGGGTAGTGTAGTGGCACTGGTGGCACTGTAGGGTACAGATTAGCACTGTAGTGGCACTTGTGTGGCACTGTATGGCACTGCTGGGCACTGTTGTACTTTCACTCACTATTTCTCAGTCGATTTGTCACTCGATCTCGCTTCTCTCCTCTCACGCTGTATCAGTGTGAGGAGAAGAAGAGAGAGAAAAGAGAGCTGGGACCTTTGCATGACCCCAGTTTGTTGACATTATGATCGCTCCCTCATTGGAGGGATCGATCACGTGGTAAAGGGCCGCTGTCATTGGCCCTTACCGCGATCCGTGTTACGCCGGGTCCCGTGAACCAGACGAGCATGAACACTTCCGTGCACGTGCCCCACTGGGCTCGCGGGGAGCGAGAGTTCCGGAGGACGTCCCACAAGCCGACCGCGCTGTAGCTATGGCCTGGTCAGCATGTGGTTAATAATTTATTTTTCTTTCCCAGCTTCTTCTGGTCTTCCTTCAGTTTTCTCCTTCTTCCTCCATCTTCTTCTTTCCCCGCTTCTTGCTCCATTTTCTTCTACTTCTTCCTCCGGTGTTCTCCATCTTTCTCCGGCTT
Organism: Aquarana catesbeiana; assembly: GCA_037953035.1. Lineage (NCBI taxonomy): Eukaryota > Metazoa > Chordata > Amphibia > Anura > Ranidae > Aquarana > Aquarana catesbeiana. The sequence goes on from JBBHAA010001838.1 coordinate 699,173, forward strand.
CTTCTTCCCCACCTCGTCCTCCGGACGATCTGCCTCCATGGGAGGCTCCCGCAGTGTGACACTTCTGTGCTTGTGACAGTTCTTATATAACTTCAGTGACCCCACCCCCTCTGACGCCACAGGGACTTCCCTATGGCTTTCCCATGGCGTCAGAGGGGGCGGGGTCACTATTTATGTAAACGGGGGACCCCGCCCCCCTCTGACGCCATGGAAAAGTCATAGGGAAGCCAGAGGGGGCGGGGTCACACTGGCCGTTAAAAAAAACTGTTACAAGCACAGAAGCGTCACACTGCGGGAGCCTCCCATTGAGGCAGATCGTCCGGAGGATGAATCGGGGAAGAAGAAGCGGGAGGAAGATGGAGAAGACCGGAGGAAGAAGCAGCAGACCGGAGGAAGAAGCAGAGGAAGATGGAGCAAGAGGCGGGGGAAGAAGAAGATGGAGGAAGAAGGAGAAACCGAAGGAAGACCAGAAGAAGATGGAGGAAGAAGCGGGGAAAGAAGAAGACATTATTAATAAAGGAATTGTCAAAAACCGGCTATTGTCTTTTGGGGGTCCCTTTGTTAAAGGGGGCTTCCAGATTCTGATAAGCCCCCGCCTGCATACCCCCACAACAACCGGGCAAGGGTTGTGGGGATGAGGCCCTTGTCCCCATCAATGTGGGTACAAGGTGCTTTGGCGAGCTACCCCAAAGCACCCTCCCCATGTTGAGGGCATGTGGCCTGGTACAGTTTAGGGGGGGCACTCTCTCATCCCCTTCTCTTTTCCTGTGGCCTGCCAGGTTGTGTGCTCAGATAAGGGTCTGGTATGAATTTTGAGGGGGACCCCTACGCCATTTTTTTTTTATTTGTCACAGGGTTCCCCTCAATTTTCTATATCAGATCCGAAGGGCCTGGTATGGATTTTAGGGGGACCCCCACGCAATTTTTTTTTAAATTTTGGTTCAGGGTTCCCCTTAATATTTATACCAGACCCATAGGGCCTGGTAATGGACTGAGTGGGGATCCCATGCTCTTTTTTTCAATGATTTTTATCTATATTGCCGAGATCCGACAATTCATTACAGCAGCGATCAGTTTTGAATGACAATTTTTCCTTTAGAAATGACATTTTGCTGTCAGACTGTTCTAAACACGGGAAACATGCGCCACTTTACAGGCATACTATAGACACCCCCTAGGCATGATATCTAAAGGTATATTTAATTTTTATTGTTTCACTTTAACCATTAAAAAAATCACTGCTCCCGAAAAAAACGTCCGTTTTTAAAAAAAACATTTTTGCATCGATACATGTCCACACTTTTTATGACAATAACTTGCATATAAGTCTTAAAAATGAGCACTTTTTATTATTCATTTTCATGTCCCATAGACTTTAATGGTGTTCGTGTGTTCGAACAAATTTTTTGCCTGTTCAGTATGTTCTGGAGCAAACTGAACCAGGGGGGTGTTCGGCCCATCCCTACTAACCATGTCCATCCCTTTATGACTACAGTGTACCCATCTTCTACTTCCAGCAGGATAATGTACCATGTCACAAATCTCCAATCATTTCACCACTAGACCATGAGGTCACTGTACACCAAATACCTCCACAGTCACCAGATCTCAATCCAATAGAGCACCTTTGGGATGTGGTGGCATGGAAGATTTGCATCATGGATGTGCAGCCGATAAATCTGCAGCAACTGCGTGATGCTATCATGTCACTATGGACCAAAATCTCTGAGGAATGTTTCCAACACTAATTTTGGTAGCATAATTAATGATGTGGAATATAGGTTCCTTGCTAAAGCACATGATTTTTAATCAAGTTGTTATGAGTAAAGTTCCACTTTAAGGTGCTCGGTCCCAAGTCATCTGTCTTCTGAACTAAAGAGTGGGAGGATGCTTTACACTGTAGCCTGTTGATGTGAACACTTAACATTGGTTCCAGCAGTGGGATCCCCATAGGGTCCTGATGACACCAGCAGCGTAGTGATGTCATGATGAGGGGTGGCAATAAGACTGCTCTACTTGGGTCTTGGCTGCAGTGGTGAATCACCAGTCTTCACTTCCAAAGACATCAGATGTTAACATCAGATAAAAAGAAAGGAGTGCCCGGTGTCCAGAGAAATGTGAATTCTAAAATATAGTTCATGGGTCTTTATAAAAAATTAGCAACATGTACATCAAGCCAATGTGTTTTTTTGGGGGGGAATAGACTCCACCTTCTTTAGGGCTGTTGCTACGTACTATTTGGTGGGAAAGATTCCCATGAGTTGGATCAAAGTTTCTGGAAGTTTGCTGCTTATACAAAGAATGCTGGCATCTCACCATTCAGAAACTTTGATCCAACATAACCACTCATGGGAATCTTTCCCACAAAATAGTACACAGCAACAGCCCTGAGGAAGGGGGGGCCTATTCCCTGAAACACGCTGGCTTGATGCATATGTTGAAAAAAAAGAAGATTGGTCACAAACCGTGGAAGGAAGAACTTCTTTTCCATTTTGTTGTGAACAAGCACCAGTTATCTATGTAAAACCGGTCTACCAATGTTCCTGTAACGTCCTGTCTACGTCCTTTGGCACCTTGACAATAAAGTAACTATTCTACAGAAGTTCTTCCTTACAAGGTGTTTCTTCAATTAATATTGACAGCAGTGAGCCGGGGCCAGCACCCACAAATAAATCTTTATCCACAGTCTGAGCGGTGTTACACTCTTTCTGGATTTTGATGCATATGTTGCAAATTTTTTATGAAAGACCCATGAACCATATTATAGTCACATTTCTTTGGACACCGGGTGCTCCTTTCTTTTTATCTAAGTCTACATGCTGAAACAACCTTAAGGTCGCACAGAAAAGGCAGCAGCTCAAACCTCAAGAGGGCCAATCACCACCATCCATCACTGGGCACTACCCACCGGAAGACATTTCTTCCTTCTGTCCACTCGAATACCCACTCAGGACCATGGACCTATCCAGTTAGTCCAGTCCCCAACACAAGAAAGACATCAGATGGGATGCAAAGAGAATTTCCAACAACCTAAGAGCTTTGTAAGAAATAGAGATTGTTTCCAACTTTGGAGATGCCCATTATCACTTAGAAAGTACAGGACAACATCGGTCTACTTCCGATCAGCATTAAACTTATCCAGTTATGTAAGCAGCTAAAACAGGTTGCCAAATAACGACAACTCTTTGGTATGAACAGAGGTTAGGTGCACTGCAAACCCCAGTTGGTGCCCCAATCTAAATCAATGGAAGGCCCAAAGTGGCTCATTTTTGTTCTTTTCTTTTTTTTTTTTTAAATTTAAGATTTTTATTGTGTTTTATAAAGAAAAAAAGAATACAGAAATATCGCCCCCATTTTTGTTCTTTTCAATGCTTCGTGTTTGAAAAGTGCTTGCATGAGAATCAAGAATTGTATTGGTGATGCTCTCATTGTTCTACCTCCATGAATTGTATTCAGGGAATGAAGTACAATTGTGGTAATCATGTACTGTGCATTTCCAGGGAGGAACAATGTGATTGTGGTAATTGACGATTTAGAAAATGCCAGTGATGAGGAGAAGGCCCAGATTCTGGAGAATCAGCCCAGCATTGGACAATATGCCCGGGATTTGTACCTATTCAGCTCTACACATGATAAAAGAAATTCACCAAACTCCCAGAAGAATCTCAAAGAGATCAAACACATCATAAAAGGTAAAGCAAAATCAACCGGTCATTGGGGCTTTATTGGGTCATCATCTAAGATCAATGCACATTTTTACATACTTGCTGCTCCATATTAATTAATGACATTTCATATGTAAATTCCAATTAAATTTGCAGTTTAAAGTATCATTCATTCTAGGGGACTCAAAACAAAAGGTGTGCAAAGTCTTAACATTGTTTTGTTTTTGGAAAGCAGCCACATCTTGAGTACAAAATCCTGGTCCCTCCCTAGATGCTAAACCAGGGATAGGCAACCTCGGCCCTCCAGCCGTTTTGAAACTACAAGTTCCATGAGACATTGCAAGACCCTGACAATCACAGGCATGACTCCTGGAGGCAGAGGCATGATGGGATTTGTAGTTTCACCACAGCTGGAGAGCCGAGGTTGCCTACCCCTGTGCTAAACCCTCGCTCAAGGGCGAGGCCTGACATATTGGAGATCTTTAGTCAGCAGGCAACATGAGCTTTGCTTATTGGATAGCTGTAGCTCTTACTCAACAGGGGTAATCTTTGCAGAGAGACCACTGCTTACACAGAGAGAGCAAGGATCCTTCTCTACAATGCTGTCAGGGGACATGCTTATCTATCTAACAATTTAAGCAATTATCCGGTTTATCCTCATTTAGCCTACACTTACTGACAAAAGCAAAACAGTCTGCTCAAGTATTCAGCATTCTATATACAAGACATTCATCTGAATTGAGTTATTATGGTTATTCTGACATTTGCCATTATATTTCAAAATATTCTGTGATTCAGATTTCTAATTCTCTGTTTTTGTTTGTTGCAGCTCACAATAGAAGACTGCCGGTAAGTGCATCAGAATATACAAGATGTGCACTTGAAAGCAGGGCCAACCCTGACTGAGTCACCCACACTCTCCACTAGGGGTGCTGCCTCAGAACAGGGCTGACTAAAGCCTAAACACACCGGCCGCTGACAGTCCACAGCCCAGGCAGAACTCTGTTTCTGCCTAATGTGAACGAACGGCAGGTTCTAAATCTTTCACTCATTCTTCTGGTCACTATTAGCAACGACCCACCAATGGCTTGGGATCCTCCTTTTGAAAGGTCTTACATCTTCTCCATGGTTACAGAATAGGCCTCTGACAGTCCAATGAACACCTGAGGCTCGTGTGACATGGGGGCCCAGGTCACTTGCCGTGTGCTACATGGAAGAGGTCAGTTCCTCTCCCGAAAAGGGTGACTTCATCCCCTGCCCCATCCCAACCAGGTTTGGACTAGTGTAATATCACTTCAGGATCCATGTCAGGCTGGAGGGATCTACAGGTCAGGTCTATGGTACCTCCACCTGGTTCTAGAAGCTTGGAGAAGATTCTAGAAGCTAGTTTGTGGAGGCGAGGAGGCTGAGATCTGTATATTCATGGGAATCTGACCAATCCCCAGGCAGGAGACCTGTCAGGGTGGTTGGGTCAGCCCATAAATATTGTGGAGCCAGGCCAGTTGGGATAGTTGCGCTTTGGTTGGGTGGAAGATGGAGTGCTGGGGCTGTGTCGTGGAGCCTGGGAGGATCCCCCATAGCTGAGCGCACTCTGTCTCCAGGCTAGGAGCTGAGGAAGCAGAGAAGTTGTAGAGAGGGATCTCCACTACCCCTCAGTCTCATCCGGGAGATACTCTGGCAAGCATGAGAGGACCTGGACAGCAGGAGGCCAGAACAGCAGTCTTATCCAAAGCAGCAGAATTCAAGGGACAGTGTGAGAACCTTTACACCTACAGAGCCAAAAAGGGAGAAGACTGCCAGATGCAATATCCAGCAAGCTTTCACAGGGATAGTGTCATATCTAAACCTAATCCCTTGCTCTAGGACACCTTACAAGGAAGCCAGGTGGGCTGGTATTTTTAGTTAAGGGGACATAGAGCTCCTCCAAGCTTGGGGCTTTGCTAAATTCCACTAAGGGGGCACAGAACTCCGACAAGAGAAATTTTTACTGCCAATTACAGAGAGACTGATATTGTTTCAGAGGGGATACAGTCCAGGATTTGCCATTTTTCAATGTATATAGTGAAGGCAGCTGTCCTTGAGTTGTTCTATCAAGTCAAGTTGGGCATCCCATAATCCCTCTTCCCCATCCAAGTTGTTTTCCCCTAATAAAACAACAAAAACAAGCCCATAGACTGATTTCTGTCTTTGAAGAAAAGTTGGAAAATGCGTGTTGTTGGCTATGCAGGAATAGGGGTACCCAAAAATCCAGTGGTCCTCTAGGGGGTAGCACTACATAGGGAGTCAGCCAACAGTAACTCCATACCTACCTTTTTCCAAATATATTTTCCTTCCCTGAAATCCTCCTTCATTTGTGTCTCACACGTTCTCCCTCTCAGACACTGCAGCTCACAGTGGGAGGGTTTCAGCTACAGAGGCAGGACTGTCAATCCAGAAAGCAGTGGGTGGGACTAGGTGTGGCCAGGTGCTGACTTACAACCTGATAGCCACACCCCCTGCAACATTTATTAATTCCACTTCAGTACAATCAGGCACCACCTACATGAGAGTAACAACTCTGAACTGAATTCAGAAGCAGTGCAACATAATTGCCACCCCCTCACAGGAAGCTGTATAAGGTGGGCTGTAATGGCAGGATCAACAGGTAATCATGGGACTATGTAATGGCTTTGCTTTTTCCCTCTGCTTTGATTACAATGACTTTTCCCTGAAATGGTTGCCCCAAATTTTACCAAATTATCAAGAAATCTGAAACTCAGTTTTGCCCACCCCTAGTTCTTACACCGTCATACAATGCATTATAATGTATCATGTGCCATGCATCACTTGTTTATATTGATTATACAAGTACAAGGATTTCTTCTTATTTTTCAGAGCATAAGCTTTGGAGAAATATCTATCAGACACCATTTTCTGGTTATATTCATCTTAATGATCTGTGGCCTTCTTACTCTCCTCATATTACTGGCTGTGTTTGAGATCCCACAGAGTACTGTACCTCTGACTACAGCGAGTCCATGGAATATCACCGCCAACACCACCGCCAAAACGTGAACCCGCAGACATGGCCATGGAAAGTCCTACACATGGACATGGCCATGGAAAGTCCTATTCTATTGTGCAGTATATATATACATTTAGAATGGGTAACAGGTGGAGGAAAATAAAGTTACGTATATGTCTTGGGTACAATATTTTTTTACCTAAACCAATACAAAAATAAAATGAATAAAACTTTGCGATGATGATATATATGTGTCTTTTTTCCGGGGGGAACATGGGAGAACGCAGTTCCAGCACCTCCAGCACTAAATGTATGCAGGGGATAGCGGGGTGTGCTGAAGGGTCCAATGATGCCAGCTGCCAGGGGATTTATTGTTACTGGAGGGGGTCAATTGTTTTTGTCCCCCAGCAACAATTAAACCCACTAGTGACATAAGACCCATCCGTCTTATGTTGCTAGTGGGTCAATTGTTGCTGGGAGGGATCTACTGTTGAGGTTGGGGTCTATTGTTGCTGGCTGCTGGAGGATCCATTAATGGCGGCTGCTGGGGGATCTATTGTTGCTTGGGGGATTTATTGTTGAGGGGGGTCTATTGTTGCTGGGGGTTCTTATGTTGCTGGTAGTGTCAGAAACTATGAAATCAGACCGAGACAGAAGTACAGTTAAATCACACTTCTTTAATAATAAAAGTAAAAAGAACAAACATAGTCAAAACATAGCCAAAGCTCAGTTACCAGAACGGATAGTCAGCCAAGCCAGAAGTCAGGGATCAACGTAGTGAAACAGCAAGCTGGATCTGGAGCCAGAAGGGATATCAGCAAAGCAAGTCTTTAAACAGGAACGCAGGAGATTGTCTCTGTGATGTTGACCAAGGCGAAGGCAGAGATCATCTGGACCGGACGGCTTAAGTAGACAGGACTGACGAGCAGGATATCATCATCAGCTGAGTAACTGTGGAGAGAGATGGGAGCTGGCAAATAGCCGGCAGCTGAGCGGCCAGCTTAGAGGAGGAAGGGCTGAGCCCAGCCCTGACAGGTAGTCAATTGTTGCTGGGAGCGATCTACTGTTGAGGAGGGGTCTATTGTTGCTGGCTGCTGGAAGGTCTATTAATGCTGGCTTCTGGGGGATTTCTTGTTGCTGGTGGGGTCTATTTTTCCTGGGGTGGATTTTTTGTTGTGAGGCAATATTTTGTTGCAAGTGGTCCATTATTGTTGGGGGTGTCTACTATTGGGGGGGGGGATCTATTTTTGCTTGGGGGGGCTATTGTTGCTGGCTGCAAGGGATCCATTTTACTGCTTTTCTTATTATGATTACCAAATTCCTTACAGATTACTTAGCACCACAAAATTATACTTCATTGTTTTATCTAAAAGGGGCGGTACTGGGAGGTGGGTATGGGATGGAAACAAGGAATGGTGCTCAGAGGTGGGTAGGGGGTGGAGACAAGGGGTGACTTGGGAGAGGGGAGTTCCTGCACCTATTCTCTGAGAAAAAAAGCCATATATATATATGGTTAGAAAGGGAAAAGAGTTTACATTTGAAAACATGATTGATCTACCTGATTACTGTATATTAGTGAATTTGAGGTGCTATAACCAGGGCTTTTTTTCTCAGAGACCAGGTACAGGTACTTCCTCCTTCCAAGACACATTTTGTCTCCACCCCCTACCCACCTCCGAGCACCGTCCCTTGGCTCCACCCCCTACCCACCTCCCAGTATCACCCCTTTTAGAGAATAAAGGTCCAAGTATCATTTTGTGGTGATAAGTAATTTTTATGAAGAAATTCAATTTTTTTTTTAATTGGATATGTTTTACAGCAGAGAGTAAAAAATAGTGTTTTTTTTTTTCAAAATTGACGGTCTTTTTTGTTGATAGCGCAAAAAATAAAAACCGCAGAGGTGATCAGATACCCCCAAAAGAAAGCTCTATTTGTGGGGAAAAAAGGACGCCAATTTTATTTGGGTACAGCTTCGTACGACCGCGCAATTGTCAGTTAAAGAAACGCAGTGCCGTATCACAAAAAATTGCCTGATCTTGAGGGGGGGGTAAATCTTCCGTAGGTCAAGTAGTTAGCCACCTTTTCTCATGATATTGAAATTTGATTTATGATATTTGCGGATGTACTTTATTGAAGCACATTTTCTTTTTGTTCATGTTGGCATTTACCGTATATACTCGAGTATAAGCCGACCCGAATATAAGCCGAAGCACCTAATTTTACCACAAAAAACCGGGAAAACTTATGGACTCGAGTATAAGACGAGGGTGAGAAATGCGCAGCTACTGTAAGTGGAAAAGAGGGTCAACAATGCCCATTTGCAGCCTCACTGTGCTCATTTGCAGCCTCACTGTGCCCATTTGCAGCCATAGGTCCCCTGAACTTCAAACTCGGTAGTTAAGGGTTCCTAGATGCCCCCTAGCTGCAGCCAAAATTTGGGGTCTCTGAACCCAAAGGGTCCCGAAATGACCTTGCTGCAGATGGACACAGTTGACTGACTTTGGGGCCACTTGGGGCTAGGAACCCCAAATTTGGTGTGCAAACCCAGTGGAACTAGCACTACAACATATCCACAGCTGGGGTTCCTAGCACCAAGTGGCCCCGAGATACGGGGCCCCAAAGTCAGTTTGGAAAATGTCAAGCACTTTTCTGCAGCAGAGAGTGACATTTTCCGAACCGACTTTGGGGCCCCATATTTCAGGGCCACTTGGTGCTAGGAACCCCAGTTTTGGATCTGTTGTAGTGCTAGTTCCACTGGGTTTGCACACCAAATTTGGTTTCTAGCACCAAGTGGCCCCAAGATAGGGGGCCCCAAAGTCGGTTGGAAAAATGTCATTCTCTGCTGCAGAAAAGTGCTTGACTCGAGTATAAGTCGAGGGGGGCATTTTCAGCACAAAAAATGTGCTGAAAAACTCGGCTTATACTCGAATATATACGGGAAATCTCATTTAATTATTTTTTTTGTTATATTACAGCGCTACCCTTTTTTTATACACTATACTTTTACAAAATACTTATAAATGTAAATAAACTTTGCTTTACATTATTATTATCCCTTTCATGCCTAAGCCCATTTCTGACATTTGTTGCTTACAAGTTAAAAATTTGTATTTTTTGCTAGAAAATTACTTAGAACCCCCAAAACATTCTATCTATCTATCTATCTATCTATCTATCTATCTATCTATCTATCTATCTATCTATCTATCTATCTATCTATCTATCTATCTATCTATCTATCTATCTATCTATCTATCTATCTATCTATCTATCTATCTATCTATCTATCTATCTATCGTGCAGTTGCTACCACCTATTTGAATACAGGTTTATGACCCTAAAAGATCTAGGGTATCTACCCAACAGGCATTATCAGGTGTTAGGAGCCAGGGCATGGTTGTAGTTGATTCAGTCGCCAGTTTTCTCTATGAGGTTTCTTTCCTCCAATTATGTGATTCTGAACTCACCCCAGGCAGGCCTTTACAGTGACATGCTATGGTCTCATGATTAACAAGATTATTAGCCTGCACCAAACTACTGATGAAGCGGCATGTTCTATCTATCTATATCTATATATATATATATATATATATTTTTTTTTTTTAGCAGAGACCCTAGAGAATAAAATGGTGATTGTTGCAATATTTTATGTCACACGGTATTTGCGCAGCGGTCTTTCAAACACACTTTTTTGGGAAAAAAGACACTTTCAGGAGTTAAAAAAAATAACCAGTAAAGTTAGTCCAATTTTTTTTGTAAAATGTGAAATATGATGTTATGCCGAGTAAATAGATACCTAACATGTCATGATTTGAAATTGCGCATGCTCGTGGAATGGCGACAAACTACAGTACTTAAAAATCCCCATAGGCGACGCTTTAAAAAAAAATGTAACGGTTACCAGTTTAGAGTTACAGAGGAGTTCTTTTACTAGAATTATTGCTCTCGCTCTGGCGATCGTGGCGATACCTCACATGTGTGATTTAAACAGCGTTTACATATGCGGGCGTGACTTATGTGTGCGTTTTATTTGCTGCGCGAGCTCGCGGGATCGGGGGGCGCTTTAAAATTATAATTTTTTTCTTATTTTTTTATTTACGTCCGCTCCCGCTCCTTTGGGATAAGAGCCGAGCGTCTTTTAGCCGCATTCGTTGTTATCCCTAAGGGGCCGGCCGCCCGCTCTAAAAAAAGGTACCGGGGTGTTGCCTGCAGCTGCAGATCACTCCGGTATAACCCCTTAAAGCCGAGGCTGCCTATGTGCGTGCGCATGGTCGGCACTAAGGGGATAATATATTGATTTCATAAGCAATGAAAGAAACCTCTTTAACCACTTCAGCTCCCGTTTTACCCCCCTTCATGACCAGGGCCATTTTTTGCGTTTTTTTTTTCAATCTCTCCAAAAATGTTAATTTGTTCCCGGAAATTGTTTCCCCATGGCTTAAAAATTTTCGAAAATTTGACGTTTCTACTCTGGACCGGCTTCCCCATAGAGACAATGGTGGGCTATGCCTGTGAGTGTGTCTATGGGGGTGTTTGACCATTCTTCCAGAACCTCATTTGTGAGGCAGGTCCAAATCATTTGGTGGGGGAAGGGGGGATTATAGTGTGGGGGGTTGTTTTTCAGGGGTTGGGTTTGGTCCCTTAGTTCCAGTGATGGAAACTCTTAATTTTCATTGAAATCCTTGCGTCTGGTGCCCTGCATGTAGATTAGTGGCCGGGCTCATGGAACGGGGGGGGGGGGGCGCCCCCTAATGAGCGGACTGCCATTGCTGTAAAGGCTTATAAAGTGTTGCCTATGGAGATTTTTAGGTTGTTGGCACTGTTCCATGAGCATACACAATTTTAATTTTAACTTAAGGACCGGAAGATTTTCCCCCCTTAATGACCAGGCCATTTTTTGCGATTCGGCACTGCGTCGCTTTACAGTAACTGACAATTGCGCTGTCGTGCGACGTTGTACACTAAACAAAATTGACGTCCTTTTTTTTCCCCAGAAATAGAGGGGTTTTTTTGGTGGAATTTGATCGTTTTTTATTTTTTGCGTTATAAACAAAGACTGAGAATTTTGAAAAAAATACATCTTTTTTACTTTTTGCTATAATACATATCCAAAAAAAATGTATAAAAAAACAAATGTATTCATCAGTTTGGGCCGATATGTATTCTTCTACATATTTTTGGTAAAAAAAAAAAAAAAAAAATCGCAATAAACGTATATTGATTGGTTTGCGCAAAAGTTATCATGTCTACAAACTATGGGATAGATTTAGTGACTTTTATTTATTTTGTATTGTTTTTACCGGTAATGGCGGCGATCTGCGATTTTTAGCGGGACAGCGACATTTCGGTGGACAAATCTGACCCCAAATGTCACTTTTTGGGGACCAGTGACATTATCACATTGATCAGTGCTATAAAAATGCACTGATCAATGCAAAAATGGCACTGACAGGGAAGGGGTTAACACTAGGGGGGGCGATCAGGGGCTTAACTGGGTGTGTTCTAACTGTAGGGGGGATGGGACATGACAGAGATCACAGCTCCCGATCACTGGGAACAGTCAATCTCTGTCACGTTCCCTGTCAGAATGGGGATCCGCCTTGTTTACAAAGGCAGATCCCCGTTCTGCCTCTGTACTAGGCGATCACGTTTTGCCGGCAGACATCGAGTCCACCCGACCCGGGGGCACGTGCCCGCAACTGCGCCTGCACTAGCCGCCTTACAGCCACAGCGATTTGCGCAGTAGAGCCAACCCGTCACCGTATGATGACGGCAGCTGGTCGGCAACTAGTTAAAGTGTGATATCTTAACATCAACTTTTATGTTTTACAAAAAAATTGGGAATAATATTGTGTTTGTATTCGCTAAAACTCATTAAACTGTATTTTTTTCAAAAAATTTGTGTGACATAGAAAGTGACAACAACTACCATTTTATTGTCCAGGGTCTCTGCTTAAAAAAAATTAATGTTTGGGGGTTCTAAGTAATATTCTAGCAAAAAAAAAAAATGCTGATATTTCCATGTATGAGAGAGATGTTGGAATTTCTCTGATCTGGAACTGGTTAAACTGGTGTCTGTTTCTTTAAGACCCAGTAATATTTCTGGTATCCATAAACAAAAAAATGTTGCGCTGAAACTTTCAAAATAACAAAAATGTCCAAACTGTACTAAACGGTCCAAGTGACAAAATATGATGCAAAACACTTTGGATATTGGTTCAAGTGTTTAAGTGCTTGTATGTAGATATTCCAAATAAATCCTCCACCTTGTGACCTCCCCGACATTGAGATATGGATGTTCCCCTTACCGCAACAGGTGGACCCTCTATTATTGAAGGTCAGAAGCGCAATAGGAATTGGCAACTGTGGCGTGTCCCGGGGTCCTTCTGTGCAGATGATGTCTGTCTCTCCAGCTGTCTGTCCCACACTTTGAAATAATCCGTCCAAGCACCCAGCAGCATGGGCGTCCACAGGTAGGGGCAAGGGGGGCAAGTGCCCCCCCTGGAATCAGGGATCGGATCAGGAGTTCCCCACTCGGTCTTTATCCTAGCGCAGGCGGCTGGCCCTGCTCGCACCTCTTCACAGTTTAGCAGGGCCAGTGACAGCTGGTGCGAGGAGCAGCACAGCGAAGGCCTCAAGGGGTGGGCAGGACGACATAACCCGGTCTACATAGTGTGAGCAAGCGGCCCAGGAGACGGAAGCCACGGGAAAGGAGAGCAGCAAGACGCCGGGAACAGCGGGCACAACGTCCCCGGCGCCTCCCAGAGCCTGGAACCCCAGGAACCATTAAACCTCCTCACTGCTCCCAGATCTGGAGGACAGACTGACCGGGGGTTCAGAGAACAAGGACGGGCAGGAAATGCAAGCAGCTACGGACCACTCCATGTCACATCATAAATCCGATGGAAGGAACAGAGCACCTCCTGTCCTCACCCAGAATGAAAACGGGTCTTGCCAGCTGCTGGCCATCATAGACATCCTACTGGCATGCAAGGTACCATACTGAGCATTACACACACCACTGGGACCTAGGGGCACTTGAGGGACTGCAGACAGGGCTAGGGGGTCCCTCTTTCTGATGCCCATCATCCCTCTCTGTCACCCCCTCTCTCTTACCCCTCTGTCTTTTTCACCCCCCTCTCTCTCTCTGTCACCCCTCTGTCTTTTTCACCCCCTTTTTCTCTGTCACCCCCCTGTTTCTCTTTGTCACACCCTACATGTATGCAGTCTCTTAGAGTCTCTTGTGCCATGTATGCAGTTTCTGACAGTCTCTTGGGCCATGTATACAGTCTCTGACAGTCTCTTGGGCCATGTATACAGTCTCTGACAGTCTCTTGGGCCATGTCCGCAGTCTGACAGTCTCTTGGGCCGTGTATACTGTCTCTGACAGTCTCTTGGGCCATGTATACAGTCTCTGACAGTCTCTTGGGCCATGTCTGCAGTCTCTGACCATCTCCTGTACTACGTCTGCAGTCTCTGACCGTGATAATGTGATAATGACATTGTCGAAGGGTCAGAGCATAGGTGACCTTAAAATGATGCCCCCCCTGAAAAAAGTTCTGCGGACGCCCATGCCCAGCAGTACTCCAAAAATACGCAGAGGGTTTCAGATGGTGTAAAACCAAGTGAGATGACTCCATGCGTCCCTTTCCCAGTATATCTAGTCAAAAAAGGAATTCCATTTGCATGAGGAAGTTAGAGCATGGCACTTTGAATTGAAGAGCATCGAAAAAAGAGCAAAAAAAACCCACAAACATCAAAACTCTCATGTCCACCCATTGGAAGGTTCACTAGAGACTTGAACCAGACAAAACTAAAGTGGCCAGTTGGGCTTAAGCAGTACGGCTAAAAGGCAGCACATAAACAGCAGCAAACAACAAACAACTCCCTGTTGGAAAGCTCCATTCTTCTTGGGAAGTAGTTTCCCACCGAACAGTGACTTGGCTGGTTACATCAACTGCCTAGATTGATGACATCATAGAGGTGACAATTATAAGTGTGGATCCAGGTGGACTTACCTTCAGGCTGGGTTTACATATATGCAGCGATTCAGGTGCAAATTTTTACCTAAAACCTTACCTGGACTGGACTGAAAAACTCCCAGGACTCTTTTTTTAAAAGCGCACCGTGGCCACCCCGCACATGTGTGAACCGACTTCTTTCAGATTTCACATGTTATGTGAATTGGATGTGGTTCAAAATGCATCCTATTCGCATATATGTGGCAGAGCCTCATGCTTGACAGATGTAGTATTAGTCAACAGAACTTGGAAAATCCCCATCCCAGTGAGGCTGCAGAGGCTTGGCAAGGTGCTGCTTGACCATTCCCCAGTCTCTGGTACTGAGGAAGTGTTACGTGTCCTTAGTTCAGGATCTGCCAATGAAGACAATACTTTGGGGACAAAGCTGAGTGTATAGGCCTATAGCAGCGGCGGCCGCTCCATTAGGGGCACAGGGGCCCCCTATCCATGGGTCCAGCACCCTAATCTATGTGCAGGGCACCGGACGATTGGATTCCAATGCAGGAATTTTTTTTTTGAAGCACATAATTAGAGCCAGAGACTCTAATTGACTTAAAAAAAAGGGTGGGCTCAGGGTGCAGAGCGAAGCCCACCCAGTTCTGTGACAATAGCCAGTAAATATTCACTATTGTCACAATGATTCTGACTCCCGGCCAATCAGGAAGCGGGTCCTGACACCCATTTCCCGGTTATCCAAAAGGAGAACCTACCCTATTGGTCGAGGGAGGAGGTGAGGACACCGCTGTGATGTCGAGGAGGAGACGCAGGGGATGCTGGCCGCCCATCGCCTGGAGGGAAGCATTGCCCAGGGTAAGTGTTGCAGGTGACTAACCGACTGGGGGGGTGTGTGGGTGACCCAACCGCGAAGGGGGGGTGGCTGTGCACCAAAATAATATACCACCGGCCGCCACTGGCCTATAGGTATTAGTGTCAAACTCTGGGCTACAGGGCAGTGGATGGTATCAGTAGGGCAGTGGATGGTGTAAATAGAACAGTGGGGGATGTCAGTAGGGCAGTGGGCAGTGTCAGTAGAGCAGTGGACGGTGTCAGTAGGGCAGTGGACGGTGTCAATAGGGCAGTGGACGGTGTCAGTAGAGCAGTGGACGGTGTCAGTAGGGCAGCGGACGGTGTCAGTAGGGCAGAGGACGGTGTTAGTAGAGCAGTGGACAGTGTCAGTAGAGCAGTGGATGGTGTCAGTAAGGCAGTGGACAGTGTCAGTAGAGCAGTGGACGGTGTCAGTATAGCAGTGGACGGTGTCAGTAGGGCAGTGAACAGTGTCAGTAGAGCAGTGGACAGTGTCAGTAGAGAAGTGGACGGTGTCAGTAGGGCAGTGGATGGTGTAAGTAGGGCAGTGGACGGTGTCAGTAGAGCAGTGGGCGGTTTCACTAGAGCAGTGGGCGGTGTCAGTAGAGCAGTGGACGGTGTCAGTAGGGCAGTGGATGGGGTCAGTAGAGCAGTGGACAGTGTCAGTAGGGCAGTGGAGGGTGTCAGTAGAGCAGTGGACGGTGTCAGTAGAGCAGTGGACGGTTTTAGTAGGGCAGTGGAAGGTGTCAGTAGAGCAGTGAACGGTTTCAGTAGAGCAGTGGACGGTGTCAGTAGAGCAGTGGATGGGGTCAGTAGAGCAGTGGACAGTGTCAGTAGGGTGGTGGAGGGTGTCAGTAGAGCAGTGGACGGTGTCAGTAGAGCAGTGGACGGTGTCAGTAGAGCAGTGGACGCTTTTAGTAGGGCAGTGGACAGTGTCAGTAGAGCAGTGAACGGTTTCAGTAGAGCAGTGGAAAATGTCAGTAGAGCAGTGGACGGTGTCAGTAGAAAAGTGGACGGTGTCAGTAGAGCAGTGGACGTTGTCAGTAGAGCAGTGGACGGTGTCAGTAGGGCAGTGGACGGTGTCAGTAGAGCAGTGGACTGTGTCAGTAGAGCAGTGGACGATGTCGGTAGGGCAGTGAACGGTGTTGATAGGACAGTGGATGGTGTCCGTAGAGCAGTGGACGGTGTCAGTAGAGCAGTGGACGGTGTCAGTAGAGCAGTGGACGGTGTCGGTAGGGCAGTGGACGGTGTCAGTAGGGCAGTGGGCGGCGTCAGTAGAGCAGTGGACGGTGTCGGTAGGGCAGTGGACGGTGTCAGTAGGGCAGTGGACGGTGTCGGTAGAGCAGTGGACAGTGTTAGTAGAGCAGTGGACAGTGGTGTCGGTAGAGCAGTGAATGGTGTCGGTAGAGCAGTGGACGGTGTCGGTAGGGCAGTGGACGGTGTCAGTAGAGCAGTGGATGGTGTCAGTAGAGCAGTGGACGGTGTTAGTAGAGCAGTGGACGGTGTCAGTAGAGCAGTGGACGGTGTCAGTAGGGCAGTGGACGGTGTCAGTAGAGCAGTGGATGGTGTCAGTAGAGCAGTGGACGGTGTTAGTAGAGCAGTGGACGGTGTCAGTAGAGCAGTGGACGGAGTCAGTAGAGCAGTGGACGGTGTCAGTAGAGCAGTGGACGGGGTTAGCAGGGTAGTGGACGGTGTCAGTAGGGCAGTGGACGGTGTCAGTAGAGCAGTGGACGGGGTTAGCAGGGTAGTGGACGGTGTCAGTAGGGCAGTGGACGGTGTCAGTAGAGCAGTGGATGGTGTCAGTAGAGCAGTGGACGGTGTTAGTAGAGCAGTGGACGGTGTCAGTAGAGCAGTGGACGGTGTCAGTAGGGCAGTGGACGGTGTCAGTAGAGCAGTGGATGGTGTCAGTAGAGCAGTGGACGGTGTTAGTAGAGCAGTGGACGGTGTCAGTAGAGCAGTGGACGGTGTCAGTAGGGCAGTGGACGGTGTCAGTAGAGCAGTGGATGGTGTCAGTAGAGCAGTGGACGGTGTTAGTAGAGCAGTGGACGGTGTCAGTAGAGCAGTGGACGGAGTCAGTAGAGCAGTGGACGGTGTCAGTAGAGCAGTGGACGGGGTTAGCAGGGTAGTGGACGGTGTCAGTAGGGCAGTGGACGGTGTCAGTAGAGCAGTGGACGGTGTCAGCAGAGCAGTGGACGGTGTTAGTAGAGCAGTGGACGGTGTCAGTAGAGCAGTGGACGGTGTCAGTAGGGCAGTGGACAGGGTTAGTAGGGTAGAGGACGGTGTCAGTAGGGCAGTGGATGGTGTTAGTAGGGCAGTGGACGGTGTCAGTAAAGCAGTGGACGGTGTCAGTAGAGCAGTGGACGGTGTCGGTAGAGCAGTGGGCGGTGTTATTAGAGCAGTGGACGGTGTTAGTAGGGCAGTGGAAGGTGTCAGTAGAGCAGTGGATGGTGTCAGTAGAGCAGTGGACGGTGTCAGTAGAGCAGTGGACGGTGTTAGTAGGGCAGTGGACGGTGATAGTAGGGCAGTGGATGGTGTCAGTAGAGCAGTGGACGGTGTTATTAGAGCAGTGGACGGTGTTAGTAGGGCAGTGGAAGGTGTCAGTAGAGCAGTGGATGGTGTCAGCAGAGCAGTGGACGGTGTCAGTAGAGCAGTGGACGGTGTTAGTAGGGCAGTGGACGGTGTTAGTAGGGCAGTGGATGTTGTCAGTAGAGCAGTGGACGGTGTCGGTAGGGCAGTGGACGGTGTCAGTAGAGCAGTGGATGGTGTCAGTAGAGCAGTGGATGGTGGTGTGACATCTTCCCATCAACTCTGACCAGCTTCCCTGTCCCTGCTGAAGAAAAGCATCCCCACAACATGATGCTGCCACCACCATGTTTCACGGTGGGGATAGTGTGTTCAGGGTGATGTGCAGTGTTCGTTTTCAGCCACACAAAGCATTTTGCTTTTAGGCAAAAAAGTTAAATTTCGGTCTTATCTGACCAGAGCACCTTCTTCCACATGTTTGCTGTGTCCCCCACATGGCATCTCGGAGACTGCAAACAGGACTTCTAATGGCTTTCTTTCACCAATGGCTTTCTTCTTGTCACTCTTCCATAAAGACCAGATTTGTGGAGGGCACAACTAAGGCCCCTTTTACATGGGCGGACCGTATGTCCGTTTTTCATCCATCCGTCTTTGGATGAAAAACGGACATACATGTATCCCTATGGGATAGCGGATGTCAGCGGATGAACACGACATCAGTCTCATGTGTATAAAAAACCTGTAAAACCATGCGCTTACTCCAAAAAATTTGTGTATGTAAGCAGCTACCACAACAAATAGAAATTTTGCTATAAATCATATAAAACCAAGTGTAGCGCTAATAAGTGAGAAAAAATTGTACATATTACGATAACACATGCAGTAATAAAAATAAAGAATAAGTGTTGTGTATTAATGAAAGTTCGTGCATGAAAGGTCCATCATATTAAAAAACCCTTAAGGTCATCATATGTGATGGCGAGATAAAAAAATAATAAAAAAAGTCCAGAACTAAATAAACAAGTACAGTAAACATAGATATTGCAATGGTGATGAACTCCAAGATATATGATCGTGGAAACTCTCGAATACAATCCAATAAGTGCTGATAGACACTTGTGCAGAACCACCACTCGAATGACTGGAGGCTTACCAGAAAGTTGGAACCCACAGAGCATACGCTATATGGGTCAAACAGGCTTAGGTTGCTCTCTGGCAATGGAGGTAGAATACCAAGGGCTGATGGATGGTGAGATCATAGCGGTGCTATCCCAAAGCAGTCTTCTCCGTATGGAAGCTCAGACATCAACGAACTTTAAAATTTCAGATCCACACTAAGACGCCTGGGGAACGGGCAGCGCAGTGACTCACCACCATAAATAGGAAACCAAGCCCTCATTCTGAGTCACAAGCATCTAGGCGCCATATTGAATATGGGAAAAAGTTCCCTTACTTTGGGCAAAGATATATTGATTATATAACGCCACGTATACCATTATTTAAAACCGAATAAAAGAAAAGAAAAAACCGCAATGAATCAGCCAGTTAATCTTATTAAATGTACCCTGAAAATTTATAATAGTAACCGTATCTTAACCCTAAATAAGCCAGAAAATTATGTAAATCGCGTGTAAACATGGAGAAGTAACCTCCATGTGAATATGAACATAATAATTACAAATATCATGTATAATAATAACAAATATATACCAAATGGTATATGTAAAATACTGTGTGTATTAATAAACAAACAGTGATAAATGTGAGAATAAATACCAAGTGGTGTTTTGTGTCAAAAAATATACTGTGTGTATTAATAAGTATGGAAATGTACCATAAAAAGTGGAAATATATATATAAAAATATATATAGGAATGAACGGCAATTAATGTAAAGAAGCCATTCATTATGTGTAAATAAAAAGTGCTACGTGCCCTACTCAATAAATAAATTGTACCTCAACTTAATTAGTATACAATATCTCAAAAATTTCAGGTTTAATTGGCATAATTTGGCAATATATGCATTACAAATTATAATATGATATAAAATCTATTAAATTCATATTTGGAGGGGATTGACCCTATGGTGGACGTCTCATACTCATGTCTCAGAACCAGTTCACAGACAAATTTTATTTCCAAAAAATCCCTTAAAAATCAGATAAAAATTATATCAAATCAATTATGAATTATCAATAAAAGCGTTGACATCAGTGTCAATATTCAACCCATAAGGGGCATAAGTCCTCAATCTGTGGATCCAGGTCATCTCCAATTTGGATATTTCTCTCACTACTAAGCTCCCTCTCCAGTGGGGGCTGAACTTATCTATACCCCAAAAAATTGTCTTAGAGGGGTCCCTATTGTGTACAAATAAATAGTGCTTAGATACAGAGTGGTTCCTGAACCCATTTTTAATGTTAGTGATATGTTCGCTGAGGCGGACCTGAAGAGGCCGTTTGGTTCTGCCTACATATTGCAGGCCACACGGGCACTGTAACATGTACACAACTCCCTCTGTAGCACAAGTGATGAAGGGTTTTATCTCATATGATTTCTGTGTGCTAGTAGAGGTAAACGTTGTAGTCCGTCTATGAGGACAAGCACTGAATGAACAGACTCTGCATCGTCTGCATTGATAAAATCCTGTTAAATGATTAAAAAAACTGGGTTTTGAAATCGGTGGATTTAAAACATTTGGGGCTAACCGATTACGCAACGATGGTACACCTCTAA
Organism: Aquarana catesbeiana; assembly: GCA_037953035.1. NCBI lineage: Eukaryota > Metazoa > Chordata > Amphibia > Anura > Ranidae > Aquarana > Aquarana catesbeiana. The sequence goes on from JBBHAA010001838.1 coordinate 719,928, forward strand.
AAACAACCCGAGGTTTCTCTGGTAGCACCTTGTTAAGCACCACATCACTACGTACAACATGCCAATGTTTATATATTAAGTTCTTAATAGTGCAGTGCTGCAAGGAATATGTGGTCAAAAAAGGGACACCAAGGGAAAGGTCCTCATTAATACGTGGTGTTCTTTCAACCAACAAATCCTCCCTATTAACTTCTTTAATGGTATCAAGGGTCATATTTAGGGATTCCTTTGAATACCCCTTTTCCAAAAAACTATCAGTAAGGACCTTCGCCTGTACTAAAAAATCAGTTTGACTGGAACAGTTCCTTTTGAGCCGAAGATATTGGCTCTTCGGAACTGACTCCAGCCAAGGACCATGATGGCAACTATCCACAGGTATAAACGAATTTCTGTCAGTTTCCTTGGAAAAAAAGATCAAAGGATTAAGAAAATAAAAAAATATAATAGGGACTTATCTGATTATCATGGGAATGTTGTTTTTGATTGGCAAAAAAAACTTCTTGAGGAGGCAGCCAAACAGAGCAGCAATGAGATGGATATTTCAGTTGCTGCGCAGGCCCCTAATAATGGTGTAGGTTTACCGGGTGCACCATCCGCTGCTCCCTATCTAAATAAGCGGGGTATGCCCCACGTTAAACCCCAAAGGATTGGGGGGAATGACTACCCCTATCAATCACCCCGTAGAGGAAATGGAGGTATCAGGGGAGGTTCCTCCTCTCGAGGACAGTTGCAATCAAGCGGTCCTCCTAGACCCCCACAACCCCTCAATTATGACCCTAGATCCTATCAACAGGGTCCTATATCTAATACTAGGGCACCCCCCTTTAGAGGAAGAGGTTGGGGGCCCTATTATAACCAATGAGGTAGGGGTCACAATATGGATTATCCAGAGTCTTGGAAACCCGGACCTAATGGGTATTCAGGATACCAATCACCGGGTTTTGGGTATTCAAGTTTTGAACCAGAATGGGAAACCAATATCCCAACATCTAACAGTTTTTTCCCACTTACTGATAGGGATGGACCTGATGGTGGTTTTCCTTCAGATTACCCTCAGTTTTACCACCCTGGTGGAGGAACTACCCCCACTCCTCCTTATAAATCTTCCAATGGGCCCATCCCCCTTAAAGGAGCATCTGCCCCTATAGATCAGACCAGCTGGGGTTTTCACAAACCCAGCCAAGGTATCAAAAGGCAGGGCGAAAGAGGAGAGGAGTCAGAGGGGGGAGGCGGGTACGAGCAGTTAAAAAAACCAAAGAAGTAACAGGGAAGGGGATTTTCAATCTTAGTTCTAAAACGTTAACTGATTCGGAGAAGGCTATCCTTGACAAAGGTCTGAAATTTGTCCCGCCTACTAAGCTCGACAAATTCCAGACATACATGGATATCCATAAATTTGTAAGGAAATTGAATTTAAAACGCTATATGGCTAACAATCCCTTTGGGAACAATGTGGTGGGGGAAACGGAAATTGTTCATTCAGGGCTATCTAACGCCTCACTATTTAATCCCCCCTGGTACATTGGCACCCGCATTGCGAGTTTTTAGGGACATTGTGCTTAAGGATTTAGATCTTTTAGAAGTTAAGAAAGCCAGATTAAACAAGACCTTACAGGAAGGCCTCGATTCCCTTTGTCATGACAAGTATTTGGTTATAAGGCCTGCGGACAAGGGGGGAGGGATTGTCATTTTAGACCGACAAGATTATATGACAGAGATGTATAGAATCTTAAATGACCATAATACTTACACAGTGCTGCCCTCAGATCCCAAAAAAAAAAATGGGAATTACAGGTAATTATTAATAGGGGGTGTCGGTTGGGCATTCTCAATAAAAAGGAGAGCTTATATTTGGTCCCCAGAGCCCCATGCACACCCATTTACTATCTACCAAAAATTCATAAGAGCCTTGTCTGTTCCCCGGGACGCCCAATTGTTAGTGGTATAGATTTATTTACATCCCGGGTGGGCAGATATATAGATTTTTATTTACAGCCCCTTGTACATAGGTTACCCTCATACGTTAAAGACTCTAGGCATGTCATTCAGTTACTTTCTGGAATCAGAGTCAAAGCTGGAATGTGGTTAGTCACCGCAGATGTGACATCTTTATATACCATGATCCCTCATGTGTTAGGTTTGGGGCAGTTAAACATTTTTTGGATAGGGATTCTGGCCTCCCACATAGCCAGGTGATGTTTTTGATGGATTTATTGGAATACGCCGCCTCCCACAATTATTTTTGGTTCAACAATAATTTTTCAGACAAGACATGGGTGTTGCTATGGGGGCCAAGTATGCCCCTAGCAAATCTTTTTTTGGGCAAATGGGAGGAGAATGTCATCTGTGCTCGCGATGTACCTCAGGTCACCCTGTGGGCGAGGTACATAGATGACATCCTCCTCCTATGGGATGGTGAACAGGTGGCCCTACAGGAGTTTTTGTCTTCCCTTAATGGCAACCAGAGAGGTATACGTTTGAATTATGAGATGAGTCAAACTGACATTAATTTCCTTGATTTAAAGATTTCTGTTAGTGGGGATAGGGTGATCACGTCCACTTTTTTCAAGGAAACTGACAGAAATTAGTTTATACTGTGGATAGTTGCCATCATGGTCCCTGGCTGGAGTCAGTTCCGAAGAGCCAATATCTTCGGCTCAAAAGGAACTGTTCCAGTCAAACTGATTTTTTAGTACAGGCGAAGGTCCTTACTGATAGTTTTTTGGAAAAGGGGTATTCAAAGGAATCCCTAAATATGACCCTTGATACCATTAAAGAAGTTAATAGGGAGGATTTGTTGGTTGAAAGAACACCACGTATTAATGAGGACCTTTCCCTTGGTGTCCCTTTTTTGACCACATATTCCTTGCAGCACAGCACTATTAAGAACTTAATATATAAACATTGGCATGTTGTACGTAGTGATGTGGTGCTTAACAAGGTGCTACCAGAGAAACCTCTGGTTGTTTTTAGAGGTGTACCATCGTTGCGTAATCGGTTAGCCCCAAATGTTTTAAATCCACCGATTTCAAAACCCAGTTTTTTTAATAATTTAACAGGATTTTATCAATGCAGACGATGCAGAGTCTGTTCATTCAGTGCTTGTCCTCATAGACGGACCACAACCTTTACCTCTACTAGCACACAGAAATCATATGAGATAAAACCCTTCATCACTTGTGCTACAGAGGGAGTTGTGTACATGTTACAGTGCCCGTGTGGCCTGCAATATGTAGGCAGAACCAAACGGCCTCTTCAGGTTCGCCTCAACGAACATATCACTAACATTAAAAATGGGTTCAGAAACCACTCTGTATCTAAGCACTATTTATTTGTACACAATAGGGACCCCTCTAAGACAATTTTTTGGGGTATAGATAAGTTCAGCCCCCACTGGAGAGGGAGCTTATTAGTGAGAGAAATATCCAAATTGGAGATGACCTGGATCCACAGATTGAGGACTTATGCACCTTATGGTTTGAATATTGACACTGATGTCAACGCTTTTATTGATAATTCATAATTGATTTGATATAATTTTTAACTGATTTTTAAGGGATTTTTTGGAAATAGAATTTGTCTGTGGACTGGTTCTGAGACATGAGTATGAGACGTCCACCATAGGGTCAATCCCCTCCAAATATGAATTCAATAGATTTTATATCATATTATAATTTGTAAGGCATATATTGCCAAATTATGCCAATTAAACCTGAAATTTTTGAGATATTGTATACTAATTAAGTTGAGGAACAATTTATTTATTGAGTAGGGCACGTAGCACTTTTTATTTACACATAATGAATGGCTTCATTACATTAATTGCCGTTCATTCCTATATATATTTTTATATATATATTTCCACTTTTTATGGTACATTTCCATACTTATTAATACACACAGTATATATTTTTACACAAAACACCACTTGGTATTTATTCTCACATTTATCACTGCTTGTTTATTAATACACACAGTATTTTACATATGATACCATTTGATATTTATTTGTTATTATTATACATGATATTTGTAATTATTATGTTCACATTCACATGGAGGTTACTTCTCCATGTTTACACGCGATTTATATAATTTTCTGGCTTATATAGGGTTAAGATATGGTTACTATTATAAATTTTCAGGGTACATTTAACAAGATTAACTGGCTGATTCATTGCAGTTTTTTCTTTTCTTTTATTCGGTTTTAAATAATGGTATACGTGGCGTTATATAATCAATATATCTTTGCCCGAAGTAAGGGAACTTTTTCCCATATTCAATATGGCGCCTAGATGCTTGTGACTCAGAACGAGGCTTGGTTCCCTATTTATGGTGGTGAGTCACTGCGCTGCCCGTTCCCCATTGACAACGTCAGATGATGACGAAACGCATCTGGGAAGGCACGCATTGATGTCACCACACCATCAGAGTAGGAGAACGGGCTCCGCTTTTCTTGTATATGCCGCCGGCTTTTGTATGCGCGACATCGCTGTTTTAACTGTAAGTGACTACTTGTTTTTTAATAAATGTTTGGAAGATATCATACTCTGGCCAGTCTTCTTCTCTTCTGGGCTACCTGGGCTTTCTATTGAGTACGTGGATACGTGGATACCGGAAGTGGGCCTTAGAGATTGATCCCCTGCCATCTGAACACTGTGATCATCAGCAAGCTTAGAGGCCTTGGCTGGGCTATAGCCATCTGCCTTTTTAAGCTTGCCGTCTGGTAAACTCAATCAACAGCTACGGTGGTTGGGCACACTGCTTGTATATGCACACTGTGGTGTTATTATTATTTTTCATGTTCCCAATGGACATTTTGTTTTCCCTGATGTCAACCATTATGGACTTCGTTTTTTAGCGCAGCTTCCCCCATTCCTTAGACTTTTTGGTGTTATCGCACTGTATGCTGCTGCTTTTTGCCATTGTTCTGTTAGCGCGGTATTTCTACATTCCTATACTGTATATAGAATTATTGGTTTATATGCCCTTTACTCATGATCAAGCATAGTTCTGGTTTTATTAACAAATATTATATTATTTGGTCATTTAGCACTATTGAAATGATTATACCGAAAATACAGAGATAAGGGCATTCATGGCAGGATCACCAGGAATCCTTTCAATGTGAGTGGCACATTTTAAAGTTTTTGGAAATTATATTTGGAATAAAATTAACATGTTAGAGCATATATGAAAGTTTATCAACTGGGTTAATAGCCACATTAACCACTTCAAGCCCGGCCTATAGCAGAATGACGGCCGGGAGGTGGTTCCGTTTTCCTGACTGGACGTCATATGACGTCTTTCAGGATAACAGCCGGCGCGCCCGTGGGGGGCAGCCTTTCAGTGCCCATCAGTGTTGCCTATCAGTGCCCATCAGTGCCACCTATGAGTGCCGCCTATCAATGCCCATCAGTGCCACCTATCAGTCCTCATCAGTGCTACCTTTGAGTGCCGCCTATCAATGCCCATCAGTGCCCATCAGTGCTGCCTCATCAGTGCCACCTCATTGGTGCCACCTCATCAGTGCTGCCTTATCAGTGCCCATCGGTGCAGTCTCATCATCACCCGTCAGTGAAGGAGAAAACTTACTTATTTACAAATTTTTATAACAGAAACAAAGAAAAACATATATATTTTAAAATCAGTCTTTTTTTATTTGTTTAGCAAAAAAAACCAAAAAAAAAAAAAACCCCAGCAGTGATCAAGTGCCACCAAACAAAGTTCTGTTTGTGGGAAAAAATGATAAAAATGTTGTTTGGGTGCAGTGTAGCACGACCGCACAATTGTCATTTAAAAAGAGACAGCGCTGAAATCTGAAAATTGGCCTGGGCAGGAAGGGGTGCCCAGTACTGAAGTGGTTAAAATATATCAATTGATCACAAGCACGTCTGTATTTCTATATTGCACGCTTGTCACAGTTGGGTATAAAGTGATCTGCATCCTTTTGGACAATATCATGTAATCTAGTAGATCTAATCTAGAAATAGTTTTGTTTTTCTGAGAAAAAAATGGGATGTGCCCTACTACAGCTACAGAAGATCTCAGGCTGGGGACCGGTTTTTCCACTTATCACTTCACAAGTCAGGGTTGCTATTTTTGCAGGTCAGAAGAAAATCTAGAGAAGAAAAAAAAGACCTTTATGAACCTTATCGGGGGGATTCGGAGAGGTGCACACAGGTAAGCTGAAGCGGGAGGGTATTGTGGTCGGGATCTCATAATGGATTTTAGGCACAGACTGATGATATTCATGTAGTTGTTGATGAAGCTCCAGAAGACTGGAGAGCCCAGATCAGAGTTTAGAAAAGCAACGTATTCTTATTCTGAGATAGTAGCTGCAGTATGTAGAGGGGAAGGCAAACCAACAGTAAGGCTTGGTTCCTTATTTATGGTGGTGAGTCACTGCGCTGCCCGTTCCCCATTGACAACGTCAGATGATGACGAAACGCATCTGGGAAGGCACGCATTGACGTCACCACACCATCGGAGTAGGAGAACGGGCTCCGCTTTTCTTGTATATGCCGCCGGCTTTTGTATGCGCGACATCGCTGTTTTAACTGTAAGTGACTACTTGTTTTTTAATAAATGTTTGGAAGATATCATACTCTGGCCAGTCTTCTTCTCTTCTGGGCTACCTGGGCTTTCTATTGAGTACGTGGATACGTGGATACCGGAAGTGGGCCTTAGAGATTGATCCCCTGCCATCTGAACACTGTGATCATCAGCAAGCTTAGAGGCCTTGGCTGGGCTATAGCCATCTGCCTTTTTAAGCTTGCCGTCTGGTAAACTCAATCAACAGCTACGGTGGTTGGGCACACTGCTTGTATATGCACACTGTGGTGTTATTATTATTTTTCATGTTCCCAATGGACATTTTGTTTTCCCTGATGTCAACCATTATGGACTTCGTTTTTTAGCGCAGCTTCCCCCATTCCTTAGACTTTTTGGTGTTATCGCACTGTATGCTGCTGCTTTTTGCCATTGTTCTGTTAGCGCGGTATTTCTACATTCCTATACTGTATATAGAATTATTGGTTTATATGCCCTTTACTCATGATCAAGCATAGTTCTGGTTTTATTAACAAATATTATATTATTTGGTCATTTAGCACTATTGAAATGATTATACCGAAAATACAGAGATAAGGGCATTAATGGCAGGATCACCAGGAATCCTTTCAATGTGAGTGGCACATTTTAAAGTTTTTGGAAATTATATTTGGAATAAAATTAACATGTTAGAGCATATATGAAAGTTTATCAACTGGGTTAATAGCCACATTAACCACTTCAAGCCCGGCCTATAGCAGAATGACGGCCGGGAGGTGGTTCCGTTATCCTGACTGGACGTCATATGACGTCTTTCAGGATAACAGCCGGCGCGCCCGTGGGGGGCAGCCTTTCAGTGCCCATCAGTGTTGCCTATCAGTGCCCATCAGTGCCACCTATGAGTGCCGCCTATCAATGCCCATCAGTGCCACCTATCAGTCCTCATCAGTGCTACCTTTGAGTGCCGCCTATCAATGCCCATCAGTGCCCATCAGTGCTGCCTCATCAGTGCCACCTCATTGGTGCCACCTCATCAGTGCTGCCTTATCAGTGCCCATCGGTGCAGTCTCATCATCACCCGTCAGTGAAGGAGAAAACTTACTTATTTACAAATTTTTATAACAGAAACAAAGAAAAACATATATATTTTTAAATCAGTCTTTTTTTATTTGTTTAGCAAAAAAAAACAAAAAAAAAAAAAACCCCAGCAGTGATCAAGTGCCACCAAACAAAGTTCTGTTTGTGGGAAAAAATGATAAAAATGTTGTTTGGGTGCAGTGTAGCACGACCGCACAATTGTCATTTAAAAAGTGACAGCGCTGAAATCTGAAAATTGGCCTGGGCAGGAAGGGGTGCCCAGTACTGAAGTGGTTAAAATATATCAATTGATCACAAGCACGTCTGTATTTCTATATTGCACGCTTGTCACAGTTGGGTATAAAGTGATCTGCATCCTTTTGGACAATATCATGTAATCTAGTAGATCTAATCTAGAAATAGTTTTGTTTTTCTGAGAAAAAAATGGGATGTGCCCTACTACAGCTACAGAAGATCTCAGGCTGGGGACCGGTTTTTCCACTTATCACTTCACAAGTCAGGGTTGCTATTTTTGCAGGTCAGAAGAAAATCTAGAGAAGAAAAAAAAGACCTTTATGAACCTTATCGGGGGGATTCGGAGAGGTGCACACAGGTAAGCTGAAGCGGGAGGGTATTGTGGTCGGGATCTCATAATGGATTTTAGGCACAGACTGATGATATTCATGTCGTTGTTGATGAAGCTCCAGAAGACTGGAGAGCCCAGATCAGAGTTTAGAAAAGCAACGTATTCTTATTCTGAGATAATAGCTGCAGTATGTAGAGGGGAAGGCAAGCCAACAGTAATGCCGCGTACACACGAGCGGAATGTCCGACAGAAAAAGTCAGACGGAAGCTTTTCATCTATTCCGATCGTGTGTAGGCCCCATCGGACTTTTTTTTTTCGAAAATTCTGACGGACCTAGAAATGGAACATTTTCTAAATATTTCTGACGGAACCAATTCCTATCGGAAAAAACGCTTGTCTGTATGCTGTTCCGACAGACCAAAAACGACTCTCTGAAGCAAGTACGAGACGGAAGCTATTGGCTACTGGCTATTGAATTTCCTTTTTCTAATCCCGTCGTACGTGTTGTAGGTCACCGCGTTCTGGACGGTCTGACTTTGGTCAGACTTTGGTTTGACCGTGTGTAGGCAAGACCGCTTGAATAGAATTTCGTCGGAGTTCTGTCGAAGAAACCTTCGGAGTTTATTCCGACGGCAAAACCGGTCATGTGTACGCGGCATAAAGACTACACTGTCTATAAAACAAGAACCTACCATCCCCCTCCCCTCTTACCCGTATAGCTGGGTTGTTCTCTAAAAGCACACTCACAATCCTGGAGATCCAGACACCGTAGAGATCTGCCTCTTCACCGCAGTACATCGGTTTATGCCGCCATCTTCCTCTGACGTTTCCAGGGGTGGCAGCTGTCATTTCCGAGTCATGTGCAATAGGGTACCCGGGACTACCTGGGATTTAAACAATTGGGCCTAGACCCCCAAAACAGTATTTCTACCCCCCCAGAATAAAAGTACAATTCTGTTAGAGGAGGATGGTTGCTAATAAGGGTAAGGGTGTCCTTTAAGATTTAAACCATATCTGAAGGGAATTTTGTTTGCTCTGTGTATCGTTAAAAAAAAATACATGTATACACTCCCCATCTTCATGTACATCAGTGATGGCTGCATGGCATTTCTCTGGGTGGGCTTCCTTATGACAATAGCAGGCTTTGCAATGTGTATCTCGCCATTTGTGCAGAGACTCAGTTTGCAAATAGGTACAGAGGCGGCTGGTGCTCAATATTTTTGGGGAAAAGGGGCGGTAAACCAAAGCCACCCCCCACGGGAGACATATGGGAAGGCACGACCCCCCCGGGAGATGGACAGGAAGGTGACCCCCCCATGGGAGACGGACAGGAAGGCGCGACCCCCCCCATGGCAGACGGACAAGAAGGCATGACCCCCCAACCCGGGAGACGGACTGGAAGGTGGCGGACGATCAGTGGCCTCCTTACCTTAGGAGGCAGATGACAAGGATCCAAGGCAGGGCTGCCGTTCATCACTCCAGGGGCCATTGCTTCTCCTCCTGGCTGAACAGGAAATGGGTCCTGAGACCCGATTGGCCAGTCAGGTCTCAGAACCTGCATCCTGATTGGCCGGGAGGAGAACCAGGAAGACAACTGTGAATATTAATTTGCTGTTGTCACACAAGGTGGGCTCATGGCACAGTTCTCTGCACCCCGAGCCCACCGCTTTTTTTCAAGCCAATTAGAGCCTCAGGCTCTAATCATATGCTTAAAAAAAGAACATAGAAATTCATGTGTCTGACACCACCACATGGAGATTAGGGGCCGGGGGGCATGGATTAGGGGGGGTGGCGCCCTGTATCGACGGGCCACCACTGCAGAGATGCATGAAGTGTGCTTGTATGATCATTTTCAACCTGCAACCTTAAAGTAGATGTAAACCCAATCACTACGCTCTCAAGATACTGTGTACTATTAAAGTGGTTGTAAACCCTGGTACACCACTTGTACCTACAGGCTTGCCTGTAAAAACGGCCGTTTTTTCGGGAGCAGTGATTTTAATAATGCTGAAAGTGAAACAATAAAAGTGTAATATTCCTTTAAATTTCGTACCTGGGGGGTGTCTATAGTATGCCTGTAAAGGGGCGCATGTTCCCGTGTTTAGAACAGTCTGACAGCAAAATTACATTTCAAAGGAAAAGAAGTCATTTAAAACTACTCGCGGCTATTAATGAATTGCCGGTCCGACAATACACATAAAAGTTCATTGACAAAAACGGCATGGGAATTCCCCACAGAGGAACCCCGAACCAAAATTAAAAAAAAAAAAAAGACGTGGGGGTCCCCCTAAAATCAACATTGGGAGGGTGCTTTGAGGTAGCCCCCCGAAACACCTTGTCCCCATGTTGATGGGCAAGGGTTGTGGGGGTCTGCGGGCGGGGGGGCTTATCTGAATCTGGAAACCCCCTTTAACAAGGGGACCCCCAGATCCCAGCCCTCCCCCCTGTGTGAAATGGTAAGGGGGTACAAAAGTATCCCTACCATTTCACAAAAAAACTGTCAAAAATGTTAAAAATGACAAGAGACAGTTTTTGACAATTCCTTTATTTAAATGTTTCTTCTTTCTTCTATCTTCTATCTTCTATCTTCCTTCGGTTTCTTCCTTCATCTTCTTCTTCTGGTTCTTCTGGTTCTTCCTCCGGTGTTCTCGTCCGGTATCTTCTTCTGTGGCGTCTTCTTCCCTTCTTCTTCTCGGGCCACTCTGCATCCACCATGATGGGAGGCTCCCGCTATGTGACGCTTCTCCTCTTCTGACGGTTCTTAAATAATGGAGGGCGGAGCCACCCGGTGACCCCGCCCCCCTCTGATGCACGGGGACTTGACGAGGACTTCCCTGTGGCATTCCCTGTGACGTCAGAGGGAGGCGGGGTCATCCGTTACGGGGAATGCCACAGGGAAGTCCCCGTCAAATCCCCGTGCGTCAGAGGGGGTAGGCCCTCTGTTATTTAAGAACCGTCAGAAGAGGAGAAGCGTCACACAGCGGGAGCCTCTCATCATGGTGGACGCGGAGCGGCCCGAGAAGAAGAAGGGAAGAAGACGCAGTGGAGGAAGATGCCGGACGAGAACACCGAAGGAAGAACCAGAAGAACCAAAAGAAGAAGAAGATGGAGGAAGAAACCGAAGGAAGATAGAAGATAGAAGAAGCATTTAAATAAAGGAATTGTCAAAAACTGTCTCTTGTCATTTTTAACATTTTTGACAGTTTTTTTGTGAAATGGTAGGCCATTTCACACAGGGGGGGAGGGCCGGGATCCCCTTGTTAAAGAGGGCTTCCAGATTCCGATAAGCCCCCTGCCCACAGACCGCCACAACCACCGGGCAAGGGTTGTGGGGATTGTGGGGATGAGGCATGGGGTCAAGGTGTTTTGGGGGGCTACCCCAAAGCACCCTCCCAATGTTGAGGGCATGTGGCCTGGTACGGTTCAGGAGGGGGGGGCACTCTCTCGTCCCCCCTTCTTTTCCTGCGGCCTGCCAGGTTGCGTGCTCGGATAAGGGTCTGGTATGGATTTTTGGGGGGACCCCACGCCATTTGAAAAAAAATTTTGGCCGGGGTTCTCCTTAAAATCCATACCATACCTGAAGGGTCTGGTATAGAATTTGAGGGGGACCCCACACCATTTTTTTAAAAAAATTTGGCCGGGGTTCCCCTTAATATCCATACCAGACCTGAAGGTCTGGTATGGAATTTAGGGGGACCCCCACGTCTTTTTTTAAATTTTGGTTCGGGGTTCCCCTGTGGGGAATTCCCATGCCATTTTTATCAATGAACTTTTTGTGTATTGTCGGACCGGCAATTCATTAATAGCCGCGAGTAGTTTTAAATGACTTTTTTTCCTTTGAAATGTCATTTTGCTGTCAGACTGTTCTAAACACGGGAAACATGCACCTCTTTACAGGCATACTATAGACACCCCCCAGGTACGAAATTTAAAGGAATATTACACTTTTATTGTTTCACTTTAAGCATTATTAAAATCACTGCTCCCGAAAAAACGTCAGTTTTTAAAACTTTTTTTTGCATTGATCCATGTCCCCTGGGGCAGGACCCGGGTCCCCAAACACTTTTTATGACAATACCATGCATATAAGCCTTTAAAATTAGCACTTTTGATTTCTCCCATAGACTTTTAAAGGGTGTTCCGCGGCTTTCGAATTTGCCGTGAACACCCCAAATTGTTCGCTGTTCGGAGAACTGGCGAACAGCCGATGTTCGAGTCGAACATAAGTTCGACTCGAACTCGAAGCTCATCCCTGGTGCTCATCAGTGTGGCATATCAGTGTCGCCTTATCAGTGCCCATAAGTGCCACCGCGTCATTGGCTGACAGCTGATCACGTGGTAAGGGGTCAGGATCAGCCCCTTACTCCAATCTGTGATCAGCCGATTCTCACAGAGCACGGCGCATACCCCGCAGGGGGCGTGCAGGCAGCTCATGCAGTGGAGGACGTCTATTGACACCCTCCCGGCAATTAAGGCCCATGCTGTAGCTGGCATTTGGCTAAAGCACAGGCGGGAGGAGGTTAACCGCTTGCCGACTAGCCGCCGTCATTATACAGCGGCCGGTCTGCGCAATCGGGATAGCAGGCGCACGTGTGCCTGATAGCAGGCGTGCATGTGCCGCTGGAGGTGCGCATGCACCCGCTGCACTGCTGGGGTGCCAATGCTCGTGGCCGGAGGCAGAACAGAGACATGTGTGTGTAAACACACAAATCCTTGTTTTGTTCTGTGAGGAGAGACAGATTGTGAGTCCCTAATAGCTAGGAACCACGATCAATCATCTCCTCTAGGTCAGTCCCCTCCCTCTACAGTTAGAAACACACAGAGAGGGAACACAGTTAACCCCTTGATCGCCCCCTAGTGTTAACCTATCCCTGCCAGTGACATTTTCACAGTAATCAAAGCATTTTTATAGCACTGATCGCTGTATAAATGCCAATGGTCCCAAAAATGTGTCAAAATTATCCGATGTGTCCACCATAATGTCGCAGTCACAATAAAAATCGCAGATCGTGGCCATTACTAGTAAAAAAAAAAATAAATAAATAATAAAAACACTATAAATCTATCCCCTATTTTGTAGATGCTATAACTTTTGCACGAACCAATCAATATATGCTTATTGCAATCGTAAAAAAAAAAAAAAAAAAAATGGATGTACTATTAATAATCCTTTCTTATATAAAGATTGCATTATTTCCATACTGGTGTGTATTTATATATATATATGGTTAATATTATATGCTGGTTGCAGTAGTTCTTCTACCAAGAAATAGTTTGATTAGATACTGGTCAGGAAGGGAATCCCTTCTGTGTCCTCCCCCTTCCAATGCCCCTGCTGTACATGGCTGCATCTCTTCTCCCCTCTTCTCCTCTTCACATCATCAAACGCAGGAAGTAGGGGGCGGGGCTAGGCCCGGCTGTGTGTGTCTATGGAGCAAGGCTCCATAGACACAGAGCTCAGGAGCGAGCAGGCACCATGTGCCTCTCTGGCAAACGGCTTGCTATGGGGACACACGAAGAAGAGTAGAAGCCAATGTCAATAGCGGGGGACCCAGGAAGAGGAGGATCAGGGTCACTCTGTGCAATACCAATCACACAGAGCAGGTAAGTATAACATGTTTGTTATTTTAATAATAAAAAATTAAAAAACCTTTAGTAACACTTTAACCACTTCAGCCCCGGAAGATTTTACCCCCTTCCTGACTAGAGCACTTTTTGCGATTCGGTACTGCGTCGCTTTAACTGACAATTGCGCAGTCATGCGACGTTGTACCCAAAAAACTTTGACGTCCTTTTTTCCCACAAATAGAGCTTTCTTTTGGTGGTATTTGATCACCTCTGTGGTTTTTATTTTTTGCGCGTTTCAAACAAAAAAAGAGCGACAATTTTGAAAAAAAAGCTATATTTTTTACTTTTTTGCTATAATAAATATCCCCCCAAAAATATATAAAAAAACAAATGTTTTCCTCAGTTTAGGCTGATATGTACTCTTCTACATATTTTTGGTAAAAAAATAAAATAAAAATCGTAATAAGCCTACACTGATTGGTTTGTGCAAAAGTTATAACGTCTACAAAATAGGGGATAGATTTAAGGCATTTTTATTTTTTTATTAGTAATGGTGGCGATCTGCGATTTTTATCATGACTGCGACATTATGGCGGACACATCGGACACTTGACACTATTTTGGGACCATTGTCGTTTATACAGCGATCAGTGCTATAAAAATGCACTGATTACTGTGTAAATGGCACTGGCAGTGAAGGGGTCAACCACTAGGGGGGCGATCAAGGGGTTGAGTGTGTCCTAGGGAGTGATTCTAACTGTGGGGGGGATGGGCTACCAAGGACATGACAGAGATCACCGCTCCCGATGACAGGGAGCAGTAGATCTCTGTCATGTCACTAGGCAGAACAGGGAAATGGCTTGTTTACATAGGCTTCTCCCCATTCTGCGGCTCCGTGACACGATTACGAGACACCGGTGGACATCGAATATGCTGGTCCTGCGGGCACAGTCAAGCAGCATGAGGCAGGCGCCCGCGCGCCCACAATACCGCTTCTTAAAGGGGACGTACCTGTACGCCTATTTACACAGCTGTGCCATTGTGCCGACGTATATCGTCGTGCACTGGTCGGCAAGCGGTTAAAAGGTAAGTTCACCTTTACAGAAAATCTGTAAGGTGAACTTACACTGGAACCTCTACCAAACCCCCCCCACCACCTCTGGTCCTGCTAACCTGGAGTCCCGTGATCTCCCTCTGTGATACATCGCATAGCAGCTTTACTGGTCTGGGGGATGTGAAATCCCTGTGGCTTTTCCTCATCTTCTGCCCTGCTGACAGGATGGGCTATGCGGGTTCTGATTGGTCGGTGCCGTCCCGGTGATGGCGCCGTCGCCGTCCATTCAGAATGCCTCCTATACATACCTTCATCAAGTACATTTAGTACATTTAGTACAAAGATTTTTCAGCTGTACTTCTGTGGATCGCAGGAGTTCAGTTTCGTTTTGCACTCCTGTGACCTGTTTTTAGCCGACAGCATGCTAAAGCTCATTGTTGGCTGACAACACAAGACTGGTTCAGTTTCTGAAAAAAATCTCAACCATTGGGGTCCACCCAGATGCCTGGACTTGCAGCTGGCTCAGCATCTCCACAGCTCAGTGCTCCAGTGAGCCCTGGAGGGCAGAGCAAAGAGACGGTGACTGAGAGTCACCAGCTCTCTGCAGCCTGAAGACCGAGAGCTCAGCAACCAGTGGTCTTTGATCACTCAGTTCTCGGTCTTAGAGCGGGCATGGGACAGATGCAGGTGACACACCAGCAACCAGCCAATGGAACTTCATAGCAGATATAACTCACCCTGGAGCTCAGTATATATAGTCTGGTGATGGGCACAGTACCCAGGTCCAATCAAAGTGATGGCGCTCTAGAGCACTGTGATGTGGACAGTTCTAGAGTAAAGGAGAATCCATCGCTTACCATGTGATACACCTCCCAATCAGCCACTCCTCTTTATGTTAGTCTACCACATTGTACAGACTTTCTCTTGTTTTCCAAGGCTCTGATGAAGAGGGAACGAGTCAAAACGCGTCAGCCTACCCTTGAGCACTTGTCCTTGCATGGGCATGTCTAACTTTTAATGCATATTTTGTAACCTAGTTTTTATGAACACGTAGTAACTTTTTTGTATTCATCTACTTTGTATAAGAATAAATTGTATCATCTTGATTCAAGCATTAGATCACGCACCTTCCGCCCCTTTCTTTCACTCGACAGATGCAGCATCCTCTAGGTGAGTATAATTTTTTTTTTAAAACCCCATACTTCTCTTTTAAGTTTAATAGTGAAAGTTGTCATTTTAATTCAGTATCAGCAGAGAAAAAATCCACCAGTAGAATTTAAACTCTTTATAGATAACTTTGTCCTCTTTGTGGCCATCGTAGGAAGCACCATAAATATAATATGATGGAGGAACATTCAGCTAATATCAGAAGTGGGAAAGTACATTGGTATTTTCTATTCTCTTTACAGAAAGTGTTGAGATCTGTCTTTATTATCTGTCGATGCTGAGGTCCAGGACTTCTGAGGTCTCCTTGGATTGGACGGAAGATGTGTCAGAAGAAGGCATTGGTAGGGATCTTCTCCAGAGAGCATGCCAGCTGCTATAAATGGTTGATTGATTTCCTTCTGGACTCATCCCTGGTGAGAGATGTCAACTATTTCTACATATCACATCAATCCTGGAACCTCACAAAGGAAATACACCAATGTACATTTGCTATTCTGTACCACACCAAGAACAGAGGAAGAATTAATGTCACTGATGTAACAGATTCTCTGTACGATGATGAGCTCCGAGCTCTATCAGAGATCTTGGGTGAGAGAACTAAACTTTATTTTAACTGTTTGTGGTGATTGCTGTACTGAGATTTAAACTAGTCAAGGCTTCCTTCTGTAACGTGGTAACCACAGGGAAGCTCAAAGCCATTACTTGACCAGAGCCACCTAAATTTACTTCTCCACCATACATATTCATGATGTAGCACCCTCCTAGAGTAGAGTAGGCTTCTAGGTAAATTGGGTTGATTAATTGGGGCTGATGAGTGCCTCATAGGCTGCTTCTCTGTTGCTTCCCCCTTTCTTCTAGAGAATTCTGAAATTGTAGTGGGAAGAAAAGCAGGGCATTCAACCTGAATATTTGTGGTACTCCAGTCAATCCCTGGGGGATGGGAGGGGGTGTGCTGTTGGTGGCGAGAGAACCCATACGTAGTCTTAGGCCTGAGCAGCAGGGTGCAGAGATCCTGGGTCCAGTCCTGCTGGAAGAGACCTCTGTGCATGTGGGTTCAACCCATGGGGCAGATTTCTACAAGAAGCTATTAGAAAGACACAGAAGTCCCAGCTAGTCTTAGCTTGGGGGGCCTATTCACAAGGATCAAGTTGGTTCTGGAGAAGCTCACTGAAGAGAGGCCAGGAGGAAGTTGGTGGAAAGGAGTCCAGCTGTCCTATGGTGGTGTGAGTCAACATCTCCCTCATTTGGAAGATCCTGGAGAATATTAGCAGGAGGCAACCGATGATCTTGTGGCTGAGTGTGTAAATGACCCTAGTGCTGGAGGAAAAGTGTGTAGCTTTTAACTCTGGAATGAGTACAGGTCATCGACAGCATAGATATCCTGCGGGACATTGCTTTTTGTAATGTGCAGCTAGAAAGTTGAGGAGTCCAAGTTATTCAGTTCTACAATTTATTGAGGTTTATCATGCTCCCTCTCCCTATTCAAGTTCATTATCCAAATAAAAACCCCAAAAGAAAAACCCTAGACTGTTCTTTGGAGCCAGTAGAAGAGTGAAGAAAATGTTGTGTGCCTGGCTGTGGGTGCTCTAAGTAGGGAAAGAGGACCAAATTTACCAGCGGCTCCTACGGGGATGCTCTACAATTAGATCTGCATTAGGTCATTTGTATGTTTAGCAAAAAACATTTCCATCTTTTTTTTTTTTTTTTTAAACTTTTTATTTTTTGCGTATAACAAACACATACAGTACACAAAAAAAACATACAACAGTACAGCCAACACATGGCAACATCAGGAGTGGGACCCGCGCAGGGGTCGCAAGTCAACATAGCGGAACCAAGTGTTAGATTGTTTGCGACTACCAGATAAAACCATCATCCATGTGTGGGCCTGGCTCATGCTCCAGGGGTAGGTGAATAATTAACTAGCTCACCTAAGTTACTGTGCTGGCAAGGTTTGGTTTAGCAGGGCTTCAAGGGAGGTCGTCAGATAGCGAGAAACCTCCTAGTCTGCTGCAGCAGTAGAGAGTTCCACCAACCACTTAGACCAGACCCTGTCATATTTTTTTGGACAGCCTCTATGAATATAAGTATCTTTGTATAGGGGTATCACATCATTGACAAGCTTTTTCCAAAGACCTATAGAGGGATGAGCTTTCCGCTTCCAGCATAGGACAATGGATTTCCTAGCGTTGAACAGCAAGAGACCTAACAGGGTTCTCTCAACATTTCCATCTTTAATTGAGCTAAGAACAGTGTGGCACAGTTACCCAGACATTATGGCGTTGGGGCGTGACATACAGTAGAGTATATAGTACATAGACAACAAACATCTTCTGTACAGGTCTGTGAAATGGTATACCGTAATACTAAATGAATGTTCAATAAGGAAATCATCTTCCTACAGGAAGAGAGAATGTGGTTGTGGTGATTGATGATATGGAGGACACCAGTGAAGTGCAGAAGAATGCGATCCTAAAAGATCAGCCCAGTATTGGGACACTGGCCCGGGATCTTCTCCTTTTTGGAAATGATGATAAGGGAATGGCAAAAGTATCCAAATCTGGGAAAAGCCATCAACAGCTCAGAGGCATCATCAAAGGTAACCAATTCATCTATGGAATGTTGTTTTCAGAAAAATGTACACTCTAATGTCCCCACCACACTCGCAGACAGCTCGACTGAACTCGGAAAGCCTCGGAAAGGCTCTAAAACACTCGGGAACGGAGCATTTCCGAGTGATCCTGAGTATTTCCGAATGGCTCCGAACCTGCGCCCCCGCACCTCTGGCCAAATGCGATACTTCACACACTACACCACACACACTTTTAGCTTGAATTCTGCTCGTTTTGTGAGACAAAAAAAAAAAAAAAGTTGCTCGTCTTTCAAAATGCTTGTTAACCGCGTTACTCGTTAACCAAGGTTCCACTGTTACATCTCAGTGCAGCCTCTTTTTTAGCCCATATCAACTCGCTTGTGATATGGGCTAACGCGAACGCGAACGCTCCATTAGGGGTGCAGGGGCGCCGCTACCCAAATCCATGCACCCGGCCCCTAATCTACATGCAGGGCGCCGGACACATGGATTTCAATGGGGTTTTTTTGTTTTTAAGTACATGATTAGAGCCTGAGGCTCTAATTGGCTTCAAAAAAGGGTGGGCTCGGGGCGCAGAGCACTGTGCCCACCCAGTTGTGGGACAATAGCGAATTAATATTTGGATAATTTCGTTTTTCGTATTTTCTATTATAATTAAATTATTAACCATTATTATAGTTTTTATTATTATTAATAATAAATAATAACAAAAATAAAAACTATAATTGTTATAAACTATTAAATTATAGGTATTGGAATTTCCTTTTAAATTTGGCTAACTGTTATGCCCTGTACACACGGTCGGACTTTGTTCGGACATTCCGACAACAATATCCTAGGATTTTTTCTGACGGATGTTGGCTCAAACTTGTCTTGCATACACACGGTCACACAAAGTTGTCGGAAAATTCGATCATTCTGAACGCGGTGACGTAAAACACGTACGTCGGGACTATAAATGGGGCAGTGGCCAATAGCTTTCATCTCTTTATTTATTCTGAGCATGCGTGGCACTTTGTCCATCGGATTTGTGTACACACGATCGGAAATTTCCGACAACGGATTTTGTTGTCGGAAAATTTTATAGCCTGCTCTCAAATTTTGTGTTACGGAAAATCCGATGGAGCCTACACACGGTCGGAATTTCCGACAACAAGGTCCTATCACACATTTTCCGTCGGAAAATCCGACCGTGTGTACGGGGCATAAGTGAACGTAACAAATACGAATTTATCTGAAGTTACAAAATATCCGAAATAAAGAATGCCGCATCTAAACGAATAGAACGTAACGAATACGAATGCATCCGAAGTTACGAATTATCGAACTAAAGAAAGCCGATCATAACGAATGATCCGATAAATTAAAAAAAAAAAAAAACAAATGAAACGAAAAAAAAAAAATCGGCAGTGCACATGTCTAACCAGGGCCTTACTATCATAACTGGAGCTCAGTGTAGCACTACGGACTCTAAAAAAAAAAAAAAAAAAAAAAAAAAAAGATTGATTCACCAATTCCCTCACCATGGATGGGAAAATGTAGAGAATAATGAAAGACAAAAAGATTAAAGGTTTCTGAATTCTCTGTATTGAATGCCTCTATTTTTACTTTTTACAGATCACAACAGAAGACCGTGGGTAAGTCACAACAGTGGGTGACAACTTTTATCTGTGACATCACAGTGAGGTCATTCTTTGTAATCCACAATCTGACATTAGAATAGTTTCCAGTAGCCCATCACCTGACACTGGGTTGGTATTCTCTAACCCATAATGTAGCTTTGGGGTGATTTTCTGTAACCCATAACCTGAAATTGGGGCAGTTTTCCATCACCTATAACCTGACATTGGAGCGGTTTCCTATAACTCATAATGTGACATTGGAGCAGTTTCCTATAACCTAACTGTAATGGAACTGTCCAGCACCCAGCTTAGGTGCTTCTGCCAAGATATAGCTTCCTCCAGTCTGGACCCAGGAACCAGGTATTATTGCTGAGCACCCAAGGACTAGACGACACTAGCTTAGGTGCAAACTGGAACTCCTTTATTGAAAATTCACAAACAATATATAGCACACAAGATCGGGTAGGGCCTGATCACATTACCCTAACAATACAAACTGTAAACTGAAATATAATTAACTACTTGCCGCCCGCGCTATAGCCAAAAGACGACTACAGTGCGGGCCTTAATTGCCAGGAGGGCATCCATGGAAATCCTCCTGAGCAAGCGCCATCTGCCCCTGCGCGGCGCGCTCTGTGATCACTGAGTCTATGAGACTCGGCTGATCACAGATCAAAGTAAGGGGTCGATCCTGGCCCCTTACAACGTGATCAGCTGTCAGCCAATGACGGCTGATCACGTGATGTAAACAGAAGCTCGGTAATCGGTCACCGGCTTCTGTCAGGACATCGGTCCCTCACACAGAAAGCTGTGGCTGCATTTTCTGTGCCCACCAGTGTCAGCTGCGAGTGCCCACTGTGTCACCTACCAATGCCACCTATCAGTACCCACCAATGCCACTGACCAGTGCCCACAGTGCCACCTACCACTGCCCACAGTGCCACCCATCAATGCCCACCAGTGCTGCCAATCAATGCCCACCAGTGTCTCAAAATCAGTGCCACAGATCAGTGCTGCCTATCAGTCCCACCTACCAGTGCCTACCAGCGCCCATCAGCGCCACCCATCAGTGATCATCAGTGCCCATCAGTGCCACCTATCAGTGCCCTTTAGTGCCACCTATCACTGCCCTTCAGTCCCACCCATCTGTGCCAATCATCAGTGCCCATCAGTGCCACCCAACAGTGCCACCTATCAGTGCCACCTATCAGTGCTGCCTTATCAGTGCCTATCAGTGTCCATCAGTGCTGCCTATCAGTGCCCATCAGCACAGCCTGTCAGTGCCTATCAGTGCAGCCTCATCAGGGCACATCAGTGAAGGAGAAAAATTACCTGTTTTCAAAATTTTATAACAAACTATGAAACAGTTTTGTGTTTTTTATTCAAAATTTTCAGTCCTTTTTTGTTTTATTTAGCAAAAAATAAACCCAGCAGCAATTAAATGTATCAGTGTCAGAAATTACTGTCATGGAGATATCAGTGTGTCATAGGAGGACTATAATCCCAATGTAAAAACCTGTAAAAAAGTATGTTGGAAGGAATAATTGTAAATAAGAATCCTCCTGGGTATTGAGCCCTAAATCATAGGGTATGAGTTCACCAGATACTAACCTGTCATATCAAGTGAAGAGCCAAACAAGAAAGATCTTCTTAGATAGATCATAAAGCTTGCATAGAATGAACAAGTTTATCCCACTAAGGGGAGCCTAGGAAGCCCCTCCTTGTCTAAGACCTCCTTGTCTATAGCAGACAATCTAATAAACAAATGAAGAAAAATATCTCAGACATAATACTCCATTGTATATTACAAAAAGGCAACAAACCAACTGATATAAAAGAGTGCATTGCAGGGCGTTCAGCAAGGCGAACACCCGCTGAACACTCTGCAAATTCGTCTGTTCCCAGAACAGGGGGTCGGGGACACTGTAATGTTCTGGAATGAAGGTACCTGGGACCCGAGATGGACCTGCAAAATGTGGGACTGTCCCAGGCCATTCGGGTCACCGTACCGTAGCCATAACTCCAAGTCAATCTAAGCCTCCATAGATTCTAGAAAGTTATAGAAACATATATTTATTTGCTAAAATATTTATTGGGTATTATGTCTACAGTACATTAATATCATGTCTGTCCTCTTTTTCAGGTCAGCGAACGCAGCAAATACAAATTGCTTGTTCTGGTCTTTCTCATCATTGCTTTTGTTATCATAGTTAAAAATATGGTTGAATAGTAGGTGAGGTTGAAAAAAGACACACGTCCATCAAGTCCAACTTATGTGTGATTATATGTCAGTATTACATTACATATCCCTGTATGTTGTGGTCATTCAAGTGCTTATCTAATAGTTTCTTGAAGCTATCAATGCTCCCCGCTGAGACCACCGCCTGTGGAAGGGAATTCCACATCCTTGCCGCTCTTAAAGTAAAGAACCCTCTACGTAGTTTAAGGTTAAACCTCTTTTCTTCTAATTGTAATGAGTGGCCACGAGTCTTATTAAACTCTCTTCTGCGAAAAAGTTTTATCCCTATTGTGGGGTCACCAGTACAGTATTTGTATATTGAAATCATATCACCCTCTCAAGCGTCTCTTCTCCAGAGAGAATAAGTTCAGCGCTCGCAACCTTTCCTCATAACTAATATCCTCCAGACCCTTTATTAGTTTTGTTGCCCTTCTTTGTACTCGCTCCATTTCCAGTACATCCTTCCTGAGGACTGGTGCCCAGAACTGGACAGCATACTCCAGGTGCGGCCGGACCAGAGTCTTGTAGAGTGGGAGAATTATGAGCACTCGCAGAACAGTTGCGGACCCACGTGCACTCGCAGACCCACGTGCACTTGCAGGCCACTCGCAGACCTACGTGCACTCGCACTGCGTTGGAAGAGCACCTATTTCTTCATCATCCCTACAAGAAATTGCACATAAAAGGCACACAGAAACATGCCTGACAATATAGATGAACTTAACTTCTTGTATCATGAAATAATTCTTCTCCTAGAACAGGCATGTCATACTTGCAGGCACTTTCTATTCCTAGACACATCTTTGGTACACTGAATGTTGTGGGTAGGCAGGAGACATAGAGCCGCCAGCAGCAATAGAGCAACCAATAATAAAGAAAACAGGGAGGTGCTAGAGCCATATATATAGAGAGAGAGATTTTCTGAAGGTGGTGGGTGGGTAGGAACATCCTGGAGCAGCTGGAAGGCTGTCTGATGATGGTGGACAGATGGTGGTCATGAACAGCAAAGACTGATGAAGGTGTTGGGCAGCAGGTTAGACTGCTCTGCACCTCCCTAAGCCTCTTTCTTGGGCTATCATTGCCAATTTTATTTGTCCACTATTTATTTCATAATCACATCTGTTAATGTTCGGCCCACAAAGGTGTGTTAGCCTCTGCGGCTCATTCTTGGACTTGAGTTTGACATGCCTGCTCTAGATGAACCAAGTGTCTTCATAAAAACATAAATATATGCTGAAGTTTAAAAAAAATATATATTACAAAATAAAATTGTTACAAATGGCCCTCAGTGTGACAACCATCAGCTTCATTTAATGGTCATCCTCCCACCCCACCATACCCCAATCCACATATCATAATTAGCAAGAATCCCTCAGCTGAAAGGAACTTTTATTGGGGGTCACACTTCAGCTAAAAAACAGAAAAAAGCAAGATCATGGTGACAACAGCTGTTACAATGTTTCATGTCAGTGCTGATGCTCTCCTGGAGCATCTTTACAGCCACTTCCTGCCTACATGCATGACTTTTAGGGCAGGTTTCCTGATGGTGACAACAGAGGACCATACCTGTGTAATGTGTGTTGAAATGGCTACTTATGGTCTCCATCACAACACAGAGACATAATTGGGACACAGGGACAGTGTGTTGTCACCTTATAACAGGAAGTGCCTGAATATGGCGGAATCGCCTAGGATTATTTTACTGAAAGCTGCAAATGTAAAAACATTGAAATGACTGGTCTGTAGCAACCCCTAGTGTACATTGTTAAATATTGTAAATTTTGTTTGGCTGACAAGTAGCTAAAGTGAGGATCTCTGTGAGGTTTAAACTCAGGTCAGGTTTGGATGGCTCTGAAGGTCAGGCATCTGTCACCTCCCCCTGGTTCTGGAAGTTTCCAGAAACTTCTAGAAGCTAGTGGGTGGAGGTACAGGGGTGGGGATCTGAATATTTATGGGAGTTTTACCAATCCCCAGGTGTGAGGCCTGGCAGGGTGGTATGTGCCCACAAATATTGAAGCGCTTGGCCAGTGGGGGTTGTTGCGGATTGGAGTATGGAATGCTGAGTCGAGGATCACGAGGCTCGGTGGGGACCCTGGGGCTGGGGGGCTCTGCCTCCTAGCAGGAGCTGAGGAAGGAAGGAAAGAAGCAGTAGGACCAGAGGGATCTTCACCACCCTTCAGTCTCATCTAGGAGACAACCTGTATTGCAGGAGAGGATCAGCACAGCAGGAGGCCTGAACAGAAGTCTTTGCCAAGCCGCAGGATTTCAAGTGACAGTGTGAGTACCTCTACCTACCACCCCCAAAGCCAACAAGGCAGCTGGATGCAATATTTAGCTAGCCATAAAAGGGACACAACTTACTTTACCCCCCCCCCCACTCTGGGAGTCACTCATAGAAGGCAGGTGCGTTGCCATTTTCTACTAAGGAAACAAAGAGCTCCTACATACAGTTGGGAGTTTGCTATTTCTATGAAGGAAACATACAGCTCCTAAAAGCAGATGGGATATTTGCTACTGATCCATTAAGAACTGACATTATTCCAGAAGGAGTGCAGTCTTCAATCTATCTTGCTGCAAGTTGTACATTGAAAAGTTGTCCTCCAAGTCGTTGCTGAATCCAGCTTGGGCATCCCATAATCCCTTATCCCTATCCAAGTTTATATTCCCTCAGTAAAACATAAACGTCCAAGGACTAGTTATTGACTGAGAATGCAAGCTGGAAAAATGTGTGTTGCTTGGCTGTGCAGGATTAGGGGGACTCAAAACCTAGCAGGACCTCGAGGGGATAGTGCAACAGGTCATTGATGTGTTCAAATTTACATAAGATTTTAGTTATTGGGATTACATCTACTATAAGTACTTAAAGAGGAACTTTACCCAATGTACCCAAAATGAAATGTAATATCCCCAACACTTAACCCTTTAAAAAAAAAACATACCAGTCCATGGGGTCCAGCACCGCTCTGCTCCCGCATGGAAATCTTAAAAAGAGGCCCACGCATAAGCAGGACATTGTGGTTTTAAAGCAGTGTTTCTCAACTCCCGTCCTCAAGGCGCCCCAATGGGTCATGTTTTCAGGAAACTGATCAAATCACCTGTGCAAAATAATGGAAAGCCTGAAAGCATGACCTGTTGGGGTGCCTTGAGGACTGGAGTTGAGAAACATTGCTCTATAGGACACAGCAGAGACTCATGGCATATCTGTATATGCATGAGATGTCACAAACTGTCTCCTGAGATGTATGAAGTGGACATTCCAAGAGGAAGCAGGTGGCTGGATATGTTAAAAAAATTAAAAAAATGGTGGACCTCCGCTTTAAGTCAGCAGCTAAAAATTCTGCAGCTGCTGACTTTTAAAATAAGGACACTTACCTATCCAGGGCGCCCACGATGTCGGCATCCACTGTCGGGTGCTGCCGCCGCCATCTTCAGTAAGGGAATCAGGAAGTAAAGCCATGCAGCTTCACTTCCTGGTTCCCTACTGCATATGCGCGACTCGTGCTGTGCTTTCCCTCTGGTCCCTGCCGTCTCCTGGTGAGGTGCTGGAAGTGGCGTAGATACCCACGGGTGGCTCAGGTATCTATGCCCATAAGTGGGAGCAAATTACCTGTATTAGATAGGTATCTGCTACATCACCTGCCACGTCAACTGCCACCAGATGCCATCAGGTGTCCCCAGCGGAGTCCGTCCTTACATCAGGAGTCCCCAATGGAGTCTGTCCTTACATCAGGTGCCCCCAGCGGAGTCTGTCCTTACATCAGGTGCCCCCAGCGGAGTCCGTCCTTACATCAGGTGTCCCCAGCGGAGTCTGTCCTTACATCAGATGCCCCCAGCGGAGTCCGTCCTTACATCAGGTGCCCCCAGCGGAGTCCGCCCTTACATCAGGTGCCCCCAGCGAAGTCCGTCCTTACATCAGGTGCCCCCAGCGGAGTCCATCCTTACATCAGGTGCCCCCAGCAGTGTCCGTCCTTACATCAAGTGCCCTCAGCAGAGTCCCTCCTTACATCAGGTGCCAACAGCAGAGTCCCTCCTGACATCAGGTGCCAACATCAGAGTCCCTCCTGACATCAGGTGCCAACAGCAGAGTCCCTCCTCACAACAGGTGCCCCAAGCAGAGTCCCTCCCTACATCAGGTGCCCCAAGCAGAGTCCCTTCTTACATCAGGTGCCCTCAACAGAGTCCCTCTTTACATCAGGTGCCCCCAGCGGAGCCCCTCCTTGCATCTGTGTCCCCAGTGGAGTCCCTCCTTGCATCTGTGTCCCCATCAGCGGAGTCCCTTCTTATATCTGTGTTCCCAGCAGAGTCCCTCCTTACATCAGTGTCCCCATCAGCGGAGCCCCTCCTTACATCTGTGTCCCCAGTGGAGCCCCTCCTTACATCTGTGTCCCCAGTGGACCCCTCCTTACATCTGTGTCCCCAGCAGAGCCCCTCCTTACATCTGTGTCCCCAGCGGAGCCCCTCCTTACATCTGTGTCCCCATCAGCACAGCCCTCCTTCACATCGCATCTGCTTCTCTCTCTCTCCCCTTCAGCTACTTCCCGACTTTCTCCGTGTGTTCAGTGGAGAGGGGAGGGCCTCCCCTCTCCACTGAACACAAGGGGGATTAGGTGGCGGCCATATTTTGTAGCCCGTCAGGTGCCGGAAGTGACTTTGTTCTCACACTGAGAACAAAGCACCCGGCTGGGCGCTGGGCGGATGCTGCTCGGCACAATGGATTGCACCACAAAGCAGCTCCAAACCCCGCCAATGAAGCGCTGCGTCTGCAATCCCATGATTGCACTGACGTGACACTTCCCATAGTGCACTGTGTCGAACACAGTGCACTTAAGGACTTTTTTTTCTTTTTTTTATTAAGGGCCATGTTTAAAAAAATAATAATTTTTAATTTTTTTTTGTGACTGCCTGAGGGGGGGTGGCGCCACTGACGTATGTCTTCCTCTGCTTCAATGCCTCTAAAACTGCCAGAATCCTGCTCCTCCTCCTTCTCCTCTTGTGTGTTTTGTGGCGTGGCAAGAATGGTGTCTACATAAAGCGGGCCTTCAGAGGAAAGAAAGTACTCCTCTTCCTCCCGTTGCTCTGCCTCGAGTGCCCTGTCCATAATGCCACACAGAGTCTGCTCCAGCAAGAACACAATAGGGCTTTGTGTTACTGGTGCATGGCACTGCATGCATTGTCACGGTTCACCATCCTTGTGGCCTCCTCAAATGGTGACAGTACAGTGCAAGCATCCTTCATCATCAGCCATTGGCGTGGGGAAAAAAAGCAGAGCCAGCCCAATCGTGCTGTTGTGCTATACTCACACAAATACTCGTGATGCTCCTCTGCTGCATGAGCAGCCACTGCAGCATTGCCAAAGTTAAGTTCCACCTGGTGGGCATGTCATAAATCAGGCAGTTTACGGGCAGGTGGAATTCCCACTGAATTTCAGCCAACCAAGCACTGGCTGTGTATGACCGCCTGAAATGGCTACAGACTCTTCTTTAGCAGATCTTCCAACCCTGGGTTCCTATTTAAGTTGACCTACCTTACGTGTTTCGAGGATCGAGCCATCTTCTTCAGAACCATAAAACAGAAACAACTAAGCTTGCTGGTCTTTGAAGACACCAAACACATCCCATTATTTTACTGCAGAAACCTTTTAATGATAATAGGCCTTCAGTCGCAACAGACCCGCTCAGAGAGAAACCTCACTATCTGCAGCGATTCTGTTTTTGCATATTTCTAGTTAAGCTATCAGTAACCAGAATGCACCTGAGAACACATACCACCAATAGGTCCCGAAGCATGCTAAAAGACCAACAAAGACCAACAACCACTAGGCTGCTATGCAATACACCAACTACAAAACAAAGAAACAACACGGGCAGGGTGGGTGTGAAGTTTCCTATTCATTCGTTGACCTCCACTGTACATGTACTGTACTGCTTTCAACCCCACCCAAGTCACCAAGACCCCACCTGACCATCACGGCACTCCCAATCAGGCAAACTTTAACTTTCCCTAATTTATTTTTTTACACTGTTTTAGGCCTGCCTCCTCTCTTTACACTATCATGTCTGCCTTTTGCCTATTTTTTTTTGTTTAAGCTTTACTTATCCATATATTATTTAAAATCTCTTTTACCTAAACTTGGTTATAAAACAGTGTCATCTGAGTAGAGTGTCCCTTTGAGTGGAAGTTCTGCAGGTTGGATGAAAGGTGTGGCGTCTGATCTTTAGACACATAGCTCCTTTCACTTTCACTTTGTGTAGAGCCGGTTGAAGCCTCAGAATAGGAAGCAGATTTCCATCAAACAGAGAAGACAACGTGCTCAGAGATATAAAGAGAAGGTAAGTATCGAAATGTGGTGCGGACTATCACCTCCTATCCATGCAATTAAAGGAGTTGCAAAGGCAGAAGGTGCATTCTATGCATTAAGATAAAAACCTTCTGTGTGCAGCAGCCTCCCCAGCACCCCCCTAATTACCTACCTGAGCGCCTTCTCTCTTCTGCAATGTACATGATCCCCTAAGCCATCCAGTACACTCCTCCTGATTGGCTAAGACAGAGCAGTGGCGCTATTGGCTCCCGTGGCTGTCAATCAAAGTCAGTCAGCCAATCAGGGGAGAGAGGTTTGGGACTAGGTCGGGGCTCCGTGTCTGAATGGATACACGGAGCTCTGACTCAGCTTGGGTGCCCCTTGTAGCAAGCTGCTGGCTGAGGGACACTCAAAGGAGGGAGGGACTAGGAGCAGCAAAAAAAACCACAAGAGAATTAACATTTACTTTAATAAGTAATGATGGATATGTTACAAGGTGTCCGTGTGATTGATATGTATATTGCATAGGGAGGAACAACTAGTGAAAGAACCTCCTGCTCTAAGGGAGGAAAGTAATCCCAGGAAGGGATGAGCTTCAAGTTCGAGTCAAACTTATGTTCGATTCGAACATCGGCTGTTCGCCAGTTCGCTGAACAGTGGACAATTTGGGGTGTTCGCGGCAAATTCGAAAGCCGCAGAACACCCTTTAAAAGTCTATGGGAGAAATCAAAAGTGCTAATTTTAAAGGCTTATATGCAAGTTATTGTCATAAAAAGTGTTTGGGGACCCGGGTCCTGCCCCAGGGGACATGTATCAATGCAAAAAAAAGTTTTAAAAACGGCCGTTTTTTCAGGAGCAGTGATTTTATTAATGCTTAAAGTGAAACAAAGTGAAACAATAAAAGTGTAATATTCCTTTAAATTTTGTACCTGGGGGGTGTCTATAGTATGCCTGTAAAGGGGCGCATGTTTCCCGTGTTTAGAACAGTCTGACAGCAAAATGACATTTCAAAGGAAAAAAAGTCATTTAAAACTCGCGGTTATTGCATTGCCGGTCCGACAATACGCATAAAACTTCATTGATAAAAACGGCATGGGAATTCCCCACAGCGGAACCCTGAACCAAAATTAAAAAAAAAAAAAATGACGTGGGGGGTCCCCCTAAATTCCATACCAGGCCCTTCAGGTCTGGTATGGATATTAAGGGGAACCCTGGCCAATTTTTTTTTTAAAAATGGCGTGGAGTCCCCCTCAAAATCTATACCAGACCCTTTAGGTCTGGCATTGATTTTAAGGAGAACCCTGCGCCAAAATTTAAAAAAAAAATGGCATGGAGTCTCCCCAAAAATCCATACCAGACCCTTATCCGAGCACGCTACCTGGCAGGCCACAGGAAAAGAGGGGGAGACGAGAGAGCGCCCCCCCTCCTGAACCGTACCAGGCCACATGCCCTCAACATTGGGAGGGTGCTTTGGGGTAGCCCCCAAAACACCTTGTCCCCATGTTGATGGGGACAAGGGCCTCATCCCCACAACCCTTGCCCGGTGGTTGTGGGGGTCTGCAGGCAGGGGGCTTATCGGAATCTGGAAGCCTCCCTTTAACAAGGGGACCCCCAGATCCCAGCCCTCCCCCCTGTGTGAAACGGTAAGGGGGTACAAAAGTACCCCTACCATTTCACAAAAAAAGTGTCAAAAATGTTAAAAATGACAAGAGACAGTTTTTGACAATTCCTTTAATTAAATGCTTCTTCTTTCTTCTATCTTCTTTCTTCTACCTTCTATCTTCCTTTGGTTTCTTCCTCCATCTTCTTCTTCTGGTTCTTCTGGTTCTTCCTCCGGTGTTCTTGTCCGGCATCTTCCTCCGCGGCGTCTTCTTCCCTGTTTCTTCTCGGGCCACTCCGCATCCGCATCCGGCCCAAGAAGAAGAAGGGAAGAAGACGCCAGCACCGCGGAGGAAGATGCCGGACGAGAACACCGGACGAAGAACCAGAAGAACCAGAAAAACCAGAAGAAGAAGATGGAGGAAGAAACCGAAGGAAGATAGAAGATAGAAGAAAGAAGAAGCATTTAAATAAAGGAATTGTCAAAAACTGTCTCTTGTCATTTTTAACATTTTTGATACTTTTTTTGTGAAATGGTAGGGGAGAGGGCCAGGATCTTGTTAAAGGGGGCTTCCAGATTCCGATAAGCTCCCCGTCCACAGACCCCCACAACCACCGGGCAAGGGTTGCGGGGATGAGGCCCTTGTCCCCATCAACATGGGGACAAGGTGTTTTGGGGGACTACCCCAAAGCACCCTCCCAATGTTGAGGGCATGTGGCCTGGTACGGTTCAGGAGGGGTGGCGCTCTCTCATCCCTCCCTCTTTTCCTTCAGCCTGCCAGGTTGCGTGCTCGGATAAGGGTCTGGTATGGATTTTTGGAGGGGCCCCACGCCATTTTTTTTTTAAAAATTTGGCACGGGGTCCCCCTTAAAATCCATACCAGGCCTGAAGGGTCTGGTATAGATTTTGAGGGGGACCCCATGCCATTTAAAAAAAAAAAAATTTTTTACATTTTGGTTCGGGGTTCCCCTGTGGGGAATTCAGATTCCGTTTTTATCAATGAACTTCTATGTGTATTGTCGGACCGGCAATTCAATAATGGCTGCGAGTAGTTTTAAATGACTTTTTTTCCTTTGAAATGTCATTTTGCTGTCAGACAAAAGGGGGGGAGGTCGCCCTGGGACTTTGAGTGAGGTGGGAGAGATTAGGCACACGTACACAAAAAATGTAATAAATTCAATTTATTGATTACAAAATGCTGTATAACCAAATGGGAATAGCAATAAGTGTGCGTTACCCGGCATAGTGGCCAAGTTATCAGCAAAAGTAAAAACAAAACATCAATTCATTACACATGATACATATCCATATGACAACAATAAAATTCATGGTGAATTGCTGCATCAGTTGATAAACATACATGGTGAGAGATGGATGATTATACATACATGAATGGAGCATGTGTGAGTAATAATACGTGTGCCTAATCTCTCCCACCTCACTCAAAGTCCCAGGGCGACCTCCCCCCCTTTTTTCTGTGTATTCAGGGATGGAGGTGGTTGAGTGGTCACTCCAGACCTTAATCCCCCTTTTTTTGCTGTCAGACTGTTCTAAACACAGGAAACATGCGCCCCTTTACAGGCATACTATAGACACCCCCCAGCTACGAAATTTAAAGGAATATTACACTTTTATTGTTTCACTTTAAGCATTATTAAAATCACTGCTCCCGAAAAAACGGCCGTTTTTAAAACTTTTTTTTGCATTGATCCATGTCCCCTGGGGCAGGACCCGGGTCCCCAAACACTTTTTATGACAATAACTTGCATATAAGCCTTTAAAATGAGAACTTTTGATTATTTATGTTCATGTCCCATAGACTTTAATGGTGTTCGCGTGTTCGAAGAAATTTTTTGCCTGTTCACGTGTTCTGGTGCGAACCGAACAGGGGGGTGTTGGCTCATCCCTAGTCCCTGGACATTGCTGATATTGCATTGCATTTACTACTTGTTTTGCAATTTAAGTGGTTTGAAAAGCAGAAGGTTTTTTTTTACCTTATCCACTTGACCGCCAGAAGAAGAAGATCCCCCCCCCCCCCTTATGACCAGGCCATTTTTTGCGATAAGGCACTGCGTTAATTTAACTACCAATTGAGCGGTCATGCTACGCTGTACCCAAATAAAATTGATGTCCTTCTTTTCCCCACAAATAGAGCTTTCTTTTGGTGGCATTTGATCACCTCTGTGGTCTTTATTTTTTGCTCTATAAACAAAAAAACGAGCAACAAATTTAAGAAAAAAAAAAAAAAAAACAATATTTTTTACTTTCTGCTATAAAACATCCAATAAACAATTGGAAAAAAATGAATTTCTTCATAAATTTAGGTCAATATGAATTCTGCTACATCATTTTGGTAAAAAAAAATCTCAGTCTTAGCCTATGTACAGACGATCGCACATTCCAAAAACAAAATCCTGTTTTTTTTCCCAACGGATGTTGGCTCAAACTTGTCTTGCATACACACGGTCACACAAATCTTGTCGGAAATTCCGAACGTTAAAAACGCGGTGACGTACATCACGTACGACGAACCGAGAAAAATGAAGTTCAGTAGCCGGTGTGGCTCTTCTGCTTGATTATAAGCACTCGTGTAATTTTGTGCGTCGGAAATGTGTACACATCATCGGAATTTACAAGAGCGGATTTTGTTGTCGGAAAATTTGAGATCTAGATCTCAAATTTTGTTTGTCGGAAATTCCAATGGAAAATGTCCGATGGAGCCCACACTCGAAATTTCCGACAACAAGCTCCCATCGAACATTTGTTGTCGGAAATTCCGACCTCGTGTACGCGGCATAAGAGTATATAGATTGGTTTGTGCAAAAGTCATGACGTCTACAAAATAGGGATATATTTATTTATTTATTGTTTCAAATTTTTAATAATAATGGCGGCGATCAGCAAATTATAGCGAGACTGCGCTATTGTGGCGGACAATTTGGACACTAATTGACACTTTTTGGGAACCAGTGACACTAATACAGTGATCAGTGCTAAAAAATATGTACTGACACTGGCAGGGAAGGGGTTAACATTTAGGGCGATCACTTGGAGGTGCCGTCTATGTAGATCTGAGGGGGACATGCAAAGAAAAAAAAAAAGCAGCCTTTTAGCTTGCACATGATTGGATGATAGAATCAGCAGAGGTTCCCTCATTTCAGATCTTCTCCTCAGATCTACAGCGACTGCACTTCCAAGTGCACTTTCAGTGCAATTTCAAGTTGTAGTGCAAAGTGGATTTGCCTTTAGTAAAACAACCCCAATAATGCCAAAAGAAAGCATAGTTTGTCCCAAAAAACAATTTATAGATTACTTTCTTCTAAATATTGTTTTACTTTTGCATAATTGTTGTTTGAAATGATTGTAAGTGTTGCATTAAAAGAGAAAAGAAAAATGTGCAAGATTAAAAAAAATCTTTTGTAAAAAAAAAAAAAAGAAGTAAATGAAAAGAAAAATCTTTTATTTTTTTATTTTTTTTACAAAAGATGTTTTTTTTAATCCTTCACATTTTTTCCCCTTTTAATGCAATACCTAAAATCATTACAAACAACAAGTATGTGAAGGTAAAACAATATTTGGCAGAAAAATAATAGCTATGGGGAAAAGGTGAGAAAATCGTTCATCAGGGCTAATTAGGATAAATAAGGTGTTGATTGGGAATACTTTTCTTTTTTTCGTTCCACAATTATTATTTTTTTTAACTTATAAGGTTTCTTTTTTTTTTATATATAATTGATAATTGGGGTTTATGCAATCATTTGAAGAATTAATTGCAAATGTTCTGATTTTTCAGTCCCCTTCCTTTCTCATTCTGATGCTTAGTTTGAACTTCAGCAAGTTGTCTTCACCACGTCTAGATGTCTAAATGCATTGACTTGCTGCCATGTGATTGGCTGATTAGCAATTTGTGTTACCAAGCAAATGAACAGGTGTACCTAATAAAGTGGGCAGTGAGTGTAAATTGTAACAAACCAAGAGGGAGAAAACACGAGACGCTCGTTGTTGGGGTGTACATAACCTTTAAATGCACTCCATTGCTAAGACTGAGCTATACTAAAACATTCCTCATACATGTTGGTCAGACGGCGGCGGGAGTCATTGTGATTCTTTACAAGAGGGAAATATCACTATTTCTGGAAGGGAACCGGACCAGCCACATTCTTTCTTTTCAGCCTCTAAATGTCAGTGAATCTGTGCTGTGATTGGAGGATGGAGTAGAATGTACAGTCGTAGGAGGAATACCTGGGAGACAACTGGCTGGTGTTTTTTTTTCTATAACGCGAATAGGATCTGCTTTCACTTTATGATTCAGGACCGCGGATAAAAAAAAGTCATCATCACTGGAAAGAAAGAGGAAAAGCCATCAACCCAGAGAGGATACAGAACCTGGTGAACAGGTAATTAAAAGAGGAGTATGGGGTTTGTATTTTTTCAGAATTATACTTACCTAGGTGGATGCTCTTTCTGTTCTCTAACAGTGAGAACCGAGCAATCAGTGGTATTTGATCCCTTAGTTCTTAGGGCTCCCTGAGCAGAGAGCTGGTGGCTGTCAGTCACTGGCTCTCTGCTCTGCTCCTCCCCCTCCCCTGCATTCACTGGAGTGCTGGGCTGTGAAAGGGGCAGGAGCGGCCGGCTCAGGGAGCCTGGTGAGCCATGTGCCGGTCCAGGCATGTAGACCAGCATTGGCATTGTCACGATCTTGCCTGAGCCTGGACCGGCTCTGTGATGTCAGCCGACAGCGGGCTTCAGCGCCCGGTTCCTCCGTGCTCACACGCAGAAGTGAACGCATAAGTAAGTTGCACCCGCATATGAAAACGGTGTTCAAACCACACATTCACCTCACACGGTTCTTCCCTCGTGTCTTGAAGGACATTCTTATATCCTATATACTCCAGTACAACACCTCTATACTTTTATAACATCTTGATACCAATTAATTGAGTTATATATATATAGCTACTTTTACAATCTCTCATACTGAGTATACTATATAAAAATTTATGAGTTACGTAGGATACCATAACCATTGTTACACTCACTATCTATATACACACATTTATACATCTTTTTATCATGAACACACCCTGCATGACCTGGGAGCAACACTTCTGGCCCCCCTTTCCTTTTTCTTTTTTCTCCTTCCCTTTTCTTTCCTTTCTATTCCTCTTCTTCCCTGTTTTTCTTTTCTAGCATTGTTGGACACCTCTGCACCCCTTGCACCAGAGCATACCACTTGATACTTTTTGCTATATTCATTTTTGTAAATTTACATATATATATATATATATATATATATTTATACTCATACAATTTATTCCATTGAGCAAGCTCTGCAATGATTCTGGGTGACATCTGGGTCCAGCCCTCTCTTTCTCTTTTCTATCTCCTTGCCGTGCCTGCCCCACGCCTGACCTCGGTCCTCCATGCTTTGACCTTCGTCCCTTCAGCTCCCGTGGGAGATGCTTTCCAACCGCCCCTGCCAGGGGTCGGCCCCTGGAGCCAATTGCCTGATAAGATAGTATGGGATCATTAACTCTGGCTTCGCATTTTTGTCCAACCATAACCTATACTTGAATCTACCTTTTTTATCTGTTGTTACAGACATCAGATATACACATCAGCCCCTGATGATGCGAGGAGAGCTCACGAAACGCGCCGGGTTAGAGATGTATCATGTATATCTGTACTCATTATACTTTTATCAATGCTATTTTGGCTATGTTTTTAGGATCATTATGTTATGTTGCTGTTCTTGTGAATTGCCATCTATATGCATGACCTGTATTGTATGACAATGATTCTAATAAATTTGATATTTTTGACACTATTCTATTCATTTACTTGTGATCATCATGGACACCTCGTTTAAAGTCCCATGGGCAAATCTTTTTCTCTTTTTGTTCAAACCACACATGTGAGGTATCATCATGATCATTAGAGAGAGAGGAAAAAATTCTAGCACTAGACATTCTCTGTAACTCAAAACTGGTAACCTGTAGAAATTTGTAAACGTTGCCTATGGAGATTTTTTAAGGGTCAAAGTTTGTTGCCATTCCACAAGCAGGCACAATTTTGAAGCATGACATGTTGGGTATCAATTTACTCGGTGTAACATTATCTTTCACAATATAGAAATACATTTGGCTAACTTTACAGATTTCGTATTTTTTAATTCAAAAAAGTGTATTTTATCCCAAAAAATTGCGTTTGTAAGACCGCTGTGCAAATATGATGTGACATTAAGTATTGCAATTAATGTCATTTTATTCTCTCTCTCTCTCATTATATATATATATATATATATATATATATATATATATATATATATATATATATATATATATAATGTTTGGGGGTTCTAAGTAATTTTCTAGCAAAGAAAAAAAAATATTTTAACTTGTAAACACCAAGTGTAAAAAATAGGCTTGGTCCTTAAGTGGTTGATGAGCAGCCTATAGGAAGGTCTCATCTGGAGGTAAGAATAATCCAACCATTGGTTTTTAGTTTTGGTTATGGTTAGAACGAGAATGTTCATTAGTGTTTTCATTGCCATCCGAGTCCCTGTTTTGGAGATTACATTTCACTTCCTGTTCTGGTGACCACAGGAAGTAAAGAAATCTTCCCAAATCAGATGAGTATGGCGATAAAAACCTGACAGATGTCCTCATCCTCCCCCACTCTACTTAAAACGGAAAATTGTATCATACTTACCATAATTTTCCTTTCCTGGTGCCTATCCATGGCAGCATACAGGTGATAGAGCTCCGCCTCGATTCCTCCCTCAGGACTAGTGAATAGCCAAAATAAAGTCAAAGTCCCTCCTACAACATTATCTGTAACTTAGAATACAGAGGGTGGGAACGTATGCTGCCATAGATAGGCACCAGGAAATGAAAATTATGGTAAGTATGATACAATTTTCCATTTTCCTGGTGCCTCCATGGCAGCATACAGATGATAAATAACTAGATGACACTGGTGGGATAATGCTAATAATAAGTATTTTAATTAGAAAAGGACATTTGAGTTTGAACTGCCCTCCTTCTGAACTCTACAGTCGTGAGAGCCCCCGGATCAATATGGTAGCGCCTGAGAAACGTATGGCGAGAAGACCAGGTAGCAGAACCTCGTAATCCAAAGAGCTCACTTTTTTTATACTCACGTACAGTTGGTCTCATACCTATTGGAAGTGGGAGGATCTTGATTCCGAGATGAATGCCTCATGGTGGATTTGGGCAGGAGGATCAGCTGTAGAAATAGCAAGAGAGAAAAAGGACTAAGATATTTAATAAAAGGTTAAATCTATAAATATATATTTCCTCTTCTTTTTAAATTTTTTTAGGCATTGAACCTACCACTAATTAACCTACCAGAATTAACCTGCAGGGCACAGCTGAGCACTACTGACAGCCATTAGATCTGACAGATTCTGATATTTAACTTGGGGGTGGGTGGGTTGGAGATCAGCAGAAGGGGAAAAATAGCGTTTTTCCAGTAACCAAAATGGCCGCTAGTTGGTCGGTCAACAGCACATGTGCCTGCAAATGCTTACTGACTACCACCACCCGGTAGCCAGTACGCATCATCAGTGACAATGGTCTACATCACCAGTGACAATGGCCCACATCATCAGTGACAATGGTCCACATCATCAGTGACAATGGTCCACATCACTAGTGACAATGGTTCACATCCCCAGTGACAATGGTCCACATCACCAGTGACAATGGTCCACATCACCAGTGACAATGATCCACATCACCAGTGACAATGATCCACATCACCAGTGACAAAGGTCCACATCACCAGGGTAAAATGGTCCCTAGAACATATAGAACAGATATAGCAATAATGATGAACAAAGGTTAGTAACTAATTTCAGCCAATAAGATTACCAGAGTCATATCAGTGAGCGGTCAGATCTATAGGGGCAAATAGGGAATGTATTTTGAGGTCACCAAAAGGGAAGACCACCAATAGACCAGCACGTCTATATAATGTATATTTCCCTGATGTTCTAGGAAGCCATTATACTGGCTAAAAACCAATCACTGTAAAAAATCTGATGGACCGACATCTGGTTAGAGATTACTAGACATATCAGGGACACCTCTTTTCTACCTGGAGGTTGCCCAGCAAGAAACATGAGGGAATTAGCTCCAGTGAAATTGGGAATTACTCTCTTTCCTGTACATATCCAAAGGTAACCTTCTATAGGAATTATTTCATAAAATTTTGTGCACATATTTAACAGACTGAGAAATAGATACTTAGAACTGGCTCACAGTATATAATGACAGCATGAAAATGCACCACTGGAAATCCTGACCCATAGTCTCCTGCACCACAGTCAATCTTTTGTAAAAAGACATCCCACAGTCTTCTGTCTTGTCCTTCACCATCTCTTATGGCCTCTGTAATTAAATAACATCCACATCTGGGTTTCAGGGAGTCTCTGTGGAGCAGACAGAGGATGTTTCAGAAGGCTTTTGTTGGAATCTTCTCCAGAGATCACCGGGATTGCTATGATTGGCTGATTGCTTTCCTCCTGGACTCCTCATTGGTGAAAGATGTCCGTCAGGTCTTCATCCCCTGTGACTACAATCACGAGGCCCGTCACTGCTCATTCGCTGTTCTCTACCACTCCAAGAACAGAGGAAGATTGAATGTCACCGATGTGAGGGACTCTCTGTATGACGAGGAGTTGGAGGCTTTATCGAGCTTACTAGGTGAGAGTACTTTCGGCTAATTAAAGTGTTCTTGTAGTTTGGCAAAAACAAGAAAAAATCTAGGAAAGGTTTTTTGTTATACCAATTTTTAACCACTTGCTGACTACTGCAGAGTGGCAGCTGTGTGCTGAATCACGTATATATATGTGATCTGACGCTTCCGCCTGCGGGGGGGGGGTGCATGCCCCCCTTCTGCTGTGATTATTCACCACAAAAGCCGATCTGCGGGTGCCGGCCACTTGATGTCCACCAGCACTTGCCAATCACCAGGCAGAGACTCATAATAACAGAGCTCTGCCTATTTAAACAAGGAAGATCTCTGTTCTGATGGGGGGTGGGGAGGTGGATTATGTATCTGTATTTTTTCCTTGTGCCCACTCGAATACCCACTCAGGACCATGGACCTATCCAGTTAGTCCAGTCCCCAACACAAGAAAGACATCAGATGGGATGCAAAGAGAATTTCCAACAACCTAAGAACTTTGTAAGAAATAGAGATTGTTTCCAACTTTGGAGATGCCCATTATCACTTAGAACGTGCAGAACAACATCGGTCTACTTCCGATCAGCAATAAACTGATCCAGTTATGTAAGCAGCTAAAACAGGTTGCCAAATAATGACAACTCTTTGGCATGAACAGAGGTTAGGTGCACACACCAGTTGGTGCCCCAATCCAAATTACTGGAAGGCCCAAAGTGGCTCATTTTTGTTCTTTTCAATGCTTTGTGTTTGAAAAGTGCTTGCATGAGAATCAAGAATTGTATTGGTGATGCTCTCATTTTTGTACCTCCATGAATTATGTTCAGGGAATGAAGTACAATTGTGGTAATCATGTACTGTGCATTTCCAGGGAGGAAGAATGTGATTGTGGTAATTGATGATTTAGAAAATGTCAGTGATGAGGAGAAGGCCCGGATTCTGGACGATCAGCCCAGCATTGGACAATATGCCCGGGATTTCTACCTATTCAGCTCTACACATGATAAAAGAAATTCACCAAACTCCCAGAAGAATCTCAAAGAGATCAAACACATCATAAAAGGTAAAGCAAAATCAACCGGTCATTGGGACTTTATTGGGTCATCATCTCAGATCAATGCACATTTTTACATGCTTGCTGCTCCATATTAATTAATGACATTTCATATGTAAATTCCAGTTAAATTTGCAGTTTAAAGTATCATTCATTCTAGGGGCCTCAAAACAAAAGGTGTGCAAAGTCTTAACATTGTTTTGTTTTTGGAAAGCAGACACATCTTGAGTACAAAATCCTGGTCCCTCCCTAGATGCTAAACCAGGGATAGACAACCTTGGCCCTCCAGCCGTTTTAAAACTACAAGTTCCATGAGACATTGCAAGACCCTGACAATCACAGG
The DNA here is from genome assembly GCA_037953035.1 of Aquarana catesbeiana. Taxonomy (NCBI): domain Eukaryota; kingdom Metazoa; phylum Chordata; class Amphibia; order Anura; family Ranidae; genus Aquarana; species Aquarana catesbeiana. The sequence goes on from JBBHAA010001838.1 coordinate 760,390, forward strand.
CATGACTCCTAGAGGCAGAGGAATGATGGGATTTGTAGTTTCACCACAGCTGGAGTGCAGAGGTTGCCTACCTCTGTGCTAAACCCTCGCTCAAGGGTGAGGAGTGACATACTGGAGATCTCTAGTCAGCAGGCAAATGAGCTTTGCTTATTGGATAGTTGTAGCTCTTACTCACCAGGGGTGATCTTTGCAGAGAGACCACTGCTTACACAGAGAGAGCAAGGATCCTTCTCTACAATGCTGTCAGGGGACATGCTTATCTATCTAACAATTTAAGCAATTATCCAGTTTATCCTCATTTAGCCTACAATTACTGACAATAGCAAAACAGTCTGCTCAAGTATTCAGCATTCTATATACAAGACATTCATCTGAATTGGGTTATTATGGTTATTCTGACATTTGCCATTATATTCCAAAATATTCTGTGATTCAGATTTCTAATTGTTTGTTTGTTTTTGTTTGTTACAGCTCACAATAGAAGACTGCCAGTAAGTACGGAAGAATATACAAGATGTGCACTTGAAAGCAGGGCCAACCGTGACTGAGTCACCCACACTCTCCACTAGGGGTGCTGCCTCAGAACAGGACTGAATAAGACCTAAACACACCGGCCACTAACAGTCCACAGCCCAGGCAGAACTCTGTTTCTGCCTAATGTAAACCAATGGCAGGTTCTAAATCTTTCGGTCATCATTCTCCTGGTCACCATTAGCAATGACCCACTAATGGCTGGGGATCCTCCTTTTGAAAGGCCTTATGTCTTCTCCATGGTTACAGGATAGGCCTCTCGGCAGTCCAGTGAACACCTGAGGCCCATGTGACATTTGCCGTGTGCTACATGGAGGAGGTCAGTTATTCTCTGACAAAAGGGTTACTTCATCCCCGGCCCCAACCCAACCAGGTTTGGACTAGTGTCATTTCCCTTCAGGATCCATTTCAGGCTGGAGGGCTCTGCAGGTCAGGCCTATGGTACTTCCACCTGGTTCTAGAAGCTTGGAGAAGATTCTAGAAGCTAGTTTGTGGAGAAGAGGAGGCTGAGATCTGCATATTCATGGGAATCTGACCAATCCCCAGGCAGGAGACCTGTCAGGGTGGTTGGGTCAGCCCATAAATATTGTGGAGCCTGGCCAGTTGGGATAGTTGTGCTTTGGTTGTGTGGAAGATGGAGTGCTGGGGCTGTGTCGTGGAGCCTGGGAGGGGCCCCCAGAGCTGAGAGGACTCTGTCTCCAGGCTGGGAGCTGAGGAAGGAGAGAAGTTGTAGAGAGGGATCTCCACTACCCCTCAGTCTCATCCGGGAGATACTCTGGCTAGCATGAGAGGACCTGGACAGCAGGAGGCCTGAACAGCAGTCTTATCCAAAGCAGCAGAATTCAAGGGACAGTGTGAGAACCTTTACACCTACAGAGCCAAAAAGGGAGAAGACTGCCAGATGCAATATCCAGCAAGCTTTCACAAGGACAGTGTCATATCTAAACCTAATCCCTTGTTCTAGGACACCTTACAAGGCAGCCAGGTGGGCTGGTATTTTTAGTCAAGGGGACATAGAGCTCCTCCAAGCTTGGGGCTTTGCTAAATTCCACTAAGAAAGACTGATATTGTTCCAGAGGGAATACAGTTCAGGATTTGCAATTTTTCAGTGTATATAGTGAAGGCAGCTGTCCTTGAGTTGTTCTATCAAGTCAAGTTGGGCATCCCATAATCCCTCTTCCCCATCCAAGTTGTTTTCCCCTAATAAAACAAGAAAACAAAAACAAGCCCATAGACAGATTTCTGTCTTTGAATAAAAGTTGGAAAATTCATGTTGCCTGGCTATGCAGGAATAAGGGTACCCAAAAATCCAGCAGTCCTCTAGGGGGTAGTACTACATAGGGAGTCAGTCAACAGTAACTCCATACCTACCTTTTTCCAAATATCTCTTCCTTGCCTGAAGTCCTCCTTCAATTGTGTCTCACACGTTCCCCCTCTCAGACACTGCAGCTCACAGTGGGAGGGTTTCAGCTACAGAGGCAGGACTGTCAATCCAGAAAGCAGTGGGTGGGACTAGGTGTGGCCAGGTGCTGACTGACAACCTGATAGCCACACCCCCTGCAACATTTAATAATTCCACTTCAGTACAATCAGGCATCACGTACATGAGAGTAACAACTCTGAACTGAATTCAGAAGCAGTGCAACATAATTGCCACCCCCTCACAGGAAACTGTATAAGGTAGGCTGTAATGGCAGGATCAACAGGTAATCATGGGACTATGTAATGGCTTTTCTTTTTCCCTCTGCTTTGATTACAATGACTTTTCCCTGAAATGGTTCCCCCAAATTTTACCAAATTATCAAGAAATCTGAAACTCAGTTTTGCCCACCCCTGGTTCATACAATGCATTATAATGTATCATGTGCCATGCATCACTTGCTTATATTCATTATATAAGTGCAAGGATTTCTTCTTATTTTTCAGTGCATGCGCTTTGGAGAAATACTTATCAAACACCATCGTCTGGTTATATTGGCCTTAATGATCTGTGGCCTTCTTACTTTCATCATATCACTGGTTGTGTTTGGGATCCAACAGAGTACTGTACCTCTGACCACAGCGAGTCCATGGAATATCACCGCCAACACCACCGCCAAAACGTGAACCAGCAGACATAGCCATGGAAAGTCCTACACATAGACATGGCCATGGAAAGTCCTACCCATAGACATGGCCATGGAAAGCCCTACACATAGACATGGCCATGGAAAGTCCTACACATAGACATGGCCATGGAAAGTCCTACACATAGACATGGCCATGGAAAGTCCTACACATAGACATGGCCATGGAAAGTCCTACACATAGACATGGCCAAGGAAAGTCCTACACATAGACATGGCCATGGAAAGTCCTACACATAGACATGGCCATGGAAAGTCCTACACTATCGTGCAGTATATATATATATATATATATATATATATATATATATATATATATATATATATATATATATGTTTAGAATGGGTAACAGGTGGGGGAAAATAAAGTTAAGTAAATGTCTTGGGTACAATTTGTTTTTACCTAAACCAATACCATAATAAAATGAATAAAACTTTGTGATGATATATATGTGTATCTTTTTTCCCAGGGGAACGTGGGAGAACGCAGTTCCGGCACCTCCAGCACTAAATGTATGCAGTGGCAGGGGATAGCGGGGTGTGCTGAAGGGCCCAATGATGCCAGCTGCCATGGGATTTATTGTTGCTGGGGGGGGGTCAATTGTTGTCTTATGTTGCTAGTGGGTCAATTGTCGCTGGGAGGGATCTACTGTTGAGGGAGGGGTCTATTGTTGCTGGTTGCTAGAGGATCCATTAATGGCGGCTGCTGGGGAATCTATTGTTGCTTGGGGGATTTATTGTTGAGGGAGGGGTCTATTGTAGCTGGGGGTTCTTATGTTGCTGGTAGTGTCAGAAACCATGAAATCAGACCGAGACAGAAGTACAGTTAAATCACACTTCTTTAATGATAAAAGTAAAAAGAACAAATGTAGTCAAAACATAGCTAAAGTTCAGTAACCGGAACGGATAGTCAGCCAAGCCAGAAGTCTAGGATCTACGTAGTGAAACAGCAAGCAGGATCTGGAGCCAGAAGGGATGTCAGCAAAGCAAGTCTTTAAACAGGAACGCAGGAGATTGTCTCTGTGATGTTGACCAAGGCGAAGGCAGAGATCATCTGGACTGGACGGCTTAAGTAGGCAGGACTGATGAGCAGGATATCATCAACAGCTGAGTAACTGTGGAGAGATAGGAGCTGGCAATTAGCTGACAGCTGAGCGGCCAGCTCAGAGGAGGAAGGGCTGAGCCCAGCCCTGACAGGTAGTCAACTGTTGCTGGGAGCGATCTACTGTTGAGGAGGGGTTTATTGTTGCTGGCTGCTGGAAGGTCTATTAATGCTGGCTTCTGGGGGATTTCTTGTTGCTGGTGGGGTCTATTTTTCCTGGGGTGGATTTTTTGTTGTGAGTCAATATTTTGTTGCAAGTGGTGTATTATTGTTGGGGGTGTCTACTATTGGGGGGGCTATTGTTGCTGGCTGCAAGGGATCCATTTTACTGCTTTTCTTATTATGATTACCAAATTCCTTGCAGATTACTTAGCACCACAAAATTATACTTCATTGTTTTATCTAAAAGGGGCGGTACTGGGAGGTGGCGTATGGGATGGAAACAAGGAACGGTGCTTGGAGGTGGGTAGGGGGTGGAGACAAGGGGTGACTTGGGAGAGGGGAGTTCCTGCACCTATTCTCTGAGAAAAAAAGCCTTGTGTATATATATATATATTTATGGTTAGAAAGGGAAAAGAGTTTACATTTGAAAACGTGATTGATCTACCTAATTACTGTATATTAGTGAATTTGATGTGCTATAACCAGGGCTTTTTTTCTCAGAGACCAGGTACAGGTACTTCCTCCTTCCAAGACACATTTTGTCTCAACCCCCTACCCACCTCCGAGCACGTCCCCTAGCTCCACCCCCTACCCACCTCTGAGCACTGTCCCTTAGCTCCACCCCCTACCCACCTCCGAGCATCGTCCCTTAGCTCCACCCCCTACCCACCTCCCAGTATCACCCCTTTTAGAGAATAAAGGTCCAATTATCATTTTGTGGTGATAAGTAATTTTTATGAAGAAATTCAATTTTTTTTTATTGGATATGTTTTACAGCAGAAAGTAAAAAGATAGTGGGTTTTTTTTTCAAAATGGACGGTCTTTTTTGTTGATAGTGCAAAAAATAAAAACCGCAGAGGTGATCAGATACCACCAAAAGAAAGCTCTATTTGTGGGAAACAAAGGACACCAATTTTATTTGGGTACAGCGTCGCACGACCGCGCAAATGTCAGTAAAAGTAACTCTGTACCGTATCACAAAAAATGGCCTGGTCTTGAGGGGGTAAATCTTCCATAGATCAAGTAGTTAGCCACCTTTTCTCATACATTGATATTGAAATTTGATTTATGATATTTGCGGATGTACTTTACTGAAGCACATTATCTTTTTGTTCATGTTGGCATTTACCGTATATACTCGAGTATAAGCCAGCCCGAATATAAGCTGAAGCACCTAATTTTACCACAAAAAACTGGGAAAACGTATTGACCCGAGTATAAGACGAGGGTGAGAAATGCACAGCTACTGTAAGTGGAAAAGAGGGTCAACAATGCCCATTTGCAGCCTCACTGTGCCCATTTGCAGCCTCACTGTGCCCATTTGCAGCCATAGGTCCCCCGAACTTCAAACTCGGTAGTTAAGGGTTCCTCGATGCACCCTAGCTGCAGCCAAAATTTGGGGTCTCTGGACTCAAGGGGTCCCGAAATGACATTGCTGCAGATGGACACAGTTGACTGACTTTGGGGCCACTTGGGGCTAGGAACCCCAAATTTGGTGTGCAAACCCAGTGGAACTAGAACTACAACATATCCACAGCTGGGGTTCCTAGCACCAAGTGGCCCCGAGATACAGGGTCCCAAAGTCGGTTCGGAAAATGTCAAGCACTTTTCTGCAGCAGGGAATGACATTTTCTAAACCGACTTTGGGGCCCTGCATTTCAGGGCCACTTGGATATGTTGTAGTGCTAGTTCCACTAGGTTTGCACACCAAATTTGGGGTTCCTAGCACCAAACTTCTCCTAGATAGGGGGCCCCAAAGTCGGTTTGGAAAATGTCATTCTCTGCTGCAGAAAAGTGCTTGACTCGAGTATACGCCGAGGGGGGCATTTTCAGCACAAAAGAGAGAGAGAGAGAGATCTTTATCTATATAGATATCTATAGATATATATCTATGGATATCTATATAGATATCTATAGATATATATCTATAGATATATATCTATATTTATATTTAGATATATCTATATATATAGATATATATATATATATCATAGGCATGCGCAAGGGGTGTGCCAGGTGTGCCTGGGCACACCTTAATCCTGGAGTTGGCAACCCATCAATTGTGGGCAGGTGACAGGTAAGCCGTGATCCTTACTTGCCGACCCCCCAGAACCTGGACAGGATAGGCGGAGTGGACTATAGATCTATATATATCTATATAATATATAGATATATATAGATAGATATAGATATATATCTTTATATATATAGATATATCTATATATATATAGATAGATATAGATATATCTATCTATATATATAGATAGATATATCTATATATATATTTTTTTTTAGCAGAGACCCCAGAGAATAAAATTTTGATTGTTGCAATATTTTACGTAACACGGGATTTGTGCAGCGGTCTTTCAAACATACTTTTTTGGGAAAAAAGACACTTTCAGGAATTAAACAAAATAAACAGTAAAGTTATCCCAATTTTTTAAAAATAATATGAAAGATGATGTTATGCCGAGTAAATAGATGCCAAACATGTCACGCTTTGAAATTGCGCATACTAGTGGAATGGCGACAAACTACTGTACTTAAGAATCTCCATAGGCGACGCTTTAAAAAAAATTTAACGGTTACCAGTTTAGAGTTACAGAGGAATTCTTTTACTAGAATTATTGCTCTCGCTCTGGCGATCGTGACAATACCTCACATGTGTGATTTGAACACTGTTTACATATGCGGGCGCGACTTACGTGTGCGTTTTATTTGCTGCGCGAGCTCGCGGGATCGGGGGGCGCTTTAAAATTATTATTTTTTTCTTATTTTTTTATTTACGCCCGCTCCTGCTCTTTTGGGATAAGAGCTTTTATCCCAAAGACTAGGGGGCGATCAGGGGCTTAACTGTGTTCCCTGGGTGTGTTCTAACTGAAGGGGGGATGGGACATGACAGAGATCACTGGGAACAATCAATCTCTGTCACGTTTCCTGTCAGAATGGGGATCCGCCTTGTTTACAAAGGCAGATCCCCGTTCTGCCTCTGTACTAGGCGATCGCGTGTTGCCGGCGAACATTGAGTCCACCTGACCCACCCGCAACTGCACCTGCGCGAGCCACCTGCGCAGTGAAGCCAACCCGTCACCATATAATGACGGCAGCTGGTCGGCAACTAGTTAAAGTGTGATATCTTAACATCAACTTTTATGTTTTACAAAAAAATTGCGAATAATATTGTGTTTGTATTCGCTAAAACTCATTAAACTGTATTTTTTTTCAAAAAATTTGTGTGACATAGAAAGTGACAACAACAACCATTTTATTGTCCAGGGTCTCTGCTTAAAAAAAAATGTAATGTTTGGGGGTTCTAAGTAATATTCTAGCAAAAAAAAAAAAAACTGCTGATATTTCCATGAATGAGAGAGATGTTGGAATTCCCCCGATCTGGAACTGGTTAAACTGGTGTCTGTTTCTTTAAGACTCAGTAATATTTCTGGTATCCATAAACAAAAAATGTTGCGCTGAAACTTTCAGAATAATAAAAATGTCCAAACTGTACTAAACGGTCCAAGTGACAAAATATGATGCAAAACACTTTGGGTATTGGTTCAAGTGTTTAAGTGCTTGTATGTAGATATTTCAAATAAATCCTCCACCTTGTGACCTCCCCGACATTGAGATATGGATGTTCCCCTTACCGCAACAGGTGGACCTTCTATTATGGAAGGTCAGAAGCGCAATAGGAATTGGCAACTGTGGTGTGTCCTGGGGTCCTTCTGTGCAGATGATGTCTGTCTCTCCCGTTGTCCGTCCCACACTTTGAAATAATCTGTCCAAGCACCCAGCAGCATGGGCGTCCGTAGGTAGGGGCAAGGGGGGGCAAGTGCCCCCCCCCCCCCGGAATCAGGGATTTGATCAGGAGTTCCCCACTCGGTCTTTATCCTAGCGCCAGCGACCGGCCCTGCTCGCACCTGTACACAGTTTAGCAGGGCCGGTGACAGCTGGTGCGAGGAGCAGGACAGCGAAGGCCTCAAGGGGTGGGCAGGATGACATAACCCGGTCTACATAGTGCGAGCAAGCAACCCAGGAGACGGAACCCGCGGGAAAGGAGAGCAGCAAGATGCCGAGAACAGCAGGCACAACATTCCTGGCACCTCCCAGAGCCTGGAACCCCTGGACTCTTTAAACCTCCTCACTGCTCCCAGACCTGGAGGACAGACTGACCAGGGGTTCAGAGAACAAAGACGGGCAGGAAATGCAAGCAGCTACGGACCGTTCCATGTCACATCATAGATCCAATGGAAGGAACAGAGCACCCCCTGTCCTCACCCAGAATGAAAACGGGTCTTGCCAGCTGCTGGCCATCATGGACATCCTACTGGCATGCAAGGTACTGTACTGAGCATTACACACACCACTGGGACATAGGGGCACTTGAGGAACTGCAGACAGGGCTAGGGGGTCCCTCTCTCTGACCTATCACCCCTCTCCATCACTCCCTCTCTCTCTCTGTCACCCCTCTGTCTTTTTCACCCCCCTCTCTCTCTGTCACCCCCCCTCTGTCTCTCTCTGTCACCCCCTCTCTCTCTGTCACCCCCCTCTGTCTCTCTCTGTCACCCCTCTCTCTCTGTCACCCCCCTCTGTCTCTCTCTGTCACCCCCCTCTGTCTCTCTCTGTCACCCCCTCTCTCTCTGTCACCCCCCTCTGTCTCTCTCTGTCACCCCTTTCTCTCTGTCACCCCCCTCTGTCTCTCTCTGTCACCCCCCTCTGTCTCTCTCTGTCACCCCCCTCTGTCTCTCTCTGTCACCCCCCTCTGTCTCTCTCTGTCACCCCCCATCTGTCTCTCTCTGTCACCCCCCTCTGTCTCTCTCTGTCACCCCCCTCTCTCTCTCTCTGTCACCCCCACCTGTATGCAGTCTCTTAGAGTCTCTTGTGCCATGTCCACAGTCTCTTATAGTCTCTTGGACCATGTATACAGTCTCTGACAGTCTCTTGGGCCATGTCTGCAATCTCTGATCATCTCCTGTACTACGTCTGCAGTCTCTGACCGTGATAATGTGATAATGACATTGTCAAAAAGGGTCAGAGCATGGGTGACCTTAAAATGATGATCCCCCCCCAAAAAAATTTCTGCAGATGCCCATGCCCAGCAGTACCCCAAAAATAAGCAGAGGGCTCCAGATGGTATAAAACCAGGTGAGATGACTCCATGCGTCCCTTTCCCAGTATCTCTAGTCAGAAAAGGAATTCCATTTGCATGAGGAAGTTAGAACATGGCACTTTGAATTGAAGAGCACCGGAAAAAAACAAACCAACACAAACATCAAAACTCTCATGTCCACCCATTGGAAGGTTCACTAGAGAACTTGAACCAGACAAAACTAAAGTGGCCAGTTGGGTTTAAGCAGTACGGCTAAAAGGCAGCACATAAACAGCAGAAAACAACAAACAACTCCCTGTTGGAAAGCTCCATTCTTCTTAGGAAGTAGTTTCCCACCGAGCAGTGACTTGGCTGGTAACCTAATTACATCAACTGCCTAGATTGGCGACATCATAGAGGTGACAATTGTAGGTGTGGATCCAGGTGGACTTACCTTCAGGCTGGGTTTACATATATGCAGTGATTCAGGTGCAAATTTTTACCTAAAACCGTACCTGAACCGGACTGAAAAACTCCCAGGACTCTTTTTTTAAAAGCGCACCGTGGCCACCCCGCACATGTGTGAACCCACTTCTTTCAGATTTCACGTTATGTGAATCAGATGCGATTCAAAATGCATCCTATTCACATATATGTGGCAGAGCCTCATGCTTGACAGATGTAGTATTAGTCAACAGAACTTGGAAAATCCCCATCCCAGTGAGGCTGCAGAGGCTTGGCAAGGTGCTGCTTGACCATTCCCCAGTCTCTGGTACTGAGGAAGTGTTGCGTGTCCTTAGTTCAGGATCTGGCAATGTAGACAATACTTTGGGGACACAGCTGAGTGTATGATGCAAATGTAATACATGTTCAGTCAAAAGTTCTAAAAAAGAAAGAAAAAGAAAAAAACAAATTTCAGTCTCAGGAGCTTGTCCAAAAAGTAGAGAAAGTTCATAGGTTTGTGGCCTATAGCAGTGACGGCCGCTCCATTAGGGGCACAGGGGCCCCCTATCCATGCGTCCGGCCCCCTAATCTATGTGCAAGGCGCCGGACACATGGATTCCAATGGGGGATTTTTTTTTTTTTTTTAAGCACGTGATTAGAGCCAGAGGCTCTAATTGACTTGAGAAAAAGGGTGGGCTCAGGGTGCAGAGCACTGAGACCGAAGCCCACCCAGTTGTGTGACAATAGCTAATAAATATTCACTATTGTTACACTGATTCTGCCTCCCGGCCAATCAGGAGGCAGGTCCTGAGACCCGTTTCCCGGTTATCCGAAAAGAGAAGCTACCCTATTGGTCAAGGGAGGAGGCAAGGACACCGCTGTGATGTCGAGGGGGGGACGCAAGGGATGCTGGCCGCCCATCGCCTGGAGGGAAGCGTTGCCCAGGGTAAGTGTTGCAGTAACTGACCAACTGGGGGGGGTGTGCGGGTGACCCGACCAAGAAGGGGGTAGGTTGTGCACCAAAATAATATACCACCGGCTGCCACTGGCCTATAGGTATTAGTGTCAAACTCAGGGCTACTGGGCAGTGGATGGTGTCAGTAGGGCAGTGGATGGTGTAAATAGAACAGTGCTGGGTGTCAGTAGGGCAGTGGACGGTGTCGGTAGGGCAGTGGACGGTTTCGGTAGAGCAGTGGACGGTTTCGGTAGAGCAGTGGACGGTGTCAGTAGGGCGGTGGACGGTGTCAGTAGGATGGTGGACGGTGTCAGTAGGACGGTGGACGGTGTCAGTAGGGCGGTGGACGGTGTCAGTAGGACAGTGGACGGTGTCATGTATAAGGCAATAATGAATCAATTAAATTAGATAAATATATAAATACACAATTATAAATATATAAATATATAAAGTGTCTCTTCAGTATTGCAGCAGCGCTGTGCACCCCAATTGAACAGGGTCTCTTTCTTAATCTAATTCAGAAAGTTCAAACACGGATCTGATAGCCAGAGTCCCACCAATAAATAATCAAGATGTATTCTGTGAGGGTAGTAATCCTTTCACCAAGCGATACACCACGTGCTGGGGTCCCCAATGAAAACTCACTCACCAGAAATCAGATCAATAAAAGCCTTGATTAATAGTAGTAAATCTGCATCAATATTCAAAGCGACCACCAGATGTCAGTATTATTCCCAGTAGTTCCAATAGGATATGTAGAAAAAACAAAAATGCTCACATAGCATGATACTGCTAAACATCTTTATTTGAACCATCCAAACATCCCCTTAAAACCATGCGTACCAAAATTTAATAAACATTGAGCAAAGATAACAAAGTGCACTGTGCCTGATTGCGTCCTGCGTTTCACGACTGGAGGACGCAATCAGGCACAGTGCACTTTGTTATCTTTGCTCAATGTTTATTAAATTTTGGTACGCATGGTTTTAAGGGGATGTTTGGATGGTTCACATAAAGATGTTTAGCAGTATCACGCTATGTGAGCATTTTTGTTTTTTCTACATATCCTATTGAAACTACTGGGAATAATACTGACATCTGGTGGTCGCTTTGAATATTGATGCAGATTTACTACTATTAATCAAGGCTTTTATTGATCTGATTTCTGGTGAGTGAGTTTTCATTGGGGACCCCAGCACGTGGTGTATCGCTTGGTGAAAGGATTACTACCCTCACAGAATACATCTTGATTATTTATTGGTGGGACTCTGGCTATCAGATCTGTGTTTGAACTTTCTGAATTAGATTAAGAAAGAGACCCTGTTCAATTGGGGTGCACAGCGCTGCTGCAATACTGAAGAGACACTTTATATATTTATAATTGTGTATTTATATATTTATCTAATTTAATTGATTCATTATTGCCTATATACATGTTCTACTATTTAAGCAGCTGCTACTAGTCATATAATCATTTATGTGCCGCACATACACCGTTAGAATATTGTACTAAGCGCAGAGCATTGTTGTTTTTTGGGACGGGCATATACAACATACATTCATTCAGTGGACGGTGTCAGTAGGGCAGTGGATGGTGTAAATAGAACAGTGGGGGGTGTCAGCAGGGCAGTGGACGGTGTCAGTAGAGCAGTGGATGGTGTCAGTAGAGCAGTGGACGGTGTCAGTAGAGCAGAGGACGGTGTCAGTGGGGCAGAGGACGGTGTCAGTAGAGCAGTGGATGGTGTCAGTAGGGCAGTGGATGGTGTCAGTAGAGCAGTGGATGGTGTCAGTAGGGCAGTGGATGGTGTCAGTAGAGCAGTGGATGGTGTCAGTAGAGCAGTGGACGGTGTTAGTAGGGCAGTGGATGGTGTCAGTAGAGCAGTGGATGGTGTCAGTAGGGCAGAGGACGGTGTCAGTAGGGCAGTGGATGGTGTCAGTAGAGCAGTGGATGGTATTAGTAGGGCAGTGGATGATGTCAGTAGAGCAGTGGATGGTGTCAGTAGGGCAGTGGATGATGTCAGTAGAGCAGTGGATGGTGTCAGTAGGGCAGTGGACGGTGTCAGTAGATCAGTGGACGGTGTTGGTAGAGCAGTGGATGGTGTCAGTAGAGCATTGGATGGTGTCAGTAGAGCAGTGGATGGTGTCAGTAGGGCAGTGGATGATGTCAGTAGAGCAGTGGACGGTGTTGGTAGAGCAGTGGATGGTGTCAGTAGAGCATTGGATGGTGTCAGTAGAGCAGTGGATGGTGTCAGTAGGGCAGTGGATGATGTCAGTAGGGCAGTGGACGGTGTCAGTAGGGCAGTGGACAGTGTCAGTAGAGCAGTGGATGGTGTTGGTAGAGCAGTGGATGGTGTCAGTAGAGCATTGGATGGTGTCAGTAGAGCAGTGGATGATGTCAGTAGGGCAGTGGATGGTGTCAGTAGAGCATTGGATGGTGTCAGTAGAGCAGTGGATGGTGTCAGTAGGGCAGTGGATGATGTCAGTAGAGCAGTGGATGATGTCAGTAGGGCAGTGGATGGTGTCAGTAGAGCATTGGATGGTGTCAGTAGAGCAGTGGATGGTGTCAGTAGGGCAGTGGATGATGTCAGTAGAGCAGTGGATGGTGTCAGTAGGGCAGTGGACAGTGTCAGTAAGGCAGTGGACAGTGTCAGTAGAGCAGTGGATGGTGTCAGTATAGCAGTGGACAGTGTCAGTAGGGCAGTGAACAGTGTCAGTAGAGCAGTGGACTGTGTCAGTAGGGCAGTGGATGGTGTCAGTAGGGCAGTGGATGGTGTCAGTAGAGCAGTGGACAGAGGTGTGACATCCATACTGATACTGTGTTTCTGTTAGTAAATTGGTGATGCGTGAGGAGACGGATGTTGTGAACTGAGGGGTAGAGAGAGATTTGGGTGTTATCAGCGTGGAAATAATATTTGAAGCCATCGAAGAAGGTGTAGATCAAGAATAGGAGAGGCCCAAGAACAGAACCTTGGGGAACCCTGATGGAGAAAGGAACAACTGAGGAGGAAGTAAAGTTGTAAGTGACACAGAAGGTGCAGTGGGATAGGTAGGATGAGAACTGTACAGTCACAGAGACCAAAGGAGTAAAGTATTTTGAGGAGGAGGGAGTGGTCCACCATGTCAAAGGCAGCAGAGAGTTCCAAGAGTAGGAGTTCAGAATAGTTTAAATTGGTTTTGGCTGTTAATAAGTCATGTGTGAGTTTTAGGAGAGCAGTTTCTGTGGAGTGTAGAGGGCTAAATCCAGACTAAAGGGGATCAAGAAGGTTATTCTTAATGAGGTCACTTTCTATATAAATTCCCCAATAATGTATGGCTATATACAAACTCGTGGGTGTGAGAATAACTAAATCCACACATACTTCAACATAGATGAATAAAATTCTTCAAATTAAACCACTCTAATAGATATGTTTCAAAATAAGTGCAAATGACATTCAGTGCAGCATCCAAGAAATGTAACAATTATTAGATAAAGTGGCAAGTGAAACACTAGTCGTGATCGGAGAGACAGCAGCCGACTAGCCCGCCTCTCTTCTCCCTGATGCGTTGCGTGACTGCCAAATCACTTTATCAAAGGGTATCATGATGGAGATCTGAATATATATGGGACTTTTGTTTTTGATTTTTTTCAATTAACTTTTGCAGTAACAGTATTTATTTATTACACTTTGTGTGTAATTTGTGTTGAACACTGCTATTACACTTTTTGGTGCGCTTCACTTGCTCATAAACATTTAATCACTGTCATTAGTTTTTTTTGGATGCCGCACTGATTGCTTTATTCTATATTAGTTCTTTATTTACCTATTGCATACTTGTAGATTTGAACCAAATTCATATGTTGCACTTTGGATGTTTTAGTGTTTCACTTGCCACTTTATCTAATAATTGTTACATTTCTTGGATGCTGCACTGAATGTTATTTGCCCTTTTTTTGAAACATATCTATTAGGGTGGTGGAATTTGAAGAATTTTATTCATCTATGTTGAAGTATGTGTGGATTTAGTTATTCTCACACCCACGAGTTCGTATATTGCCATACATTATTGGGGAATTTATATAGAAATAGCTACTGATTACTCATATCCCATTTACCTCAGTTTATTAATAGCTTCACTCTTTAATGCAATATTGGCTTGGCGTGATCCTTGGGTGCACAAAAGTAGTGGAAAATCAATTGTTATGAACCTGACCATTACCTGGAGTTCCTGCTAATCTTCTGGTTTGGTTATTAGTTTCATGTACATTTAATCACTTTCTTTTGAGTTTTTATTAGGCAGTAAGCGCCGCTTAACCTTCCGAATATACATCCTTACATCAGGTGCCCCCAGCAGAGTCCGTCCTTACATCAGGTGCCCCCAGCAGAGTCCGTCCTTACATCAGGTGCCCCCAGCAGAGTCCGTCCTGACATCAGGTGCCCCCAGCAGAGTCCCTCCTTACATCAAGTGCCTCCAGCAGAGTCCGTCCTTACATCAGGTGCCCCCAGCAGAGTCCCTCCTTACATCAGGTGCCTCCAGCAGAGTCCGTCCTTACATCAGGTGCCCCCAGCAGAGTCCATCCTTACATCAGGTGCCCCCAGCAAAGTCCATCCTTACATCAGGTGCCCCTAGCAGAGTCCGTCCTTACATCAGGTGCCCCTAGCAGAGTCTGTCCTTACATCAGGTCCCCCCAGCAGAGTCCGTCCTTACATCAGGTCCCCCCAGCAGAGTCCATTCTTACATCAGGTGCCCCCAGCAGAGTCCGTCCTTACATCAGGTGTCCCCAGCAGAGTCCCTCCTTACATCAGGTGCCCCCAGCAGAGTCCCTCCTTACATCTGTGTTCCCAGCAGTGGAGCCCCACCTTAAATCTGTGTCTCCATCAGCGGAGTCCTCCTTACATCAATGTCTCCTTCAGCGGAGCCCCTCCTTACATCTGTGTCCCCATCAGCGGAGCTCCTCCTTATATCTGTGTCCCCATCAGCGGAGCCCCTCCTTACATCTGTGTCCCCATCAGCGGAGCCCCTCCTTACATCTGAGTCCCCATCAGTGGAGTCCTCCTTACATCCATGTCTCCATCAGCAGAGCCCCTCCTTACATCTGTGTCCCCATCAGCGGAGCCCTCCTTACATCTGTGTCCCCATCAGTGGAGTCCTCCTTACATCTGTGTCCCCATCAGCGGAGCCCCTCCTTACATCCGTGTCTCCATCAGCGGAGCCCCTCCTTACATCTGTGTCCCCATCAGCGGAGCCCTCCTTACATCCGTGTCTCCATCAGCGGAGCCCCTCCTTACATCTGTGTCCCCATCAGCGGAGCCCTCCTTACATCTGTGTCCCCATTAGCGGAGCCCTCCTTACATCTGTGTCCCCATCAGCGGAGCCCCTCCTTACATCTGTGTCCCCATCAGCAGGGTCCCTCCTTACATCTGTGTCCCCATCAGAAGAGTCCTTCTCACATGTGTCCCCGGCAGCACAGTCCTCCTTCATGCCGCGACTGTCTCTGTCCCCTTCAGCAGCAGCTAGTTCCCGGCTTTCTCTGTGTTTTTGTTTTTTAAAGGGCCATGTTTACATTTTTTTGTTTGTGACTGCTTGGGGAGAGGGGGGGGGGCTTTGCCCAGGTGCCCCCTATGGACGGGCCACCACTAGTCTCAAGTCCTTTGCAGACTCTAATGCAGCGTACACACGATCGGAAATTCTGCCAGCAAAAGTCCGATGTGAGCTTTTGGTTTGAAATTCCGACCGTGTGTATGCTCCATCAGACTTTTGCTGGCTAAATTGACCATGTGTACGCAAGGCAAGCTTGAGCAGCATTCCTTGGATGTTTTTTCAGATGGAAATTCCAATCGTGTGTACTGGGCATTACAGGTTTTCTTCAAAAATTTCCCTGTCTTTGTCTTCATCCATCTTCCCATCAACTCTGACCAGCTTCCCTGTCCCTGCTGAAGAAAAGCATCCCCACAACATAATGCTGCCACCACCATGTTTCACGGTGGGAATGGTGTGTTCAGGGTGATGTGCAGTGTTAGTTTTTCCCCCACACATAGCATTTTGTTTTTAGGCAAAAAAGTTACATTTCGGTCTCATCTGACCAGAGCACCTTCTTCCACATGTTTGCTGTGTCCTCCACATGGCTTCTCACAAACTACAAACAGGACTTCTTATGACTTTCTTTCACCAATGTCTTTATTCTTGTCACTCTTCCATAAAGACCAGATTTGTGGAGAGCACGACTAAGGCCCCTTTCGCACGGGCGGACCGTATGTCCGTTTTTCATCTATCCGTTTTCGGATGAAAAACGGACATACATGTATCCCTATGGGATAGCGGATGTCAGCGGATGAACATGACATCAGTCTCCGCTATGCTCCGTTTCTGATGATGGAGGAAAACTCTATTTTTTTCATCGGTCTGCGGATCGGATGAAAACGGACAGACGGTCAGTTTCCATCCGATCCCCCCCATAGAGGAAAGCAGAGATCTGACCAATCCGTTTCTGCACAGTGTGCAGAGACGGACTAGTCATCCGCCGGATCAGCGGAGATCAACAGAGCGATCCATGCTGAGCAAGCGGATGTCCAAAAATGGATCCTCCCGGGATCCGCACATGTGAAAGGGGACTAATAGTTGTCCTGTGGACAGATTCTCCCACCTGAGCTGTGGATCTCTGCAGCTCCTCCAGAGTTACCATGGACCTCTTGGCTCTTCTCTGATGAATGCTCTCCTTGCCCGGCCGGTCAGTTTAGGTGGACGGCCATGTCTTGGTAGGTTTGCAGTTGTGCCATACTCTTTACATTTTCCGATGATGGATTGAACAGAGCTCCGTGAGATGTTCAAAGCTTGGGATATTTATTTATAACCTAACCCTGTTTTATACTTCTCCACAACTTTATCCCTGACCTGTCTGGTGTGTTCCTTGGACTTCATGATGCTGTTTGTTCACTAAGGTTCTCTAACACACATCTGAGGGCTTCACAGAACAGCTATATTTATACTGAGATTAAATTACTCTCAGGTGGACCTTTCTTACAAAATAGGTGACTTCTGAAGGCAATTAGTTCCACTAGATTTTAGTTAGGGGTATCAGAGTAAAGGGGGCTTAATACAAATGCCCCCCACACCCCCCCCCCACATTTAGATATTTATTTGTAAAAAAATGTTGAAAACCATTTATCATTTTCCTTCCACTTCACAATTATGTGACAAAATGACAAAATGTGGAAAACGTCAAGGGGTATGAATACTTTTTCAAGGCACTGTATATAGAATTATTGGTTTATATGCACTTTACTCATGATCAAGCATACATTTTGTTTTATTAAGAAATATTATATTATGTGGTCATTTAGCACTATTGAAATGATTATACCGAAAATACAGAGATAAGGGCATGCATGGCAGGATCACCAGGAATCCTTTCAATGTGAGTGGCACATTTTAAAGTTTTTGGAAATTATATTAGGAATAAAATGAACATGTTAGAGCATATATGAAAGTTTATCAACTGGGTTTATAGCCACATTAACCACTTCCTGCCCGGCCTATAACAGAATGACGGCCGGGGCGGTGGTTCCGTTACCCTGAGTGGATGTCATATGACGTCTTTCAGGATAACAGCCGGGGGGGGGCGCAGCACAGAGATCGGTGGTGTGGCATGTCAGTCTGACACACCGCAACACCGATCTCAGTAAAGAGCCTCTGACGGATCAGCCGTGATCCAATCGTGATCAGCCGTGTCCAATCACAGCTGATCATGATGTAAACAGGAAAAGCCGTGTATCAGCTTTTCCTCACTCCTGTCTGACAGACGCGACTAGAGAAGAGCCGATCAGTGGCTCTCCTGACATGGGGGGGTCTGCGCTGATTATCAGTGCAGCCCCCCCCACGCGGATGCCCACACTGGACCACCAGGGATGCCAGTCAGTGCCCAGACAGATGCCAATCAGTGCCCAGACAGATGTCAGTCAGTGCCCAGACAGATGCCAATCAGTGCCCATCAGCAATGCCTGCTAGTGCCATCTGTCAGTATCCATCAGTACCACCCTTTAGTGTCCATCAGTGCCACCTATCAGTGCCCATCAGTGCCGCCCATCAGTGCAGCCTTTTAGTGCCCATCAGTGTTGCCTATCAGTGCCCATCTTTGCCACCTATGAGTGCCCATCTGTGCCGCCTATCAATGCCCATCAGCGCCGCCCATCAGTGCCCTTCAGTGCTGCCTATCAGTGCCCATCAGTGCCACCTCATTGGTGCCACCTAATCAGTGCCCATCAGCAATGTCTGCCAGTGCCATCTGTCAGTGTCCATCAGTGCCACCGATCAGTGTCCATCAGTGCCACCGATCAGTGTCCATCAGTGCAGCCTTTTAGTGCCTATCAGTGTTGCCTATCAGTGCCCATCTGTGCCACCTCATTGGTGCCACCTCATCGGTGCCGCCTTATCAGTGCCCGTCAGTGTAACCTCATCAGCAACGGTCAGTGAAGGTGAAAACTTACTTATTTAGAAAATTTGATAACGGAAACAAAGAAAAACTTTTTTTTTAAATCATTCTTTTTTTATTTGTTTAGCAAAAAAACCCCCAAAAACCCCATCAGTGATCAAGTGCCACCAAACAAAGTTCTGTTTATGGGAACAAAATGATAAAAATGTTGTTTTGATGCAGTGTAGCACGACCGCACAGTTGTCATTTAAAAAGTGACAGCACTGAAAGCTGAAAATTGGCCTGGGCAGGAAGGGGGGGGGAGTGCCCGTCACTGAAGTGGTTAAAATAAATCTCTTGCTCACAAGCACGTCTGTATTTCTATATTGCACGCTTGTCACAGTTGGGTATAAAGTGATCTTCATCCTTTTGGACAATATCATGTAATCCAGTAGATCTAATCTAGAAATAGTTTTGTTTTACTGAGAAAATGTTGGAGGACTGAAAAAAATGGGTTGTGCCCTACAGCAGCTACAGAAGATCTCAGGCTGAGGACCGGTTTTTCCACTTTTCACTTCACAAGTCAGGGTTGCTATTTTTGCAGGTCAGAAGAAAATCTAGAGAAGAAAAAAAGACCTTTATGAACCTTATCGGGGGGATTCTGAGTGGCGCACACAGGTAAGCTGAAGCGGGAGGGTATTGTGGTCGGGATCCCATAATGGATTGTAGGCACAAACTGATGATATTCATGTCGTTGTTGATGAAGCTTCAGAAGACTGGAGAGCCCAGATCAGAGTTTAGAAAAGCAACGTATTCTTATTCTGAGATAATAGCTGGAGTATGTAGAGGGGAAGGCAAACCAACTGTAATGCTGCGTACACACGAGAGGAATGTCCGACAGAAAAAGTCAGACAGAAGCTTTTCATAGTTTATTCCAATCGTGTGTAGGCCTCATCGGACTTTTTTTTCGAAAATTCTGACGGACTAAGACTACACTGTCTATAAAACAAGAGCCTACCATCCCCCTCCCCTCTTACCCGTATAGCTGGGTTGTTCCCTAAAAGCACACTCAACATCCTGGAGATCCAGACACCGTAGAGATCTGCCTCTTCACCACAGCACACCGGTCTTATGCCACCATCTTCCTCTGACGTTTCCAGGGGTGGCAGCTGTCATTTCCGAGTCATGAGCAATAGAGTACCCGGAGCTACCTGGGATTTAAACAATTGGCCCCAGGCCCTCAAAACAGTATTTCTACCCCCCCAGAAAAAAAGTACAATTCTGTTAGAAGAGGGGGGTTGCTAGTAAGGGTAAGGATGCCCTTTAACGTAGATTTAAACCATATCTGAAGGGCATTTCATTTTCTCTGTGTATCATCAAAAAATACATGTAGACACTCCCCATCTTCATGTACATTGGCGATGGCTGCATGGCATTTCTCTGGGTGGGCTTCCTTATGACAATAGGGGACTTTGCAATGTGTACCATTTGCAAATAGGGACAGAGGCGGCTGGTGCTCCATATTCAATATTTTGGGGGAAAGAGGGCAGCAAACCAACGCCACCCCCCACGGGAGACGGATGGGAAGGTGCGACCCCACCCCCCACAGGAGACGGACAGGAAGACGCGCCCCCCCCCCCCCTCGGGAGAGGGACGGGAAGGGGCTCCCCTCAGGAGACAGATGTGAATGTGCGACCCCCCCCACAGGAGACGGACAGCAAGACGCGCCCCCCCTCGGGAGATGGATGGGAAGGCATGACCCCCCCTTGGGAGACGGACGGGAAGGCGCGACCCCCTCTGGGAGACAGACGGGAAGGCGTGACCCCCCCCAAGGGAGACGAACGGGAAGGCCCGACCCCCGCGGGAGAAAGACAGGAAGGTGCACCCCCCGGGAGATGGACGGGAAGGCACGACCCCCCCAGGAGATGGACAGGAAGGCACGCCCCCCCAGGAGACGGACGGGAAGGCCCGACCCCCGCTGGAGAAGGACAGGAAGGCGCGTTCCCCAAGAGATGAAAAGGAAGGCGCGACCCCCCCCGGGAGATGGACAGGAAGGCGCACCCCCCGGGAGATGGACGGGAAGACACGTCCCCCCCCGGAGACGGACAGGAAGGCGCGCCCCCCGGGAGACGGACGGGAAGGCGCGACCCCCCCACAGGAGACGGACGGGAAGGCACAATCCCCCATTCGGGAGACGGACAGGAAGGCACGACCCCCATTCGGGAGATGGACTGGAAGGTGGCGGTCGATCAGTGACCTCCTTACCTTAGGAGGCAGATGACAAGGATCCGAGGCAGGGCTGTTGTTCATCACTCCGGGGGCCGTTGCTTCTCCTCCTGGCTGAACAGGAAATGGGTCCTGAGACCCGATTGGCCAGGAGTCCTAAGACTCCCTAACCAATCAGGTCTCAGGACCCGCATCCTAATTGGCCAGGAGGAGAATCAGGAAGACAATTGTGAATATTAATTTGCTATTGTCACAAAACTGAGTGGGCTCACGGCGCAGTTCTCTGCACCCCAAGCCCACCCTTTTTTCAAGCCAATTGGAGCCTCAGGCTCTAATCATGTGCTTCAAAAAAAAAAAACATTTAATGCGCCCCACGCGGAGATTAGGGACCGGTGTCATGGATTGGGGGGGGGGGGGGGGGCGCTCCGTATCGATGGGCCACCACTGCAGAGATGCATGAAGTGTGCGTGTATAATCATTTTCAACCTGCAACCTTAAAGTAGATGTAAACCCAATCACTACACTCTCAAGATGCTGTATATTATTAAAGTGGTTGTAAACCCTGGTACACCACTTGTACCCGCAGGCTTGCCTGTAGGTACTGTAAATGTCTCCTAAACCTGCACAGTTTAGGATATATTTTACCATATACCCTTGCACCAATGTCATTGGCGCATGCACACTAAAGAACCGTTCCGCTTGTGCTGTTTCTTTAGCAGCTGTGCCGTGACCAGCGGCTCCCGCGCGCATGCTTGTGAAGTGACATCATCGTGGCTCCGGCCATAAGTCTCTGATCCCGCAAACCTGGAAAAAACTGCGGGAAACATGTCGCCGGTCACAGCGGTGTGCGGGGTCCGCTGCAACAGCTTCGATCTAAGGTAAGTATTTCAAAATGAGCTAGTATGCGATGCACACTACCTCATTATGCCTTTTGTCTTACAGGATTTGTTTTCTTGTTTTTTTTTTTTTTTTTTTTTAGGGTTTGTAGAACCATTTTAACCACTTCAGCCCCGGACCATTTGGCTGGCCAAAGAGCACTTTTTGCGATTCGGCACTGCGTGGCTTTAACTGACTATTGCGCAGTCGTGCGACGTGGCTCCCAAACAAAATTGGCTTCTTTTTTTCCCCACAAATAGAGCTTTCTTTTGGTGGTATTTGATCACCTCTGCGGTTTTATTTTTTGCGCTATAAACAAAAAAATAGCAACAATTTTGAAAAAAAAAAGCATTATTTTTTACTTTTTGCTATAATAAATATCCCCCCAAAAATATATAATTTTTTTTTATTTTCCTCAGTTTAGGCCAATACGTATTCTTCTACATATTTTTGGTAAAAAAAATCGCAATAAGCCTTTATTGATTGGTTTGCGCAAAAGATATAGCGCCTACAAAATAGGGGATAGTTTTATGGCATTTTTATTAATAATTATTTTTACTAGTAATGGCGGCAATCTGCGATTTTTATCGCTGATCATTTGGACACATTTGGCGCTATTTTGGGACCATTCACATTCCTGCAGTGATCAGTGCAATTAAAAATGCATTGATTGCTGTGTAAATGTGACTGGCAGTGAAGAGGTTAACCAGGAGGGGGCGCTGCAGGGGTTAAGTGTGTCCTAGGGAGTGATTCTAACTGTGGGGGAGGAGGGGCTGTGTGTGACACGTCACTGATCACCGCTCCTGATTACAGGGAGCGGTGATCAGTGTCCTGTCACTAGGCAGAATGGGGAAATGCTTGTTTATATCAGCATTTCCCCGTTCTTCCTCTCCGTGAGACGATCGCGGGTATCCCCGCAGACATCAAGTCCCCGGGACCCGTGATTACACTCTCGGAGCTCGCGGAAGGGTTGTGCGCGCGCCACCGTCGGCGCGCACGCGACCACATGCCGTAAAATTTAAGGGGACGTACCTGTACACCCATTTGCCTGTCCGTGCCATTGTGCCGATGTATATGTACATGCGGCGGCCGACAAGTGGTTAAAAAGTAATTTTCAAGCTTTTAAAATCTACAGCTTTCATTACAATAATTTAAATAAACTGCGCTCGGCGTCTAACAGAAAATGAGTCTGCAGCTCCCACCATATCCGAATACAAGATAAATACAAACACAAAAAACATAAAATGGTGCGCTGTCCCTTTAAATCTTCAGAGTGCTACACCTACCACAATTCTCACTCAACCGGTTCAAACATGTGCAGAAACAACGAGCTATTGTGCCAATATATCATCATTTTTTAAAAAAATCCTAACTTTCTATGTGGTAAGTAGTAATATTAGTGCTTTATTCACCACTACATGTAAACTAAAAAAAAAAAAAAAACACTCATAAATTTCATAAATCACCTAAAGTGCTGTAGTACATAAAATAAGGTGCAAATAATCCACACTTATACTGATCTCCAAAAATAGTGCAAACGTATATAAAAGTCCATAAACAATAAAAGTTTAACCACTTCAGCTCCGGAAGGTTTTACCCCCTTCCTGCCTGGGCCATTTTTTTGCGATTCGGCACTGCGTCACTTTAATTGACAATTGGGCGGACGTGCGACGCTGTACCCAAACAAAATTGACATCCTTTTTTTTCACACAACTAGAGATTTATTTTGATGATATTTGATCACCTCTGTGGTTTTTATTTTTTGCACTATAAACAAAAAAAGAGCGACATTTCTGAAAAAAAAAAAAAAAAAAAAAAAAAATATATATATATATTTTTTTTTTTTTTTTACTTTCTGCTATAAAATGCATCCAATAAAAAAAATGTAAAACGTTTCTTCATCAATTTAGCTCAATGTGCATTCTACTACATATCTTTTGGTAAAAAAAAATCCCAATAAGCGTATATTGATTGGTTTGCGCAAAACTTATATCTACAAACTATGGGATAAATTTATTATTTTTGTCATTGTTTTTTCTGGTAATGGCGGTGATCAGCGATTTTTAGCGGGACTGCGACATTGCGGCGGACAGATCGGACACTAAGTGACACTTTTTGGGGACCAGCTACACCAATACAGTGATCAGTGCTAAAAAAAAAATGCACTGTCACTGTATAAATGACACTGGTAGGGAAGGGATTAACACCAGGGGCAATCAAAGGGTTAAATGTGCTCTTCAAGGGGTGCTTTCTAACTGTGGGGGGAGGTGCTGTGACTGGAGGAAAACAGAGATCCGTGTTCCTGCTTAGCAGAAACACAAGATCTCCATCTTCCTCCCTCACCGAACAACGGTCTGCCTTGTTCAACGGTCTGCTTCTCCTATGAACGATCGGCGGGTCCTGGCAGTCATCACGGCCACCAGACACGCTGATTGGCTCCAGCTGTGTCCAAACATAGTGGGAGTGGGTTAATAAATGATATTATTCCTGCGCTACCATGTACAAAACTGTGATGTTAGTAACGGAAAAGCAGCTTGCACCGAATAGGGTCCAGCCTGACCCCACAAAGAGAGATGAAATAGGTAGGGGTGGTGCTGCGCTAATCCTAATGCTCTCCACACTTACTAAGTATGGGTAAATAATGGTAATCAGTGGCTTAGGTATAAACACTCATGTCAGTGGAATAAGGAGCCTACTGATCACACGGTGGCTGTAGGGCCTAGCGTGCTGTGTGGGATTGAACGTGAATATGTGAGAATAAACAGAAGTGTCTAATCACTCTAAAATCATAAGTATATAAATAATAACCCAAAAATTAGTGGAATCAAAAGAGGTCTCCAACGCATAAAGCAAACAAGAAAAATGGTGTATACAAAGTTACGCTGAGTGTCCGTGGAGATCTACAGTTGCTGCAAAAAGATATCTTATACCTACAGTGGGTACTTAAAAACATTACATCAAAATATTCAAATACATCAAACAGTGACTTATATGACAGCACCAACTGTATCAAAATTAAAGAAAGTGACTTGTGCAATCTAAACACCTCTAATATTGTTTCAAACGTGCCATAAAATAAAAAAGGATGAAAATACAATGATGATAGGAACAAAAATTAATTCGAAGTGAACGTGCAATGTTATAATGAATGTCCATAGGGATCCATATAGGATATATTGTAGTATTCAATGCCAACATAAAGTGCAAAAACACAGGTTTGAAGGTTTCTCAAAGAAAGTGACTTGTGCAACAATAAAGTGTTCAAAAAATCCAAACAGTGATCTGTGCAATCTTAAGCAGCTCCAAATGCTTCTAACATGCCAAACGGTGAGGAGATACAGACTGGATTGTATCACATAATAATAAGCTGAGGAAGAGATGTGAAGTGTATACAGGTGCTTTCCATGCAGATGCTCCTACACTGTAAGGTAATGGCCCCTTACCTCATTATCCTGAGGTTACAGCATATAATCAATCAGGCACCGCTGGTGTCTCCTGTGGGGGTGGCTCCTGCGCACAGCGCTGTCTCTCACTTAGCCTCAGATCCTCCACATATATAGTAACCGAAGGGAAACAAGGATGCCGTATAGTGTAGTAATTTTATCCACAAAGCTTTATTATTAATAAAAGAATCGGTACTCACACAGAAAAAAAACGGGATTATGCAGTGTATCCACTATCGTACACTGCTGACAGTGGAAGGTGTGCCTATCCCTACGCGTGGCGTCACGGCTCACATGGCTTCATCAGGGGATGCCACGCGTAGGGATAGGCACACCTTCCACTGTCAGCAGTGTACCGTCATTTTACTATACGATGGTCGGGAAGTGGTTAAAGTGACGGCATCTCATTTCTGCACTCTCGTTCTGGGGCGCCGTCACATGACGGCGCCCCAGAACTGCCGCTCTCGCTCACCCAGGGCATTGATCCCGGTTGCGTCGTGTTCCTCAGACACAATGGGACCCCGATCTCGGTAGAGAGATGATGATGCAGCCTTTTACCCATGTGATCGGCTGTGTCACATGTAAACAAGGAAGTGCCCTTTGTCCACTCTCCTTGGCTCACATTGACAGAGTGTGAGGAGAGGAGAATTGATCAGCGGCATCTCCTCACAGGGGAGACCTGTGCAAGTAATCAGGGCACTAATCATCAGAGCTCTGATTACAGTACAACACCAGCAGTGCCCAATAGTGACACCAACCAGTGCCCATTAGTGATGCCAGTCAGTGCTGCCTATGAGTGCCACCCATCAGTATTCATCAGTGCCGCCTATCAGTGCTCATCAGTGCTGCATATCAGTGCTCATCAGTGTGGCATATTAGTTTCTCCTCATCAGTGCCACCTAATCAGTGCCGCCTCATCAGTGCCCATAAGTGCCACCGCGTCATTGGCTGACAGCTGATCACGTGGTAAGGGGTCGGGATCGGCCCCTTTCTCCGATCTGTGATCATTCGAGTGTCACAGAGCACGGCACGTACCCCACAGGGGGCACGCAGGCAGCTCATGCACGGGAGGACGTCTATTGACACCCTCCAGGCAACTAAGGCCTGCAGTAAAGCTGGCATTTGGCTATAGCGCAGGCAGGAGGAGGTTAACCACTTGCCAAATAGCTGCCGTCATTATACTGCGGCCGGTCTGCGCAATCCCGCAAGCCGTCGTAGCTATACATGGGCTCGCGGGATCTGATAGCAGGCGTGCATGTGTTGCTGGAGGTGCGTGCATGCTCCGCTGCACTGCGGGGGTGCCAATGCTCGTGGCCGGAGGCAGAACAGGGATGTGTGTGTGTAAACACACACACATCCCTGTTCTGTTCTGAGAGGAGAGACAGATTGTGAGTCCCTAATAGCTAGGAACCACGATCTGTCACGTCCTCTAGGTCAGTCCCCTCCCCCTACAGTTAGAAACACACAGAGAGGGAACACAGTTAACCCCTTGATCGCCCCCCTAGTGTTAACCCCTTCCCTGCCAGTGACATTTTTACAGTAATCAAAACATTTTTATAGCACTGATCGCTGTATAAATGACAATGGTCCCAAAAATGTGTCAAAAGTGTCTGATGTGTCCACCATAATGTCACAGTCCCGATAAAAATCGCAGATCGCCGCCATCACTAGTAAAAAAGAAAAATAATAAAAACGCCATAAAACTATCCCCTATTTTGTAGATGCTGTAACTTTTGCGCAAACCAATCAATAACCGCTTATTGCAATTTTTATTACCAAAAATATGTAGAAGAATACGTATCAGCCTAAAATGAGAAAAAAAATGCTTTTTTTTTTTTTAAATGGGGATATTTATTATAGCAAAACTACAAAATATCGTGTTTTTTTCAAAATTGTTGCTCCTTTTTTGTTTATAGCGCAGAAAATAAAAACCGCAGAGGCGATAAAATACCACCAAAAGAAAGCTCTATTTGTGGGAAAAAAAGGACGTCAATTTTGTTTGGGTACAACGTCGCACAACCGCGCAATTGTCAGTTAAAGTGACGCAGTGCCAAATCGCTAAAAAATGGCCTGGTCAGGAAGGGGGTAAAACCTTCCGGTGCTGAAGTGGTTAAACTTTTATTGTTTATGGACTTTTATATACGTTTGCACTATTTTTGGAGATCAGTATAAGTGTGGAATGTTTTCACCTTATTTTATGTACTACAGCACTTTAGGTGATTTATGAAATTTATGAGTGTTTTCTTTTTTTTTTAGTTTACATGTAGTGGTGAATAAAGCACTAACATTACTGCTTAGAAAGTTATAATTTTTTTTTTTTTGGAATTTGGAAATGATATATTGGCACAATAGATTGTTTCTGCACATTTTTGAACCGGTTCAGTGAGAATTGTGGTAGGTGTAGCACTCTGAAGATTTAAAGGGACAGCGCACCATTTTATGTTTTTGTATTTGTATTTATCTTGTATTCGGATATGGTGGGAGCTGCAGCCCCATTTTCTGTTAGACACCAAGCACAGGTTTTTTGTTAGTTTATTTAAATTATTGTAATGAAAGCTGCAGATTTTAAAAGCTTGAAAATTACTTTTTAAAATGGTTCTATAAACCCTAAAATAAAAAAAATAAAAAAAAAATAAGAAAACAAATCCTGTAAGACAAAGGCATAATGAGCTGGTGTGCTTACCTTAGATCAAAGCTGTTGCAGCGGTCCCCGCACACCGCTGTTTTAAAAATAAAAAATGGGGATATTTAGTATAGCAAAAAGTACAAAATATTGTGTTTTTTTTTTTAAATTGTCGCTCTTTTTTTTGTTTATAGCGCAAAAAATAAAAACCGCAGAGGCGATCAAATACCACCAAAAGAAAGCTCTATTTGTGGGAAAAAAAGGACGTCAATTTTGTTTGGGTGCAACGTCGCACGACCGCGCAATTGTCAGTTAAAGCGACGCAGTGCCGAATCGCAAAAAAATGGCCGGTCATTCAGCAGCCAAATCTTCCGGGGCTGAAGTGGTTAACTATACAAAATAACAAAAAAAAAAAAAAAAATGACATCTACTGGAGACAGTGAGAAATCACAAGCCAACTTTAAATGACACTAGAGCTAAAAATGTTTTTTTACCTTAATGCATTCCCTGCAATAAGGTAAAAAAAAAAATGTATGTACTATTAATAATCCTTTCTTATATAAAGATTATTTGCATTATTCCCATACTGGTGTGCATCTATATATATGGTTAATATTATATGCTGGTTGCAGTATTTCTTCTACCAAGAAATAGTTTGATTTGATTACTGAATAATTTCCCAGGAAGGGAATCCCTTCTGTGTCCTCCCCCTTTCCTCCCCCTTTCACTGCCCCTGCTGTACATGGCTGATTCTTCTCCCCTCTCCTCCTCCCTACATCATCAAATGCAGGAGGAAGTAGGGGGCGGGGCTAGGCTCCATAGACACAGAGCTCAGGAGCGAGCAAGCACCATGTGCCTCTCTAGCAATCGGCTTGCTATGGGGACACACGAAGAAGAGCAAGAGCCAATGTCACTAGTGGGGGACCCGAGAAGAGGAGGATCGGGGTCGCTCTGTGCAATACCAATTACACAGAGCAGCCTGAAGACCGAGAGCTGAGCAACCAGTGGTCTTTGATCACTCAGTTCTTGGTCTTAGAGCGGGCACGGGACAGATGCAGATGACACACCAGCAACCAGCCAATGGAA
The DNA here is from genome assembly GCA_037953035.1 of Aquarana catesbeiana. Lineage (NCBI taxonomy): Eukaryota > Metazoa > Chordata > Amphibia > Anura > Ranidae > Aquarana > Aquarana catesbeiana. The sequence continues at coordinate 789,439 of JBBHAA010001838.1, forward strand.
CTCCATAGCAGATATAACTCACCCTGGAGCTCAGTATATACAGTCTGGTGATGGGCACAGTACCCAGGTCCAATCAAAGTGATGGCGCTCTACAGCACTGTGATGTGGACAGTTCTAGAGTAAAGGAGACTCCATCACTTACCATGTGATACACCTCCCAATCAGCCACTCCTCTTTATGTTGGTCTACCACATTGTACTGACTTTATCTTGTTTTCCAAGGCTCTGATGAAGAGGGAACCCTTCCAAATGCGTCAGCCTACCCTTCAGCACTTGCCCTTGCATGGGCATGTCTAAGTTTTAATGCATATTTTGTAACCTAGTTTTTATGAACATGTAGTAACTTTTTTGTATTTATCTACTTTGTATAAGAATAAATTGTATCATCTTGATTCAAGCATTAGATCACGCACCTTCCGCCCCTTTCTTTCACTCGACAGATGCAGCATCCTCTAGGTGAGTATAATTTTTTTTTAAACCCCATACTTCCCATACTTCAAAAATCCACCAGTGGAATTTAAACTCTTTATAGATAACTTTGTCCTCTTTGTGGCCATCGTAGGAAGCACCATAAATATTATATGATGGAGGAACATACAGCTAATATCAGAAGCGGGAAAGTACATTGGTATTTTCTATTCTCTTTACAGAAAGTGTTGAGAACTGTCTTTATTATCTGTCGATGCTGAGGTCCAGGACTTCTGAGGTCTCCTTGGGTTGGACGGGAGATGTGTCAAAAGAAGGCATCGGTAGGGATCTTCTCCAGAGAGCATGCCAGCTGCTATAAATGGTTGATTGATTTCCTTCTGGACTCATCCCTGGTGAGAGATGTCAACTTTTTCTGCATATCAAATAAATCCTTGAATCTCACAAAGGAAATACACCAATGTACATTTGCTATTCTCTACCACACCAAGAACAGAGGAAGAATTAATGTCACTGATGTAACAGATTCTCTGTACGATGATGAGCTCCAAGCTTTATCAGAGATCTTGGGTGAGAGAACTAAACTTTCTTTAAACTTTTTGTGGTGATTGCTGTACTGAGATTTAAACTAGTCAAAACTTCCTTCTGTAATGTGGTAACCACAGGGAAGCCCAAAGCCATTACTTGACCAGAGCCACCTAAATTTCCTTCTCCACCATACATATTCATGATGTAGCACCCTCCTAGTGTAGAGTAGGCTGCTATGTAAATTGGGTTGATTAATTGGGGCTGCTGAGTGCCTCACAGGCTACTTCTCTGTTGCTTCCCCCTTTCTTCTAGAGAATTCTGAAATTGTAGTGAATATTTGTGGTACTCTAGTCAATCCCTGGGGGATGGGAGGGGGTGTACTGTTGGTGGCAAGAGAACCCATACGTAGTCTTAGGCCTGAGCAGCAGGATGCAGAGATCCTGGGTCCAGTCCTGCTGGAAGAGACATCTGTGCATGTGGGTTCAACCCATGGGGCAGAATTCTACAAGAAGCTATTGGAAAGACGCAGAAGTCCCAGCTAGTCTTAGCTTGGGGGGCCTATTCACAAACTTGAGTCCAAGGATCAAGTTGGTTGTGGAGAAGCTCACTGAAGAGAGGCCAGGAGGAAATTGGTGGAAAGGAGTCCAGCTGTCCTATGGTGGTGTGAGTCAACATCTCCCTCACTTGGAAGATCCTGATGGATATTGGCAGGAGGATGATCCTGTGGCTAAGTGCGTAAATGACCCCAGTGCTGGAGGAAAAGTGTGTAGCTTTTAACTCTGGAATGAGTACAGGTCATCGACAGCATAGATATCCTGCGGGACATTGAATTTTGTATTGTGCAGCTAGAAAGTTGAGGAGTCCCCAAGTTATTCAGTTCTACAATTTATTGAGGTTTATCATGCTCCCTCTCCCTATCCAAGTTTATTATCCCAATAAAAACCCCAAAAGAAAGACCCTAGACTGTTCTTTGGAGCCAGTAGAAGAAAATGCTGTGTGCCTGGCTGTGGGTGCTCTAAGTAGGGAAAGAGGACCAAATTCACCAGCGGCTTCTACGGGGATGCTCTACAATTAGATCTGCATTAGGTCATTTGTATGTTTAGCAAAACACATTTCCGTCTTTAATTGAGCTAAGAACTGTGTGGCACAGTTACCCAGACATTATTGAGTTGGGGAGTGACATACAGTAGAGTATATAGTATATAGACAACAAACATCTTCTGTACAGGTCTGTGAAATGGTATACCGTAATACTAAATGAATGTTCAATAAGGAATTCATCTTCCTACAGGAAGAAATAATGTGGTTGTGGTGATTGATGATTTGGAGGACACCAGTGAAGTGCAGAAGAATGCGATCCTGAAAGATCAGCCCAGTATCGGGAAATTGGCCCAGGATCTTCTCCTTTTTGGAAATGATGATAAGAGAATGGCAAAAGTATCCGAAACTGGGAAAAGCCATCAACAGCTCAGAGGCATCATCAAAGGTAACCAATTCATCTATGGAATGTTGTTTTCAGAAAAATGTACACTCTAATGTCCCCACCACACTCACACAGACAAGCTACGGCCACATGTGTGTGTCATTTATTAAACCTACCAGAATGAACCTGTTTTGTGGTCAGATACAGGCCCCACATACAAGGAAATCCACACAGAATATTAAAGTCGATGTAAACCCTAACTGGATGACATTGAGTTTTCTTTATGCTCTGTGTGGCTTAACAATTGATATTCCTTTTAAATTGCAATACAGTGGAACCTTTGATTATGAGCATAATCCGTTCCAGGAGAATACTTGTAATCGAAAGCACTCCTATATCAAAGTGACTTTCCCCATAGAAGTCAATGGAAACAAAGATATTTTGTTCCGGATTGACTTCTATTGCATGCAATACCGCATGTGGCCAGAGATGGGGGAGGGCGCCGGAGAGCCTCGGAAATACTCGGGGATACACTTTGGGAAATACTCGGAGTATTTCCAAGTGATTCTGAGAATTTCCGAACGGCTCTGAATGGCTCCGAACCGGCGCCCCCGCACCTCTGGCCAAATGCAGTACTGCACAACCCATTAGCTTAAATTCTGCTTGTTTTGCGAGACAACACTCGCAAACTGAGTCATAATTTAAAAAAAAAAGTTGCTCGTCTTTCAAAATGCTCGTTAACCAAGGTTCCACTGTACTTGTTGCATGGTATTGCTCAGGGAGGGTTTCCTGATGGTGACAACCAGTGGCGGGCGCTCCATTAGGGGTGCAGAGGCGCTGCTACCCTAATCCATGCACCCGGCCCCTAATCTACATGCAGGGCGCCGGACGCATGGATTTCAATGGGGTTTTTTTTTCTTTAAGCACATGATTAAAGCCTGAGGCTCTAATTGGCTTCAAAAAAAGGTGGGCTCGGGGCACAGAGCACTGCATTCACCCAGTTGTGGGACAATAGGGAATTAATATTCGAATAATTTTGTTTTTCGTATTTTCTATTATAAGTATATTATTAACCATTATTATAGTTTTTATTATTATTTATTAATAATAAATAATAATAAAAACTATAATAATAGTTATAAACTATTGGTATTGGAATTTCCTTTCAAATTTGGCTAACTGTAATGCCGCATACACACGAGCGGAATTTTCGTCGGAAAAAATCTTGGATGTTTTTTCCGACGGAATTCCGCTCAAGCTTGCCTTGCATACACACCGTCACACAAAAGTTCTCTGAACTTTCGACTGTCAAGAATGCAGTGACGTACAACACTACGACAAGCCGAGAAAATGAAGTTCAATACTTCCGAATTGTATCCGAGCATGCGTTGGTTTTTTTGCACGTCGAAGTTGCATACAGACGTACGGAATTTGCGTCATGAACTTTGTCCGTTGGAAAAATAGAGAACCTGCTTTCAATCTTTTGCTGGCAGAAATGCTGCCAGCAAAAGTCCGATGGAGCATACACACGGTCGCATTTTCCGACCAAAAGCTCTCATCGGTCTTTTGCTTGCGGCATTTCCGATCGTGTGTACGCGCCATTAGTCAACTAATTTATCTGAAGTTACGAATTATCCAAAATAAAGAATGGCGCATCTAAACGAATGGAACGTAACGAATACGAATGCATCCGAAGTTATGAATTATTGAAATAACGAACAACGATCATAACGAATGATCCAATAAACAAAAAAAAATTTTTTCGCAGTGCACATGTCTAACCAGGGCCTTACTATCATAACTGGAGCTAGTGTAGCACTACAGACTAAAAAAAAAAAAAAAAAGGGAGATTGATTCACCAGTTCCCTCACCATGGATGGGAAAATGTAGAGAATAATGAAAGACAAAGAGATTAAAGGTTTCTGAATTCTCTGTATTGAATTCCTCTCTTTTTACCTTTAACAGATCACAACAGAAGACTGTGGGTAAGTCACAACAGCGGGTGACAACTTTTATCTGTGACATCACAGTGAGGTCATTCTTTGTAATCCACAATCTGACATTAGAATAGTTTCCTGTAGCCCATCACCTGACACTGGGTTGGTATTCTCTAACCCATAATGTAGCATTGGGGTGATTTTCTGTAACCCATAACCTGAAATTGGGGTAGTTTTCCATCACCAACCTGACATTGGAGCAGTTTCCTATAACCTAACTGTAATGGAACTGTCCAGCAGCCAGCTTAGGTGCTTCTGCCAAGATAAAGCTTCCTCCAGTCTGGACCCAGGAACCAGGTATTATAGCTGAGCACCCAAGGAATAGACGACAATAGCGTAAGTACAAACTGGAACTCCCTTTATTGAAAATTCACAAAGAATATATAGCACACAAGATTGGGTAGGGCCTGATCACATTACCCTAACAATACCAATTGTAAACAGGAATATAATTAACTACTTGCCGCCTGCACTATAGCCGAAATACGGCTACAGTGCGGGCCTTAATTACCAGGAGGGCATCCATGAACATCCTCCCGAGCAAGCGATGTCTGTTCGTGCGCGGCACGATCTGTGATCACCGAGTCTATGAGACTCGGTGATCACAGATCAGAGTAAGGGGTCGATCCTGGCCCCTTACAACATCATCAGCTGTCAGCCACTGACGGCTGATCACGTGATGTAAACAGAAGCTCTGTAATTTTTTTCCCTCACGCTGACAGAGATGTTGAGATCTTCTGCCCATTTGCACAGAGGGGAAGATTTAATGAAAGTCGTTTTTATAGAAGAGAGATATTCCATTTTTTTTTGGTGGGTTGGTGGTCCAAAATTGACTACAGGGGCTCAGGGATAGTCAGGTTGGAAATAGCATATTTATTGACCTATGTAGACAGTTTAGCATATAAGCGGGAGTCTTATATGCTAAGTAGGGATGAGCCGAACACCCCCGGTTTGGTTCGCACCAGAACCTGTGAACGGACCGAAAATTTGCACGAACGTTAGAACCCCATTGACGTCTATGGGACTTGAACGTTCAAAATCAATAGTGCTCATTTTAAAAGACTAATTTGCATGGTATTGTCCTAAAAAGTGATATTTACGGAAGTTTGGGCCTTTAAATGAGGTTCAAGACATGGTGGAGATACGTATAAAAAAAATCACATGTTTATTAACATGGAAAATGTGTAGGTGTACATGCATGGGTCATGGGATAGCACATAATATACATATACAACATGGACATAGGCAGCACATGTTCGTATCAACTTGGAAAATCATGACAATATGGCAGTGCATATATATAACATTGTACATCAAGGATGCGAGGTAGTGTCAGCTTAAGAACACATGACAGTGATAAGAATAATTGAGCAATTCCCATGAGTTCCACATACGTAAACACAAGTCAAAAATGCGGTACACTGAATATAACATAATATGAGTACATGAAGCACGATGGGTAAGGGGACAGTTGATAAAGTTGATTGCTAGTGGTAGTGTATGTCGGCATCCTGGATTGACCGACGCGTTTCGTGTTTACACACTCATCAGGGGCGGATTCTCCCAAATATCTATAAAAATGTATATAGAAATTATTAAATCTAATATGAGACTAAATTTTAGATAGAGCGGCAAAGGAGCCCATCCAAAGTACTTACATAAGCAGAGTGGTATACAGTAGGGGTGTATTGGGTGTGAGGCCAAAGCAACCAAAGAGATGTCCGTCCCGAAAGCTTGGGTATATGGGGCCACATGTGGCTGAAATAGGGTGCACAGAGCTTCCTCAGAATGAATAAATCGCTCTATATCACAAGCCATGGTACAAAGGGAGGTAGGTGATGGAAACTGCCATGGAATCTACATAGATAAATAAGAATCTAGTTTAAGTATTTAGGTAGTACTGACTATTTCAGTGATATGGCAACTGCCATTGGTGTTACCTGGTAGCGTGCACGGAGGGATGGAGAGTCCTACTGCCTTGTGATGTGTGCTAGCTGTGAAGTTCGTGGCTGTGTGCAAGCGGGGTGTAAAGTACACACCGCACAGCCGCACGCTGGCTTCTACCGATGTCACGCCGGCTCAGCACGTGTAGGGATGGGCCTCTGCCTGGGCGGGATGATACCGCCCCCGGCAGGGGATGACCCTCCCAGCTATGGTAGCTAGGATGGTGGTAGTCGTGCCTCACGCGATGACGCACAAAGTGACGTCAAGCGTGAGGCACGTGGCGCCGATGCGCTGTGGTTGCCTTCCAGGACCCCCGAACCCCCGCCTTGAAGGGCGGGAGGAAGAGGGAAGAGGGAGGCACACAGAGCGCATCGCAGCTTCCGGGATGGGACAGCAAAGGGATGCCTATGGCTTCATGGGAAACCAAATAGCCCTGTAAATAGTGCAATGCCGCATAACTGCTGGACATGGATATTATGTTCCAAGCAGAGTAAGGCCCCAAAGGCAGCGCATAGCCAAATGGAGCCAAACGACCTCCACCTGAGTGACAGGGGAACACTGCCAGCTCAGTCAAGAAACCTCCATCCCTATATGCAGACAGAAAAGAGGAGGGGGACTGTGTAATGACACAGGTGAGGACTTTAAATGAGGCGCACATAAATTGCGCCTCCATCCCTGGTACAAAGTGATATATACAGAAGTTTGGGACTTTAAATGAGGTTCAAGACATGGTGGGGATACGTATAAAAAAATCACATGTTTATTAACATGGAAAATGTGTAGGTGTACATGCATGGGTCATGGGATAGCACATAATATACATATACAACATGGACATAGGCAGCACATGATCGTATCAACTTGGAAAATCATGACAATATGGCAGTGCATATATATAACATGGTACATCAAGGATGCAAGGTAGTGTCAGCTTAAGAACACATGACAGTGATAAGAAGAATTGAGCAATTCCCATGAGTTCCACATACGTAAACTCAAGTCAAAAATGCGGTATACTGCATATAACATAATATGATTACATGAAGCACGATTGGCAAGGGGACAGTTGATAAAGTTGATTGCTAGTGGTAGTGTATGTCGACATCCTGGATTTCCCGACGCGTTTCGTGTTTACACACTCATCAGGGGCGGATGCTTCCAAATATCTATAAAAATGTATATAGAAATTATTAAATCTAATATGACACGAACATTAATAATTAAAAGTGCTAATTTTAAAGGCTTATATGCAAGTTATTGTCCTAAAAAGGGTTTGGGGACCTGGGTCCTGCCCCAGGGGACATGGATCAATGCAAAAAAAACTTTTAAAAACGGCCGTTTTTTCGGGAGCAGTGATTTTAATGATGCTTAAAGTAAAAAAAAAAAGTGAAATATTCCTTTAAATATCGTACCTGGGGGGTGTCTATAGTATGCCTGTAAAGTGGCGCATGTTTCCCGTGTTTAGAACAGTCCCTGCACAAAATTTCATCTTTAAAGGAATAAAAGTCATTTAAAACTGCTTGCGGCTTTAATGTAATGTCGGGTCCTGGCAATATGGATGAAAATCAGTGAGACAAACGGCATGGGTACCCCCCAGTCCATTACCAGGCCCTTTGAGTCTTCTATGGATATCAAGGGGAACCCCGCACCCAAATTAAAAAAGGAAAGGTGTGGGGCCCCCAGGCCCTATATACTCTGAACAGCAGTATACAGGCGGTGCAAACAAGACAGGGACTGTAGGTTTGTTGTTAAGTAGAATCTGTTTGTAATTTTGAACGGGTACATTTTTAACGTGTTTAGCTCCAGCCAAAAAATCTATTTTAAGCTTTTTGGAAAACATAGGGAAGGGTTATCACCCCTGTGACATTTGTTTTGCTGTCTGTGCTCCTCTTCAGATGATTTCATCACACTTTTTGTCCCAATGACAAATGTTTTTTGAAAATTTGGGGTTTTTATTGAAACAAGGATTGGTGATAAAGCATCAGTGGAAAGGAGAAATGTTTTTCCCATATTAACTCTTACAGGAGAGAATTTCCCTTCCTAGGGGTAGATTTCCTCTCACTTCCTGTTGTCTCCTTCCGTTTGCAAGTAGGAGTCGTTTGTAAGTTAGATGTTTGAAAGTAGGGGCCTGCCCTATATACTCAGCAGAAATTTGGGCCTTAGGTGTTGTTGTGGCCACAACACTGTAAGCCCTCACAGGGCCCTGCTGTGAAATATTAGATCAAGAATTGTAATTACATGCCCCTGTTGAACAGGGCCAGAAAAATTGGGCTTTTGGTGGTGGTGGTGGTGCCACAACACTGTAAGTCCTCACAGATACTCTTGGTGGGCGCAGAAACGGGACCTGCAGTGAAATATTAGATCAAGAATTCTAATTACATGTCCCTGTTGAACAGGGGCAGAAAAATTGGGCCTTAGGCACTGGTGCTGGTGCCACAACACTGCAACCCCTCACAGATACTCTAGTTGGAGCGCAGGAACGAGCCCTGCTGCAAAGAATTGCATCAAAAATTGTAATTACATGCCCCTGTTAAACAGGGGCTGAAAAATTGGGCCTTAGGCACTGGTGCCACAACACTGCAACCCCTCACTAAGGTTGCCACCTTTTCTTCAAGTCAAACCCGAACACTTTAGCGGCGCACAGCAATTTTTTTTTATAGTATAAACTATACATATATTTTGCTATTAAATAATATTTCTAATCATATGAAGCTTATAACAAGAGTCCCCCTTAACATTAGATTCCAGAGTTCCCCTTTTACATCTGAATCCACAGAGTTCCTCTTTTACATCTGAACTCACAGAGTTCCCTTTCACTGTAAGGCGGGACTCTGCAGACTCTGATGTAAGGGAGAACTCTGGGGCCTCTAACACAAAGGATGCTCTGGAAACCCTGATTTAGGGGGAACACTCAGAACTCTGATATACGAAGAAGACTCTGATGTAAGGGGAAACACTGTTGCCTCTGGTGTAAAGGGGAACTCTGATGTAAGGGGTGCTCTGAGAACCCTGATTTGCCTTAGTGTACTTACTCAGAGGCAGGAGAGAAAAGGGGGAGACTTCAGTCACAGACAGGGATGGATGGTGAGCTCACTCACCCTTTGGCAGTCAGCACCTCTCATCCAGATGTATCTGAGGCTGCTCGACTTCAAATTTCCGGCCCCAACTTTCCTTTTCTGAGGCACAGCGCCGGGGATTGGAGTGTGGGCAGACAAAGAGGGGTAGGGGTGGGGGGAAGAGGTGCAGATCGAGCCCTCTCTCCTCTGCCATCTGTGTTTTTTTTTTTGGGGGGGGTGCTGGCTTTGGGCAGTGTGAAAGAGTGTAACAGACACTCTCAGCTTATACAACTGCAGCTGGCAACCCTGCTGGGAAGCCATAGTCCAGTCTAAATAATGTGTCCGGGTCTCAGACAATCTGAAACCCGAACACATGATTCCAAACCCGAACTGTCCGGGTGAATCCTGGACAGGCGGCAACCCTACCCCTCACAGATACTCTAGTTGGAGCGCAGGAACTAGCCCTGCTGCAAAGAATTGCATCAAAAATTGTAATTACATGCCCCTGTTAAACAGGGGCTGAAAAATTGGGCCTTAGGCACTGGTGGCGGGACTGGCGGCGCCCAGAACCAAAAATGTTCTTACAAGCTATCATCATGATCATTGAGGAGGAAGAGGATAATTACTCAGTATAATAGGATAGTCACTCAGCATCAGCATAGGCAGTCTTTGAAGGGATCTGACATTTCAAAAAAATGTATTCGGTTACATCAGCATCAGGTGCTTGGTAGCTGGTGGTGATCCAAGACTGATTCATTTTTATGAAGGTCAGTCGATGGACTGAGTCGGTGGACAGACGCACCCTGTGATCAGTTACAAAGTCTCCAGCAGCACTGAATGTGCGTTCCGAAAGAACGCTGGATGCAGGACAGGCCAGTAGCTCAATTGCATACTGTGCAAGCTCTGGCCAGTGATCCATCCTCAAGACCCAGTAACCCAGAGGATTTTCGGTGGGAAAGGTGTCTAAGTCAGATCTTGCCCCTAGGTATTCCTGCACCATGTAAAACGACGTTGGCGATGGTTGCTGGAACCGATCATACCTTGGGTCTGCGGACTAAAAAATTGTCTGAACGCATCGGTCAGACGGCCACCTTCTCCACCGCTCCTTCTTTGACTGACCGAAGCCTCAGCAACACGATGTCCAGAGACAGGAGTTTGTAACCTCCCAGTCTCTGGGAACGCGTTGCAGAGACCTTTCTGCAAGGCCTCCGAAGATGTTTCATCCTCTGCTCCCTCTGCGACGGCAAGATAAGGTTCGCAACCTTACTCTTGTAACGTGGATCAAGGAGGGTTGCCAGCCAGTATTGTTCCTTCTCCTTGATACAACGAATACGAGGATCCGCAGGCTTTGCAGGATCAGGGAGGCCATGCAGCGTAGGTTTGCTGAGGCATTCGGTCCGGAGTCCTCTGGGTCACTAAGGACAACATGATCCGCAGCCACCTCCTCCCAGCCACGTACAAGTCCATGGGTTTCTTAGGACTGTAAATGATCCCTTAAAGACTCCTGCAGATGCTGAGTGCCAGGCTCCACCTCCATACTGACACAATCCTCCTGCTCCTCGTCCTCTTCCTGTGTGATCGGCGGGCACGCAGGAACACTGTCTGGATAAAGAGGGCCTTGAGAGCTAAGGAACTCCTCCTCTTCCTGCCTCTGTTCTGCCTCAAGTGCCCTGTCCATTATTCCATGCAGCGTGTGCTCCAACAGGTGGACAAGGGGGACAGTGTCACTGATGCATGCACTGTCACTGCTCACCATCCTCGTGGCCTCCTCAAATGGTGACAGGACAGTGCATGCATCCCTGATCATGGCCCACTGGCGTGGGGAAAAAAAAAACGACCCTGTCCTGGTGCCATAGTCGCACAGGTACTCATTAATGGCCCTCTGCTACATGTGCAGCCACTGCAGCATGGCCAACGTTGAGTTCCACCTGGTGGGCATGTCACAGATTAGGCGGTTCTTGGGCAGGTTAAATTCCTTTTTGAGGTCAGCCAGCCGAGCACTGTCATTATATGACTGGTGGAAATGCACACAGACTTTCCTGGCCTGCCTCAGGACATCCTGTAAGCCTGGGTACCTGCCCAAGGACGTGAGCCAAACAGGGCACATGGGTCATTTGTCCCTGTCGGAGGGCGGAGAGGAGGTTGGTGCCATTGTCGCAAACCACCATTCCTGCCTTAAGTTGGCGTGGTGTCAACCACCTCTGAACCTGCCCCTGCAGAGCTGACAGAACCTCTGCCCCAGTGTGGCTCCTGTCCCCCAAGCACACCAGCTCAAGCACCGCATGGCATCTTTTGGCCTGCATACTTGCGTAGCCCCTTGAATGCCTATGGAGCACCGCTGGTTCCGAGGACAAAGCACAGGAAGAGGCAATGGAGGAAGAAGAAGAGGAGGGGGTGGAGGAGAGAGGTGTGTCAGAATCATTAGTAGTGGTATTTTGGAGGCGTGGAGGAGGAACAACCTCCAACACTACTGCACCTTGTCCTGCATCCTTCCTAGCTGCCAGCAGAGTCACCCAATGCGCCGTGAAATGTAGGTCACATCCCTGTCCATGCCTGCTGGACCACGAGTCAGCAGTAATATGCACCTTACCGCTAGGGATGAGCCGAACACCCCCCCTGTTCGGTTTGCACCAGAACTTGCGAACAGGCAAAAAATTTGTTCGAACACGAGTTAAAGTCTATAGGACACGAACATAAATAATCAAAAGTGCTAATTTTAAAGGCTTATATGCAAGTTATTGTCATAAAAAGTGTTTGGGGACCTGGGTCCTGCCCCAGGGGACAAGGATCAATGCAAAAAAAAGTTTTAAAAACGGACGTCTTTTCGGGAGCAGTGATTTTAATAATTCTTAAAGTGAAACAATAAAAGTGTAATATCCCTTTAAATTTCGTACCTGGGGGGTGTCTATAGTATGCCTGTAAAGGGGCGCATGTTTCCCGTGTTTAGAACAGCAAAATGACATTTCAAAGGAAAAAAAGTCATTTAAAACTACTCTCGGCTATTAATGAATTGCCGGTCTGACAATACACATAAAAGTTCATTGATAAAAACGGCATGGGAATTCCCCACAGGGGAACCCCGAACCAAAATTAAAAAAAAAAAAAAAAATGATGTGGGGGTCCCCCTAAATTTCATACCAGGCCCTTCAGGTCTGGTATTGATATTAAGGGGAACCCCGGCCAAAATTAAAAAAAGGAAAATGGCGTGGGGTCCCCCCTTAAAATCCATACCAGACCCTTCAGGTCTGGTATGGATTTTAAGGGGAACCCCGCGCCAAAATAAAAAAAAACGGCGTAGGGTCCCCCCAAAAATACATACCAGACCTTTATCTGAGCATGCAACCTGGCAGGCCGCAGGAAAAGAGGGGGGATGAGAGAGCGCCCCCCTCCTGAACCGTACCAGGCCACATGCCCTCAACATTGGGAGGGTTCTTTGGGGTAGCCCCCGAAACACCTTGTCCCCATGTTGATGGGGACAAGGGCCTCATCCCCACAACCCTTGCCCGGGGGTTGTGGGGGTCTGCGGGCAGGGGGGCTTATCGGAATCTGGAAGCCCCCTTTAACAAGGGTACCCCCAGATCCCGGCCCTCCCCTCTGTGTGAACCATGTCACAGATAAACTGTCAAAAATGTTAAAAATGACAAGAGACAGTTTTTGACAATTCCTTTATTTAAATGCTTCTTCTTTCTTCTATCTTCCATCTTCTTTCTTCTATCTTCCTTCAGTTTCTTCCTCCATCTTCTTCTTCTGGTTCTTCTGGTTCTTCCTCCGGTGTTCTCGTCCGGCATCTCCTCCACGGCATCTTATCTTCTTCTCCTCGCGCCACTCCGCATCCATGATGGCATGGAGGGAAGCTCCCGCTGTGTGACGCTTCTCCTCTTCTGATGGTTCTTAAATAACCCCTCTGATGCACGGGGACTTGACGGGGACTTCCCTGTGGCATTCCCTGTGACGTTAGAGGGGGGTGGGGTCACCCGTTACGTAACCCCGCCCCTTCTGAGGTCACGGGAATGCCACAGGGAAGTCCCTGTCAAGTCCCTGTGCGTTATTTAAGAACCATCAGAAGAGGAGAACCGCCACACAGCGGGAGACTCCCTCCATGCCATCATGGATGCAGAGTGGCCCGAAAGAAGATGATGACAAGAAGATGAAGAGAAGAAGATGGAGAAAAAGAAGAAAAAGATGGAGAGAAGCGTCACACAGCGGGAGCCTCCCTCCATGCCATCATGGATGCGGAGTGGCCCGAGGAGAAGAAGATAAGAAGACGCCGCAGAGGAGATGCTGGACGAGAACACCGGAGGAAGAACCAGAAGAAGAAGAAAAAGAAGAAGAAGATGGAGGAAGAAACCGAAGGAAGATAGAAGATAGAAGAAAGAAGAAGCATTTAAATAAAGGAATTGTCAAAAACTGTCTCTTGTCATTTTTAACATTTTTGACAGTTTTTTTGTGAAATGGTAGGGGTAAGTACCCCCTTACCATTTCACACAGGGGGGAGGGCCGGGATCTGGGGGTCCCCTTGTTAAAGGGGGCTTCCAGATTCTGATAAGCCCCCCGCCCGCAGACCCCCACAACCACCGGGCAAGGGTTATGGGGATGAGGCCCTTGTCCCCATCAACATGGGGACAAGGTGTTTTGGGGGGCTACCCCAAAGCACCCTCCCAATGTTGAGGGCATGTGGCCTGGTACGGTTCAGGCTCTCTTGTCCCCCCCTCTTTTCCTGCGGCCTGCCAGGTTGCCTGCTCGGATAAGGGTCTGGTATAGATTTTAAGGGGGGACCCCACGCCATTTTTTTTTTTAATTTTGGCCGGGGTTCCCCTTAATATCCATACCAGACCTGAAGGGCCTGGTATGGAATTTAGGGGGACCCTCCACGTCTTTTTTTTTTAATTTTGGTTCGGGGTTCCCCTGTGGGGAATTCCCATGCCGTTTTTATCAATGAACTTTTATGTGTATTGTCAGACCGGCAATTCATTAATAGCCGCAAGTAGTTTTAAATTACTTTTTTTCCTTTGAAATGTCATTTTGCTGTCAGACTGTTCTAAACACAGGAAACATGCGTCCCTTTACAGGAATACTACAGACACCCCCCAGGTACGAAATTTAAAGGGATATTACACTTTTATTGTTTCACTTTAAGCATTATTACAATCACTGCTCCCGAAAAAACGGCCGTTTAAAACTTTTTTTGCATTGATCCATGTCCCCCGGGGCAGGACCCAGGTCCCCAAACACTTTTTATGACAATACCATGCATATAAGCCTTTAAAATTAGCACTTTTGATTTCTCCCATAGACTTTTAAAGGGTGTTCCGCAGCATTCGAATTTGGCGCTAACACCCCAAATTGTTCGCTGTTCGGCGAACTGGCGAACAGCCGATGTTCGAGTCAAACATGAGTTCGACTCGAACGCGAAGCTCATCCCTACCTACCGCTGACTGCCCTGTCCAGCGAGGCATGGACATTGCCTTCCACATGCCGGTAGAGACCCGGAATCGGCTTCTGTGAGAAAAAAGTGGCGTTTGGGTACCTGCCACTGAGGAACCGCACATTCCACAAACTCACGGAAGGGACAGAGTCTACCAACTGAAAAGGTAGCAGTTGAAGTGCTAGCAATTTTGCCAAGCTAGCATTCAACCGCTGGGCACGTGGATGGCTGGGAGCGAACTTCTTTCGGCGGTGCAGCAGCTGGGGCAGGGAAATTTGCCTGCTACATTCTGACGTTAGGGTACCGAAAGCAAATTGCCCACAAGTACTTGGCTGTGACACACCTAATTCTATACCTTCATTCCTCTCAGTGCAGGTCTCAGAGAGGACTGAAGGTATAGTGGGGTTGGAGATCTCAGCTGATGAGGAGCAAGGAGAGGTCCTCTTTGTTCTTTGGTGTGGGTCTTTTAGATACACTTGCCAACGAACTGCATGGCAGGACAACATATGTCTGGTCAATAAAAATCAAAAAATATTTAAAAAATATTTCTATAGGGCGCACAGGGCTAGTATAATCTAGATAATGTCTCTATATAAGGCAGTCCAAAATAAGCGTGAGGATGCTGGTGGAAATGGTGGAAATGATGGGATGGTATTCTTCAACACAAAGGGCTGCAACTTAATAAGACTGAAGCAGGGTCTATAGAAACACAAGAAAACAAACAAAGGCGCCTCTAAGTGTAGAAGAAAGACAAGTTTAATGCCCCAACTGGGTTCCAAAAGCACTTACAAGATGGAAGGTGTAGTCAGGCACTTCACAAGTGGAGCTGCATTGGAAAGGGTCACAGTGGGAGGAAGCATTCAGAGCGGATGGATGTAATACAAGGCAGCGGCAGTGTGGAACAGAGGAAGCCGCTGTGAGGCCGGCGTCGTTAGCACGAAGAGACGGCGTAACCGGAAATGATGTCATCCACTGGAGCGGTTCCTTAACCAGCATGGACCGCAAACAGACAGCCGAAGGGAGGAAGTGTCGTCATCAATAAGGGACGCGTTTCGGAACGGTCATACGTTCCTTTTTCAACCAATGACTATAATGATGGCTATGCTTGATATATATACACACACAAACTAATAGTGGGTTGGCCGGGGGCGGGGGCAACAATCAAAATTTGATAATAACATAATATAAAAATGTCTAAATACATTTGAATACATAAAAACACAAGTAACAGCATTTTAAAAAGAAGGCAATAAGAAATATATATATATGTATGGGATATTAGGAAGAAAAACGAAAGTAAAAACTAAAATGATGGAGAGTTAAAAAGGGGGGAGGGTATATAATATATTCTATCAATAGGGTGTCTGGAATGGACTAACACGCAGCCTTACATGTACAACGGCATGATAAAAATAAATAGAAACAAAGAGGCAAATATAAATAGCAGAATAAAAAATGGCAGAATAAAAAATGAAATTGGGACATTTGTGTCACCAATACTATCGAAAGGTGGTAGTATTAGACTACCGCAAATACTGTAGTAAAAGAGAGAGGGCTGGATTAATATTATCATAAAATTGCGCTGACTTCAAAATCCTCATTTAACCCTCCAGGAGCTAAAACATTTAATAAAAATATATCCAATACATTTCCCTGTGACATAGTCGTCGGTAGCGTTCAGCTGGGGGAAGATCTTTTGGCATTGCCTCAATGACCCATACTTTGAGGCCGTTGGTGGACTTATCGTGGGCGTGGAGGTAGTGTCTAGGGACACTATGATTATCTAAACCGCCTTCAATAAACCGGCGGTGTTCACCAAAACGTTTACGTAGTGGCCGGATGGTACGTCCTACATAAAATAAGCCACAGGGACATGTGAGGCAATATATAACATAGTCAGATGAGCATGTATGAAAGCCCTTGATTGAGTATGTTTTGCCTTTAACCTGAAAGTCTTTCTGGCCATGTACCACAAAGCTACAAGTCTTGCAGAGAGGCTTACGGCACTGGTACATCCCCGAGATGGCTAGGAATGTGGGCATGTGGTGGCCAGGAGGCAAAGGTCTGGCCTTAAGTTTGCTGGTCGCTACCCTGCTTTTGATGTTAGGTGCCTTTCTATAGGCAAATTGAGGTCTATTGGGCAGGGTGGGAAGAAGGTGTTCATCTTGTAATAACAGAGGCCAGTGTTTTTTTACAATATTTTCCATTTGCTTATGTTGAGTATGGAATTGGGTGATAAATCGTAAATTACCCTTTTGGGGGCGTGGACGAGGGTTCTCAGTGAACGGTGTACTCTTATATTTTTGATAAGCTGCATCTACAAGATCAACAGGAAAACCCTTTTCGAGAAATTTTTCTTTCAAAGTTGAACCTTCAATGTCATAATCATTGTTTAGAGTGCAATTCTTTTTTAGCCTACAGAACTGACTTTTGGGTACATTGTTTAGCCACAGGGGATGATGACAGCTATTGTAATGGAGGAAAGAATTCCCAGCTGTTGGCTTAGTGTAATTTCTGGCATGTATCTCCTTGCCTATCCAAAAAAGTTCGAGGTCCAAAAAGGCTAGTTTATATTGGTCGATGACAGAGGTGAAAGTCAGGCCCATGCTGTTGGTGTTGCAATATCTGACAAAGTCAGAAAAGACTGATGCATTGCCATCCCATATGATGATCACGTCATCTATATACCGGCCATAAAAAACAATGTGGGAGGAAAATGGATTGTTATTCCATATATATTGATGCTCCCAGTGCCCCATGGTAAGGTTCGCATATGAGGGTGCAAAGTGCGCCCCCATAGCTGTACCTCGTATCTGCAGGAAAAAATCATCCTCAAATTTAAAATAATTGTGTGTAAGGCAGAAGGAAGTGGCTTCGACAATGAAGGAAGCTTGTCTCGGATTAAGCATGGGGTCTTGACAAAGAAAGAACTGTAGGGCATTGAGGCCCACTTCATGGGGTATGGATGTATATAGAGACTGGACGTCCAGAGAAGCCCAATGGTAATTGTGGTCCCAAGAGTACGTTGTTAAGATCTCTAACAGTTGGACACCATCTCTAATGTGCGACTGAAGGGATTGGGCTAATGGCTGGAGGAATTGGTCTATATATTGTGAAAGTCCGCTGCTGATGCTGTCCATAGACGCCACAATCGGTCGCCCAGGTGGTGTTTTTGGGTCTTTATGCACCTTGGGCAGATGGTAGAAATAAGGTGTAAAGTGTACTTCTTTAATCAGAAAAGAAGCTTCTTGTTGGGTAATGATGTTGTCGTTTAGTGCTGTCTTAACAAGGGAGGAAGCTTCTAGGGTAAATGAGGGTAGAGGATCTTTATTGAGTCTGGTATATGTGTTGTTGTCAGATAGCAATCGAGTGGCTTCGGAGACATAGTCAACTCTGTTTTGTATCACTATACCTCCCCCTTTGTCAGCACTTTTGATAACCAAATCCAGATTATTGGTAAGTGTGTCAAGGGCTCTTTGTTCACGATGAGTGAGATTAGAGATGGCTTTTTT
Source organism: Aquarana catesbeiana (assembly GCA_037953035.1). Classification (NCBI taxonomy): domain Eukaryota; kingdom Metazoa; phylum Chordata; class Amphibia; order Anura; family Ranidae; genus Aquarana; species Aquarana catesbeiana. Next base: position 807,749 of record JBBHAA010001838.1, read on the forward strand.
ATTTTTGTTACAGAGCTCCTGTATTTCCGCATGGACAATGCGGTAGAAAGCATCAATGCATGAGCCTTTGGACTGAGTGGGATAAAAGACCGAAGGGGGTTTAAACGTAGTGTTTTGAATGGGTGGAGAGGTTATTAAATGTTGTGTGTATAGGAAGTAATTCTCATGATCTGCCTGTGAAGGAGATGGGGTGAAGGGATGGCTGTAGAGTTCTTCCAAGATGGAAAGGGGATCACTTTCTGTATGGACATCAGTGGTGTTATGTGATGCATCAGATATGTGAGAATCAGTATGTGGACGGTATTTTGTGGATTGGATGTTAAAGAATCTCTTTAGAGTAAGAAGACGGACAAATTTATTTAGATCCTTAAAGAGAAGAAAGGGATTTGGTGGAGCGGATGGAGCAAAATTTAGGCCTCGACTAAGTAAGGAGATTTCATCTGTGGTTAGAGCATGGGTGGAGAGATTGAAGATTTTAACAGTGCTTTCTTTTTGCTGGGGTCTGGAGTGAGACCTGCCTCCTCTGCCTCGACAACCTCTTCTGTGTGTTTTCTTTTTTGTGATTTTGTCCGAGGAGGGTCGAATACTAAAAAAGGAACCGCAGTTAATATTGAAGGTTGAGTCGTGGCAAGCGGTGTCAAAAGTGAAGTGTTAGGACCAAACGAAACCAACGAACCGGGAGAAACTCTAGAAGGAGTATATGTGTTATTTGCAGTGGTATTATGTATGGTAGCGGTTGAGCAGGGGAGGACAGCAGAGATGTTTGGTGCAGTGGAGATGGGAGTGACCTGTGCCAATGGCATAGGCTGGATAAGATCTGGGTTGTTATTGGGGGATGATGACGTAGATGCCAGAGCAGAGGTGTTGTTTTCTTTATTGTGTGTAATAGGTCCAGAAGGGACTGTGGATGTTGTTTTGAGAGGGATTATTTTACGGGGAACAATGGGGGCAAAAGGATTAATATCCATAAGGGATGGAAGGTCGTTGGTCGATTTACGTTTCCAGGAGAAGATGTTGTTACTGCTATAATCTTTCAAATCTCTACTGAATTTCCCTAATTTGTGTTTGATCAAAAAGTCTTCCTTTTTGTATGCTTGTTTGGTCAGGATAGACAGCCAGAGAGATGGTAAATGAGTGGTAAGGTCTGTGATTTGATGAAATACTGTTTTTATTTGATGAAAGCATTGTTCATATTTGATGTGCCTCTGTGTGGAGATAATTTTGATCCATTTGTTGGTGCAAAACTCAGAAATGGATGACCATTCTTTCTGTGACTCAGTGTCTAAAAAGGAACATGTTTTCAAAATTCTAAGGCCCCTAGGGGTAATGTGGGCAGACAAATATTTGAGAAGGAAAAATTCATCCCACCACTGCTGATTGGCGGAAAGGACTAACTTTTCCAATTTCCGAAATAGTGTGCAGAGAGATTTGTATTTAGGATGGGAAAATTGAGGTATGGGTTTAAAAAATTCCTTAGGTATAAAGGCCAATAGATCATTTATTTTGGAGTATTTTAGAAAATCTATTTCAGACAAGAAATCCATAACTAGAAAAGAAGAAATGAAATGAAAAAAAAAAAAAAAAAAAAAAAAAAAAAAGGGGAGGGAAAAGGGAAGTGATCAATAGATAAAAGGATAAAATTGCTGTACAGTGGAAATACGCACAAAATTCATTTAGAGATATGTGTATGTGAAATGTATATAGATGGTGAATAAAATTATACACATGCGAATTTAAAACATGATATAAAATAAATAAGAGACTGGCAATAAATGCATGAATACAATAGTCCGTGCGTCAACCTAAATTGGCTTCATGTAAAGGCAAATAAAAATCAAAAAATATTTAAAAAATATTTCTATAGGGCGCACAGGGCTAGTATAATCTAGATAATGTCTCTATATAAGGCAGTCCAAAATAAGCGTGAGGATGCTGGTGGAAATGGTGGAAATGATGGGATGGTATTCTTCAACACAAAGGGCTGCAACTTAATAAGACTGAAGCAGGGTCTATAGAAACACAAGAAAACAAACAAAGGCGCCTCTAAGTGTAGAAGAAAGACAAGTTTAATGCCCCAACTGGGTTCCAAAAGCACTTACAAGATGGAAGGTGTAGTCAGGCACCATGCTTAATCCGAGACAAGCTTCCTTCATTGTCGAAGCCACTTCCTTCTGCCTTACACACAATTATTTTAAATTTGAGGATGATTTTTTCCTGCAGATACGAGGTACAGCTATGGGGGCGCACTTTGCACCCTCATATGCGAACCTTACCATGGGGCACTGGGAGCATCAATATATATGGAATAACAATCCATTTTCCTCCCACATTGTTTTTTATGGCCGGTATATAGATGACGTGATCATCATATGGGATGGCAATGCATCAGTCTTTTCTGACTTTGTCAGATATTGCAACACCAACAGCATGGGCCTGACTTTCACCTCTGTCATCGACCAATATAAACTAGCCTTTTTGGACCTCGAACTTTTTTGGATAGGCAAGGAGATACATGCCAGAAATTACACTAAGCCAACAGCTGGGAATTCTTTCCTCCATTACAATAGCTGTCATCATCCCCTGTGGCTAAACAATGTACCCAAAAGTCAGTTCTGTAGGCTAAAAAAGAATTGCACTCTAAACAATGATTATGACATTGAAGGTTCAACTTTGAAAGAAAAATTTCTCGAAAAGGGTTTTCCTGTTGATCTTGTAGATGCAGCTTATCAAAAATATAAGAGTACACCGTTCACTGAGAACCCTCGTCCACGCCCCCAAAAGGGTAATTTACGATTTATCACCCAATTCCATACTCAACATAAGCAAATGGAAAATATTGTAAAAAAACACTGGCCTCTGTTATTACAAGATGAACACCTTCTTCCCACCCTGCCCAATAGACCTCAATTTGCCTATAGAAAGGCACCTAACATCAAAAGCAGGGTAGCGACCAGCAAACTTAAGGCCAGACCTTTGCCTCCTGGCCACCACATGCCCACATTCCTAGCCATCTCGGGGATGTACCAGTGCCGTAAGCCTCTCTGCAAGACTTGTAGCTTTGTGGTACATGGCCAGAAAGACTTTCAGGTTAAAGGCAAAACATACTCAATCAAGGGCTTTCATACATGCTCATCTGACTATGTTATATATTGCCTCACATGTCCCTGTGGCTTATTTTATGTAGGACGTACCATCCGGCCACTACGTAAACGTTTTGGTGAACACCGCCGGTTTATTGAAGGCGGTTTAGATAATCATAGTGTCCCTAGACACTACCTCCACGCCCACGATAAGTCCACCAACGGCCTCAAAGTATGGGTCATTGAGGCAATGCCAAAAGATCTTCCCCCAGCTGAACGCTACCGACGACTATGTCACAGGGAAATGTATTGGATATTTTTATTAAATGTTTTAGCTCCTGGAGGGTTAAATGAGGATTTTGAAGTCAGCGCAATTTTATGATAATATTAATCCAGCCCTCTCTCTTTTACTACAGTATTTGCGGTAGTCTAATACTACCACCTTTCGATAGTATTGGTGACACAAATGTCCCAATTTCATTTTTTATTCTGCCATTTTTTATTCTGCTATTTATATTTGCCTCTTTGTTTCTATTTATTTTTATCATGCCGTTGTACATGTAAGGCTGCGTGTTAGTCCATTCCAGACACCCTATTGATAGAATATATTATATACCCTCCCCCCTTTTTAACTCTCCATCATTTTAGTTTTTACTTTCGTTTTTCTTCCTAATATCCCATACATATATATATATTTCTTATTGCCTTCTTTTTAAAATGCTGTTACTTGTGTTTTTATGTATTCAAATGTATTTAGACATTTTTATATTATGTTATTATCAAATTTTGATTGTTGCCCCCGCCCCCGGCCAACCCACTATTAGTTTGTGTGTGTATATATATCAAGCATAGCCATCATTATAGTCATTGGTTGAAAAAGGAACGTATGACCGTTCCGAAACGCGTCCCTTATTGATGACGACACTTCCTCCCTTCGGCTGTCTGTTTGCGGTCCATGCTGGTTAAGGAACCGCTCCAGTGGATGACATCATTTCCGGTTACGCCGTCTCTTCGTGCTAACGACGCCGGCCTCACAGCGGCTTCCTCTGTTCCACACTGCCGCTGCCTTGTATTACATCCATCCGCTCTGAATGCTTCCTCCCACTGTGACCCTTTCCAATGCAGCTCCACTTGTGAAGTGCCTGACTACACCTTCCATCTTGTAAGTGCTTTTGGAACCCAGTTGGGGCATTAAACTTGTCTTTCTTCTACACTTAGAGGCGCCTTTGTTTGTTTTCTTATATGTCTGGTCAAGCATGTGGTGCCCAAGTGGGAGATGTTTTGGCCACGCGAGATACGCTTGAGACATATGTTGCAAATAGCAGTGGTGCGATCTGATGTACTTGTCTCAAAAAAGGCCCACACCAAAGAACTTTTGGAATAACGCGCAGAGACAGCAGCGCCCAGCACATGCGGAGCTTTGCAGTGTGATGCAGTCAGTGTGCTGCCCTTAGGCTGGCCCCTGGAGGGTATCCTGCCTTGTTGGTGATGTGCCTCCTCCTCCTCCTCTCTCCTATCAGGCACCCACGTTGAGTCAGTGACCTCATCATCCCCTCCCTCCTCATCACTGGAGCAAACCTGGCAGTATGTTGCAGCAGGGGGAGCATGACTGCCAGATTGCTGTCCTTCTTGGGCACCCCCTCTGTCCGTGCTCATGTTACTGCCTTCACCTAGCTCAGTATCATCATCAAAGGCTGCGTTGGCAGCTGTTTTGCCAGACAAAGTACCCTGAGCATGGGTAAGAGAGGATGAGGAGGATGAGGATGGCTTGGTCATCCACTCGACCAAGTCTTCCGCATGTTGCGGCTCAACACGGCCAGCTGCCGGAAAAAAGGCCAAGCTTGTCCCACGGCCAAGTGCTGATGAGGATGTACTGTCTCCACGACCAGCACTGTTGCCTTTAGACACAGAGCCTGTTTGCCCTCTTTTATTGGCTTGTGACTGTCTGCCTCTCCTTGTTGGCCTTCCAGACATACTAATGGCCTGCAGTGAGATGTAGTTGCACTAAGCTGGGATATATATATATCTATATAGATATATATCTATATAGATATATAGATATATATCTATATAGATATATATCTATATAGATATATAGATATATATAGATATATATATATATATATACTGATACTGCAGCTAGCAAAATCAACTGCCTGCCTGTAGTATGAGAACACCACCAATCTTCTACAGGTAGCTTTAGATGAACACTGTGCAGAGGTCGCACTACACTAACTTGTAGCTTTAGCTGAACACTGTGAAGAGGACGCACTACACTAACGTTAAAATAATGTAGCTGCCTGTGGTAGTAATAGGATCAAGAAAACACCACCAACCTTCTACAGGTAGCTTTAGCTGAACACTGTGCAGAGGTCGCACTACACTAACTTGTAGCTTTAACTGAACACTGTGCACTACACTAACTTGTAGCTTTAGCTGAACAATGTTCAGAGGACTAGAAAGTTAGATTCTAGAAAGTTATAGAAACATATATTTATTTGCTAAACTATTTATTGGGTATTATGTCTACAGTACATTAATGTCATGTCTGTCCTCTTTTTCAGGTCAGAGAATGCAGCAAATACAAATGGCTTATTCTGGCCATTTTCTTCATTGCTTTGATTTTCCTGTTAATTGCGTTGGCAGTGCACCTATTTCTTCATTATCCCTACAAGAGATTGCACATAAAAGGCACACATAAACATGCCTGACAACATAGATACTCAACTTCTTGTATCGTGACATAATCCTTCTCCTAGAACAGGCATGTCATACTAAGTTGCAGGCACTTTCTATATATATAGATATATATATATATATATAGAGAGAGAGAGAGAAAGATTTTCTGAAGGTGGTGGGTGGGTAGGAACATGCTGGAGCAGCTGGAAGGCTGTCTGATGATGGTGGACACATGGTGGTCATGAACAGCAGTGAACCTGGTTAGACTGATGAAGGTGTTGGGCAGTAGGATACACTGCTCTGCATCTCCCTAAGCCTCTTTCTTGGGCTATCATTGCAAATTTTATTTGTCCACTATTTATTTCATAATCAGATCTGTTAATGTTCGTCCCACAAAGGTGTGTTAGCCTCTGCGGCTCATTCTTAGACTTGAGTTTGACATGCCTGCTCTAGATGAACCCAGTGTCTTCATAAAAACATAAATATATGCTGAAGTTATAAAAAATATATATATTACAAAATAAAATTGTTACAAATGACCCTCAGTGTGACAACCATCAGCTTCATTTAATGGTCATCTTCCCACCCCACCATACCCCAATCCACATATCATAATTAGCAAGAATCCCTCAGCTGAAAGTGTCTTTTATTGGGGGATCAGCTCACCTCAGTTAAAAAACAGAAAAAGAGCAAGATCATGGTGACAACAGTTGTTACAATGTTTCATGTCAGTGCTGATGCTCTCCTGGAGCATCTTTACAGCCACTTCCTGCCTACATGCAGTCCAGCGGTGACTGCATGACTTTTAGGGCAGGTTTCCTGATGGTGACAACAGAGGACCATATCTGTGTAATGTGTGTTGAAATGGCTACTTATGGTCTCCATCAGAAGCTGGTGTGACAGGGTGACAACACAGAAACATAACTGGGACACAGGGACAGTGTGTTGTCACCTTATAACAGGAAAAGCCTAAATATGGCGGAATCATCTAGGATTATTTTACTGAAAGCTGCTATTGTAAAAATAGTGTACATTGTTAGATATTGTAAATTTCATTTGGATGACAAGTAGCTAAAGTGAGGATCTCTGTGGGGTTTAAACTCAGGTCAGGTCTGGATGGCTCTGCAGGTCAGGCCTCTGTCACCTCCCCCTGGTTCTGGAAGTTTCCAGAAACTTCTAGAAGCTAGTGGGTGGAGGTACAGGGGTGGGGATCTGAATATTTATGGGAGTTTGACCAATCCCCAGGTGTGAGGCCTGGCAGGGTGGTATGTGCCCACAAATATTAAAGAGTTTGGCCAGTGGGGGTTGTTGCTGATTGGAGTATGGAATGCTGAGTTGAGGATCATGATGCTTGGTGGGGACCCCGGGGCTGGGGGTCTCTGCCTCCAGGCAGGAGCTGAGGAAGGAAGAAAAGAAGCAGTATGACCAGAGGGATCACCACCACCCTTCAGTCTCATCTAGGATTTCAAGTGACAGTGTGAGTACCTCTACCTACCACCCCCAAAGCCAACAGGGTGGGGGAGGCAGCTGGATGCAATATTCAGCTAGACATAAAAGGGACAGTGTCACAACTTACTTTAACCCCCCCCCCTCTCTGGGACTCACTCATAGAAGCCAGGTGCATTGCAATTTTCTACTAAGGAAACATACATACAGTTGGGAGTTTGCTATTTCTATAAAGGGAACATACAGCTCCTAAAAGCAGATGGGATATTTGCTACTGATCCATTAAGGAATGACATTATTCCGGAAGGAGTGGAATCTGCTGCATGTTGTACATAGAAAAGTTGTCCTCCAAGTCATTGCTGAATCCAGTTTGGACATCCCATAATTCCTTATCCCTGTCCAAGTTTATATTCCCTCAATAAAACATAAAAGTCCAAGGACTAGTTATTGATTGAGAATGCATGCCTTGCGGCTTCACTTCCTGGTTCCCTACTGCGTATGCACGACTCGCGCTACACTATCCCACTGGTCCCTGCTGTCTCCTGGGACCTGTGTGTCTCCCAGAAGACAGCGGGGGTGAGGAGGTGGCAGAGGTGGCATAGATACCCGCGGGTGGCTCGGGTATCTATGTCCGGAAGTGGGAGCAAAATACTTGTATTAGACAGGTATCTGCTCCCCCCTGAAAGGTGCCAAATGTGACACCGGAGGGTGGGAGGAACCGGAAAAGTGGAAATTCCATTTTTGGGTGGAACTCCGCTTTAAAGTAAAATAAAAAAAATCTGCAATGGTGTATAAGAGAGGGGGGAGGAGACAAGGAAAATGATATAACTTAATAATGGGTTATAGTCTGCTTTAAATACTGTGCAAGTTCTGGCCAGTGGTCTATTCTCATGACCCAGTAACCCAGTGGAATGTCAACTGGAAAGCTATCCATCTCTGTTTTTGCCCATAGATAATGGTCCACCATATGATGCCAATGCTGTCGATGGGATGTGGAAGCTGACAGCCCTGGGTGTCGAGGACTAAAAAATTTGTGAAATGCATCACTTAGGCGGCCCCCTTCTCCACCGCTCCTCTCTTGACCAACAGAAGCCTCAAAACTACGTTTTCCATGACACTGTAACCTACCAGAGTCGGGAAAAGCATTCAACAAATTCCTCTTTAAGGTGACCTCAAGAGATTTCATTTTCTGCTCCCTCTGTGGGGACGGGATGAGTTCTGAGACTTTCCCCTTGTAATGGTGGTCAAGGAGGGTTGCTAACAATAGTGATCCTTCTCCTTGATGCCACATATTCTCGGGTCCTTTTGCAGGCTTTAAAGCATGAGGGAGCCCATGCACCGCAAGTTTGTGGAGGCATTAGAAGCAGACTCCTCGGGGTCACTGAGAATTACAGTATCTGGAACTGCCTACCCCCAGCCACATACTACTCCCAAGGTTTTTGGGGATGGAAAACCATCTGTTACTGTGACATATGTCAGTGGTGGCTGGTGAAGTTTTAGGATGGGGGGCATCAGGCACCGCCCTTCCTTTTTGACCCCTCCCATTTGGTGAAATTGGGCGCGGTTTCAGTGAAGTAGTGGGCGTGGCTTAAATAGTGCGGCTCTAAGGGGTGTGCATATGAGATGAACGAGGGATGGAGGGAGAGGGAGGGAGAGAGGGAGGAACAACAGGCCCAGATCCTACACAACAATAGAAATATGTGTATTCTAGAAAGTTTAACAATCAGCACATAAAGATTCTCCAAACACCTGGTGTTAGCACTTCAATCATCCCGGCACCATGGTTGTTATGGTGTCAGGATGATTGAAACGCATTATTTCTATTATTACATTGTAATATAAAATTAAATCATTCAACTCACCATAATGCAGAATCAGGTGGAGCCCTGAGTGTGTCACCTGCCTGCCACCAGATGTCATCAAGTGTCCCCAGCAGAGTCCGTCTTTACATCAGGAGTCCCCAGCGGAGTCCGTCCTTTGATCAGGTGCCCCCATTGGCGTCTGTCCTTACATCAGGTGCCCCCAGCGGAATCCGTCCTTACATCAGGTCCCATCAGCAGAGTCCCTCCTTACATCAATGTCCCCAGTGGAGCCCCTCCTTACATATGTGCCCCCATCAGCGGAGTTCCTCCATACATCTGTGTCCCAGTGGAGTCCCTCCTTACATCAGTGTCCCCATCAGCGGAGCCCCTCCTTACATCTGTGTCCCCGTCAGCGGAGCCCCTCCTTACATCTGCATCCCCAGCGGAGCCCCTCCTTAAATCTGTGTCCCCAGCAGAGCCCCTCCTTACATCTGTGTCCCCAGCGGAGCCCCATATTTTTTGTAGCTCGCTGGGCGCCAGAAGTGACTTTGTTCTCACACTGAGAACAAAGCAGTGGATCACGCCAATGAAGCGCCGCATCTGCATTGACGTGGCGCTTCCCATAGTGCACTGTGCCCGTTGCCTGAACACAGTGCACTTAAGGACTTTTTTTTTCTTTTTTTTTTTTAAAGGGCTCATGTTAAAAAAAAAAATCATTTTTTTTGTGACTGCCTGGGGGGGGGGGGGGGGGTTGGTCAGCTGTCGGGCACCCCCCTATGGACGGGCCACCACTGACGTATGTCTTCTGCTGTTTCAATGCCTCCAAAACTGCCAGGATCCTGCTCCTCCTCCTTGTGTGTTTTGTGGCGTGGCAAGAATGGTGTCTACATAAAGTGGGCCTTGAGAGGAAATAAAGTCCTCCTCTTCCTCCCGCTGCTCTGCCTCGGGTGCCCTGTCCATAATGCCACACAGAGTCTGCTCCAGCAAGAACACAATAGGGATTTGTGTCACTGGTGCATGGCACTGCATGCATTGTCACAGCTCACCATCCTTGTGGCCTCCTCAAATGGTGACAGCACAGTGCAAGCATCCTTCATCATCAGCCATTGGCGTGGGGAAAAAAAGCAGAGCCAGCCCAAGCGTGTCGTTGTGCCATACTCACACAAATACTTGTGATTCCCCTCTGCTGCATGTGCAGCTGCTGCAGCATTGCCAAAGTTGAGTTCCACCTGGTGGGCATGTCACAAATCAGGCAGTTTACAGGCAAGTGGAATTCCCACTGAATTTCAGCCAACCGAGCACTGGCTGTGTATGACCGCCTGAAATGGCTACAGACTCTTCTTTAGCAGATCTTCCAGCCCTGGGTACCTATGTAAGATGACCTACCTTTGTGTTTCGAAGATTGAGCCATCTTCTTCAGAACCTTAATCCAGAAACAACTAAGCTTGCTGGTCTTTGAAGACACCAAACACATCCCATTAGAGATGAGAATAGGCTTTCAGTCGCAACAAACCTCACTATCAGCAGTGATTCCATTTTTGCATATTCCTAAACTATCGGTAACCAGAATGCACCTGAGAATGCCATACCACAGATAGGTCCCGAAGCATGGTAAAAGACCAACAAAGACCAACAACCACTAGGCTGCTATGCAATACACCAACCACAAAACAAAGAAACAACACGGGGAGGGTGGGTGTGAAGTTTCCTATTCATTCGTTGACCTCCACTGTACATGTACTGCTTTCAACCCCTCCCAAGTCACCAAGACCCCACCAGACCATCACGGCACTCCCAATCAGGCAAACTTTAACTTTCCCTAATTTATTTTTTTACACTGTTTTAGGCCTGCCTCCTCTCTTTACACTATCATGTCTGCCTTTTGCCTATTTTTTTTTTTTGTTTAAGCTTTACTTATCCATATATTATTTAAAATCTTTTACCTTGATTATAAAACAGTGTCATCTGAGTAGAGTTTCCCTTTGAGTGGAAGTTCTGCAGGTTGGATGAAAGGTGTGGCGTCTTATCTTTAGACACATAGCTCCTTTCACTTTCACTTTGTGTAGAGCCGGCTGAAGCCTCAGAATAGGAAGCAGATTTCCATCAAACAGAGAAGACAACGTGCTCAGAGATATAAAGAGAAGGCAAGTATTGATATGTGGTGCGGACTATCACCTCCTATCCATGCAATTAAAGGAGTTGTAAAGGTAGAAGGTGCATTCTATGCATTAAGATAAAAAACCTACTGTGAGAAGCAGCCTCCCTCAGCACCCCCCTAATTACCTACCTGAGCGCCTTCTCTCTCCTGCAATGTACAGGATACCCTCAGCCATCCAGTACACTCCTCCTGATTGGCTGAGATAGAGTCGTGGCTCTATTGGCTTCCCGTGGCTGTCAATCAAAGTCAGTTAGCCAATCAGGGGAGAGAGGGTTGGGGCTAGGTCGGGGCTCCGTGTCTGAATGGATACACGGAGCTCTGACTTGGGTGCCCCTTGTAGCAAGCTGCTGGCTGAGGGACACTCAAAGGAGGGAAGGACTAGGAGCAGCAAAGAGGGACCTGAGAAGAGGAGGATCGGGGCTGCTCTGTGCAAAACCAACTGCAGGCAAGTGTAACATATTTGTTATTTAAAAAAAAAAAAAAACGCACAAGAGAATTTACATTTACTTTAATGTGTAGAATACAGATGGTGGAAATGTTACAATGTGTCCGTGTGATATGTATAATGCATAGGGAGGAACAACTAGTGAAAGCACTTCCTGCTCTAATTGATAGGGGAGGGAGCAAAAGTAGTCCCAGGACATTGCTGATATATTATTAATATTACAGGTATTAACCTTATGCAGTTACCAGAATGCAATCATTTTCACGATATACAGTACATGCTTTCACATTTTAGCTGGGGGGGGGGGGCAATGCAGGAAGAAGGAAAATGATGGGAGTTCCACCTTTTGCAAACAAAAAGTCGTAACTGTAAAAATATTGATCTTAGGATCGTTGTGCATTTTACTACTTGTTTTGCAATTAAAGTGGTTTAAAAAGGCAGAAGGTTTTTTTTTTTTTATCTTATCCACTTGACCGCCGGAAGATTTACGCCGCCCCCCCCCCCCCCTTATGACCAGGCCATTTTTTGAGATTCGGCACTGAGTTAATTTAACTGACAATTGAGCGGTCGTGCGACGTTGTACCCAAATAAAATTGATGCCCTTATTTTCCCAAATTTCTACAAATAGAGCTTTCTTTTGCTGGTATTTTATCACCTATGTGGTTTTTATTTTTTGCGCTATAAAAAAAAAGCGACAAATTTAAGAAAAAAATAAATATTTTTTACTTTCTGCTATAAAACATCCAAAAAAAATAATATTGGGAAAAAAAAAAAACGAATTTCTTCATAAATTTAGGCCATTATGAATTCTGCTACATCATTTTGGTAAAAAAAAAAAAAAATCCCAGTTATGCCTTGTACACACGATCGCACATTCCGACAACAAAATCCATGGATTTTTTTCCGACGGATGTTGGCTCAAACTTGAACCTGCGAACAGACCAAAAATTTGCACGAACGTTAGAACCCCATTGACGTCTATGGGACTCGAACGTTCGAAAGGCTCATTTTAAAGGCTAATTTTGCCCCAGGGGATGCAAAAAAAAGTTTTAAAAACAGCCGTTTTTTCAGGAGCAGTGATTTTAATGATGCTTAAAGTAAAAAAAAAAGTGAAATATTCCTTTAAATATCCGTACCTGGGGGGTGTCTATAGTATGCCTGTAAAGTGGCGCGTGTTTCCCGTGTTTAGAACAGTCCCTGCACAAAATGTCATTTTTAAAGGAAAAAAAGTCATTTAAAACTGCTTGCGGCTTTAATGTAATGTCGGATCCTGGCAATATGGATGAAAATCAGTGAGACAAACGGCATGGGTACCCCCCAGTCCATTACAAGCCCCTTTGGGTCTTGTATGGATATTAAGGGGAACCCTGCACCCAAATTAAAAAAGGAAAAGTGTGGGGCCCCCAGGCCCTATATACTCTGAACAGCAGTATACAGGCGGTGCAAACAAGACAGGGACTGTAGGTTTGTTAAGTACAATCTGTTTGTAATTTTGAAGTGGTACATTTTTAACATGTTTAGCTCCAGCCAAAAAATCTATTTTAAGCTTTTTGGAAAACATAGGGAAGGGTTATCACCCCTGTGACATTTGTTTTGCTGTCTGTGCTCCTCTTCAGAAGATTTCACCTCACTTTTTGTCCCAATGACAAATGTTTTTTGAAAATTTGGGGTTTTTAGTGAAACAAGGATTGGTGATAAAGCATCAGTGGAAAGGAGAAAAGTTTTTCTCATATTAACTCTTACAGGAGAGAATTTCCCTTCCTACTGGTAGATTTCATCTCACTTCCTGTTGTCACCATCCGTTTGCAAGTAAGGGTCGTTTGTGAGTTGGATGTTTGAAAGTAGGGGCCTGCCCTACATACTCAGCAGAAATTTGGGCCTTAGGTGTTATTGTGGCCACAACACTGTAAGCCCTGACAGGGCCCTGCTGTGAAATATTAGATCAAGAATTATAATTACACGCCCCTGTTGAACAGGGGCAGAAAAATTGGGCCTTTGGTGATGGTGGTGGTGCTGGTGCCACAACACTGTAAGTCCTCACAGTTACTCTTGGTGGGCGCAGAAACGGGCCCTGCTGTGAAATATTAGATCAAGAATTCTAATTACATGCCCCTGTTGAACAGGGGCTGAAAAATTGGGCCTTAGGCACTGGTGCTGGTGCCACAACACTGCAACCCCTCACAGATACTCTAGTTGGAGCGCAGGAACTAGACCTGCTGCAAAGTATTGCATCAAAAATTGTAATTATACGCCCCTTTCAAACAGGGGCTGAAAAATTGGGCCTTAGGCACTGGTGGCGGCGCCCAGAACCAAAAATGTTCTTACAAGCTATCAGCATGATCATTGAGGAGGAAAAGGATAAATACTCAGCATAACAGGATAGTCACTCAGTATCAGCATAGGCAGTCTTTGAAGGGATCTGACATTTAAAAAAAAAAATATTCGGTTACATCAGCATCAGGTGCTTGGTAGCTGGTGGTGATCCAAGACTGATTCATTTTTATGAAGGTCAGTCGATCGACCGAGTCGGTGGACAGATGCACCCTGTGATCGGTTACAAAGCCTCCAGCAGCACTGAATGTGCGTTCCGAAAGAACGCTGGATGCAGGACAGGCCAGTAGCTCAATTGCATACTGTGCAAGGTCTGGCCAGTGATCCATCCTCAAGACCCAGTAACCCAGAGGATTTTCGGTGGGAAAGGTGTCCAAGTCTGATCTTGCCCCTAGGTATTCCTGCACCATGTAAAACAGACGCTGGCGATGGTTGCTGGAACCGATCATACCTTGGGGCTGCGGACCAAAAAATTGTCTGAACGCATCGGTCAGACGGCCAACTTCTCCACCGCTCCTTCTTTGACTGACCGAAGCCTCAGCAACACGTTGTCCAGGAACAGGAGTTTGTAACCTCCCAGTCTCTGCAATCCCCTGATGCCGTGGATCTCCAGTGGGCCTCAGTATCTCAGCAGGGTATAAGAGAAAGACCAACCATAGCATAATACCGCTTAAACATGATTTATTAAGAAACAGTATTGCACTTGCATTTGAATGAAGATAAAAATCGCGCTATAAAACAGAGCCGGCCGGTTGCAATAGAAACTTCATCCTCCTAGTACAACAGCCTAGTTCAGTCCCAACTGGCGGGGGAGTTCCCTAGTGCGTGAGATTTCAAGATTAGAAATGTTATGGATCCATAGGGTGAAAACTTATGTGCCGCATGGGTTGAATGTTGATGTTGATATTAATGCCTTTATTGACAATTCCTAGCAGTTTTATATGTAAACCTGATCTGAGTCACGTGAGTGAGTCTATTTAGTCTATTGTTAGTGGGGTTTACAGTTTAATACTCAATTTGTATGGCTTGGCATATTAGATAGGAAGGGGAATTGATTATACCATTTCTAGGCATGCATCGTTTGGAGAGTTAGTCATATATCATCACTTTAAATCTAGTGAGATATTTAATTTTTATATTTTTATTTATTTTAGCTTTTTTTTTTATTAAAATACATTTTTGTTATTTAATTAAATCAATTTGGTGGGCCACACTATTATTAATATAATTTATAATCTTTATTTTTGTCATTTTTTAATTGGTTAGTCTTGATGCTACAATTGGCTTTCTATCATACTAATGCATCTATATTGTCACTTGTTTTCATTTTAGCCTCACGTAATTAAATATATCATCCTTCCACCTATTTAGTAAAGGAACAATCAGACATTCCCAATACAATTTGTATTGTGAATATCCAGTCATTCCTTCCTATACAATATAAATTAATTATATCACGGTTTACTTAAAATTCTATTCACACTAACATCAATTTCACCTTTCTATATATTCACCATGGTTTAGTGGGTTTATGTAGACCTTCTTTTGTTAATCTTTGCTATACACGTTATTATCTTTAGTTAGATGTTGCTTTCCAACACATCAGTTATTCTAGCTGATGAGTTGCCCACACCTAAGATGGCGTTTTGTGACTCTATCCACGGGACTCAGAACAAGGTCTGGTGTGTATTTATTAGGTGGTGGTTCAGTACGCACCCATTCCCCATTGATAACGTCAACCTGTGATGAAACGCGTCTGGAGGAGGATACGTGCTAACGTCACCACGCTGTTGTACTAGGAGGACGAGGTTTCTATTGCAGCCGGCCCTGTTTTATAGTGTGATTTTTATCTTCATTCAAATGAAAGTGCAATACTGTTTAATAAAACATGTTTAAGCGGTATTATGCTATGATTGGTCTTTCTCTTATACCCTGCTGAGATACTGAGGCCCACTGGAGATTCACGGCATCAGGGGATTGGAGTATACAGACAATCTATCTAGGTATATCTGTCCGGACGTTTCTTTCACTCAAGTGAAGGCCTTGGCTGGGCTATAGCCATCTGCTTGCTTTTGCTTGCCATCTGGTAAGCGAGTTTTCTATTAGGTGGTGGCACTCAATTGTGGATCAAGCTCACCTGGGTGTTCTGTTTTGAATTTGTTTGAACTGCATTTATTATCTTGACAGTTACAAGCCATTGTTGGTGTGCACCTTTATACAGCGCAGCTTCTCCTTTCCATTCCATTTTTGTGTATCTTGCAAATAAGCTGCTGCTCTTTGGACTTTGGTTTTTATAATACTTCTTTATAATTTCTAAATCAATATTGTCACATAGATCTAGCGTGTTTTTTCCTTTTTATCTGCCTCAGGACATCCTGTACCTGCCCAAAAACCGCTGCACCACTAAGTTAAGGACGTGACCCAAACAGGGCACATGGGTCATTTTTCCCTGTCGGAGGGTGGAGAGGAGGTTGGTGCCATTGTCGCAAACCACCATTCCTGCCTTAAGTTGGCGTGGCGTCAACCACCTCTGAACCTGCCCCTGCAGAACCTCTGCCCCAGTGTGGCTCCTGTCCCCCAAGCACACCAGCTCAAGCACCACATGGCATCTTTTGGTCTGCGTACTTGCGTAGCCCCTTGAACGCCTACGGAGCACCACTGGTTGCGAGGACAAAGCACAGGAAGAGGCCATGAAGGAAGAAGAAGAGGAGGGGGTGGAGTAGAGAGGTGTGTCAGAATCACTAGTAGTGGCATTTTGGAGGCATGGTGGCGGAACAACATCCAACACTATTGCACCTTGTCCTGCATCCTTCCCAGCTGCCAGAAGAGTCACCCAATGCGCCGTGAAACTTAGGTAACGTCCCTGTCCATGCCTGCTGGACCATGAGTCAGCGGTAATATGCACCTTACCGCTGACCGCCCTGTCCAGCGAGGCCAAGACATTGCCTTCCACATGCCGGTAGAGAGCCAGAATCGCCTTCCGTGAGAAAAAGTGGCGTTTGGGAACCTGCCACTGAGGAACCGCACATTCCACAAACTCACAGGAGGGGGCAGAGTCTACCAACTGAAAAGGTAGCAGTTGAAGTTCTAGCAATTTTGCCAAGCTAGCATTCAACCGCTGGGCATGTGGATGGCTGGGAGCGTACTTTTTGCGGTGAAGCAGCTTGGGCAGGGAAATTTGCCTGGTACAATCTGATGACGGTGTACCGATAGCAGTTTGCCCGCAAGTACTTGGCTGTGACACACCTAATTCTACACCTTCATTCCTCTCACTGCAGGTCTCAGAGAGGACTGAAGGTATAGTGGGGTTGGAGATCCCAGATGATGAGGAGTAAGGAGAGGTCCTCTTTGTTTTTTGGTGTGGGTCTTTTAGGTACGCCAACGAACTGCATGGCAGGTCACCATATGTCTGGTCAAGTATGTGGTGCCCAAGCGGGAGATGTTTTGGCCACGCGAGATACGCTTGAGACATATGTTGCAAATAGCAGCGGTGCGATCTGATGCACTCATCTCAAAAAAGGCCCACACCGAAGAACTTTTGGAATAACGCGCAGAGACAACAGCGCCCTGCACATGCGGAGCTCTGAGGTGTGATCCTCCTCCTCGCAGCAGGATGAATTCTAAAGTGTTTCGGGCAATATTATCTGCTCATATTCAGCAAAACACTTTAGAACTCATTGGACGGCGCTTCACAGTGCAGATGGACAATAACCCGAAGCATACTGCGAAAGCAACCAAAGAGTTTTTAAGGGAAAGAAGTGGAATGTTATGCAATGGCCAAGTTAATCACCTGACCTGAATCCAATTGAGCATGCATTTCACTTGCTGAAGACAAAACTGAAGGGGAAATGCCCCAAGAACAAGCAGGAACTGAAGACAGTTGCAGTAGAGGCCTGGCAGAGCATCACCAGGGATGAAACCCAGCGTCTGGTGATGTCTATGCGTTCCAGACTTCAGGCTGTAATTGACTGCAAAGGATTTGCAACCAAGTATTAAAAAGTGAAAGTTTGATGGATAATTGTTAATCTGTCCCATTACTTTTGGTCCCTTAAAAAGTGGGAGGCACATATACAAACTGTTGTAATTCCTACACCGTTCACCTGATTTGGATGTAAATACACTCAAATTAAAAAGTCTGCAGTTAAAGCACATCTTGTTTGTTTCATTTCAAATCCATTGTGGTGGTGTACATAACCAAAAAGATAAGAATTGTGTCAATGTCCCAATATTTATGGACCTGTCTGTATATATACATACACACACACACAACACCTGGGATGCATATATATACACAATACACTGTAAGTGCAGCTAGCTGACTGACTGTCCTGCTTAATCTATCTAACTTAAATGAAATGACACTGTCTCTCTGTCTCTCAACGCCGGAACACACTACATAGGGCCGATGTGCAGGCGGCCTTATATAGTGTGGGGCGTCTACTAAACCCCCTGAGCCATAATTGGCCAAAGCCACCCTGGCTTTGGCCAATTACAGCTCTCTGTACAGACGGCGCTGTGATTAGCCAAGCATGCGGGTCATAGTGCATGCTTGGCCAATCATCAGCCAGCAATGCACTACAATGTCGCAGTGAATTATGGGCGGTGACGCGCCACTCGAATTTGGCGCGAACGGCCCATATCGTTCGCAATTCGGTGAACAGTCGAACAGACGATGTTCGAGTCGAACATGGGTTCGACTCGAACACGAAGCTCATCCCTAGCCGCGAGTAGTTTTAAATGACTTTTTTTCCTTTGAAATCTCATTTTGCTGTCAGACTGTTCTAAACACGGGAAACATGCGCCCCTTTACAGGCATACTATAGACAACCCCCAGGTACGAAATTTAAAGGAACATTTCACTTTTATTGTTTCACTTTAAGCATTATTAAAATCATTGCTCTCGAAAAAAAGGGCCATACCATGCATATAAGCCTTTAAAATTAGCACTTTTGATTTCTCCCATAGACTTTTAAAGGGTGTTCCGCAGCTTTCGAATTTGCCGCAAACACCTCAAATTGTTCGCTGTTCGTGCGAACTGGCGATTGGCCAATGTTCGAGTCGAACATGAGTTTGACTCGAACTCAAAGCTCATTCCTAACAGTGAGTATAACAAGCATGCTTTACTACATATACAGACTGATTTTACTGGGTTTAGTAACACTTTGACGACATGCCAACTAGCCGCCGCTGTACTGCGACAGAATGGCACGGCTGGGCGAAATGACGTTATGTAACGTAGCTTTGGCCTCAGGCCACTAGGGGGCATGCTCCCCCGGAGGCATGCGTGCATGCCCCCTGCTCGCCCCCCCAAGCCAACGTGAGTGCCCGGCAGTCTCGATCACTGCCGGGCTCCCGCGATCGCCGCTGAGACACAGAGAACCCGGAACTTTGTGTGTAAAACAAACAGTTTCCGGTTCTCTGAGGGGAGAACAGACAGATCGTCTGTTCATACATAGTATGAACAGCGATCTCTTATCTTCCCTGCACAGTCCCCTCCCCCCTTCAGTTAGAACACAAACTAGGACACACTTAACCCCTATAACTTTTGCACAAACCAATCAATATACACTTATTGCGATTTTTTTACCAAAAATATGTAGAAGAATATATATCGGCCTAAACTGAGGAAAAAAAAGATGTTATATATTTTTGGGGGATATTTATTATAGCAAATGGTAAAAAATAGTTTTTTTTTCAAAATTGTCGCTCTTTTTTGTTTATAGCGCAAAAAAAAAAAAAAAAGACGCAGAGGTGATCAAATACCACCAAAAGAAAGCTATTTGTGGGAAAAAAAGGACGTCAATTTTGTTTGGGTGCAGCGTAGCAATTGTCAGTTAAAGCGATGCAGTAGCGAATCGCAAAAAGTGCTCCGGTCAGGAAGGGGGTAAAATCTTCCGGGGCTGAAGCGGTTAATGCATTTTCTGAATTATTTACATAAATATTTTGTACATAATACAAAATAAACGTCCAGTAGTGATCAAATACCACCAAAAAAAGATGTATTTGTGTGAAAAAAAATATAAATTTGTTTTTGGTACAGTGTTGCATGACCGCGCAATTAAAGTAGCACCGTGCAGAACAGTGACAAATGCTCTAGTCATGAAGGGAGCAAAACCTTCCAGAGTTCAAGTGGTTTAATAGGATTACAATGAATACCCCGGTAACGGACTTCTGACACCCTGACTGGGTATCTCCGCCTGAGTGCTGCTTCCTTGCCGCTGAAATAAGTAATTATAGCTGAGAATTTGCATCAAAGAACTAGAGGACACTAGCTTAGGTGCAAACAGACATTGAAAATTCACACAGAATTTATACCACATGAAATCAGACACAAGCTTGATAACGTTATCCTAAACAATGCCACTCCAGACAGCCCAGTGCCTAAATAACAGTACATGGAATAAAGACACCTAAACAGTATACTATCAGTCATTAAGGGGTGATCCTGAGGTAATTCCAGGGCACCATTTAATAGCTCCAAGGCCCAAGGTGGTACAGTCCAAAAATCTATGTCCTCCAAGGTCAGGGGCCAGAGTGGCAGCTGGTAAAGGGTACCCAGGAGCAGTCACTATTGTAGACGGGGGAGAGTTCCACAACCGGGGATATTAATTACCGGTAAGATGATGTGGCGCGAACCCAAGGGATCAGTCCTTCAAAAAAATGGGACTTATAACAGGTGGACGTCCCAAAAGGGGGGGGGGGTGTTTTAGTCCTGGGTCTGTAGTCAGTGGGAAGAAGGTCCCTCCAGAAGCCCAAGTCACGGTGGGTCCCGTGACACCCCCCCCCCCCCAAATCAAACCTGGGAAGATTTGTCCATCTGTACTGGGGGCTAGTGCCTGAATATTAACATTCATTAATGTTTGACTTCCTGGTTAAAAAAAAAAAAAACACTGTATGTAAGCTGGCAGCTACCATGTAATTCTAAAGGTTCCTTCATTTGCCATTATTGGGGTTGATGCTGATCATTTTGTTTCAGGATGTTTCTTTGGAGACAATTAGACATATTTGAAATAAGGAGTGTGGTGGGAATCTTCTCCAGAGATGACAGCAGATACTATCAATGGTTAAGTCAGTCTTTGGAAAGTTCTTCAGCAGTGAAATCTGTGAATCATTGTTATATATCTAACAACTTTCCAGCCTTCCAAGAGGAGGTCAGAAATTGCACATTTGCCATTTTGTACCACACCACAAAACATGGAAGACTGAATCTTACCAACGTCACAGACTCTTTATATGACAAGGAACTACAGCATCTCCATGACAAGCTAGGTGAGATAAAACTTAAAATCTAAACTAATTAAAAAATCATATGTATGCGTCTGATTACCTGATATTTTAGGTTTAGACAAACTCTATGATCAATATTATGTGTACACCAGAACATCAAGCCTAACTTTGTTACCAAAGTATGTGGACCCTTTCTGGTGGGAGAGCGCTGAGGGCACCCCAGCTGAACTCCTGGTCTCCTCACACCCCCCTGTGGCTGAACCCTAAGCTATCACAGTTTAATACTATCCCGGATCCACAGTCTTGGGCCAAATATAAAATGTAGACCCTTGAACATGTAATCACCAATGGGGAGCTCATTCCCTTTCATGTATTGTGTGCCAAATTTAATGTGCCTGCAAGGGCCCACTTTCGGTATCTTCAAGTTGCTAATGCCTATAGGTGTCAGTTCTTAGGCCAACCGATTGTATTGGAATATTCAGAACTCGAATCCACCCTTCGGGTGAAGGATCTCGAAAAAACCCACGTCTCAGATCTATGGACCCCTGCTGTTCTCGAGCTGTCCTCCCTCCGCAGGAAATTGGTTTGGGGACATACCGGAGATGGATGAAGATGACTGGAGGGAGATTTGGGATTTTCCATTCTCCCCTCTGGTCTCAGCCAGGGACAAACTGGTCCAATACAAAATCGTACACAAAGTTCATTACACACCCCACAGGCTGCACCAGATGTTGCCGACATACTCTCTGGCATGCTGGCTCTGCTCCTACCAGCCGGGGGACTTCTTTCACATTTTCTGGGCTTGCCCAGCAAAAGTACAGTATTGGAAAGAAGTACTCCAAGTGATCACTAGGGTCACTAAGATTAGTATCCCGTATGATCCTAAACATTGTCTACTGGGACTAGTGGACCAAATGCCAATACTCAGAGCTAGGAAAATACTAATATCTCTGTTATTATACTATGCATGTAAAGCCATCACAATAATCACAATAACCTGGAAACAGTCATCTCCCCCCTCTGTTGGATTCTGGAAGAGCCTAGTAAATGCCAGTCACCCCCTCTATAAAGCCACCTACTCGGGCAGGGGTTGCCCCCAAAAATTTTAAAAGGTGTGGACCTGTTGGTTGGATGATAATACCACGGCAACTGATACAGTAACCAATTCCTAAATTATCATTATGGTTATAATATGTTAGCAAATTGACCCAATATCTCTTGTTCAAATATCCTGTCAGTTCAATGCAGAGCATGGATTTTCCTGAATTAAACCTCTCCCCCCTTTGGGGTATAGTTAAGTAAGTTTGTTTATGTTGAATGATGTGCCCTGGTGCAGTCTGTAGCCGCATCAGAGGATATGGCCCCTGTGTGGGTACTTTTTGTATGACAATATAAAACTTAATAAAAAAAAGTATGTGGACCCTTTCCAAATGGTTTACCATACAAAGACGCTGTTGACAATTGTGCTCTTCCAACCTTGTGGTAACAGTTTAGGGGGTGACCTTTAGTTCCAGCATGACTGTGCCCTTGTGTACAAAGCCAGCTCCATAAAGACATGTTTTGACCAGTTTGGCGTGAGGGAACTTGAGTGTGCTGCACAGAGCCCACACCTCAACCCTACTGAACACCTTTGGGATGCGTTCAAACCCTGATTTTAAAAACAGGTCTTCTCATCCAGCACAAATTGGCACAGACACTGCAAAATCCAGTATAAAGCCTTCCTAGAAGACTGCAGACTGTTGTAGCAGCAAAGATGGGGGGGGCAGTTTGGAATGGGGTGTCCAACATATCATATACTGTAGGTGTGATGGTCAGTTGTCCACACACTTTTAGCTATATAGGTTATGTATTCCAACTGTGTATTTAGCTTGTGGGAGGGGTCAACTGACACATGCACATGGGGTAACATCTTGCCCAAAGGCACGAAATCAAACATTAAGGCAGTCCCGACTCAGAGATGAGCCACTTGTGTGCAGTGATAGTGTACAAAGTTCCTCCATAAGATGTTCTGTCCTAAGTACTACACCCTTGTACTGATGTATGTTTTTTGCATTTGGAGTGACATGCAAAGCCCTTGCCCACTCCACCATTCCAATGTACCTCCGCTACATCACTCCCAGTAACAGAATGAAACCCCCGCCGGACACATAATGCGGGTCTCATACGTGTCCTAAGTCTCTCCTTCCTGTACCTACCCTGTTTCCCCAAAAATAAGACCTAGCGTGATTGTCAGTGATGGCTGCAATATAAGCCCTACCCCCCAAATAAGCCCTACCCTGTTTCCCCGAAAATAAGCCCTACCCTGAAAATAAGACCTACAAGGACTTTAACTAGGGCTTATTTGGGGTGTGGGGCTTATATTGCAGCCATCACCGACAAACACGCTAGGTCTTATTTTTGGGGAAACAGGGTAGTGATCAGGCCTTAGATCTGTCACGGAACATCCCTCACTCCACTTGAGTGCTTCCGTCAGTATACCACTTCCTCCCAGTCTGGAGTTGGATATCAGATATTCCAACCGCTCACAAAGCACAAAACAAGGCGAGACTTGCTTGGTTGCTAACATGGACTGTTTTATTATCACACGGACACAACAGATTAAATAACTCAGAGACTCTTCCCCCCCACCCTTGGAAAAGAGGGCGGGTTAAACTGTCCAAAGACAATGGACACACAGGTCAGGTGTGTTCAAACTTCTCCTCAGTAAACAGTCGTATCAGCAGGGGGGCTGCTGGAGGAATCCCCCTCCCTTCATAGAGATACACTTCCCAAATGATCACAGCAAAGAGTCCACAACAGAATGAAACAATATACAATATATACATATATACAAGATTGAGTCTGATTAGTACAGATCAGACTGGATTTCCCATTCACCTCGCAAAGAGTAGTGTTCCCTTGAAAATCCAGGGTCCATAATCAAAAGGCAAGAGGCTTGCATTCAGTCCTCTCCAAAAGCCTCTGTCCCGGCTAGGTCTGTCACAATCTCCATAACTCTAGCCTGCTCCCTGTGACCAGAGGAAACGGAGAGCTAGGGAGGCAGTCAGAGCACGACCCCAACACTAAGGAAGGACCCGTCACCTAACCAGGTACCACTGGGAAACTGCTTGGGGTTGCTGTTGCTGTTCTTCCTTTCGGTTACCTATAGTAAGTACCTCATCCTTCTTGTCTTGCAAGCTAAGCTTTTTGTAGTTGTGTTACTCATACCTCACAGTGCTATTACAGACCCAAGTTCTTTAGGAATACATCAGGATCCAACATACACCCCTTTGAATAACTTCAGATCAGGCTCATGGTAGTTTTACATGGTAGTGTTTACAACCTTTACTGAAAATCCATCATAATATGTACAACAGGGATAAACATCCTTTTCCCTAGCTATTTCTGGTTGCGGCCCCAGCATACCTACATAAGTCCTTTTGGGTGTAGTCCACAATTGGAAGAGCTCGAGTAGAGGTGTCCATGGTCATTGGGATCTCGATGAGTAGGTGCTTTGGATGGTAGGACACAGGTCCCAGCAAGCTTCAGCAGATTTCCTGTTCTCTTGCTCTCCTGGGACCCAAACCTCTTCCCTTTAGATCACACAGGAGGGGAGGCCGGGCCCCAGAAAAAGCCTGCAAACATGATTAGGGAATGCGGCAAGAAATGTTAACCCTGTTCCCTTGGCCTGGGCAGCCAAATAACTAACTAAACACACAGTAGAGCAGGCAACTTGCCTACAAGCGGATTCCCCGTATTTCATGTATTTTTTTTTTTTGACATTTGAAGGCAAAAGGAACAACAATTTATAGCTTCATTCTGTTTTGTATAATATTTTTTGTACTGGAATCATAATTGACACATTATATGGTATAGCACAGCTTTTTCTTTGACTTTTTTTTTTCCTTCAGGAAAGGATAATGTCATTGTGGTGATTGATGATGTGGAGGACGGAAGGAAGCAGGAGACCCAAATTTTGGCAGAACAGCCCAGTATTGGTAAACTGGCACATGGCTTGTTCTTGTTTAGTGAGATGGATAAGGCAGAGAATGGTGAAGATACAGAGGATTCTCCTCTCATTACTTCCAGTAACAAGGAAAAAAAGCTTATACATATTATCCCGATAATTCAAGGTAATGGTACTAAGAAACTTCCACTTCTGTATGGAGTGGTAAGGGGGTTAAACCCTTTGCTAGGCTTTTATTGCTGTCTCTCTATGTGTCCTGGTGACCACTGTCCCTGGGACAGAACGTGTGTGAAAATCCAAATTTTTTAATTGTTACCAAAAGTGCAATGGAGGGGAAACTTTCCAAAGGGGACGCTTGTTCCAGTGAAAAGTGTTTAAGGCTGGGTTCACACTGCCGCGCGGAGGGGCTCACATCAGGGGTCCAGTGCGTGCCTGTTCACCATTTCAGGTCTGATTTTGGTACAAATTTTTGGCTGAATTCGGAACTGAAATGGACCAGAAGAGGCACTGGACTCCTGTGCTATTCGCTACGGAGCCGTACTGGAGATCTGTGAAACGGCTTCATTGCCAGCCAGACGATCACAATCTCCCGACATGCGAATTGAATGTGGGGAAATCCGCATCTAATTCGCAATAGTGTTAACCCAAGAGAGGATTTCCCTCAATTTCCCTCACTAATGACCTGTTGTGTCCACCGCAAATGAAGGGAAACATCCCCAGTTGGACAAAGATGGAAAAAAAAACCTCATGGGCTTTAGATCAGGGGTCTCCAACTGGTGACTCTCCAGCTGTTGTGCAACTACAAGTCCCATGAGGCATTGCCAGGCTGATAGTTACAAGCATGACTCCCACAGGCAGAGGCATGATGGTAGTTTTGCAACAGCTGGAGGGCCAGCAGTTTGGAGACCCCTGCATTAGATATAATTTAAAGTCCCTCTGGGAACAAATTAATCTTGACCCTATATTTTACTCCACCATTTCCCCCCCATTCACAAATTTAACCACTTCAATACTGGGCACTTATACACCTTCCTGCCCAGACCAATTTTCAGCTTTCAGCGGTGTCGCAGTTTGAATGACAATTGCGCGGTCATGCAACGCTGTACCCAAACTACATTTTTATTATTTTGTTCCCACAAATAGAGCTTTCTTTTGGTGATATTTGATCACCTCTGCGGTTTTTATTTTTTGCTAAACAAATAAAAAAAAAAGAAAATTTTGAAAAAAAATAAAAGTTTTGCTTTTTTTTCTGTTAAAAATTTTTGTAAATAAGTATGTTTTCTCTTTCACTGATGAGCACTGACAGGCACTGATAAGGCAGCACCAATGAGGTGGCAAAATGAGCGGGCACTGACATGCGGCACTGATGGGCACTGGTAGGCGGCACTGATGGGTGGCATTGATATGCAGCACTGATGGGCATTGATATGCGGCACTGATGGGCACTCATGGGTGGCACTGGTGGACGACACTGATGGGCACTGAAAGGCTGCAAAGATGGGTTCTTATGGGTGGCACTAATAGGCATCCCTGGTGGCACTGGCAGTGGTAGGCATTGGAGTGGGCACTGATTGGCAGCTGCCTGGGCACAGATTGGTATTTCCCTGGGGGTCTAGGGGGCATACCTGGTGGTCTAGTGTGGATGGCCATCCTGGTGGTCCTGGGTGGGATCCGAGGGGGGGCTGTGCTGATAAACAAGCAGCCGATCGGCTCTCCTCTACTCGCGTCTGTCAGATGTGAGTGAGGAAAAGCCGATCATCGTCTCTTCCCTTTTATATCGTGATCAGCCGTGATTCAACATCAGAGACTCTTTACCTAGATCGGAGTTGCAGTGTCTCAGACTGACACACCGCAACAATGATCGCCGCGATGTGTGCCCCCGGGGGCGCGCAGTGGCTTAATATCCTGATCACGTCATATGACGTCCGGTCAGGATATTGAAACCATTTTGCTATAAGGCGGGCGGCAAGTGGTAAAAAAAAAAAAAAAAAAAAGTGTTGAATTTTATGATTCCTTCAATACAAGACCCTCAAAGGCACCTCTTCCAGTAGTGAAGACTGGTGATCCAGCACCGCAGTCGGCGCTTGACAAGGACCTGACTTGTTGCCTCCACTGGTTGTGATGTTATCACATCGTTAGTTAGAGGTCTCTAAGTCGAGTGATTAATTAGAGGGTGGTATGGGTTATAGGGTAGTGGCAAGGACATGAAGAGAACTAATTTCCAGAATGAAGAAGATAGGCAAATCCATTTAATGTACTTATTTTCTATAATATTTACGTTGTCAGCTAGACAAAAAATACCCTCAGAATTTTCCCTGTTAATGTAAAGATTTCATAAAATAAGTAGCCGGTTACTGCTGAGCCCTTTTTAAAAATAATTAGTTGTTGTAAAAAAAGCGCAACGCTGCAAAGTATCAATTAATAAAAACAACTTTACATAATTGTATATAAAAATAGATTCTATAGATGTAATATGTGACCTTATAGTAATCCACAAATAGTCCATAAAGTGCGATCAGTGTCCAAAAGATATAAAGATCATCCAATAAAAGTATATTCACAAGTGGTAATATGCTCAATATGAAAGAACAGGGCTTTTTTTCTCAGAAAATAGGTGCAGGAACTCAACCATGAGCCCCAACCAGCCCCCAACCACACACACACACACACACACTCCCTCCAAAATGCATCAAATAGTGGGTTTGGTTAAAGGGGTGTATTACATACAGATTGGAGTTCAGAAGTGCAGAATTCAGCCTTCTTCCACAGCTGCTTAACTCTGCATCCCCCATCCACATCTCATCCCTCTTCAGCCCTGACCTCTGCATGTAACCCCCCCCTCCACTGCCCCATCTTCATCCTTCCTGCTAAAAGCTCCACCATCTTCCACATATCTTACTTGCGTTGCTGTATTGGGCTGAAACACCCAGCTGGCTCTAGTACCTCCCTGCACATTGTAGGTGGCTCTGCCCCTCTCACTTGCAGGGAGATCATCCAGTAGGGGGAGTCAGGATCTGCACTCAGTGGGAGCCACGTAGGAGATCAGATCTGTGGGAGTCTGAGGAAGCTGTCACTTGTAAGCACAGAAGCCGGACTTCTGTTATTGCAAGCGATAGTGGTGAGCAGAGGGACTGAGCCAGAGGTGGTGGAGTTCCACCAAGTTCCAGCTGAAAAAAAAAAGCCCAGTGAAAGAATATTCCTATATTTTATCCCTATATAAAGTGTCAAAAGTGCTTCTATGTGGAACAGTGCCTTCAGTGCAGTCCCCTTCACCAATGCTCACTCACCAGAATGCCACTGGCAAATGGCATGTCATCAGAGCAACCCTTTAAGAATTCCAGCAACCTTCCAGCTGTAAGTGGCATAACATCAAAAAAGGACCTTCTCATAGGATTGCCCACAATCATCACCCTTCCGCAAAGGCATTCCTCACATCCAACCTGGACACAGTTTTCTCTCCACACAGAGACCGAGGAGAAGTACATAGTGTAGTATTTTATTTATAAAAAATGAATATACATTAAAAATTGAGGATGTACATACAAATAAAATACATATAAATGGCCAAAGTCACAGAAAAGGCCACCGGATCCTAAATGGATGCGGCGGCGGCGTGGTGCCAGCATGCAAGGGAGGACAACACCTTTCAGGAAGTGGTGGGAAAAATCATCTTTTAGCCAAACATACACATCGGAGTGTGACATAATATGTTTCTGTGAGCAAGACTGAGGATGTTAAAAATGTAATCATTAACAACCTAAAGAAAAGATCCATATTTGTTCTAATGTTTCTAAATCACTTTGATTGGGATTTTACTGGTTGGAATTTAGCGATTTCCTGTTATAGGCGTTCTCAGAACTTTGCTGTTGACTCAACAATGCTTTCTTACCCAAATTCATTACCAAAAAATAAAATCTCACTTATAATATTGTGTTGTGTTTTCTCTTTCTACAGCTCACAACATAAGACAAATGGTAAGTACCAGTACAAAATACAATATAGCTGGGACACTAGTAAAGCTATAGAGATTCATTCAAGTGAAAATAAACAGTGTGGTCATCTTGAGAGCCCTACATGAGGAGGATGTGTGCAAAACACACATGGAAGGTTAGTAGTTTGATAAAGGAATGTTCAGTTGGCATTCTAATCCATCCCTGAGGTGTTCAGTAGGGTTGGGGTCAGGGCTCCATGCAGGACACTTTAGTTTCTTCACACCAAACTGGTCACACCATGGCTTTATGGAGCTGGTTTTGTACACAGGGACATAGTCATGCTGGAAACAGAGAAGGTCCCTCCCCAAATTGGAAGAACACAATTGTCTTCAATGCCCGATATAGTATTAACCGTAACCTTCACCTGGGACCATCGGAATGTAGTCCCCTGTCAGACAGATCCCCTGACAGGGGAGGAGAGAGAGATCTGCTGTTCTTAGTGATTATGAACAGCGATCTCTCGCCTTCTCCAGTCAGTCCCCTCCCCCCACAGTTAGAAACACCTCCCACGGAACACATTTAACCCCTCATCGTAATGCCTGGAAACTGAGTGGCTCTTAAACCCCCTTCTGATGTTGCCAATATGTTCACTTAGTCTAACCTGAAGAGCCCTTTTGGTCCTCCCAACGTATTGAAGCCCGCAAGGGCATTGGATGAGGTACACGACTCCCTCAGAGGAACAAGTAAAAAAAG
Organism: Aquarana catesbeiana; assembly: GCA_037953035.1. Lineage (NCBI taxonomy): Eukaryota > Metazoa > Chordata > Amphibia > Anura > Ranidae > Aquarana > Aquarana catesbeiana. Next base: position 837,548 of record JBBHAA010001838.1, read on the forward strand.
GGTTTAACTTGGAAAGAACGTGAGGTGCTAGCAGAGACAAATTCACAAATCTTTCTGTCTCTACAGCTTTTGAGGGAGCAGATTTGACACGGGTAATAGCCAGTAAGGTTTTGAAAAAAAATGTCTATGCTCTCTTGGGGGATCCTGAATGCTAGGAGCAATTCTGTTACCAAGAGAGGAAGCCCCCTTGAAGACTACCTGTGGCTTGTTTGGTAATAAGCCCCTCAGAACTTGGTCGTTACAAAGTAAATGCCAATGTTTTTGAATTAATCTTTTGATTGTGTGTGATTGTACTGAGTATGTGGAAATAAAGGGTAAAGATACTTTCTTATCCTTCAACTGATGTGGTTTATCCACCAAAAGTGATGGCCTGTAGTAATGTATCTACTAGGGATGGGCTGTCTATATATATTTATATATATATATATATATATATATATTTATATAAATATTATAAAATATATATATATATTATAAAATATATATATATATATATATATATATATATATATATATATATATTTTTTTTTTTTTTGTAATATATTTTTTTTTTCTCTTCTCACACAGGTTTTTTCACTTTGCATTTTTTCACTTTTTCACTCCCTTTCACTGTTTTTACACATATTTTTTTCACTTTCACACATTTTTTTATTTATTTATTTATTTTTTTTCTCAGAACACCACACTCACAATCATCCCCACACATGTGGAATGTGTTGCAGCAATCGCGCATGCTATGTGGAGGTTTTCTGCTTAGCACGGAACACATGGAAATTGTTTATTGAAACTGTTTCCATACATGGACTTTACCTCTTGGTCTTTTATTCTCTTACGTTTCCTATATTTTGTATAGCTTACGTGAAACACCAACAGCTGACACATTTATTTGGGATTTGCTTTACCAAATGAATTACATTTGGAAGCAGTGGCGGTCCATCCGTATGGGGCGCAGGGGCGCCGCCCCCCCAATCCATGCATCCGGCCCCTAATCTCCACACTGGGTGCTGAAAGCATGGATTTCAACCGGGTTTTTTTTTTTTTTTCTGAAGCACGTGATCAGAGCCTGAGGCTCTAATTGGCTTCAAAAAAATGGTGGGCTCCGGGCGCAGAGCGTTGCTTTGCCCCCCCCCCCACCTCTAAAGTCTCATAGAAGGAGACTGTTCATCAAGGATCTAGCATAAGTTACTTTATGGCTGGAAATAATAAAAAAATACTGTGATTTGTTAATGCTTGTTTGCCCCCCCCCCACACTAATTTATATCAATGTTAATGTGATTGTAAATTGTAGAGCCGCACGATTAATCGTCAAGAATTGTTATCCCCCTTGTCAATTTTTTCCCTGTTGCGATCTTGACAAAAGTGTTCCAGGATTCTCAATATGCAAAGAATTCTTTCTGCTCTTCTGAAGCCACGGCCGTCAAAAGAAAGGAAAAAAAAACAGGCAGTCTGTCAAGAATCATAACAATGTTTAGCAGTGGAACTTAAGTATAAACATTGTAACGATTTGTCAAATGAATAGACATTGTGTGGAAAGTTTAACCACTTAAACACTAAACCTTTTTCTGACATTCGTTGGTTTCAAGTTAAAATCTTTTTCTTTTTTTTTTTTTTGCTAGAAAATTACTTAGAACCCCCAAACATTATATATATTTTTTTTAATAGAGACCCCAGAGAATAAAATGGTGGTTGTTGCAATATTTTATGTCACACTGTATTTGTGCAGCGGTCTTTCAAATTCATTTTTTTTTTTAAAAATTACTTTAAAAATTACATTAACCACCACCAGAAGATTTTACCCCCTTCCTGACCAGAGCACTTTTTGGGATTCGGCACTGCGTCGCTTTAACTGACAATTGCGCGGTCGTGCGGCGTGGCTCCCAAACAAAATTGACGTTCTTTTTTCCCCACAAACAGAGCTTTCTTTTGGTGGTATTTGATCACCTCTGCGGTTTTTATTTTTTGCGCTATAAACAAAAAAATTTGAAAAAAAAAGCAATATTTTTTACTTTTTGCTATAACAAATATCCCCAAAAAATATATAAAAAAACATTTTTTTCCCCTCAGTTTAGGCCAATACGTATTCTTCTACATATTTTTGGTAAAAAAAAATGCAATAAGTGTTTATTGATTGGTTTGCGCAAATGTTATAGCGTCTACAAAATAGGGGATAGTTTTATGGCATTTTTATTAAAAAAAAATTTAAACTAGTAATGGCGGCGATCAGCGATTTTTATCATGACTGCGACATTATGACGGACATGTCGGACACTTTTGGTGCTATTTTTGGACCATTCACATTTATACAGCGATCAGTGCGATTAAAAATGCACTGATTACTGTGTAAATGTAACTGGCAGCGAAGGGGTTAACCAGGAGGGGGCGCTGCAGGGGTTAATTGTGTCCTATTGAGTGATTCTAATTGTAGGGGGGATGGGCTGTGTGTGACATGACACTGATCGCCGCTCCCGATTACAGGGATCTGTGATCAGTGTCCTGTCACTAGGCTGAACGGGGAAATGCTTGTGTACATCAGCATCTCCCCGTTCTTCCTCTCCGTGAGACGATCGCGGGTATTCCCGTGGACGTCGAAATCCGCGGAACCCGCTGTAAGGCTCTCGGAGCTCGCGGTGGGCGCGCCTGCTATCCGGACCTCACGAGATCACGTACAGTTACGTGATTTCACGCAGCAGAGCCAACCTGCCACAGTAAAACTGCGGCAGCTGGTCCACAAGCGGTTAATGAACTAAAAGAAAAAAAAAACTAATCTATAAAGTTAGCTCATTTTTTTTTTTGTATAATGTGAAAGATTTTTAGAGAATTGTTATCTTTTTATTCTAAGCAAAAAAATTGTGATTCTCATTTTGGCCAGAATTGTGCAGCTCTAGTAAATTGTAAAGTGAATCTTAGCATTTAATAACAGGACGTTAAATATGTTACTATTTTTCCTGCTGATTTTAAGTCTCACCATATAATGACAGTTGATTCTACTTTCTCTTCTCTCTTTCAGTGGAAATATTCTGGCCCTCTGATATTTCGTTCTGTTGGTTTGCTAGTATCAGTGACATTTGGAATTATTTTGTTATCGAAGATTTACTCAACTTGGAACAGAACCTAATTCCTAATTCCAAGAAACAGGGCAGTGGGTCTATCAGTAGAAGGAAGCCCTTTGCTACGTCTTTATTTTGCTCTGCTCCAGCTATTTCTGCAATTGTTTCGGAAGTTGTACAGAGATGGTAGCTTTTGTTTTTAGAATTGCATTGTAATGTATTGCTTTCTGTAAATAAATGATTATCTGGAGATGTTTACGGGTCTTTCTTTTGGATAAAGTAATGTTTTAACTCTGAAACTCATTACCAGCCCTTCATCCCCATGCTGTCAGTGTTAGGAGGTCCCAAGGCGGTGGGTCTGGCTGCAGCCATTGACGGTTTTCATCAGTCTACACATGGATTCCCTGTGACGGCCATAGGATCCTGTGTAGTTGCCGCTGTGATACACATTGAATCCTGCTAATCCCTGGAAGTCTCTGAGGTCAGAGGCGTAGCTTGAAGCTTGTGGGCCCGATGCAAAACTTGACATGGCCCCTCCCCCTCTACCACCCACCACTTCCACCGTGCTTGCAGATACACCCACCGCAAGCCAAGATACTCAAAGTGGCTTAAGAGGTTTGAGTTCCCAGAGTTCCTTCTTACATCAGAGGACAGGGATCTCCACTGGAGAATCAGAGGTCAGGGACCCCTAGCAGGTCACTTTGCAGAGCTCCTTTCCCATCCCAGCACTGTATACAGCCCCCCCTCCCCCCCCCCCCACACACACACACACACTACACAGGACTGGAATCACATTCCTTTACACACAGTCTGTCAGTCTTCACAGGGTGTATCTGCCTTTTTTGACACCCTTCTGACCTGTGAAATTCTCTGGTCAGAACGGCAGTGTAGTTCCAATAGGCAGATACACCCTGTGCAGATCTTGGCTGTGTTGTAAAGGAATGTGATTTCAGCCCTGCGGAGGAGGAACAATATAGAGTGCTGTAATGGTAAAGGAGCTCAGCAGCCGGGCATAGCATCTAGGGTGGAGGGGGTGGTCAGGGGGCTTTGGGGGGTGCAACTTAGATGGGGGGGGCAAAGCCATGTAACACAAAATCTGGAGCCTGCAGCCCCTCAGGAGCCCCTCAGGAGATGTTAAGGGATTTGTTTTAGCAATTTCTGAAGGTTTCTTTGTCAGTGTTGGCAGGTGCTGGGGGAAGGTCACCTCCCCAGTTGTCAGGGAAGTGGGGTAAGCAGACATCCCCGGATGGGGGGGATACAAAGAATCCGAGCTGGTGACTAGGAGACACTGAACAGTGTCATACCTCACCATTAACATCCGTCCCATCGTGGCTACAGGACGGCACTCTTCTCCTCTTAACTTGCTGAGCTCGGTTACCATTCCATGTTGCCAGCACACAGCACAGACACTTCCCCATCCTGGGCTGTTCTCACCTCGTGCTCCTCTCCATTCAGGAAAAGGCTCACAGCTTCTCCCCAGCCAATGAGAACAGAGGGGTGTGAACTGTGGAAGCCATAGTGGAAGCCCAGTACTGGAGCGTGCCTGTGGGGCCCTAGGGCAGATCGGAGCTGAACTTTGTGGAGGATATGATAATATGACAGGGAGGCTGCAGGGGCCCCCTGGAGCTAGGGACGGGGTTGCGATTGTGACCCCTGCAAAACCTTATGCTACGCCTATGATTGAGGTGCATCCTCTAGGCCACAGGTGTCAAACACAAGGCCCGTGGGCTGAATCCGGCCCTCCAGGCCATTTCATGTGGCCCTCACACCTCACCTGCAACTGCAGGAGAGCTCCAGCCCTCCTCTGGTCCTCCTCCAGACCTCTACTTTCTGCTTTCAAGCAATGCACCCGGCTTCTTCCCAGCGGCATAAGAAAAGGGGGTGCACTGTGATGTTAGGGAGAGTAGGGGACTTCTGATGGTGGGGTGGCTCTTGACATCTAATGTAAGGGGAGGGGATGCGCTGGACATCTAATCTTACAGATACAACTGGCCCTTTTGAGGACAATCATAATGCTGATGCGGCCCACGATGAAATTGAGTTTGACACCCCTGCTCTAGGCCACCAGCAGTTAGCAAAATGTTTGAACTGAGAAGCAGGCTCTAGTCTAGCAGTATCTGGTCAATTCCAGACCTGCTAATGCTGCAGATGTTGTGACTATGGTTGAGCTCAAGGTTCAATCTAAGTTCAAATACTGGACTTTTAGCCTGTTTAGCCGAACATCATAAATAGTAGTAATGTATCTACTAGGGATGGGCTGTCTGTTCGGGTCAAACATGAGTTTGACTCGAACATTGGCTGTTCGCCCGTTCACCGAATAGCGAACAATTTGGGGTGTTCTGCTGCAAATTCGAAAGCCGCGGAACACCCTTTAAAAGTCTATGGGAGAAATCAAAAGTGCTAATTTTAAAGGCTAATATGCAAGCTATTGTCATAAAAAAGTGTTTGGGGACCTGGGTCCTGCCCCAGGAGACATGTATCAACGCAGAAAAAGTTTTTAAAAATGCTTAAAGTGAAACAATAAAAGTGAAATATTCCTTTAAATTTCGTACCTGGGGCTGTCTATAGTATGCCTGTAAAGTGGCGCATGTTTCCCGTGTTTAGAACAGTCCAAGAGCAAATTGACATTTCAAAGGAAAAAAAAGTCATTTGAAACTACTAGCAGTAGCGCCGGCGTCTATAATGAATTGTCGGGTCTCTGCAATACTCATAAAAGTCATTGAAAAAAACGGCCTGAGATTCCCCCACAGTGCATTACCAGGCCCTTATGGTCTGGTATGAATATTAAGGGGAATCCCGAACTAAAATTATAAAAAAAAATGGCGTGGGGGTCCCCCTTAAAATCCATACCAGACCCTTATCCGAGCATGCAACCTGGCAGGCCGCAGGTAAACGGGGAGGGGGGGACGAGAGAGCGCCCCCCCCCCTGAACCGTACCAGGCCACATGCCCTCAACCTGGGGGGCATGTCCCCATGGGGACAAGGGCTTCATCCCCACAATCTTTGCCTGGTGGTTGTGGGGGTCTGCGGGTGGGGGGCTTATCAGAATCTGGAAGCCCCCTTTAACAAGGGGACCCCCAGATCCCGCCCCCCCGTGTGAAATGGTAATGGTAATGGTAATGGTACCCCTACCATTTCACAAAAAAAGTGTCAAAAATGTTAAAAAAAGACAAGAGACGGTTTTTGACAATTCCTTTATTAATGTCTTCTTCTTTCCCCACTTCTTCTTCCACCTTCTTATGGTCTTCATTCAGTTTTCTTCCTCCATCTTGTTCTTCTTCCTCTTCTTCCTCCGATCCTCTGCTTCTTCCTTCGGTCTTTTTGTCCGCATCTTCCTCCAGCTTCTTCTTCCCCGCTTCGTTCTCCGGACGATCCGCATCCATGGGAGGTTCCCGCTGTGTGACGCTTCTGTTTTTCTGACAGTTCTCATATAACTGAGGGCGGGGCCACTCAGTGACCCCGCCCCCTCTGACGCACGGGGAATTCACAGGGACTTCCCTATGGCTTTTCCCGTGATGTCAGAGGGGGGCGGGGTCACCCGGTAATGTAATGGGTGACCCCGCCCCTCTGACACCACGGGGAAAACCATAGGTACAAGCTAAATCATATAATATTATGCTATACATTATAAGCACCCACTGTCCCAATTTAAAAATAGCACAGGAGGTATGGACAGACAGCAATACTACAGGAACCTGACATTGCACCCGCGATCTACTGATCCACTGACCATGGGTGAAATGCTTTACAGGCTGCAGTGTAAAAAAAAATACATCTTTTTACAAAAATCATGTGAATGTTTTTATATATTTAATATATATATATATATATATATATATATATATATATATATATATATATATATTTTTTTTTTTTTTTTTTTTTTTTAATTGTTTTTATTTTTTTATTGCAAAAGGTGAACTTATCTTTTACAGAAAGAGCTTAGAGGAGTATTGGGTAGAGATGTGCACAGAAAAATGTGTTTTTTTAGTTTCGTATTCGTTCATTAAGCTAATAATTTTGTTTCATCATGTTCGTTATGTTAGAATGCTTCATTTTCGGAATTAATTTTGTATTGGATTTGTTTTTCAAGTTCCTTATCTTTAAATATACTATTCTGTTCTATTCTATGCTTTTATTTTCTATTTTATTCATTTTTTTTTCTTCTGTTCTATTCTATTCCTTTAGTTTCTATCCTATTGTATTCTTTTTTTTATTTTCTATTTTATTATATTCTGTTCTATTCTATTCATTTCTTTTCTATTCTATTATCTTTTTTATTTTCTATTTTAATATATTCTTATTTTTTTTCTATGTTTATTCTGTTCGGTTCATTTATTTCCTATCCTAATTTTTTCTATTCTATTTATTTTTTATTTTCTATTTTATTATATTCTGTTTTTTTTTCTATTATTTTCTATTCTGTTCTATTCTATTCTACTTGATTCATTTATGTATTATTATAATATGTTTTATTCTATCTGATTCCTTTATTTTCTAATCTATTTTGTTCTATGCTATTAGTTATTTTTTATTTTATTCTACCCTGTTGTTTTTTTTCTATTCTATTCTGTTCCTTTATTTTCTATTCTATTCTTTTCGATTATATAGTCGGTTCTATTACATTCCTTTATTTTCTATTCTATTCTATTATATTCTATTTTATTCTATTCTATTTGAATCTTTTTTTATTCTATTCTATTATTTTCTTTCAATTTTATTCTGTTCTATTCTAATTTATTCTATTCTACTCTTTTCTATTCTATTCTATAAAGCAGCCTAAATAGGAATTTGTCATCTTATTTCGCTTTTATACCTTACTGTATTTATTGCAATATGTTTGTTTCCATTTGAATTTATTTTCTAATTCGAATTTGCATAATTTGTTTTATTATAACTTATTTTGGATTTGCTGAAACCCGTTTCTATTGTTATTCGGAGATTTGGATACATTCGAATCTCTGAATAACAAAAATTTTGTTTTCCTAGATTCCCCCAGAGGTTCTCCCTCCAGTGTATAGATTGCATTCTTATTTTTGCCACCCAAATGCATTATTTTACATTTTTCTACATTGAACCTCATTTGCCATGTAGTCGCTCCTCCCCCATTAATTTGTTCAGGTCTTTTTGCAAAGTTTCCACATCCTGCGCAGAAGTTATTGCCCTGCTTAGCTTAGTATCGTCTGCAAATACAGAGATTGAACTGTTTATCCCATCCTCCAGGTCGTTTATGAACAAATTAAATAGGATTGGTCCCAGCACAGAACCCTGGGGAACCCCACTACCCACCCCTGACCATTCTGAGTACTCCCCATTTATCACCACCCTCTGAACTCGCCCTTGTAGCCAGTTTTCATACCATGTACTCATATATACTCATAAATACCCACGTATTTTCTACAGTAAACGTTTATGGGGAACTGTGTCAAATCAGTGGCGGTATATATAGGGGTCGCTGCAGTCGCACTTGAGACTGGGCTCTGTCGTGTCTGCCCCTGTGGGGGGTCCCAAGACCCGGCATCTCCCCCTGCACTCCTGGCTGTCCGTTTAACATGCAGGGGGGGAGGCGGAGATCGGCAACTCTATGGTGCCCCCGAGCCGCGGGAATCTTCCTGGGGCTTGTAGTTCTCTCTCTCTGCATTTTTATACAGTGGAGTGGGGAGGGGCCTCTGGCCCGGGCATTTATCAGCTTCACTCTTCAGTGAGTCACTCTGCTTCTACACTCTTGATGATACATGCCTGGGTTAGAGGCCCCTCTCCTCTCCAGTGGAAACAGTCGGAGAGAGAACTACAAGCCCCAGGGAGGTCCCACCACCTGTGGACACCATAGAGCTGCCGATCGCTGCCTCCCACCTTCAGAGGGGTACAGAGATGTGCTAGGGGTCCAAGGTGAACAGCGAGGACCAGCCAGGTACAGGGGGAACCTCTGGAAGGGGGGGATGACTGTCTGTGGACCCTAAAGTAAGGGGGGCCCTCTGGGGACCCTGATGTAAGGGGGCTTTCTGGGTACCCTAAAGTAAGGGGGGGCTCTCTGGGGACCCTGATGTAAGCGGGGCTCTCTGGGAACTCTGATGTAAGGAAGGCTCTCTGGGAAACCTGATGTAAGGAAGGAGCTCTCTGGGGACCCTGGTGTAAGGGGGGGGCTCTTTGGGGACCCTGATGTAAGGAAGGGGCTTTCTGGGGACCCTGATGTAAGGGGAGGCTCTCTGGGGACCCTGAAGTAAGGGGGGGCTCCCTGGGACCCTGAAGTAAGGAAGGGGCTCTCTGGGGACCCTGATGTAAGGAAGGGGCTCTCTGGGGACCCTGATGTAAGGGGAGGCTCTCTGGGAACCCTAAAGTAAGGGGGGGCTCTCTGGGGACCCTGATGTAAGGAAGGGGCTCTCTGGGGACCCTGATGTAAGGAAGGGGCTTTCTGGGGACCCTGATGTAAGGGGAGGCTCTCTGGGAACCCTGAAGTAAGGGGGGGGCTCTCTGGGGACCCTGAAGTAAGGGGGGCTCTCTGGGGACCCTAATGTAAGGAAGTGGCTCTCTGGGGACCCTGATGTAAGGGTGGGGGGCTCTCTGGGGACCCTGATGCAAAGGCAGGCTCTCTGGGGACCCTGATGTAAGGGGAGCTCTCTGGGGACCCTGAAGTAAGGGGGGCTCTCTGGGGACCCTGATGTAAGGAAGGGGCTCTCTGAGGACCCTGATGTAAGGAGGGGGTCTCTGGGGACCCTGATGCAAAGGCAGGCTCTCTGGGGACCCTGAAGTAAGGGAGGGGCTCTCTGGGGACCCCGATGTAAGGGAGGGGATCTCTGGGGTCCCTGATGTAAGAAGGGGGGCTCTCTGGGGACCCTGATGCAAAGGCAGTCTCTCTGGGGACCCTGATGTAAAGGGGAGCTCTCTGGGGACCCGGATGTAAGGGGGGGGACTCTCTGGGGATCCTAATGTAAGTAGGGAGGCTCTCTGAGAATCCTGATATTAGGGGGGATATGTACTAATATTTTATATATATATATATATATATATATATATATATATATATATATACACACACACATGTATATTATATACATGTGTATGCCCACTAAGGATGGGCTCGGGTGTGTTCTCACACTCCACGTGCAGAGTCCACCAGGAAGTCGGCACGGCGCTGTGCTAATCACAGGCAGTGAGACATTTCCCGATCTCTGCAGCTGCACATCAGGAAAATGTCTCACTGCCTGTAATTAGCACAGCGCCGTGCCGACTTCCTGGCGGGCTCTGCACGTGGAGTGTGAGAACACGCCCGAGCCCATCCTTAATGCCCACCCAAGAGCATGACTTTCTTTACTACGCTGCTATGGGCTCTAGCCCCAGATCTTTTGTAGACCTAGCAATGCCCCTGGTGGGGGCCCTTCATGGTTTCTTGCACCGGGGCCCTGAAGATTCTAGTTATGCCTCTGTGTCAAATGCTTTTTGCAAGATCCAGATACACCACGTCTTTCGATTTGTAATGAAACAAAACACACATGTCTAGTATTAGGAACCTTAAGTAGACAGGAGAAGCACCTGGACAGGAAAGGGTGGATTTTACATGCATTGAGAAACAACCTGGAAGAAATTAGGAGAGGGACTGAGAGGAAAGACACACAGGAGTGGAGATCTGCATGCTACAGACGAAAACTGTGAGATAAACTTTTCTTTTTTTGGTTCCATGCTGGAAGGGGGGTTTTATATTTCTGCAACTGAATGGAGCCACGCATGTTGGGGAAAAAAGTGGCTACTTTTTACATCTACACTTAAAGCCAGAGGTGACTTTTGTATCTGAACACAAAAATCCGGGAGCACAGTGCTGGGTAATGGGCAGGAGGAATGAGTGTTAGACCTCCATGTTTTTTTGGAGTATAGAATTGGTAATCAATTTGTGTATCTGAAAAAATAATACAGAACACATCTGGCTGTAAAACTAGAGAGGAGTTCGCTAAAGCTACAGATTGTATTATTATTATTATTATTATTAGTACAGATAATGGTTACTGAATGAACATGAATCTGAATGAACATTGCTGTGTTAGGATAGAAGGTATGATTGCTAAAGCCACAATTGTTCTGTATATGTGCGCAAGCCCACGTTCACATTTGGCCTATTTGACATGTCAAATCGCATGCCAAATCAGAGTCTATTGCCAGCAATGGCACCATCCGAATTGGTGCAACGCCAACTTTGCGGCACCACACCAATTCCCAAAGGTAGTATCTTGTACAACTTTTGGTGACTTGGGGGGGGGGGGGGGTTCAATAGACATCTGTGCAGGAACCCGCAAAGATGTCTGTCAAATTAACCTCTCGAAGTTGGACTGAAATGCCGGTGTGAAATTGTGGCAGTTCGGCTGAATTCAATTTCAAACCTGCCCCTCAGCTTTGAACGTGGGCTAAAGCATGGATAAAGCTGTGCGACAATTGCAGTGATACCTAGGGCTGTGCACTGACATCTAGAGCCGTGGTCTCCAAACTGCAGCCTAGGGGCCAGGTGTGGCCCCTCGCTTGCCCTTATCTGACCCTTGGGGCACTATTCCACCAACTGACACCAATGATGGAGCTCTAGTCTTCTCATTGATATCAACAATTGAGCACTATTCCTCCCATTAAAACCCATGAAGGGGCATTGATGCCGGGCCATTTTTTTTCCCCTGGACACAATCCGGTCCCGCTAAAGCCTGAAGGACAGTAAACTGGCCCTTTGCTTAGAAAGTTTGGAGACCCCGATCTAAAAAATAACACTGGTGTGTATAATCTCTTGATAGGTCTCCCAAAGCATGTAGGAAAAAACAGATGGCGCTGCTGTAGCCAGACCAGTAATGCAGCAGGGTGGATGTGAGGGATGAAAAGGAGGGTTAAAAGATCAACGTATGGAGGGAAGAGGCAGCTCTCCTATATAGGTCCTGGGTAAACCTACTGTGGGAAAACAGAAAAAAAGCAGGGGGCGCCTCTATTTAAGTGTGGAGTATTGAAAACGGCTATTTGATGAATAAATATAGCACTCCCATTTGATGAAGGAAATATCGGCTTGTCATCTGTGTCTCTGTCTTAACATCTCTAGCAGAGATCGTCAGGCAAGCGCTGGTGTTGTGCAGATATTGGCCGGGAAGCTGCTGGGTGGCGAGAAGAAAGTGCTGGAGAATGGAGAGGCCAGTGGCGTAGTTTGCACCAGCGTCTTGGTGTCCTTGGCTTGCTTGACCCTCTTCTGAAATGCAGGGTTCGGCCAGGAAGAGGCTGGGCAGAAACAGCCCTGACCACTGTGGTTGGGGAAGCTAAACTGTGTGCAACACTGTAGAGTGGCGGCATCTCGGTGTCCTCGGCTGGCTGGGCAATCTCCACTGAGATGAGGTGATGACGTCTCTCCATAAGAGCACTGACCCTCACCTGCCCTGTGGTCCTCCCTAGATCCAAATCATCCAATGGTTCTTCATCTTCATTTTCTGGCAATGCTACATTCTTAGAATAGGGAAGCTCAGATTTACAAAATAGTTGACTAATGCACGCTAAGGCAATCTTGTGCTCACTGGGCATTACAAACTTCACTTTTAAGGGTATTTTTACTTTTTAATTTTTTTTTTCTGCCTCTAAACACCCCTCCATGTACCCATGCACACATAGGCATTTAGAGGCTGAACATAAAAAATCACTTGCGCCTTCAGGAAAGAACCCTTCCTGCAGGAAAAAAAGTCAAACGCATGTAAACGTGCCTAATCTAACGTTCATTCATTTCAATGGCCTGAATAAATTACCCAGGGAGGAAAATTTATGTTTTTTTTTTTTTTTTTTTTTGGATATGTTATATAGCAGTAGAAATTATATATATTATATAATTATTATTTGTTTGTTTATATAATAAATTTAAAAAAAAAAAAACAGTGGTGATCAAATATCACCAAAAGAATATTTGTGTAAAAAAAAAAAAAAAAATTATAAATATCATTTGGGTACAGTTTTGCATGACCGAGTAATTGCAAGTTAAAGTAGCACAGTGTTTTGAATAGCAAAAAATGCCCTGTTAATGGAGAGGCTAAAACCTTCCTAGAAGGTCAAGTGGTTAATATTCTGGCCAATGAAACCAATGTTTCACATTGTAAACGTGCTTAAAGTGGAGTTACACCCAAAAATGGAACTTCCGCTTTTTGGAATCTCCCCCCCCCCCTCCGGTGTCACATTTGGGAGGGGGGGAGCAGATACCTGTGTAATCCAGGTATTTGCTCCCACTTCCGGGCATAGGTCCCCACGGCGACCTAAGCCACGTCCCGCGCCTACTTCGTCTCCCCCCGCTGTCTTCTGGGAGACACACAGGTCCCAGAAGACAGTAGGGACCAGTGGTATTGTGCAGCGTGACTCGCGCATGCGCATTAGGGAACCAGGAAGTGATTCCCTTACTGAAGATGGCGGCGCCTCCACCCGAGAGCCAAGGGACAGATCGGCTTCGGGTGCCGACATTGCGGGCGCCCGGTACAGGTAAGTGTCCATATATTAAAAGTCAGCAGCTACAGTATTTGTAGCTGCTGACTTTTAATTTCTTTTCTTTTCTGCGGAACTCCGCTTTAAACACGCTTGCAATGCTGCTTTTCTCCTGCCATGTGTGTGCGTGAGGCCAAAAAGTCAGTTGAATAAATGAAAATTGCAGAAGCAAAAAAAATGGTGAGAGCCAGCTCTATGAATGTAAGAGACGAATGATTAGCCTGTTTGGAGCTTCAAAGGCTTCATTAACCCAACCAATCATTGAAACTGTGGTGAGCAAACAAGCATAAGACACAGCATGTCAAACCTCCTATCAGCCAAAAACAGAAAGCTGAGGCTGTAGTGGGCACATGATGATTGAATCTAGACATTCACCAGACCAGAAATGAAGCTTGGTCTGGTGAATGTCCGTTTTTCTGCTGAGGCATGCCGATGGTAGTATAGACCCCAGACCTAAATTGAACACCTTTTTGGGATATGGTAGAAGAGAATGTTCAGCTAACTGTAGCCCTACCACCCCCCCCCCCCCAAAAAAAAAGATCCGCTGGTTAAGACAGGTCCTCTGTTCTCTGCCACGACCTTTCAAGTGCTCAGACACACCAGGTTAACAGAGGAAAACAACAACCAACACAAAAGAATTTCTAAACACGAAGTACTAAGGCAGTCTTGAATGAGGCACCTAAACTTAAGCAAAAATAAACTTGTATATTATTACTTAGAAAAGTGGAAAATTAAGCAAATGTAAACCATAAATAATAATTATAGCTACACAATTAAGCTCAGGAGGAAACAAAGAGGATGGTGGGGCATGAATGGAGTAATTGTCCCAGATCAGCATAAACCATAACCGTGCCACCCAGAATAATGAACAAGCAGTAAGAAGATCTATCTTTTTTTTTTTTTTTTTTTTTTTTTTTACAACACAAGGGCTATACTGCCGGTGTGTCCTAATGATGGCGCTGCTAAGCCTAGACTTTTGGGTGACCATAGTCGGCAATAAACACTTTAAAGAAGGGGTGGAAAAGGGAATGGGACTGTTAGATATAATAAAAGGGGCAGTCTCTGAGATGGATCTTCTGCTGGCTAGCGTTGGGACCCTGTGGAAGACTGTTGGTGCCCCAGAGATAGTCTTTTATATCTTGCAGGCAGTAGAAGATGCAGTTCAAATAAGGCAAATAGAACACTTATGAGCTAGGGGGTGAGTGGTAAAGATGTAATGTGACTGCACCCCGGGATTGTGATAACCTGAGGAGAATTCAAATGTCCGTAATAACAACTGGTGGTATCTGGATATGAGGGGAATGCTAATGGTATCCTGTCTGTTAATAATAGTGTGATTGGGCCGACAGCCCACTCAGCAGCTCCTTGTTGAAACAAAGTCTGGTGGTGGAAGGGGCCCCCTATAGCACTGGCCCCAATGTGGTGATGTTTGGACTGGCAGATGTGCTGGTCTCTTGGAAGTATCTTTGTTATGTGTACAGCATGAATAGCGATTCTGTCCTAGGGTTGCCAGCTCATCCCATTAAAACCGAGCACATATGAATTGCACAGGTTCTGAGGCTAATTTAAAGGGGTTGTAAACCCTCTTTGTTATTAAAAAAAAAAAAAAAAATGTCATACTTGCCTCCACTGTGTAGTTAATTTTGCACAGAGTGGCCCCGATTCTTGACCTCTGGGGTCCCTCGTGGTGCTGGTGGCTCCTCCCTGCATCGGGTGTCCACGTTGGAGAAGGCTCCCCTAAGGTGGACACCTGGGCGGGCACATTCCCGAGTCCTGCTTCTGTGTACATTCACACAGAATGCATGACCCAGCCCTGCCCTCCGCGTCATTGGATTTAGTTGACAACAGCGGGAGCCAATGGATGCATTAAGGTGAAAAATACACGAGGGTTGTAATTTTATTTTTATTGCAGATAAGGCACCAAGTGAGTTTAATTACCACCCTAATCAGTCTCAGAACCTGAGTAATTAATGTGTGTTCGGGTTTAAAGGGATGAGGTGGCCACCCTATTCTGACCCCTGCAATCTCTTTCTCTTCTTCCTCTTCCTCTCTGACAAAAATCTTGATATTACAGGACATGTCCCATCCACATCCAGATGATGAGCTGGAAGAATACATCCCACCAGATTCACAGCATGGCGCTTGTGACGAAAATCAAAATGTGAAAACTGAGAAAGTTCCACATCAGCAAAGTAGCCATAACACATACAAAGTAAATCCACATGAGAACGTTCTACACCAAGAATGTGATTCCTCTTCTGAGGAATCTAAAGTTGGGCCTGACCTTTATACCTCATGGAACATAGAACCCCCGCAAAATGACAAGGGTCACTGCAACAATGACAGAGAAGAGGGCACAGAGGTGGCTTCACATGGACTCCAGTTGACTCGCAGAGAGGTGAGGTTTTTGATTGTTTTTCAAAGTAACTCATCTTTTCAGGAACTGAATACAAAAAGCCTGGAAGGAATTTTTTTTCCAGGGAAACCCAATAGATTTAGGGATTTACAGGGAAGTGACCACTGCACTATAGAAGAGAACTTCCTAAATAGACCCGGACACTGTTCCCATTCAGAACAAAGTGATAGACTCTTGATGATTATCCAAAAACTCTGACCCACCCCCTCCTCCCGGTGGTTCCCCTATATCCAGGTCATCTACTGGTTCTACATCTTCATTTTTGGCAATCCTACATTTGTGGAATAGGGAAGCTCGGGTGTACAAAATAGTTGACTAAAAACAAAGAAAAAATCAGTTAAAGTGGTTGTAAAGGATTTTTTTTTTTTAAATAACATACATCTCTATACTTACCTGCTTTTTTCCATTGCACAGAGCAGCCCGAACATCCTCTTCTTGGGTCCTTCACCGGCGCTTGTGGATCCTCCTTTCTGTCCAGTGCCCTCATGGGAAGTGGCTTCCCATGAGGGCACTTATGAGTGCTCACTGCCAAGCCCCACTGCTGCGTCCATTGACACGCACAACAGGGCTCGGCCCTCCCTTGTCACTGGATTTGATTGACAGCACTGGGAGCCAGTAGCTCCTGGTGCCCCAGCAAAGCCACTGAGACCCCGGAAGTCAGGGGAGAGAAGAGTTGCAAATGTCCACAGCTATGGATTGAATGAGGACTCAGGTAAGCATAAGGGGTGGGGGGTGAGGGGCCAAAATCGATGCCTAAACAATTTTTTACCTTAATGCAAGTTATGCATTAAGGTAAAACATTTTAGGTTTTAGAACCACTTTAAGTAAAAGAAGATTGCAGAATTGAATGCCTTCTGTCATGTGAAAAAAAACAATGATGTCAAAAAACTCAGATGCCAATAATCTGGTCATCTTTCTTTGTATGTTTATAATGGAGTTACATAAGTACAGGCTGCTGATCTCCCAGTCATTCAGCTAATGTTTACTGAAGAGCAAAATACAACAATGTACACTCTCTGGTGTATATACAGGAACTTCCGTACACCTGCTTTTCAAGTAATTCTCTAATTATGTAATTGTTCTACATCAGGAATGTGACTTCTCCTTCTTGGAATCTGATGCTGAACTTGACCTTTATACCTCATGGAAGATAGAACTACTGCAAAACGACAATGGCCACTGCGACTATGTTAGAGAAGGTGACGCAGAGGTGGCATTAGATGGACTCCAGAGGACTCACGGAAGGGTATGTTTTATTTTTGCAACAGGAACTTCATACAAAAAGCCTGGAAGGGATATTTTCCAGGATGACCTAACAGATTTAGGTATTTACAGAGATGTGACCACTGCACTAGAAAAGAGGGCTTCACCACTGCCTAAATAGACCCTGGAAATTGCTCATCCTGAACAAAGTGACAGAATCTCTTAATAGGTATCCAAAAGCTCTGACCTCTTGCCTTCACTGTGGTCCTCCCTGGAGCCAGATCATTCATTGGTTCTACATCTTCATTTTTTGACAATACTACATTCCTGGAATTGGGAAGCTCGGGTGTACAAAATAGTTGACTGAAAGCAAAGTAAAAGTCAGTTAAGTAAAAGAAAATTACAGAATCAAATCCCATGTGTCAAAAAAAAAGTGTCTTAAAGTGAAAGTAAACCCTCCTATAGTTTTTAGCCAAGGAAGCTGCCATATTGGCCTCTGTTTGATCTACAACTGCCATAATGCTGCACATGTGATCAGCTATGACACCAGCCATTGGATGGTTTGACAGTTTGGTTGAGAGCAATGGGAGTGTTACATTCCCGGTATATGCTGGGAATGCAACTGTTTTTTGAATCTGTTAAATGGATGGGTTTACTTCCACTTTAAAACTCAGAAGTCGGTAAGCTCGGGAGATCTAGACATCTCTCTGCTTGTTTATGTAGCACCCCCTGTGTTTGTTTATGTTGTTCCCAACAATTTTCAGAGTTTACTCAGAATGGTGTGGAAAACTGAAATAAATCCAGGGAGCACCAGTTCTAAGAAAGGAAGAGGTGACACACTGGATACCTTTGCTGCCATTGTGCTATTTTTGGGTGTCTATTGCATCCCTCAATCTTTTTAAGGAGGTGTGGGCTCCCTCCAGTCAAACCTGCCCTTTTAATCTACCCATTTATTGTATATGTGCTCGAACTCGGGAGACTCTCAAAATTATTAGGACTGCAGTACACTGGGCTGTTGTGACGTGGTCTCTGCAGCTTATGCCTATATTTGCAAATGTGTGCAAACTAAACCCCTGTTTTTTAGTGTGAACTGTTATGCCACGTACACACGGTCTGATTTTCCGACGGGAAATGTTGGATGAGCTTGTTGTCGGAAAGTCCGACCATGTGTATGCTCCATTGAACATTTGCTGTCACCAACAAATGTTTGCTAGCAGGTTCTCAAAGTTTCCGCCAACAAAACTTTGTTGTCGGAAAGTCCAATCGTGTGTACACAAGTCCGTCGCACAAAAGTTCACGCATGATTGGAATCAAGTAGAAGGAGCCGCACTGGCTATTGAACTTCCTTTTTCTCGGCTCGTCTTACGCCACCGCATTTCCACATTCGTAATTGTTGGCCAACATATGTGTGACCGTGTGTATGCAAGACAAGTTTGAGCCAACAACCTTTAAACGGAAATCCACGGTTTTGTTGGTGGAAGGTCCGATCGTGTGTACGGGGCATTAGGAGAATTCTGGTTTGTTGCAGGCTGGCTGATAAGTGAGATGGGAATTTTATGTTTGTTGTTTTTTGACATGTGTCCCCTTTCCATGTGCTCCTTGCTGTAAAAAGGCAATTTACAGGTTGGGGAGGTTGCCTTTTGTTTGTACTGTTGGGAATTTTGCACGCAACAATTTTCAGAGTTTACTCTGAAATAAATACAGTGAGCACCAGTTCCAAGAATGGAAGATGAGAATGATTAGCCTGGTTGGAGCAGATAGAAAGGCTTCATTATCTCAGATAACACTGACCAACACAAATTTGGGTTCCTCGAATATTACACCTGCGCCTGGGTATGTTTTAACCCGCTGATTCCAAAAAAGGCACCAATTTTTCCTTTTCAGCTCTAGTTTTTAGGATGCAGCATTAATGCCCTATACCACTCTACGCCTGTCAAAAATCAGGATATTTTAATGAAGTGTTTTATTAAATTTCCTTGTAGAAACACATAAAAAAGTAGCCATAACCTCTATCTTTTGCTCACTCTGCAAGAATGAAACGATGAGCGGCAATATACACACCTCCTATATGATAATAACTATAATGCAGGTAATAACTTACACTTTAGACTCCAGTGTTTCTGATGTAAAATTACAGTTGGAAGTATATAAACTATATCTGATAACTTCTATGCAAAAACACAAACTAGGTAACAGAAAAACAAGTTGATCAGCACGATCTTTTCAAAAAGCATCTCAAAATACACAGCATGTCTGACCTTGATGTGAATGGTTGACAACAGCAGAAGACCATGCCAGGTTCCTATCAGCCAAGAACAGAAAGCTGAGGGCTCAGGATTATTAAATCTGGACAGGTAAAGACTGGAGAAATGTAGCCTGGTCTGGTGAATGTCCATTTTTCTGCTGAGGCACACAGATGGTAGGCCAGCCACCAGATCTGAATACAACAGGACACCTCTAAGTAAGTGGTAAAATGGGAGATTCCCAGCATTAACGTGCAGCTGACAAATCTACAGAATTTGTGTTCTGAAATCGTGTTACCATAGAGCAGTATTTCAAAAGGATATTACAGGAATGCAGAATCCATGACCTGAAGTGTTGATGGAGGCCCAACTCATAGTGTTCCTAATAAATTTCTCAGTGAATGTTCTGTAGTTCTGTGCTCCAATTTTCCTTCTTTTTTTTTTTTTTTGCTCGTGGTCAGGAAAGCATTTAAACCAATAGAATCTTACCAGGATGTTTCTGAATAGTTTGATTTATCTTTACATCTTCCTGAAAGAAAAAAAAATATCCATTGCCCCTGCATGTTCATATCATGTAGACGTTATGGGTGGGATTTACTAAAACTGGAAAAATGCTAAATCTGGTGCAGCTCTGCATAGAAACCAATCAGATTCCAGGTTTTATTGTCAAAGCTGAAGTTAGAAGCCAACTGCACCAGCTGCACCAAATTCTGAGTGCTCCAGTTTTATTAAATCCTCCCCCCATGTGTCCGTGTCTTGTATGTTAGGTTTGTAAGAGGTTTTACATATGACCAAAATCTTGATATTACAGGACATGTCCCACCCATCTCCAGGTGATAAGATGAAAGAATACAACATCCCACCATGTTACAAAATTCCTGATGACTCCAGAGTTGCATCACAGCACAACACTTGTGAAGAAAACCAAAATGAGAAAACTCGGGGAGTTCCACATCATCAAAGCAACACTGACACAAACAAGGCAAGTTCTACATCAAGAAAGTGACTCCTCCTCCGAGAAACCTAAAGCTGAACCAGACTTGAACATGTCATTCAAGAAAAACCTCCCGCAAAATGACAAGGGCCACTGTCACCTTGATGGTGAAAGTGATACAGAGATGACTTCAGATGAAGATTTTGTAGATTGTTCCTCTGAGCTCATTTTTGATGGAGAGCCTACCTCTTGTGAAAGTACTATAAAACTACACAATGCGGCTAAAGATTCAACAGATCATAAAGAACCTGCTATTGACCTTCAATCTTTATCCTGGACGACTTCCACACACAGGTGAGCAAGTTGAAGATTATAATGTAGTTACTCTGTATAAAAAGCTGAACTACAGCTAAACACACACATGAAATACATATGTTGGAGCTCTTTTAGCTGCCAATACAATTGTATGCCTGTCCATCCAGGCCTGTTGCTGGACACTTTTTTTCTCTGCTTTATCATTTATGTTTTTTTCCCTTCCCGTCTTTCAGGACAGCCACATTGAGAGACCTTGGCTCCTCCTCTTCCTGGGAAACACTGCGCCAGCCCCCATAAATTTTCACCTCCCCCTGCCAGCCTCAGTTGTTTGTGTTTCCCCCGGTGGGGAGACACTGCGTCTGGAACCAGGCCTAAAGCAGTCAGGGAGACTGGGGGCTACATTACTAAAATCCCTAACTAAGGAGACAGGGGTCTCTGGGTCAACGGCAGGCTACATACCGGCCGCATCTCGTCCGCCTCCTCCACTTTACCGAGCGCTGGTGGAAGTCTGGGGGGGGCCCTCTTTCACAGCCACAGGGCTGTTAGCAGGTTACACCTCCATCCCCCCTGTACAGGGTACAGGCCGCAGTGGAGCCGAGCGGGTGACGTCATTTCCGGCGGGGGGGGCGGAAGTGTGTCCTTTGACCTGCGGCTTCCAGTTCCGGGTCGTGCGGCGCTGATAGAGGGCCGGGCACAGGCTGGAGAGGAGTTTGTTCACTGCACAGGCAGTGTGAAGACTCCACAGGCCGCCCACCAACATGTCGGAAGCAGATGCTCAGATGGCGCTCAGCGATGCCAGCTCCAGCCAGCCTAAGGTAAGGGTACCCTGGGGAAAGGTTCCCCCTCTACCTAGGCTTTCCCTCCCCCCTCAGGGTTCCTGTATGGGGGGGGGTGGGGAAGAAACCCCTCTAGGTGGGCAGAGGGGGGGGAGACCAGGTCCCTCAGTTTTAAAAGAGGGACTTGAATCTCCCCAGGATTGTTTTGCTGTGTCAGGCTGTGTGGGGTTATTGATTGGTATTTGTTTTTTTTTTTTCTATGTTTTTCAGAAAGCTTCTGAGAAAAAGCCCCCACATAGCTCTAAGAGAAAGTGTGCCTCCTATAGGGACACCCTGGGGGAGGCTTGGAAAAAGGTCTTATGTAAAAACTGTATAGATGCTCTTGTTGACGAAAGAACTTCGGAACAGGAGTCAGGCTTAGCAGCATCAGTTAAGGAATTATCTTCAACCTTCCAATCATTTAAGACCCTGTTTGAAGGGTTACAGGTTCCCCTTAAACCCTCACCTGCATCGCAGAATACAATCCCATGTTTAGCACAGGACTCTGCATCTTCCCAACCAGGGACCGCCACCTCAGCTGAAGTGGCAGGCACTTCCAGAGAGGAAGCAAGGGAGGAACCTGACAGTGCTACCTCCGGGTCTCAGGACGACTCGGAGGAGGAGAGTAGGGAGGGGGAGTGCAGGAAGCCCTCAAGGTACAAGTTGTCCCTTGATGAGGTAGAGGATCTCTTAGGGGCTATCCACACTACCCTGGGTATCCAGGAGGATAAAAAGACCCTATCTCTCCATGACCAAATGTATAGGGGCTTGAAAGAACAGAAAAGAAAGGTATTTCCTGTTCATGAGGTACTAATAGAAACGGTCAAAAAAGAATGGCAGGATCCCGAACGAAAACCCTTCT
The DNA here is from genome assembly GCA_037953035.1 of Aquarana catesbeiana. NCBI lineage: Eukaryota > Metazoa > Chordata > Amphibia > Anura > Ranidae > Aquarana > Aquarana catesbeiana. The sequence continues at coordinate 859,853 of JBBHAA010001838.1, forward strand.
TTTCTGGGGCCCTAAAAAGAAGATTCCCTTTTTCGGACGATCCTGCCTCAGTCTGGAACAAAAACCCCAGATTGGACGCAGCATTCTCGCAGGTGTCCAGACACACAGATCTGGCCTTCGAGGATCTGGGAGCTCTGACAGATACCATGGACAAGAGAATAGATTCCCTGTTAAAAAAGACCTGAGAATCAACTCTAGGTAATCTGAAACCAGAGATGGCAGTCACGGTGGTGGCCCGAAACCTCGAGCACTGGCTTACGCAAATCCAGGCTCATATTGAGGCAGGTACGGCTAAGGAGACTATTTTAGCGTCCTTTCCAACTATACTGAGAGGCGTAGCATACATAGCGGATGCTTCGGCAGAGTCAGTGCGCATGTCAGCCAGGACTGCGGCACTTGCCAACTCAGCCAGAAGAGCTCTCTGGCTCAAAACGTGGCCAGGCAACAATGCATCGAAAGTCAAGCTGTGTGGCATTCCGCTGACCGGTGATCTGCTCTTCGGCCCAGGTCTAGAGACAGTATTAGACTGTACTGCTGATCAAAAGAAAGCATTCCCAGTTAAACGAAAATCCCCAAATCAACCCAGGAAAGGGTTTCGTCCACAAAAGAGTAGGCCTCCCAAGTCACAGGGGAAAAAGACTTGGAGCCAAAGGGGTAAGGGCAAAGGAGGTGCGATTTTTCGCCCTCCTGAACAGCCCAATAAGACCCAGTGACTCGGGGGTCACAGTGGGGGGAAGATTGGGAGCCTTCCTTCCACAATGGGAAGTAATCTCCCCCAATCAATTTATACTGGGGATCATACGAAGGGGGTATTGTCTGGAATTTACAAAGCCCCCTCCACGTCGAAGCTTAATAACGCTTCTCCCCAAGAGTTTGGCAAAAGCAGAGGCCCTCCTAGGGGCATTAAGGGAACTAGAACATCAGAATGTGGTGTGCAGAGTTCCAAAGGAAGAAGAAGGGACAGGCTTTTATTCACACGTTTTCGTGGTGAGAAAGCCTTCGGGGAGTTACAGGTTAATTCTAAACCTGAAACCTCTGAACAAGGTGATTGTTTACAAAAGATTCCGGATGGAATCAATATTCACTGTCAGGGCGTTACTTCCCCAGGACTGTTACATGGTGTCGCTAGATTTGAAGGACGCTTACCTCCACATCCCCATTGCGAAGGCCTTTCAAAAATTCCTACGCCTGGCAGTAAAGGTGGAAGACGAAACCATTCACCTGCAGTTTCAGGCGCTGCCATTTGGCCTATCCTCGTCACCCCGAGTATTTACGAAAGTCATGGCGGAGGCCATGGCCTTTTTGCGAATCAGGGGGGTATCAATTATTGCCTACCTAGACGATCTTCTTCTCTTCGCACCATCCTCAGAACAACTAATCAGGGATTTAGAACTCACAAAGACAACCCTGAAAGAGCTAGGATGGCTGCTAAATCTGGAAAAGTCCAGCCTTATTCCAGCCCAACAGATTTCCTATCTGGGATACCTGCTGGATTCCACTCGGCTAAGAGTTTTTCTCCCACCAGAAAAAATTCTGAAGCTAGATCAAGCAGTAGCATGCCTTCAGAGCAGTCAGCAGGTAACAATACGGGTGGCTATGTCAACCCTCGGCCTGCTGACTTCTGCCATCCCGGCAGTCCAGTGTGCAGGCCTTCACTTCCGTCCCCTGCAGGCACTGATTCTAAAGGTGTGGGACCACAGCCAGCGGTCTTTAGACACGCTGCTTTCTATCCCTCCTCGGGTCAAAAGGTCCCTCTGGTGGTGGAGGAAGCAGATAAATCTGTCTCAGGGGCGCCTGTGGATCATTCCAGTTTCCAGAGTGATTACTACGGACGCAAGTGGCAGAGGCTGGGGGGCACATCTGGGATCTCAGTTGGCGCAGGGGACATGGAAGGAAGAGGAGCTCAAAAGGTCCTCCAACTGGAAAGAACTAAAAGCAGTAGGACTGGCTCTCACAGCTTTCAGGGAAGACCTACTGGGACAACATATCCAGGTACGGTCCGACAACTCTTCGGTCATTGCTTATATAAACAAGCAAGGTGGCACGAGAAGCGGGGTGCTGTTAAGCCTAGCCACAGAGGTTCTGGGCTGGGCAGAGGCCAATGCTCTGTCCCTTTCAGCAGTGTACTTAAAGGGCAAGGAGAATGTAGTGGCCGATTTTCTCAGCCGAACACAACTGAGAGAGGCGGACTGGGTACTCAATCAGGAGGTGTTCGACCTCATAGTCAGGAGATGGGGCCTCCCAGAGGTAGACCTATTTGCCTCAGGAAGCAATACAAAGTCCCCATACTTCTTTTCTCTCAGCAGATGGGAGAACGCGTTAGGAGTAGACGCTCTGACACAAAGTTGGCACTTCAGAGTTTGCTACGCCTTCCCACCCCCGGTGCTTCTGCCAGCAGTTCTAAGAAAATTCCAGGTAGAAAACACCACACTAATTTTAGTGGCTCCGTACTGGCCCAAGAGAGCTTGGTTCTCGGTTCTCGGGCAGTATGCGGCGGAACTGCCCTGGCTCCTGCCGTCCAGGAGGGATCTCCTGTCACAGGGCCCAGTTCTCTGCCCCCAGGTAGCCCGCTGGAACTTAGCTGCTTGGCTTCTGAAGAAGAGATTCTAAGAAGCAAGGGCTTTTCAGATCAACTGGTAGCCACCCTCCTCGATAGTAAAAAGGAGGAGATGCGCCAAATCTACCAAAAGGTTTGGGGGCGTTTTAAGGCTTGGTGCCTAGAGAACTCCTTTAAGGTGCAGAGCCCTATTGCAGTCCTGGAGTTTCTGCAGTGCGGGGCTGATAAGGGGTTAGCCATCAGTACCCTTAAAAGCCAGATTTCAGCACTTAGCACATATCTTGAGAAATCCCTAGCCACCAACGCTTGGGTGGTCAGGTTTTTCAGAGCCCTGGCAAGACAAAGACCAGAGCAGGGTCCTTCCTTCCCTAAGTGGGATCTTTCCCTGGTCTTGCAGGTTTTGACTGAACCCCCGTTCGAACCTTTAGAGGAGTGTACTCTAAAGGACCTAACATATAAAGCTGTTTTTTTGGTGGCTGTAACCACAGCCAGGAGGGTCAGTGAGTTAGAGGCTCTTTCAATTAGACCCCCCTTTTGTGTTGTATTTCCGGATAGAGTCGTTTTTAAGACTGACCCGGCTTTTCTACCGAAGGTGGCTTCAAAATACCATAGAAGCCAAGAGGTAACTTTACCAACTTTTTGTCCTAATCCCTCAAGTGAAAGGGAATCCAGGTTTCACACTTTAGACGTCAGGAGATGTATCCTACGTTATTTGGAGCTGACAAGGAATTTTAGAAAGTCAGATTCTCTCTTTATTTCTTTTTGCGGAGCAAGAAATGGACAGAAGGCGTCTAGACGCACCATTGCCAGGTGGCTCAGAATAGCTATTAGTCAGGCCTACAGGCTAGCAGGTAGAGAGGCCCCCATGGGAATTAAAGCACACTCTACTAGAGCTATGGCGGCTTCACAGGCGGAAAGAGCTGGAGCAACGCCAGAGCAGATTTGCAAAGCAGCCGTATGGTCTAGTTTCACTACTTTTGTGAAACACTACAGAGTGGATCTGGTATCAGCAAGTGAGCAATCCTTTGGGCGAAAGGTATTGCAAGCTGTTGTCCCACCCTAACTGGTAAGTGCTCGTCTATCCTCTCAATGTGGCTGTCCTGAAAGACGGGAAGGGAAAATTAAAGTTACGCTTACCAGTAACGTCTTTTCCAGTAGTCTTTCAGGACAGCCCTAGTACCCACCCGAGGTTTTGGGGGGGTCTTGAGGAAGACCTAAAAGAAAAAAGGGCACAATAGTAATATGTGATAGTATGTTATTAATGTGTGCTTGTGTCTCCCCAGCTAACCGGAGGTGCTCTAGAAAAAACTGAGGCTGGCAGGGGGAGGTGAAAATTTATGGGGGCTGGCGCAGTGTTTCCCAGGAAGAGGAGGAGCCAATGTCTCTCAATGTGGCTGTCCTGAAAGACTACTGGAAAAGACGTTACCGGTAAGCGTAACTTTAATTTTTTTTTTTTTTTGTTTTTCTTGCTTGAAATTACCATGCCATTTGTCACTAGTATGTATTATTTACCCCTCAATAATGGGTTGTCTTTTACTTTTGAACGCCCAACAGATCTAGCAGTTGCCTGATAAGATGGCTCTCAAAATCTCTACCCTGATCACAGGGGATGCGTTGGGGCAGACCACAGTGTATGAGAAACTTCTCCACATAGGCCTCGGTCACTGTGAGTGCTTGTTGATCTTTTGTGGGAAAAGCCTGGTAGTTAGTAAAGTGGTTTGTCACCAACAGGACACTTCCTTGTGCACTCAAATTGGGTTCTAGGCACAAGATGTCACCACCAACTCCATTGAACCTTGACTTTGGAATCTAGCCATCGGAGAGGCTCGGAAGGGAAATGTTTTTTTTTTTTCTCTGGATACTGTGTCTTGTCTCACATTTTGCCAAACTTTGACTTTTGGGCAAATATTCTGTCGACTGATGAGACAAAAGTTGAACTGTTTGGAAGGTGTGCTTCCCAATACATCTGGCTTAAAACTAACACAACACAGCATTTTATAAAAAGAAAATTGTACCAACAGTCAGACATGGTGGTGGTAGTGTGAAGGTGTGGGGCTGCTTTGCAACTTTAGGACCTGGATGGCTTGCTAAAATTGAGGGAATCATGAATTCTGCTCTCTACCAGAAAATCTTGAAGGAGAAGGTTCAGTCTTCAAGTGATTTTGTAAAGGGTTGTTTTTTTCTGTTTTTTAATAACAAAGATGTTATACTTACTGTACCTGCTCTGTGCAGTTGGGTTTGCACAGAGCAGCCTTCATCCTCATCTTCTCGGGTACCTCTTTGCTGCTCCTGGCCCCTCCCTGCTGTTGAGTGCCCCCCAGAGCAAACGGCAAATATGACTAGATACCCCTCTCTCTGCATCCTGCTTCCTCTTTTTCTACCTACTTTTCACAGTTCTCTGAGCTGACAACACTGCCTCTGACACATTGAATGAATGAAAAATTTGTAAAGTGCTGCAAATGCAAACTGAATCGCCTCAAGGTGCTAAATGCAAACTGAATCGCCTCAAGGCGCTAAATGCGTTTAGTGTTGTCAGCTTCTAGAAGAGGAAGGTCTTGAGTTTTTTCCTGAAAGCCAGATGGTTTTCTTCCATGCAGATGTGGGTCGGAAGAGCATTCCATAGCCGAGGTCCTTGGACTGCCAATCTTCGTTGTCCCTTTGCTTATTTGGGAATGAGAAGGAGGTTTTGGTTAGATGATCGAAGATTGCGATTGGGTGTGTAATGTTTTATTTCCTCTCGAAGGTATTGAGGAGCATTTCCTTGTATGCATTTGTGGGTGAGGCAGACAGTCTTGACTGTGATACGATTCTTTATGGTTTGGCAAGGTAGGTTCCTTAGTGATGGGGAAATGGACTCCCATGGTTTTTTTCATGTTAACAGTCTTGCCGCCGCGTTTTGGATGGCCTGTAAGCGCGCAAGCTGATATTGGGGTAATCCTATGTAGAGCGAGTTATCGTAGTCGAGTTGGGAATTGATGATTGTTCCAACTACTGCTGCTTTGTCCTCTTCTGGGATGAAAGGGATGAGTCTACGTAGCAGGCGGAGGAGATGGTGAGATCGCTAACTACCGATCCTATTTGTGCATCCATTGTCATTTCTGAGTTAAAGATAACTCAGAGGCTTTTGGCTTTGGTGCTTGGAGAGATGGTTTGTCCAAAGATGGTGGGAGGTGTCCACGGAGTCTCGGTTTTGGAATTTTGGTTAGCGTGTAGGAGAAGAAGTTCTGTTTTTGAGCCGTTGAGTTTGAGGGAGCTAATGGTCATCCAGTCATCTATCGAAGAGTGGCATTTCTCTAATTGCTGATGGTGGTCTTTTTGTCCGGTGATGCGAAGGTACAGTTGGGTGTCATCAGCGTATGAGTGAAAGCAGAGGTCCGATTTTTGATTTGGAGGAGTGGGCGAATGTAGATGTTGAATAGGACTGGTGACAAGGGTGAACCCTGAGGGACTCCACAGGAGATTGTGGGGGTTTCAGAGGTGAATGCTCCCAGTTTCACTGTCTGGGTGCAATTCTTTAAGAAGGATGCAAACCATTTTAGACCAGAATCTGTAACTCCTGCTACTTCTGTGAGGCAGATAAGTAGAGTTTTGTGGTCCACTGTATCAAATGCTGCACTGAGGTCTAATAGTACCAGGAGACATGATTCTCTGTCATCTGCTGCTTCCAGGGCATCGTCCCATATTTTGAGAAGTGCAGTTTCTGTGCCATGGCCTGGGCGAAAGCCTGACTGCAGAGGGTCCAGGAGTTGGTGTGTGTCCAGGTGGCGTTTTAGCTGTTGTACTACCACTTTCTCCATAATCTTGGAGATAGTGTTGAGTAGGGATGAGCTCCGGCGTGTTCGCATGGCGCACGTGCCGAGCCCGCCAGGAAGTCGGCACGGGGCAGCGCTAATCACAAGCAGTGAGACATTTCCCGATGTGCGGCTGCAGAGATCGGGAAATGTCTCACTGCCTGTGATAAGCGCTGCGCCGTGCCGACTTCCTGGCGGGCTCGGCACGTGCGCCATGCGAACACGCCGGAGCTCATCCTTAGTGTTGAGGCTTGTTTTGGTCTGCGGTAGTTAGGGTCCTTAGGGTCGAGATTGGGTTTCTTTAGTAGGGGTTTGATGATACCTTGCTTGAGGGTGGTTGGCACAATCCCTTCTTTGACTGATTTATGAGGTGTGTTATAGTAGGGGCCAAGATGTCGGAACACTCTTTCAGGAGTTTTGTGGGAATGATGTCATTTGGTGATGTGCTGTTTCGAAGGCTTCTTATAATGTTTCTAGCCATGTCAGTGGTGATTGGGGTCAAAGAGAAATCTGGTGGTTGTGTGATGTTCGTGTTGATATCCTCTTCTTGCTTTGGTTGAGTGAGGTGGGTTGTTTTTTTCTGTTGAATTGATTTCCGAATGTTGTTGATTTTGTCGATGAAGAAATTTGGTAACTCGTTGAAATTCCCAGCTGTGTTGCCAGCTTTGGATTGCTTCTTCCCTGCTGGACTACAGAACACATTCCCCTCTCTTCATCTCCATAACACAAGGAAGAGATGTTTTGTAACCCCACAGGGGAGAACTAGCAGAGTTGCAACACCTCTTGGGTTTGCAGTTTGGGCAACATTGTCAGCTCAAACAGGAAGTGAAGAGCACACTGGATTGTCAGGATTGACAGGTATTTTTCTGTACCTTTTTAGTATTTTTCAAGATACAAAATCTTTTGGATTGCAGAGATGTATTGAATGTGTGGGTTTGTTTCTTTCTTTTTTTTTTTTTTTTTTTTTTTTTTTGTGACACGTTTTACATTTTAAAAAAAGTCTTGAATTGTAGTAACCTCTGCTTTTTACACAAATAGATCACCCTAATGGTAGATGAGTTTTGGGTTATTGTAAATAAATACTTTTGACATTTTTTTTTTTTTTTTTTTTCAGTGATTTTTCAAAAGAGTCAAAAGAAACCCGGGATGGTGAGTTATAAAAAAATAACAGTTGAACTCAACGCAGTAGTACAAAATACAGAATGTGGTATCGTTAACGAATCTTATTATTCAAAAAAGTAAAAAAAAAAAAAAAAAAAAAAAAAAAAGATGAGTTACTTTGAAAAACAATCATTCAAGTCTTACTGACTCTATAAAAATCAGAAAGGATGTGCAACAGGGTGGTGGGGTGCTGGATCCTAATTTTCACAAGTGGTCTGTTGATGCTTCAAATGCTTAGTCAGTTTTCTGGTGTGCCATTACCATAAACTAGGTCTTCAAGTAAAGGAGATCAAAGTGCCACAAAGTTTTACAAGTCCAATAATTAATTATCATTAGCAATAGGAAAGAGCCTACTGCCCTGGGTTCAGTTTAGGCGTTGTTCTGTAAATTCAAAAAAGTTTGATGCTCAACCCAAACCCCATTAAAATGCAAGGGAACCAAGTCTGTCCCAGTTTCTAGGCCAACAGGCGTGTATGGAAAAATGACACAGGGCACTGCCCTGGGGAACCAATGCAAACCATTTTTTTTCCATTTGGCCAGGAGAAGTCTTCCTATTTCTTTTTCCTTTTCTATTTCTTTTTCTATTTCTTTTTTCTATTTTCTATTTCTTTTTCTATTTTCTATTTCTTTTTCTATTTCTTTTTTCTATTTCTTTTTCTATTTTCTATTTCTTTTTCTATTTTCTATTTCTTTTTCTATTTCTTTTTCTATTTCTTTTTCTATTTTCTTTTTCTATTTTCTTTTTCTATTTTCTTTTTCTATTTTCTTTTTCTTTTTCTTTCATGCCTGGCGAGCGTCCTAAGGGAAAAAATATTTAACCACTTCCATACCGGGCCTATTCTGGCACTTCTCTCCTACATGTAAAAATCATCATTTTGTTGCTAGAAAATTACTGAGAACCCCCAAACATTATATATGTTAATGAGGGCAAGGGCCTCTTCCACACAACCCTGGCCATTGGTTGGGAGGACTTATTGGAAGCTGGAAGCCCATTTTAACAATAAGGGGTCCCACAGATACTGCCCCCTCCCCCATTCCATGTGATTGAGTATGGTGTACATGGATAGTCATGTGTAAACCAAAAAGAATTCCCGCGCTACCAAAACAACAAAAGGTGCAAAAAAGAGAAAGCTGCAGCTCAAAAATTGTGAGATATGCACAAATAAAGTAAGTAATAAAAAGACGTAAACTGCGCTACAAAACAAATATAAATTGTGCATAAACGGATCCCTGATGGACCCATATGTGTGTCAAAAATGAACACTAGAATAACCTAAGTGATTATAAAAAAGACCTACACAGATGAATAATCCCAACAGTGAAATAAAGTCCAAATATAAACTCCCAGTGATGTTCAGTAAAGGTGCAATGAGGCTTTGCAATTCCACAAATGACACCATGTGAAAAAATCCATCACCATATAAATTGCACGCTCACCAAAGGGCAAGCTTTATATCAGCTTGTATATCAACCAGATGCCCAATCAGTGGTACCGTCACAGCACAACTTCCCCCATATAGAGAGAGACAAACAGGATGTCTCCGCCCGGTAGGCAAATAGGCAGTCAGCAGGGAGGACCCGGAAAAATGAAGACGGCTCTCCATAGTGTAAATCCAGTAAATATCAAAATTTATTAGAATTAAAGGTTGCACTTACGTAGAAATGCGGATTTAAAAGCAAGGATAAAACACAGCAGCCGGGCCGGCCAGCAAACGCCCATTGTGGACGAGGTACTCAGCGATGACGTCAGCGCTTCGACCATCCCACGTACGTTTCGTCTTAGAAAGACATCGTCTAGGGAACGGGCGACGCACTGACTCATCGCTATAAATAGACATACAAAGCCACGCCTTGTTGTGAAACATGAGTGGCGGCACCAAGTCCCCTCATTGGAAACAGGAAGTACTCAGATCATAATATATGGACTGATAAACTGAACAGAAAAAGTGGCAATATATTAATAAAATTAAAAATGGGTATTTAAAGAGTCCGTGTGGAGCAATTTTGTCATGGAACTGAAATAAATAAAATATAAAAAAAGAATCTCAATCTATATATGGCGACCATAATGGGATAACCAAATGGATATAGATCATACTGCGCCATCTAGTGGAAAAATAGAAGTATAAATAAATTAGAAACTAAATCTTTGTATGGTGACCATCATGGGATAAACAGATGGATATTAATCACACTGCGCCATCTAGTGGAAAAGGGAGATAGCAAAAAAGGGAATAAAAATATATGTATATAATAAAAATAAAATGGGTCTAATCTGAGTATGGCGGACCATGATGGGATAAACAAATGAATGCTGATCACATCATGTCCGTGGAAAAATACAAAAAAAAGAAAAAAATATATTTAAAACCAATAGAGGCCACAGTGACTAACATTCAAAAAATTAAATATAACCTCAATCCCCAATATAATCCAGACAATGACCACCATTTAGTCAAAAATGATCAATGGGTGTCAATGTTGGCCGAAAAATACAATAAAAAATATTATAATAATGGGGGAACAAAACTTTTTATATAAAGGGGAAGGTGATACTTTATACAGGTATGGCCACAGAGGATTCACATCGAGTACACAAAATAAGCAGAAAATAATTATGAATTGTCAATAAAAGCATTAAGGTCTACCTCCACATTAAGCCCAAAAGGGGTATAGCATTTTAATTTATATATCCATGCCATCTCTAACCTTGAGATCCCGAGTACTAAAGATCCACCCCTTCAATGGGGGTGTACTTATCTAACCCCTAAAAAGATCGTCTTGGCAGGAATTCGATTATGGACTTCAAGGTAGTGCCTAGAGACTGGGTGTTTGGGAAAACCGGTCAAAATGTTAGTCACATGCTCGTTCAACCTGACATAGAGGGGGCGCTTGGTCCTACCAACATACTGTAGCCCACATGGGCATTGGAGAAGGTAGACAACCCGCTCAGTCGAGCATGTGATGAACGGTTTGATCTCAAACTCCACCAAAGCACTGGTAGAAACAAATCTGTGAGTTCTTCTATGCGTACATCCACTGAAAGAACACACCCTACACCTTCTACATTGATAGAAGCCTGTCAGATTCTCAAAGAATCCTTTCTTGATTGGGGGAGGATCAAGAACATTAGGGGCCACTCTACCTCTGAGGGAGGGAGCTCCCTTATAGATCACTTGTGGTTTTGCTGGAAGGACACTCCCCAATGTGTGATCATTTGTAAGGATGTGCCAATGTTTCTTGATAAGTTTTGCCACATTTTTGTGCTGTATATAGTAGGTGGTTATGAAAGGGATAGAAGGTATCCTATCTTGGAGGGGTGGATCTTTAGTACGCGGGATCTCAAGGTTAGAGATTGCATGGATATATAAATTAAAATGCTATACCCGTTTTGGGCTTAATGTGGAGGTAGACCTTAATGCTTTTATTGACAATTCATAATTATTTTCTGCTTATTTTGTGTACTTGATGTGAACCCTCTGTGGCCATACCTGTATAAAGTATCACCTTCCCCTTTTTTTATAAAAAGTTTTGGTCCGCCCCCCTTATTATTTTTTTTTTATTGTATTTTTCAGCCAACATTGACACCCATTGAACATTTTTGACTAAATGGTCATTGTCTAGATTATATTGGGGATTGAGGTTATATTTATTTTTTGAATGTTAGTCACTGTGGCCTCTATTGGTTTTAAATATATTATATATATTTTTTTGTATTTTTCCACAGACATGATGTGATCAGCATTCATTTGTTTATCCCATCATGGTCCGCCATACTCAGATTAGACCTATTTTGTATTTATTTTTATTATATTCATATATTTTTTATTCCCTTTTTTGCTATCTCCCTTTTCCACTAGATGGCGCAGTGTGATTAATATCCATCTGTTTATCCCATGATGGTCGCCATACATAGATTTAGATTCTAATTTATTTATACTTCTATTTTTCCACTAGATGGCGCAGTGTGATCTATATCCATCTGGTTATCCCATTTTGGTCATATATAGATTGAGATTCTGTTTTCATAGTTCCATGACAGAATTGCTCCACACGGACACTTTGAATACCCATTTTTAATTTTAATTTTATTAATATATTACCACTTTTTCTGTTCAGTTTATCAGTCCATATATTATGGTCTAAGTACTTCCTGTTTCCAATGAGGAGACTTGGTGCCGCCACTCATGTTTCACAACGAGGCGTGGCTTTGTATGTCTATTTATAGCGATGAGTCAGTGCGTCGCCCATTCCCTAGACGATGTCTTTCTACGTACGCTGGATGGTTGACGCGCTGACATCATCGCTGAGTACCTTGTCCACAACACGGGTGTTTGCTGGCCGGCCTGGCTGCTGTGTTTTATCCTTGCTTTTAAATCCGCATTTCTACGTAAGTGCAACCTTTAATTCTAATAAATTTTGATATTTACTGATTTACACTATGGAGAGCCGTCTTTTCATTTTTCTGGGTCCTCCCTGCTGGCTGCCTATTTGCCTACCAGGCGGAGACATCCTGTTTGTCTCTCTCTATATGGGGTAAGTTGTGCTGTGACGGTACCACTAATTGGGCATCTGGCTGATATACAAGCTGATATAAAGCTTGCCCTTTGGTAAGCCTGCAATTTATTTGGTGGTGGATTTTTTTCACATGGGGTCATCTGTGGAATTGCTAAGCCTCATTGCACCTTTACTGAACATCACTTGGATTTTATATTAGGACTTTAAAGGGTAATGGATACTTGTGCGCACACCAAAATAAAATCAACTAAAAAAATGAATACATAATAAAAATTGATAAAATAAGTGCAGCGCAAAAGAATATTATTAATCATGAAGTATTGAATAATCTAATAAATCCTAAGAAATAACAAAAGTCCTTAAATATGAAATGGTGAAAATAGCAGATAACTCTCTTCTGGGGAAACTGGTAACAAACTTAAATCCGTGCGGTAAATGTGGAAAGAGATTGCGCTTACCAGATCCAATTGACCCCTTAATTATAGGGGGTCCGAAACAGCATAAATGGGTCCGTGGCAGACTGCTGGGCTGGCTGTGATCTGCAGAAATCTCCTCAGATCAGGAGTATAAAACCATTTTCTTTTCTTTCTCAATTTGGCAATATCCTTCTGAGAGGGAGGAGGTCCGTGCGGAGATGCCGGGCGGAGAGGTAGAGATCCCCAGGAAGAGTAAATGACATAAAGAAAAAAACTTCTAAGAGCGATCCGTATGGAAACCAGTATTCAACATTTATTCGGTTGTTTAAAACAAAAAGACGCTAGCAGAGCGCCAATAAGTACACGTGCTGTGGCAGTAAGCAACAATGGGACAGACTGCTCAAGATATGACAGCTGTCAGCAAGAGAATGCTGCGGGTGGCGGTGGTCAAACAATACCGCCCTCGTACGCGGCGTTACGTCTGAAAGACTTCGTCAGCGAGGGTGGAGAGCACCTGTCACCCGCAGATCCTTAAAATACCGGCCCGATTAATGGGAGTGTCAGAGAGCCGTAGAACCGGAATTTCAGAATCCATCACAATAGGGACCCTAAACAACTTTTTTTCTGGGGGATAGAAAAGGTCACTAGGCATTGGAGGGGGGGTAATTTTATCAGACATCTCAGCCAGAGAGAATCTTTCTGGATACATGAAACCAGGGTGTCAGTCCCGAGAGGACTAAATGTGGAGTTTGATTTAAACTGTTTCATTTCCAATAAATGACATTATGTATCCTGTTTTTATTATCTTTAGTATTTATATTATATTGCTACTATGTATTTAGAATAATACTCTGTATTTAAAGTTTTTATATCGTTGTGCTGTTATTTACATGCAGGCGTGCTTCATTTATGGATGTGTGTAAAAACATTGTTCTTTTTACCACCAGCTGGAGAATGTTGCGGGTGCACTAGGAGTCATATGAATGTTTATAATGTTTATATAAAAAATTTTTTACACATTTTTTAGTACACATTATTAGTTACATTTGTAACTTCTTGAAATTTCCGTTTTTTATTAAACAGCTCTGGTACCACTGTTGCTTATTCTATTAGCTGTGGTTAACCAAGCTCTTTTACCTTTATCATGTTTTTATTTAAATTCCTTTTTCTTTTAAATTCTATCACATCGGGATGATGTCCCCATCTCATTTTCTCCCCTTCGGGGACTTCCGGTTCTACGGCTCTCTGACACTCCCATTAATCGGGCCGGTATTTTAAGGATCTGCGGGTGACAGGTGCTCTCCACCCTCGCTGACGAAGTCTTTCAGACGTAACGCCGCGTACGAGGGCGGTATTGTTTGACCACCGCCACCCGCAGCATTCTCTTGCTGACAGCTGTCATATCTTGAGCAGTCTGTCCCATTGTTGCTTACTGCCACAGCACGTGTACTTATTGGCGCTCTGCTAGCGTCTTTTTGTTTTAAACAACCGAATAAATGTTGAATACTGGTTTCCATACGGATCGCTCTTAGAAGTTTTTTTCTTTATGTCATTTACTCTTCCTGGGGATCTCTACCTCTCCGCCCGGCATCTCCGCACGGACCTCCTCCCTCTCAGAAGGATATTGCCAAATTGAGAAAGAAAAGAAAATGGTTTTATACTCCTGATCTGAGGAGATTTCTGCAGATCACAGCCAGCCCAGCAGTCTGCCACGGACCCATTTATGCTGTTTCGGACCCCCTATAATTAAGGGGTCAATTGGATCTGGTAAGCGCAATCTCTTTCCACATTTACCGCACGGATTTAAGTTTGTTACCAGTTTCCCCAGAAGAGAGTTATCTGCTATTTTCACCATTTCATATTTAAGGACTTTTGTTATTTCTTAGGATTTATTAGATTATTCAATACTTCATGATTAATAATATTCTTTTGCGCTGCACTTATTTTATCTATTGTATGTCACTAAGGTTGGTGTTATCCTCCTAGTGTTCAGCCTGCATATTGTTCTTTTACATTTGGTTTGCGCTGATTGTTTTTTCATTTTATCTTGTACATAATAAAAATTATCCACTATAAATCATGTAAAGTCAGACTTGACAAAGTATAAAAGAGTAGCTGCTATCACGTAATATATTAGGACTTTATTTCACTGTTGGGACTATTCATCGGTGTATGTCTTTTTTATAATCACTTAGGTTATTCTAGTGTTCATTTTTGACACACATATGGGTCCACCAGGGATCTGTTTATACACAATTTATATTGGTTTTGTAGAGCAGTTCACGTCTTTTTAGTACAGTACATAGTCATTCACAAAAAAATGTAACCACCTCCATACCGGTCACTTTCACCCCCTTACTGTCCAGGCCAATTTTCAGCTTTCTGTGCGCTATAAATGAAAAGTTTGAGAAAAAAAGTGTTTTTCTTAGTTTCTGTTGTACAATTTAGCAAATAAGTTTTTTTTTTTTTTTTTTTTTTTTTTTTTTTTTTTACATAAATTTTGACCAAAATTTATACTGCTACATTATTTTGGTAAATATAACCCAAATCGGTGTATAGTTGGTCTGTGTAAAAGTTATAGAGTCTACAAGCTATGATGCCAATCAATGAAAATTGATCACACCTGATGTACTGACGTCCTATCATTTCATGAGGCCCTAACAAGCCAGGACAGTACAAATATATATCCCCCAAATTACCCCTTTTTGGAAAGTAGACATTCCAAGGTATTTAGTAGAAGGCATGGCAAGTTTTTTTGAAGTTGTAAGTTTTTTTCCCACATTTCTTTTGAAAAACGAAGAAATGTTTTCCACAAAAACTTCATATTAAAGCGGAGTTCCGCCGAAAAAAAAAAAATATTAAAAGGCAGCAGCTACAAATCCTGCAGCTGCTGACTTTTAATATATGGACACACTTACCTTTCCAGGGCGCCCGCGATGTCAGCACCCAAAGCCGACCCGTCCCTCGGCTCCGGGTGCAGGCGCTGGCATCTTAAGTAAGGGAATCGGGAAGTGAGGCCTTGCGGCATCACAGCCTAGTTCCCTACTGTGCATGCGCAAGTCGCGCTGCGCTTCCTCACTGGTCCCTGCTGTCTTCTGGGACCTGTGTCTCTCCCAGGAGATAGTGGGGGGGGGGGGGGGACGGAGGAGGATGGACACTGCGTAGATCACCGCAGAACCTGCGGGGATCTATCGCCGGAAGTGGGAGCAAATACCTTTTATTATACAGGTATCTGCCCCCCCCTCCCCCCTGAAAGGTGCCAAATGTGACACTGGAGGGGGGAGGAACCTGGAAAAGCAGAAGTTCCATTTTTGGGTGTGAAACAATGGATGTTTCAACTGTGTTTGTGTTTGGGGTGTAGTTGCAAGTATGCATATGCTGTGTGTGAGAAATAACTTAAAGCGGAGTTCCACCCTGCAATGGTAGTGTCGTGACCCAAGGTAAATGGTGTTGCCATCGCCACAACCACTGCAGGGTGGAACTCCGCTTTAAGTTATTTCTTTTACACAGCACATGCATACTTGCAACTATACCCCAAAACACATTCTGCTACTCCTCCTGTATGGTGATACCACATGTGGGAGACTTTCTTTTACAGCCTGGTCACATAGAGAGACCCAACATGCAGGGAGCACCGTCAGGCATTATCCACTTTAAGACCTGACCTTCTTCCGATACTTTTTGTTTACAAGTAAAAATCTGTATTTTTTGCTAGAAAATGACTTGGAACCTCCAAACATTACATATTTTTGTAGTAGAGGCCCTAGAGAATAAAATGGAGGGGTTTGCAAATTTTTATGTCACATGGTATTTGCACAGCAGTTTTTCAAATGCAATTTTGCACACTAACACATAAATACTTTTTTAATTAATTTCAATGCACCCAAAGACAATATAATACCCAATTTCTTTGGTAAAATATTGTGTTGCACCGGGTAAATTGATACCAAATATGTCCCGTGGACTCGATGTCCGTCGGGTGCCCGCGATCGTGTCACGGAGCGGAAGAATGCGGAGATGCTTTTGTAAACAAAGCCTTTCCCCGTTCTGCCTAGTGAGAGGACAGAGATCACTGCTCTTTGTCATGGAGAGCAGTGATCACTATCCTGTGTGTTGAAGCCCAGCACCCCCACAGTTAGAATCACTCCCTAGGACACACTTAACCCCTTCATCGCCCCTTAGTGGTTAAACCCTTCACTGCCAGTGTCATTTACACAGTAATCCAATGCATCTGTATAGCACTGATCGCTGTATAAATGACAATGGTCCCAAAAATGTGTAAAAAATGTCCGATAAGGGCCCGCCAAAATGTCGCAGTCCTGATAAAAATCGCAGATCGCTGCCATTACTAATAAAAAAAAAAAAAAATAATAATAATAAATTTTGTAGTCGCTATAACTTTTGCGCAAACCAATCAATATACGCTTATTGCAAATTTTTTTACCAAAAATATGTAGAAGAATACATATTGGCCTAAGCCTGAGAAAAAAAAAAAAGTTTTTTATATATTTTGTGGGGATATTATAGCAAAAAGTTAAAAAAATGTGTTTTTTTTCAAAATTGACGCTCTTTTTTTTGTTTATAGCGCAAAAAATAAAAACCACAGAGATGATCAAGTACCACCAAAAGAAAGCTCTATTTGTGGGAAAAAAAGGACGTCAACTTTGTTTGGGTGCAACGTCGCATGACCGCGCAATTATCAGTTAAAGCGACGCAGTGCCGAATCGCAAAAAGTGCTCTGGTCAGGAAGGGGGTAAAATCTTCCGGGGCTGAAGCGGTTAAAATTGCACACCCTTGTGAACTGGCGCCCAACTTCAGTATTTCAAAATCTCCATAGGCAACGCTTTACAAGCCTTTATTGGTTACCGGTTTTGAGTTACACAGAAGGTCTGGTGCTAGAATTGTTGCCCTTGCACTGACATTCAGTTGCGATGCCTCACATGTGTGGTGCAATCGTCGTTTACGTATACATATGGGACCAACGTTTGCATTTGCCTTTGCACGGGGGGCTTTCAATTTTTTATTTATTGGTGGGACACTGGTACACTGACAGATGTTTTTCTGTAATTGTACACTGACGGATGTTGATCGTCCACTGGCAGACACTGACAGATGTTGATGTTGCAATGGAACACTATTGCAGATGCTTTTTTGCACTGCTACAGATGGATACTCAGACAGATGTTCATGGGACAGTGGTGCTTGGTGTGTTCTGTGTGGGAATAGCTGCAGTCTGTTTGATTTGTGACAGCTCTTTGTGGAAAATCATTACTTGCACACAGAACTGACAGCACAGGCTGCAGCATCCCCTGCTACCCCCCCCCCCCACACTGAACTCAGTGGGGATCGCTGAGACAAACGCGTGTCTCTGTTTACACTGTGAAGGCTGTGATTGGACACAGCCAACACATGATTGGGAGGGCCAGTCACAGCACTCATATCCTGATCTGTGATGGGCTTTGCCGGAAGATCACAGGATAGCACTGCTGCGCTGGGCTTCCCGTTCTGAGGGATGTACGGGTGCGTCCGCTCAGAACGATAAAGCTCCCACCTGCCCATTTATGTACATGTGAGAAACGGTTAAAAAAAAAAAAAATAGATGAATAAATAACCTGGTGCACAGAACCATTCCCAATGCTCCCTGAGCTGTCATCGGCTATACAAGGGATAGTGGTGATATCACTGCCCAAATATCGCCAGTAGGGATGAGCCGAACACCCCCCCCAGGTTCGGTTCGCATCAGAACATTCGAACGGACCAAAAGTTTGCACGAACTTTCGAACCCCGTCGGAACTCGAACGTGAGTAATCAAAAGTGCGAATTTTAAAGGCCAATATGCAAGTTATTGTCCTAAAAAGTGTTTGGGGACCCGCGTCCTGCCCCAGGGGACATGTATCAATGCAAAAAAAAGTTTTAAAAACGTCAGTTTTTTCGGGAGCAGTGATTTTAATAATGCTTAAAGTGAAAAAATAAGTGAAATATTCCTTTAAATATCATGCCTGGGGGGTGTCTATAGTATGCCTGAAAACTGGCGCATGTTTCCCGTGCTTAGAACAGTCCCTGCACAAAATGTCATTTCTAAAGGAAAAAAGTCATTTAAAACCGCTTGCGGCTTTAATGTCATGTCTGGTCCCGGCAATATGGATGAAAATCATTGAGACCCCCCCCCCCCCCAGCCCATTACCAGTCCCTTTGGGTCTTGTATGGATATTAAGGGGAAGCCCGCACCCAAATAAATAAAAGGAAAGGCGTGGGGCCCCCAGGCCCTATATACTCTGAACAGCAGTATACAGGCGGTACAAACAAGACAGGGACTGTAGGTTTGTTCTTAAGTAGAATCTGTTTGTAATTTTGAACTGGTACCTTCTTTACGTGTAGCTCCAGCCAAAAAAATCTATTTTTAAGCTTTTTGGAAAATATAGGGAAGGGTTATCACCCCTGTGACATTTGTTTTGCTGTCTGTGCACCTCTTCAGAAGATTTCACCTCACTTTCTATCCCAATGACAATTGGATTTTGAAAATTTTGGGTTTTTTAGTGAAACAAGGAACTCTTACAGGAGAGAATTTCCCTTCCTAGGGGTAGATTTCCTCTCGCTTCCTGTTGTCTCCTTCCATTTGCAAGTAGGCGTCGTTTGTAAGTTGGATGTTTGAAAGTAGGGGCCTGCCCTATATACTCTGCAGAAATATGGGCCTTAGGTGTTGGTGTTGCCACAACACTGTAAGCCCTCAGTTACTCTTGGTGGGTGCAGGAACAGGCCCTGCTGTTAAATATTAGATCAAGAAGGATCGCTACCGAAGCCTGCACCCCAGTACCCGCACATTCCAGGACATCTCAACCTTTGATGGACACCACCACCCTATTTTGAACCTGCGAACCAGTAAGTGTATGTACTGCACTACACAAACATTATATGGCAGTGTCATTAGAGTTGGCACCTCCAAAAAACCCCCTCCTTCTTATTGCTGGAACCGATCATACCTTGGGGCTGCGGACTAAAAAATTGTCTGAATGCATCGGTCGGACGGCCACCTTCTCCACCGTTTCTTCTGTGACTGACCGAAGCCTCAGCAACATGTTGTCCAGGACAGGAGGACCAGGAAATTGTAACCTCCCAGGCTCTGGAAATGGGTTGCACAAACCTTTCTGCAAGGCCTCCCGAAGATGTTTCATCCTCTGCTCCCTCTGCGACGACAAGAAAAGGTCCGCAACCTTACCCTTGTAACGTGGATCAAGGAGGGTTGCCAGCCAGTATTGGTCCTTCTCCTTGATACCACAAATACGAGGATCCTTCCGCAGGCTTTGCAGGATCAGGGAGGCCAAGCAGCGTGGGCTTGCTGAGGCATTCGGTCCAGAGTCCTCTGGGTCACTAAGGACGACATGATCCACAACCACCTCCTCCCAGCCACGTACAAGTCCATGGGTTTCTTCGGACTGTAAATGATCTCTGGAAGACTGCTGCTGAATGCTCTGGCCCACCTCCATCCTGACACAATCATCCTCCCTCCTCCTCCTCCTCCTCCTCCTGTGTGATCGGCAGGCACGCAGGAACACTGTCTGGATAAAGGGGGCCTTGAGAGGTAAGGAAGTCGTCCTCTTCCTGCCTCTGTTCTGCCTCAAGTGCCCTGTCCATTATTCCACGCAGCGTGTGCTCCAACAGGTGGACAAGAGGGACAGTGTCACTGATGCATGCACTGTCACTGCTCACCATCCTCGTGGCCTCCTCAAATGGTGACAGGACAGTGCATGCATCCCTGATCATGGCCCACTGGCGTGGGGGAAAAAAAACAAGCTCCCCTGACCCTGTCCTGGTGTCATAGTCGCACAGGTACTCGTGGATGGACCTTTGCTGTGTGTGCAGCCGCTGCAGCATGGCCAACGTTGAGTTCCACCTGGTGGGCATGTCACAGATGAGACAGTTCTTGGGCAGGTTAAATTCCTTTTTGAGGTCAGCAGCCGAGCACTGGCATTATATGACTGGCGGAAATGCACACAGACTTTCCTGGCCTGCCTCAGGACATCCTGTAAGCCCGGGTACCTGCCCAAGAACCGCTGCACCACCAAGTTAAGGACATGAGCCAAACGGGGCACATCGGTCAGTTTTCCCTGTCGGAGGGCGGAGAGGAGGTTGGTGCCATTGTCGCAAACCACCATTCCTGGCTTAGGCTGGCGTGGCATCAACCACCTCTGAGCCTGCCCCTGCAGAGCTGACAGAATCTCTGCCCCAGTGTGGCTCCTGTCCCCCAAGCACACCAGCTCAAGCACCGCATGGCATCTTTTGGCCTGCGTACTTGCGTAGCCCCTTGAATGCCTACGGAGCACCGCTGGTTCCGAGGACAAATCAGCGCAGGAAGAGGCCATGGAGGAAGAAGAAGAGGAGAGAGGTGTGGCAGAATCACCACTAGTAGAATTTTTGAGGCGTGGTGGCGGAACAACCTCCAACACTACTGCACCCTGTCCTGCATCCTTCCCAGCTGCCAGAAGAGTCACCCAGTGCGCCGTGAAAGATGGGTAACATCCCTGTCCATGCCTGCTGGACCATGAGTCAGCGGTAATATGCACCTTAACGCTGACCGCTCTGTCCAGCGAGGCATGGACATTGCCTTCCACATGCCGGTAGAGAGCCGGAATCGCCTTCCGTGAAAAGTGGCATTTGGGAACCTGCCACTGAGGTACAGCACATTCCACAAACTCACGGAAGGGGGCAGAGTCTACCAACTGAAAAGGCAGCAGTTGAAGTGCTAGCATTCAACCACTGGGCATGTGGATGGCTGGGAGCGAACTTCATTCGCCGGTGGAAAGGAAAATGGGGTGAACAACCCCAGAGACTTTAATGTGCTTATATTAAGGGGTAAATAGAGTAGATAGACATGTACAACTTATCCATGAAAAGATTTTTATTACAATTGATACATTTTAATTATGTTGTGTAATTTGTATCTCAGTATCCACATCCAATTTGGGTAGACAGTAGCAAAAATACCACTCAATAGATACCACTCAACATGTTTCACTCATTTGGAGCCTCCTCAGGAGTTTTGGTATAAATTTAGGGTATACAGGTTGCCAAAGATAGAATGTGAGTTGAATTGGTAAAGAAGTATTACCGATGAATAACATCAGAGATACAAGACATCAGGTAGGTCTCTGACAAAAGTTCCCATCCCTTTATGGCCACAGAAGGACATAGAATTAATATATCCTTAGGTGAAATCAAAACTCCTTTTTTCTAGAGGCAAAAAATCCTCACTGCAAGCACAAGCGGCAGTTTAGAATTACCATGGTATGGAAATTCCCAGCCAGCAATTAAAGGGTCAAGGAGATCTTGATAGTATCCAGAGGTGTAGATGCACAAGGATACACCTATGGTGATGGTTCAGACAGGCATGGTATGGGAGAGGAACAACCTCTCCCTTGAATGCGGAGCCTATGACAGTTCTTTTGCTGGTGGAGCAACTGGGGTAGAGAAATCTGCCTGCTAGAATCGGATGTTGGTGTACCGATTGCCCGCAAGTACTTGGAAGTGGCACACCTATTTCTACACCTTCATTCCTCTCAGTGCAGGTTTCTGAGAGGACTGAAGGTATAGTGGGGTTGGAGAGCTCTGTGGTGTGATGCAGTCGGTTGGCTATCCTTAAGCTGGCCCCTGGAGGGCATCCTGCCTTGTTGGAGATGTGCCTCCTCCTCCTTCTCTCTCCTATCAGGCACCCACGTGGAGTCAGTGAGCTCATCATCCCCTCCCTCCTCATCACTGGAGCAAACCTGGCAGTATGCTGCAGCTGGGGGAACATGACTGCCAGTTTGTTTCCCTTCTTGGGTAACCCCTCTCTCTGGGCTCAAGTTACTGCCTTTCTCAAGCTGGGTACCATCATCGGAGCCTTCAAAACGCTGCGCATCTTTCTGGAGCATGTACCCGACACTGTGGTCGAACATTTTGGGGGACTCCTCCGGTGGGGCTAGGGAAGGAGTAACTGATGATGACAGCGAGTCCAAGGTATAGGCCGATGTGGTACCTGCATTGGCAGCCAAAGTAGCCTAGGTGACAGAGGATGAGGAGGATGAGGTCGGCTTGGTCATCCATTCTACCAACTCTTCGGCATGTTGTGGCTCAACACGGCCAGCTGCTGAGAAAAAGGACAAACATGCCCCATGGCCACATGCTTATGAGGATGCACCGTTTCCATGACCAGCACTGTTGCCTCTAGATACAGATACTGCTTGCCCTCTTTTATTGGCCTGTGACTGTCTGCCTCTCCTTGTTGGCCGTCCTTGATGTATTGGAATAGGTACACAAGGAATGGCCTGCAATGAGATGTAGCTGCAAAAAACTGGGATGTGTGTGTATATATTCGCTCTCGTTCTCTCTCTCTCTCTCTCTCTCTCTCTCTCTCTCTCTCTCTCTCTCTCTCTCTCTCTCGTTCTCTCGTTCTCTCGTTCTCTCGTTCTCTCGTTCTCTCGTTTCTCTCTCTCTCTCTCTCTCTCTCTCTCTCTCTCTCTCTCTCTCTCTCTCTCTCTCTCTCTCTCTCTCTCTCTCTCTCTCTCTCTCTCTCTCTCTCTCTCGTTCTCTTTCTCTTTCTCTTTCTCTCTCGTTCTCTCTCTCTCTCTCTCGTTCTCTTTCTCTCTCTCTCTCGTTCTCTTTCTCTCTCTCTCTCGTTCTCTTTCTCTCTCTCTCTCTCGTTCTCTCTCTCGTTCTCTCTCTCTCTCTCTCGTTCTCTCGTTCTCTCTCTCGTTCTCATTCTCTCTCGTTCTCTCTCGTTCTCATTCTCTCTCGTTCTCTCTCGTTCTCATTCTCTCTCGTTCTCTCTCGTTTTCTCTCTCTCTCTCTCGTTCTCGTTCTCTCTCGTTCTTTCTCTCTCTCTCTCGTTCTCTCTCGTTCTCATTCTCTCTCGTTCTCTCTCGTTTTCTCTCTCTCTCTCTCTCTCTCTCGTTCTCTCTCGTTCTTTCTCGTTTTCTCTCTCTCTCTCGTTCTCTCTCGTTCTCTCTCGTTTTCTCTCTCTCTCTCGTTCTCTCTCGTTTTCTCTCTCTCTCTCTCATTCTCGCTCTCTCTCGTTCTCTCTTGTTTTCTCTCTCTCTCTCGTTCTCTCTCGTTTTCTCTCTCTCTCTCGTTCTCGTTCTCTCTCGTTCTCTCTTGTTTTCTCTCTCTCTCTCGTTCTCGTTCTCTCTCGTTCTCTCTCATTTTCTCTCGTTTTCTCTCTCTCTCTCGTTCTCGTTCTCTCTCAGGTTCTCGTTCTCTCTCTCGTTCTCTCTCTCTCTCTAGTTCCTGTGTTAGTGGGAGGATAAATGTTCCAATTTCAGTGTCTATAGAAGAAATAATGTCCCATCATCACAGGGATGAACAATTACCCTGCATTTTTGTTGGAGCAGTGGACAATGCCTAGCATTGCTGCCCATAGTGTAAATAATGCCCCGGAAACAGTACCTGTCGCAGAAACAACTGCCCGTTGACTAGTTATGTGGGAGGAAGAATATCCTGGTATTGGCATTTAGAGAAACAAGAATACCTTGGCATGTGTAACAGTATTCGGATGAATGCCCCAACTTTGATATCTATGGGAGAAAAAATGTCCCGGCATTAGTGTCTACATCAGATGGAATGCCCAATCATCTATAGTCTGTGAGGATACAACAATGTTTGTGTCAGTGGGAGGAAAAATGCACAAGCATTGGTGTTGTTGGAATTAAAATGCTCCAACATGGTCAGTGGGATGAAGAATGCACTGGCATTCATCTCTGAGGGAGGAATAACACCCATGTCTGCGAATATTCTAGTGTTGCTGTCTGTCTGAGAAATGATGCATTGCTGTTGGTATCTGTGGGATGAGAAATGGCCCCTTGTTCAGTGGGATTAAGAAAATTACCCCATCATTAGTGGTCAGTGGGTTGTAAGAATATCCTGGCATTGGGGTAAGTAGGTGAAAGAATGTCCTAATGACCATGTTAGTAGGAGAAAGAACTCCCAAATTAACTTTATCCATAGGAGGAACAATGCCTTGGTATCAGTGTCTGTGGGAATAAGAATGTCCTGGTGGCTTTGGGGGGGGATGCCCAATGTCTGTGGGAGAAGGAATGCTCTGGCATTAGTGTCCATGGCAGGAAAAATGCCCTGTCCTCCGTAATCAGTAGTGTTGTAGGTCAGTGGGGTGAAAAATGCTCTAGCCAAAGAATGCCCTAGGATTAAGGATGATCCAGAGTCCGTGTCTGTGGGAGGAATAATTTTCTGGCTTTGATGTATGTAGGAGAAAGAACCTACGCCTAAGGAGTTGATATCCATGGATTAATTCAATGACGTTAGGTAATTCATCGGGGGTTCCAACAGAATTGCTCAGGCAGTCTTCATCTCACTGACCTACAACACTGAGGCATTGCTCTTACACTGACCATGGGGGGATGGGCATTTTCCCTGACATGGACACTGTCGTCAAGACATTCTTTCTCCCACAGACAATGGGGAATGGTATCCATGGGAGGAAGAACACCCCAGAATTGGTGTCCATGGGAGGAAGAATGCCTAGGTGGGGACACCACCTAACATTGGTGTCAGTGGGTAACCACTCCTTAAAATAGGCAACTTTACCTGTGTGCAGACTCCATGTATACGTTGCTTCAGCTCATGCTGATGATGTCAGAGCTATGAAGACATAGTTACAGGAGATTACTCTGCATGACAGTGCTGGCACAGATACTCTCGTTAAAGCATGCACCAATGGAAAACAGGAAAGGGAGGGAAGAAAGCACCAAACCGGCATAGTGTAGCAAAATGTATTAAGTAAAATGCCATATAAAACAAAGGAAACTCACAAGCAGGTGAGAGGGATAGAGAGGATGGCAGTCCGCAGGGGATAGTAATGAGCTGGGAGCTGTGTGGTATTCCTTGGTGGAGAAGAAAGCTGTGGTGGGGAGCAAGATGAGCCTGGGGTCCGTGCAGGGAGACTGTCGTCAGGCTGCCCTGTGTGGCCGTGATTGTATATCCAGAAATTAGATGTCTGCCCAAAGACGATGTGTCCAGCTGGAGTAGTGAGAGGAGCTGTCAGTCCAACTGCTGTGTGAGCCAATCGGGACGTGTTTTGGAAGCTTAACTACACCTCCTTCATCAGCCTCCAGTCTCCCTGCATGGACTCCAGGCTCATCTTGCTCCCCACCACAGTTGGCTTTCTTCTCCACCAAACAGCTCCCAGCTCATTACTATTGACTGTGGACTGTTGTCCTCTCTCTCCCCCTCAGCCGCTTGTGAGTTCCATTTGTTTTATATGGCATTTTACTTAATAAATTGTGCTACACTATGCCGGTTTGACGCTTTCTTCCCTCCCCTTCCTGTTTTACAGATTGTGGATTTCCAGCTCACATATAAAGGCAGCCTTGCCAGAACCATGGTGTCAGCCATTTTCTACCAATTGACTTTTTTATTCCTATACCTTTTTGGGAATAAGTATCTTTTAATACTTCTGTTTTAACCTGGTATATGACATTTTATCACTGTAGGATGGGCACAGTGTCAGCGCTGTAGTGTTTTTTTGGTCATGTACTGTGAGTGAAATTCACCTGAGACCACACTCTGGATCAAGTTAAGAAGTTTTCTTTATTTGACTCGTACGAGGAGACAAGTTACAACAAAAGGACAGATATTTGCCTATTGGTTCTGACTGCCTGTCACCTGTGCAATAGGGCTGCATAGACAAACAGTCAGCCTGATAGACGCCTATCTGAACAGATAATTGCCCACTGGTTGTGACCTCTATGAACCCGTGCAATAGGGTAACATGCATAGAGTTCAGCCTTATGAGCTCCTATCTGACTTGTCTATCTAACAATTGTAGAACTTGCATTTATATACCATTTTACAAGCCTTATCTTAGCCATCTCTCCTAGATATGATTGGCTGCTAAGATCTACCTCAATGTAACTATCCATCAATCTGACACCTGTTCTACAACCAGACAAACTTATTCATTCCCACAATTCCTATATGTTCATTAAAGTGATTTATAACTGGTTTTGTCTAATTAAAAACACCTGAGTAGAGACAGTCTGGCACTCAGCTGTGTTAAATCAAACCCTCCTTGTCCTGATAAGGCAGATTTACGACTTTGGGAGAATGAACTTTTAATAACCCCACCAAATGTGTTATATGTGTTATTATTTCTCACTATACAATTCTATGTGCATATATGGGTTTCACAAAAAGTAATGTATTATCTACATAATAAATATAGATATGTAGATGTATAGATATCTATAACAGTGTTATCCCATTCAATGTATTTTAACAGTTTTAATGAGGGCTCAAGCAAATCGTTTGTTTGTCCCTGTTAAACTTAATTTACTGTACATAACTTTCCCATATTCCATATAATTGTTTCTAAGCCACCTGTGTAAGATGAAATTATCTCATCTCTGTGATTTATATGCATTTCAAGGACTGGAGACAATTATGTGTAACTTGAATCTATTCTAATGAACTTTCACCCAGTAAAAATATCAGCATGAAGCAGAGAGGTCATCTAAAGTTCAAGACTTTCTATATCTATGAAATCACATAAAATATATATTGGTTAATATGAAATTCTACTACTTCTAAGCAATCTCATGCAAGCATTCATTAAATGAATCTAATTTCTCTAACATGTACCAGTGGAAAACAGGTCTATTGAATCCAGGGTTGTAATAAATATCTGGTGGGATATGGGGAGGCTGAGAGGGTTCTGTATATTCTTGGGAGTGCAGTATTAAGATACTATAACTCCTTTTAGCTATTTTTTTAAATTTTATTATATTTCATAAATACCAACCTACAACTTATAATAATGTGTACAAATTTGTTTCTGATATTATGGTTATTGAATATAATTACATCTATTTGTAACTATTTCCAGAGAAAGAAATTCTGTTCAAGGAGCTGTTGGAGAAGATGAAGATTGGCACTAAACAAACCTCAAAATTGACTCTACAGAATGTTCTTGAAATTAGTCCAGAAAGTTTAATGTCAGACGAGCCTTCTGGTGATAACGCATTATGGTATTTTGTAAGAAGGTTAATGTCACTAAATGGGGAAGCCAGAAATATAAATAAGCTTTTTATGAAATCGGAGAAGATTGAGAATAATGACAGCTTCATGTTCCTTGATGAAAGCGACTCACAGAATTGCATCCACCCTCTTGATGTGGTTTCTGCTGCCTTTCATCGCTCAGACCATTTCCTGCAGCAAGAAATGATATCTAAAATGTCAATGTGTCAGTTTGCTGTCCCTCTGCTGCTGCCTGATATTGATGGCCCAGAATGCACCTTCATGCTGTGGGCAATGAGGGGCATAGTAAAGAAATGGAGACCTCAGTCATTAGCTGACAGCAAAGTATTTATAGAGGACACCTTGGTTAAAGTACAGATGCCAACAATCTCATTTGTAAGACTGGGGAATTGTAGTCTATCCAAGTCAAAAGTTTTAAATCTGCTTCTGGGCACACCACAACACCAACATGAACATTTTATCCACAGGTATATGGAAGGTGGAAATGCTGCAAGGAAAATATCAGATGGGTTGATGGAAATTTCCTGGTATTTTCCTGGTGGTAAAGGTAAATTTCCAGAGCCTGTGGCTTTTACAAATCTACGAGGAAAACTTGAGCCTAATATGAAGCAGTTTGATTTTTTGACAGAAATCTCTTCAGTCATTGTGATTCTTACAGAAGGTGTCAGTAAAGACCAATATGAACTTTTAATGAAGTATAACAGCCACAATACTAAATATCTATTGATAATTAGCCCAGAGAACACCAGGATGAAGGAGGACACACAAGAAAGGCTAAAGCTCTTGGCACCTGTGCTGAATTTAACCCAAGACAATGTTTTATTGATTCCAAGAAGTACAAATGAGACATCAGCAGGTTCGAAGATTTATTCATTACTTCTGTCATTGGTTCAAAATAATATCAAAACTCTCAATCTAGAAACAATATCCAAACAAGCCTCCAGACATGGGATCCGGATAGATGAGGACTTTGGGGAATGTCAGAAAGCGAAATTAGCAGCAAAATAAATAACAGATGAGATAGAAGATGTTGAGAAATACAAGAAGAAAACAATGAAATTACAAGCCAGGCCACTGAAAGAAATGGCCAAATTAGAAAAGGAGATGTGCCAAATGAAAGGACAAGGGAATAGTAATGGGGAGAATTACAAATCTAAACTCAGAATAAAATGTGACTTGATAAGACAAGACCAATGGAAATGTGACATTCCAACTGGAATATCGAAATTTGTAAAGGCAATCACATCAACAAATAGATCTGAAAAGTTCTATTTTTTACAGTGGTTAAAATTTCATCTTGATGTTAAGGCAAGAAACTGCCTTTACCCTTTACAAGCTCAATATAAAGAAACATGTAATTTGCCTGACAATCAAAAAAATCTTGCCAAGTTGGATCAGAAGATATCTGATAGTTCGCTGGGAATTGAACACTTTCTGAGAGAAGTGGGTCAGTTCTATGAAGCCTGGCATTACATGGGAAGAAAGGGCAAATCAACAACCATAAACTTTAAATGTCTTCCAAAAATAGCTGCAGATCTCCTCTTGGATGGGTTTCCTCTGGAGCTTATAGATGGAGATGCCTCCAGGATTCCCTTGCAGTGGATAAAAGATGTACTAACTAAGTTAGGCAAGAGAGTCAAACGAAAAAACAGACTGAAAGTAATAACAGTTCTTGGGGTGCAGAGTACAGGGAAATCAACCCTCCTGAACACCATGTTTGGGTTGCAGTTCCCAGTGGCCAGCGGACGATGTACACGAGGAGCCTTCATGACTCTTCTGAAATTGAAGGAAAATTTCCAGGACGATTTGAGCTGTGATTTCATTTTGGTGATTGACACAGAAGGATTGAAGGCTCCAGAGTTGGATTCTCTTGAGGGCAGCTATGAACATGATAATGAATTGGCGACACTAGTGATTGGATTGAGTGACATCACCTTAATTAACATGGCCATGGAAAATACAACAGAAATGAAAGATATTTTACAAATTGTCATCCATGCTTTTCTTAGGATGAAAGAAATTGGGAAAAAAACCCAACTGCCAATTTATACATCAGAATGTGAGTGACGTATCAGCTCCTCTTTTGAACATGAGGGGTAGGAAGAAGCTGATGGACCAGTTAGATGAAATGACCAGAACTGTGGCAATTATGGAAAAAAAGTCTCAGTTTAAATATTTTTCTGATATCATGGAGTATGACCTAGATCGCGACAACTGTTACATTGCTGGTCTGTGGCATGGAGTCCCACCAATGGCTTCAGTCAACAGTGCATACAGTGAAAATGTCAATGAACTAAAACAAAATCTACTGAAGCTCATGAAAGACAGACATAATAAGACACACAACATTAATGAATTTATTTCATGGGTGTCTGACTTGTGGAGTGCAGTAAAACATGAAAACTTCATATTTAGTTTCAGAAACAGTTTGATAGCAAAAGCCTACAACCTGTTATCTATAAAATACTCTGAACGTGAGTGGAAATTCAGTAAACTGATGCGTGAATGGTTAACCAAATCTGAGACACTGATCAAAAATCAGTCTGCTGAATCACTGGAAGCCAAAGCCAATGAGTGTCAAAAAGAAGCAGAAATTATTCTTGCAAGAGAGGAGAAAGAGATTTTAGCTTGGTTGGAAGAGTATTTCAGTAAAGAGACAGATGGTGCCCAGCTAATAAAATACAAATCAGACTTTGTGATCAGTGCTCAGAACTTGAGAAAAAATCTTGAAACATCTTCAATCACCAAACTTAAAGAAACGATTCAGATCCAAAAAGAGAAAATTAGGATACAACACGTATACAGTCAGCAAATTGAAAGAATTGAACAGAAGGTCTCCGACTTTATAGAAGATTGTAGAAAGAAAAAACATGAGCTGAGCAATGCTGAATTAGTAGAGAAGAAACTTGAAAGAATCTGGAATTATGCAGCCAAAGATCTAAAGGTAAGTCATCTGCCGGTGCGTGACATCGAGGGAGAGATGTTACTAGTGCTCACCAAAGACATGAAAGAAAGAGGTTCTGCTGTTAATTTAGAATTACAGAAGACAAAACTTTTTCCCAAACCCAAAAAACAACAGAATCCAACATTGTTTACACATACGTTGAATTTTTTAACTTCTCCATTTATGAATTGGAAAAAGGAATTCCGATATGAAGATTTTTTCCAGAGTGTGTTGAATAAATGCATTAAGTATTCAAGAAAGCAAACACAAATAGATGCCGACTATGATGACACATACTGCAGGGAAATATTGCAGATAATTGATGAAAACTGTAAATGTGATGATACAAAGAATTATTTTTCAGCTGATCGTGAATTTGATTTGAAGTTGACCATTTTGGGACACGTTCTTGTTGATTTTCAGACGATGCATTTCACATTTTTACAAAAGAATGACCCCCATGCTAGGCTCAATTCCCTGAAACCACTATACTTTGATACATTCAAAAATGTTTTTCAGAAAAAAAATGAGAGCAAGAGCCTCGCTGAACGAGTCTGTAAAAACCTTTTTAAACCATCGCTAACAGATTATATTTACAGAAAACTGGGAATAGAAGTGGTAGATGACATCGCAAATAGCAAAGGTTCTGAAAAATACAGCTCTCGAATGTTTTTCCAGTTCACCGTTCTAGAGAACCTCCTGGAGGAAGACAATTTCAAAAATTATGTGAACTATTCAAATGACTATAAAAACTTTGTAAAATCCTGGATAACTAACTATATTGTAAAGAAATATAAAAATATCAGTACTTTACAAGACAGTATTCTGTCTGATATCATGGGACGGGTCAGATCTAGCCTTAACAATACCCCAGCTTTAAATCTTAAAGATGTTTCAGATTTTTTGTCCCATCTGTGTGAGAAATTGAACAGTGATCTGGTGTTACCACAGCAGACAATGAAGGCAATCATTTTTAAAAATTCGGCAACTATTGAGGATTTTATTGATTTTATGAGGATCAGTCTAACAGATACAAAAGAAGAGATCCAAGCAGAACTGAAATCTCTGAGTACAGAAGATGTTCTTTCCAGACTTGTAGTGAAGCCTCAGGATGAACTGTTCAGGAAGGTGTTTGGGTGCGGGAAGCAATGTCCTTTCTGCAAAGTCCCCTGTGAGGCTGGAGGGACGGACCATAAGGAGCACTTTGCATCCGTACATCTCCCACAAGGATTAGGACGTTTTAGATGGGAAAAAACAGAAGTTCTTCATCATGATATTTGTACTACATCTGTGGTTGGCAATACAAGGTTTAAGAATAAGCTCACAGATGGGAAATTTTATCCCTACAAGGATTATAGAGATTTCTACCCAGACTGGAAAATTCAACCTGATGAGAGTATTGAAGCTTCTGACTACTGGAAATTCATTCTCAAAAAGTACAATAAGCAGTTTGCAGCAGAGTATAGAGCTAAACCAGCTGACTATCCTGAGGAATGGAACAGTCTGACCAGAGAGAGATGGCAAAGAAAAGTCTCCAGAAATCCTTCAATATGTAACAAGACAATGAAATGTATGTCTCTCATCTAATGTATGTGCAATGTCCCTGTTATGAAGAAAGCCATAATAACATTGGATTATTCACATGAATAAAAATCTACTTTGGGATCATCAGACTTATGTTTTCATTGTGTTTCACTTAGTGCTCCTTTCTATTTCATTTTTTATGTTTGTTTTGTTTTTTGTTTTTTTTAAGCCCATTTAAACATTATATGGCCAATAGTTTGTGGACTACTGATAATTACACCTAATATTGGCTTGTTGGACATCCTATTACAACACCATGAGAATTCATACAGGGCTGGAGCAAGGATTTTTGACATCCTAGGCGAAACCTCATTTCGCACCACCTCTGACTCCACCTCCTTTGCCCTGCCCATGTATACCCCACCATTTTAATGAAGCACCCATCAAATGCAGCCTCACCAGCGCCCATCAAATGCAGCCTCACCAGCGCCCATCAAATGCAGCCACACCAGCGCCCATCAATGAATGTTTGCTTGCTTCCATTCATTCGGGAGTCGGGACACAGACACTGGCCTCTGACACTATGTGCGAATGAAGCGGCGAATGCCTGCTGATGCTGAGACTTAGTTGCTTGCTGCAGAGAGAAGACAGTAGGAACACCATAGTGGTAGCACCGGCCCTGAATTCATACAAAGTTTCCCCCTTTCCCCTCCTAGGAAAAATTCACATGATTTTAGAGGGTGTCCGTGGTAATGTGTGCCATCGGTGAGGTTAGGTAATGATGTTGATGAGAAGACCTGACTCACCATTGGTGTTCTAATTCCTTCCATAGGTGTTCAGTTGAGGTCAGGGCTCTGTGCAGGACACCCAAGTTTCTCCACAACAAACTGGTCAAAATGTCTTTTTTGTAATTGTAATTTTTATTAGGGATTTCACAGCAGGGGTAGACAACCTTTAGAGTGGTGAAGATCTACATTAACAACATGGGAGACATCGAAGATGTGGCAGAACTGACTATTTTTGGGAGCTAACCTAGCAAGGCAATTAAAGTAAGGCGGTTTTGAAGAGAACTTGGGGTTAATTCACTCCGGGATCACACAGTACTGCGGCACACACTCCTGTGCATTTCCCACGTTGTCCCCAAGTGGTGCATTTTTACAGCCCATTCATGTGAATCACACTGGAATGCAAAAAAAGTAATGCATGCATTACAGAGAACAAAAAAGGCGATACAAAAATGTAAGCAAGAATTAGCTGCAAGCCCCAATGAAAACCATAAAAAGTATATGGAAAATTTCCCTATGGGGTTTTGTATTGCAGCAAATAAATCCAAAATAATTCAATAAAAAATAGTTTATTACAAAGAGTAGTATACACAAGCACAACTGTCTGTCAAGACATGAGCTCTAAAAAACAAAACTAGAAGGCATACAATGCATAATTATACAGTGGTACAATAGACCTACAAATGGCATATTAACTGTAGAAAGTCATACAGAGAAACCCCAACGCTTGTGGAAACCCCAATGTTATAGTGGAGGTTTTCTTTAGGGAGGAAGAATAAAAGACTTCTGAGGAATACAATATATCAATAAGTACATTGAAAGCCAAACAGTAAATCTGTTAATTAGTAAAAAGTACAGAATAAGTAAGATTTATATTTACCACTGACAGCTTTTTCAAGCCTTCCATAAGCTATGCCTGAGATTGTTACCCGATGATCCAGACAGTGCAGAAAAACCAGAATGGCGCCCGTCCCTCACGGGCACACCCACCCACCAGGCCAAGACAAGAACCTACAAGAGGCCACACTTATGCAGGAACCAGAGGGAGCAGGGGAAGGGGGTTGGCGAGGAGGAAAAGGGGGAGGAAGGGAAAGCCGCCGGGCGGGCACGGAGGTAGGGATCAGGAGAGCCTCACAGGTGGGTCGCCAGGCCCAGAAGGAATCCCAGTTCACTGTGTAAATTGAATAAATACTCCAATTAGTAATTTCAGGGGTAATCCCATAAACTAAAGCAACACCTAAGTGCCAGTAGAAAGGGCAGAGGATAATGAATAGAGGCCTCACACAAAGTGTGGGATAGTGCGAAAGAGTGAAAATGATAAAAACCACTGAAAGTGAACCAGAAACAAACCCCAAGAAAACCATGAGTGGAATTGTGATGATGAGGATAGAAAGCAATATCATGAGTGCCAAAACAAGAGGCATCAACAAAAGTGGGTAAAAAGTGAACCTGCCAAAGCAAAGAAAACAGGCAGTGCTGAGAAATGGGACAGTGAGAGCAAGGAAGATGCAGTTGGAAGAAGAGAGAAAGGTGACCAGTGATAAAACATATGTGAATGAAAAGCAACTCCAAAGTGAAAGAGGAAATACGATGAAAAAAGAGAGAGAAAGGAGGGTACATAAAGGGAATAGGAAGGGAAAAGGAAAAAAAAAGGAGGAAAAGTAAAATGGGGAGAAGTGAATAGGGAAGTGAAGTGTGAAAGGAAATGAGAAAATGAAATTGAAAAACGCTACAACGCTGGAAAGTGAAGGGGTGAAAAAACATTAATAGGATGGCCCCTGGAAATGGGACCATGAGGTGAAGTATCAAACAAGAGTGAAAAGATGAGTGAAAGGAGTGAAAACAATCGTGAAAAAATGGTGCTCAATCATAGAATTACCTTGAATCAGTAAGCAATTATATATCAATAGGAAGAAAGCCAAGTCCTTACGGACACTCCTCCAGATTGAAAGATATAGACTGGTGAACGGAATATATCTATAAATCAAACCTTGAATGATTTAAATAGAGAATCTCCATATTGTGGCAGAGTAGATAAGTATATGTGAGTATGCAGCATGCTACTTACTATTATGGTTGGACCTCCATAATTGATCAGACTGCCATACAGCTTGCCTGATTATATAGGGGATTAATTGGCCAAGGAGGTCCTCTGTCTGGGTGGGACCACACAAGCCCCCAGTCCCCCCACACGTACACCCACCCACAGGCTACCAATCCGTGCACCAATACCCCCCCAACCTGACATGGAGAAATGCCATCAAATTGCACCCTCCACATGGTCTCCCTAGTGTCCCGGAAGGTGAGGAGACCCCCTGGCAACTGCCGTCGTTCCCGTAGCAAATGCGTGTGATGTCACGACGCACCACGCACGCCGCCGAACCAGTTCCCGCATGCGCTGTGAGCCGCTAGACGTTCGGGGGGGATCTCGGGACACCGCCGGCAGACTAGTGTGGCCTCCAGTGTCCAAAGGGGGAGGCCACAGTGAGCTAAGCAAAACAGAGGGACATAGCAGCAACCATCCGCCGCCATTCCCCCCCCTGCCTGCCAGGAGGTTCGACGGGGCCCAGGAGAGCATGCAGTCCACGAGAGGGACAAATGCCAAAGGTGTACATTGCGCAGCCGGATCCTAAAAATGGGAACAAACAAAAGACAATAGAATTTAATGGCAAAAATGTAACTAATTTTGACAACAATAAGAAAGTCTAGTCTAATTATTACATAGTAATGAGTATCAAGTTAATACCACGTTCGAAGAAATACAGTAAATGGAAAGCGTAACAAATATACATAGATATTAGAACACTCATAAATTCGTTATGGCACCAAAACTTGTTTGGGAAGATATTATTGTGTTTTACCTGAAACAAAGCCCTTTAAGAACGGGGCAAAAGTGATAGACAGGGTATACTGTTGCCTGCAATTGAAAGATCCATCATTGCTCTCGCTGTAAAAGGGATTTGTTCCAATACCCCCCCCCTTACTGGAATGTGAATTCGGTCAAGGGCGGCGAAGGAGACTTTGGGCATGATGTATTTGTGTGTTAACACCATGTGTCTGCCCAACGGTAAGTGTAAATTCCCAATTTGCACGCTGTAGATATGTTGGGCAATACAACACTTGAATTCCTGCCTAGTTTTCCCTATGTAAAATGCTTGACATTCACAAAACATCACATAGGACTAGGCTACGAGTGCGACAATTCGCAAAATTGGTACAAACTTCTCTCCATTGGGGAGTAAAAATAATTTCTTTTTTTTAATTAGGGGACACTACGAGCAGTGACCGCAAGGGAAAGAGCCCCTTGCAGAACAATGCTCTTTGATTGTTTCTCCCCTAAATTCGCTGGTCACTAGGTGGTCCTTAACTGACAACGCCCTTCACCCCAACGCCTTTTTTTGAATGGTTTGAAGTTCATGCTCAACCATAACTTTTTTCTATTTGATGGCTCCCACTACCTAAAGGTGCAGGGTGTAGCGATGAGGACATGTGCCCCATCCTATGCCAATCTGTATCTGGGGGAGTGGAAGCGGTCCCTCCTGGGTGATGTTGACCTTGTCGAGTACACCAGCCACCTCAAGGTATGGCTGAGGTACATTGACGATGTCTTCATCATCTGGGAGGGGACGGAAGCAATGTTGATGGAATTTGATCAATTTTTTTTTTTTTTCATTTTCTCATTTCTTTTTTCTTTTCTTTTCTTTTTTTTCTTTTTTTCACTTCACTTCCCTATCCCCTTTTTCCTTGTCCCCCATTTTTTCCTATTCCCTTTATGTACCCTCCTTTCTGTCTCTTTTCTCATCTTATTTCATCTTTCTTTCACTTTGGAGTTCCTTTTCATTCACATATGTTTTATCACTGGTCACCTTTCTCTCTTCTTCCAACTACATCTTCCTTGCTCTCACTGTCCCATTTCTCAGCACTGCCTGTTTTGTTTGCTTTGGCAGGTTCACTTTTAACCCACTTTTGTTGGTGCCTCTTGTTTTGGCACTCATGATATTGCTTTCTATCCTCATCATCACCATTCCACTCGTGGTTTTCTTGGGGTTTGTTTCTGGTTCACTTTTAGTGTTTAACATTTTCACTCTTTTTCACCCTTTTGCACTATCCCACACTTCTTTGTGTGAGGCCTCTATTCATTATCCTCTGCCCTTTCTACTGGCACTTAGGTGTTGCTTTAGTTTATGGGATTACCCCTGAAATTACTAATTGGAGTAACTATTCAATTTTCACAGTGAACTGGGATTCCTTCTGGGCCTGGCGACCCACCTGTGAGGCTCTCCCGACCATTACCTCCGTGCCCACCCAGCGGCTTTCCCTTCCTCACCCTTTTCCTCCTCACCTGCCCCCTTCCCCTGCTCCCTCTGGTTCCTGCATAAGTGCAGCCTCTTGTAGGTTCTTGTCTTGGCCTGGTGGGTGTGTGTGCCCGTGAGGGACGGGCGCCATTCTGGTTTCACTGCGCTGTCTGGATCATCGGGTAACAATCTCAGGCATAGCTTATAGAAGGCTTGAAATAAAGCTGTCAGTGGTAAATATAAATCTTATTACGTATTCTGTACTATTTACTAATTAACAGATTTTACTGTTTGGCTTTCAATGTACTTATTGATATATTGTATTCCTCAGAAGTCTATACTCTTTCCCCCTGAAGAAGACTTACAATATAACATGGTCGAAATGCATTGGGGTTTCTCTGTATGACTTTCTACAGTTAATATGCCATTTGTTTGTCTATTGTACCACTGTATAATTATGCATTGTATGCCTTCTAGTTTTGGTTTTTAGAGCTCATGTCTTGACGGACAGTTGTGCTTGTGTATACTACTCTTTGCAATAAACTATTTTTTATTGAATTATTTTGGATTTATTTGCTGCAATACAAAATGCCCTAGGGAGATTTTCCATATACTTTTTATGTAATGCATGCATTACTTTTAAAAGAACGCTGCAGCAAACGGCATGGTACTGCGGAACCATGCGATATGGTGCCCACAAATGCACTGCATTTGCCATCTGCTGTTGGGGTGCTGTTACCAATACATTGGCACCTGCATGCAGATCGCAAAGGCAGTGTGCTCACCGGCAGTGTGGGAAACGTGCATGGAATATACGTTTCCTGCACCACATTCTTTTGTGAACTGGCCCTTAGAAAAATATAATCAAATGTCTATGTAATATATGAATTTTATCCAGGTCAAGAGTAACTAAAGTTCACAGGTCAGGAGTATATAGCTCACCATTAACCGGTCAGGAGTATACAGCTTAGCATCAACTGATCAGGAGTATACAGCTCAGCATTACAGGTCAGGAGAATATAGCTCACCATTAACGGGTCCGGAGTATACAGCCCAGCATTACAGCTCATGAGTATATAGCTCGCCATTAACCGGTCAGGAGTATACAGCTTAGAATTAACAGATCAGGAGTATACAGCTCAGCATTACAGCTCAGGAGTATATAGCTCACCATTAACGGGTCCGGAGTA
Organism: Aquarana catesbeiana; assembly: GCA_037953035.1. NCBI lineage: Eukaryota > Metazoa > Chordata > Amphibia > Anura > Ranidae > Aquarana > Aquarana catesbeiana. The sequence continues at coordinate 898,055 of JBBHAA010001838.1, forward strand.
TACAGCTCAGCATTAACAGATCAGGAGTATACAGCTCAGCATTAACAGATCAGGAGTATACAGCTCAGCATTAACAGATCAGGTGTATACAGCTCAGCATTAACAGATCAGGGGTAAACAGCTCAGCATTAACAGATCAGGAGTATACAGCCCATAACTGTTTGCCCTTCCCTAATGATCAGTTCCTTACCTGCTTGTTCCAACCTGCTGCCTTCAGTCCCTCCCCTCACATCCATACTGAGTGCCTGTATGAGATGTAGAAAATTGGCGGGACGAATGTGTGGGTAAGATCACACGGCAGTCAGTGAAGCCGCGCTGCTGGCTCTGCAGAGCCAGCTGCTTGTGTGTGATGCTCTGCTCCAAAGTCGGGAAGGAATGGTTTGGACAGCGGGGGTCGGCACTGGGGACACCAGATCTACCCGACGCCGATCGACGGGTAGATCACAATCGAAGGGGTTGTGGACCCCTGTTTTACAGTGTTGCAAAGCAACTTTTTTTTATAACAAATGAACATTTGACATCTATTCATAAGAAAAGGGAAGACAGAAAAAAATCAGAGAACAGAGTAGGACATTTATGTGCCACATGACTAGAGTAAAAACATTTAAGGGAGCATAATATATTACACATCACATGTACTGGATTAAAGAGGTACCATGAAGATAGTTAGAAATGGACAGTTCCAATGCGAAAGGTTTTAAACAGGGAAACAAAATCCCCTGGGGGGAAGGGGGGCACACCAAAAATATTAAGGAGGCTATAACTAAGTAAATTGAGGCAAAACATTAACATCAGAAGAGTTCAGAGTGAATGCGTAAAAACCAGAGGGTGAACAATCTCATAGGTGTCACTTGTCATTGAAGGAGCCTCACCCATCCCTTATTGTATCCCTAAGGAACTCAATTCTCTTTATTGAGAGGTGTAAAACGTTGTCTGGGACAGACCTAGGTGGTCTGGTAGCAGACCTCCCAGTCAGGGCCGTCTTTACTATCAATTGGACCCTTGGCAAACTTTTCTTGGGCCCCCCCCCATGCAATTTCACTCTCCACCTGCTCTGGGACATAAAATACATAGCAGCTAGACTCAAAATCAGTTTACTGTATCAGATCAAGCAGCGATTGCAATTGGTTGCCAGAGGTTACAGCATATCATTAGCACTTACTGACTGGTTGCTAGAGGTTACAGCACACATTACGGCTCACTGATTAGTTGCTAGAGGTTACAGCACATTATCTCCTCACAGCATTAGTAGCAGCATTTCACACTGAGATATTGGGACACAGTACAGGACTAAAACTTCAGGGGACAAGGGAATTTAAACCAGGATAGTTGGCAAGTATCAGGCAGCCCCACAACAATGACAGGGCCCAGGGCAGCTGCCCCTTTTGCCCTGCCTTAAAAATGGCCCCACTCCCAGCGAAACTGTATCAGTCGTTGAGCTCAAACCTTGTCTTTATGGAGCTTTGTGCACAGTCATCCTGGAACTGAAAAGGACATTGGAAGACTTGCCACAAGGCTGAAAGTGCAGGGGGAAGTCAGTTTCTGAGAGTTAAAAACCTAATTGGCCTCAATTGGGCGCTATTTTCTGGGAATGCAGGATCATTTTTTGGCACTATAGTAAATTACCACCAATAAATCTCTTTTGTTCGCATTCAAAAAGTGACTGTCGCCGTATCATTCATTACACCCACCATGCCTGGTAACCCACTCTACAAGGAAGGATGTCAGCTCCCCCTGACTCTGGAGGTCACCAGCAGGCCCTTAGGGTTTGGGGCCCTTGCTACAAAAGCAACAATATACATTAAAATTCTTTGTTATTCTCGATCTCTTTAACCACTTCCGGACCACCCACCGTCGTTTTACGTTGCTATTTTGAAGAGGAATATCGTTGTTATGGCAGCTAGCTGCCATAGCCTGGTATCCTCTTCTTCAGTGGGATTCGCTTCGAGACTTTAAACGGCGGGCGGTCCGGAAGTGGTTAAAGAGATCGAGAAGCCACCAGCAGCAGTGGAGGCTATTGCGTCTGCTCCCTAGCTTGGCATGGAGATGAGTGAGGGGAAGATGGCCCCTACCCATCTCCATATCATTGCAGGGCGGAAGCGACGTCAAAACATTTTTATCCATTTATTTTTTCTAAAGACGTTTAATTTTTTTTTATTGCATTTTAGTGTAAATATAAGATGTGAGGTCTTTTTGACCCCAAATCTCATATTTAAGAGGTCCTGTCATGCTTTTTTTCGATTACAAGGGATGTTTTTACATTTCTTGTAATAGGAATAAAAGTGAAACATATTTTTTTTTAAAAGAACAGTGTAAAAATAAAAAATAAAAGGTAAAATAAATAAGAAAAAAAAATGTAAACACGCCCCATCCCGCCAAGCTCACGTGCAGAAGCAAACGCATACGTGAGTAGCGCCTGCATATGAAAATGGTGTTCAAACCACACATGTGAGGTATTGCCGCGATCGTTAGAGCGAGAGCAATAATTCTAGCCCTAGGCCCTCTCTGTAACTCAAAACATTCAACCCGTAGTATTTTTTAAATGTCGCCTATGGAGATATTTAAGGGTAAAAGTTGGTCGCCATTCCACGATCCGGCGCATCTTTGAAGCGTGACATGTTGGGTATCAATTTACTCGGCGTAACATTATCTTTCACAATATAAAAAAAATTGGGCTAACTTTCCTGTTGTCTTATTTTTTAATTAAAAAAAGAGCATTTTTTCCACAAAAAAGTGCGCTTGTAAGACCTCTGCGCAAATACAGTGTGGCTGAAAGTATTGCGACAACCGCCATTTTATTCTCTAGGGTGTTAGAAAAAAAAATTATATATATATTGTATTTATCGGCGTATAACAAGCACCTTTTTCCCCTTAAAATCAGGGGAAAGTTGATCCCCGCTATCGCTATGTGAATGTCGGTGATCGCCGCCGACATTCACATAGCGAGTAGTTTTAAATATGGCGCTGCGGAGTTCGGAGGGATTCGGCGGTGCTGAACGAGCGCTGCTGAAATCACAGAGCCGAGATACACATAGTCGAGTGTATTCGGCTCTTTCCGGCGCCGCTCACAGTCCCGCCCAGTCCCGCCATTGGACCTGTGTTATGTCCATCATAGGGCGGGACTGGGCGGGACTGTGAGCGGCGCCGGAAAGAGCGCGTGTATCTCAGCGGCGTTCGTTCAGTTCCGCCGGCGCCGAGTCCCTCCGAACTCCGCGGCGCCATATTTAAAACTACTAGCATGTGTATGTCGGCGGCGGCGGCAGGCGGTAGGCATGAACACTGGGGACAAGGCTGCACTGACAAGGCTGCACTGACACTGAAAAGGCTGCAATGACACTAACAAGGCTGCAGATGAACACTGATGAGGCTGCATTGATGGGCATTTTAATGTAAGTTTCTTTTCCTTAAACTTCCCTCCTAAAAGTTTTTTTCCTTAAAATTCTCTCCTAAACTTGGTGTGCGTGTTATACGCCGATAAATACGGTATATATATGTTTGGGAGTTCTAAGTAATTTTCTAGCCAAAAAAACTGTTTTTAAACAACAAATCACAGAAAGAGGCTCGGTCCTTAAGTGGTTAGGCACCATATACTCTGCATCTATATATTAATACTCACTGTTACTTGATTAAAACCAGTTGTATGTGGCTGAGAAGTGTACAAAATGCCCCAAAAAGGCATTTGTGTTCTGAGCCCAGGAGCTTATGTGATGAAAACACTAGATGAGCTTCTGGCATGTGTGAATCAAATCATCACTAAATTCAACCACAGGAAAGTCAGCTTCCCCGCAAGTGTAGCTGCACTGTGCAAGACCAGTGATCATGCCTGTGACCCCCCCACGTCACTTCTGGTGATACAGGGCAGTGTATCATCCTCCAAACCCAGTGGGGAAGCTACAGGCGTCATTTCCGGTGATGCAAGATGGTGTAAGGAATGGCCGGAAGCCTGAACACTGGTGCACACAGATGCCACATCCGGGCGTACCCCAGCATGGGGACACCTGAAAAGCAAACACCAGCCACCAGGATCCACGCACGGACCACTGAAAACTGACTTGGCATAAAAATCTATAATAAAGAAGGAAGAGAGGGCTCAGAGAGCAACATAGGGAGGATATGTAACGCTGGCCAGTAGCGCACAGCCCTCCCATGTTGCTCCTATATAGCATAAAACTATCCAAACAATAAAAACAGATGTGCAGAACATCTGTATATGTATACACACATATACACACAGCCCCATATGTATGGGAAAAGTTCATAGATAAATACAGCGTGCCTGGTGCTTAACAGAAGCGGTGCCAACTACCTGTTAAAGGTGTCACCATATCTGTAGCATATATATATAATAATATGTATAGTTTATGTTAAATGATAAACAAATATAGATAGAAGCAGTCAAAATAGACAAATTGTCATTAAAACAATTCGATGGATTGATGAGTAGTTATTATGGGGGGGGGCAAGACTCCGGACATTATAATGTTACATAAATGTCTAGATGAAAGGGCCAATAGCAAAATATTAAATAAAAAAAATAAAATATGAAGATGATGATGGTGGTGGTAAACCTAGCACTATAAGAAAGATAAAGTTGTCATCATCTAAGAAAGGAGGAAGGGACCTGTATAGAGACTAGCCCTGTTGGTGTGCTGCCCAAAGTCCAATATAGACATTTATTATTGCAGTAGGTTATGTACTTCCAGATCTTCATTTAACCCTTTGGGGGCCAAGCTACCAATGGTGAATATCCAAAAACTTTCTTGTTTGCAGAGCATTTGGTATCTCCTCCCCCTGTCAAGTTCATAAATCATTGTCTCAGTCTAAGCTACCTCACTTGGACAGATGTTATTAATACCACTATACTACAGAGAAGGTGAGTGACCTGTGTTCAACTAATGGGTTTGTTACTGAATAGACAGTTATATCTCTTATAAAGAGCACTGTAACCTCTATGAACCAACATTGTGAATTACACTTCAGTAAACAAGTTCATTTTCTACAAAGTCTGGCCTGGTCACTTAATGAAGATAAACTCATGTGTGCCTTCACAGTCCATTCAATGGAAGGAATAAAATGTAAATGAGTAAGAATGATTATTAGTTCTTGTGTAACATTGGTGTATAGAAGGAAGAGCAGTCAGTTCAGGATGGGGATGGTTCCCCAATGACGGAGGGTTCCAGACAGAAGGGTTTTTTGGTGTATGTATAAATATGCACTTCTCAGCTGTGGGTCCCCTTCTTAGGCCCACTGTGGTACAGAGCTTTCCTAGGGACAGAGCCTGGACTATGAAAGAAGCGAGGCCCTGGATGAGAATGGTGTTCCTCTTCCAAACCTAAGGGTTGGAGCAAGACAAGTGTGCTGTACTGGAGAACTGTAGAATTGAGTGTTCTGTACTGTTAACCTCAGTTGATTCTGTAGTCTAATGCTGGGACAGGTAGTAGCTAACCAATGTCTTCAGCTGGAGAAGAGACATGGCACTTCTGATGTGAGGCCTGGTGGGATAGTCCAACAAATTGTCCTCTGCGGGTGTGAGCTTACACATTTATCCTTAACGTAGTGAGGCAGACAACACTTATAGCATGATTTCCTAAACTTTCTAAACAAAGGGACAGTTTATTGTCCTTCAGACATTAGGGGGGCCAGACTGTCTACTGAGCTGGCCAGAACCACCTCTGGAGGGAGACTATTCCACATTTTCACAGCTCTTACTGTGAAGAAACCTTTCTGTATTCGGAGATGAAAATTTTTTTCCCCTAGACGTAAAGAGTGCCTCCTTGTTCTCTGTGATGACCTTAAAGTGCATAACTCAACACCAAGTTCACTATATGGACCACTTATGTATTTGTACATGTTGATCATATCCCCCTTATGTATTTATACATGGAGATCATATCCCCCTCAATCCCCTCTTCTCAAGAGGGAATAGATTCAGTTCCTCTAATCTTTCCTCATAGCTGAGCTCTTCCATGCCTCTTATCAGTTTGGTTGCCCTTCTCTGCACTTTCTCCAGTTCCCTGATATCCTTTTTGAGAGCTGGTGCCCAAAACTGAACTGCATATTCCAGATGAGGTCTTACTAATGATTTGTACAGATGATATCTCTCTCTCTGGAGTCCATACCTCTCTTAATACAAGAAAGGACTTTGCTTGCTTTGGAAACTGCAACTTGGCATTGCATGTTATTATTGAGCTTGTGATCTACCAAAACCCCCAGATCCTTCTCCACCATTTATTCCCCCAGTTGTACTCCCCCTAGTATGTATGATGCATATTCTTAGCCCCTTAGTGCATAACTTTACATTTATCAACATTAAACCTCATTTGCCACTTAGTTGCCCAATTAGACAGAGCATTGAGGTTTGCTTGTAAATTGGAGACATCCTGTAAGGACGCTATTCCACTGCATAGCTTAGTGTCATCTGCAAAGACAGAAATGTTACTTTTTATCCCAGACCCAATATCATTTATAAAGATATTAAAAAGTAAGGATCCCAACACTGAACCTCGGGGTACAACCACTGATAACCTTAGACCATTCAGAGTAAAAATCATTAACCACTACTCTCTGGCTAAAAGACAGAATTCAGTTTTCCATCCATTTACAAATTGGTCTTTCCAAGCCTGTAGACTTTACCTTAAGCCCCATACACACGATAGGACTTTGTACAAACTTTCCCTTGGATTTTTGTTGCCTAAAAGTTTGTCTTGCATACAGACGACAGGACTTTTCCAGCCAACTTACACCATATCACGTGGTTTTTCAGCTCTTTACCACCACCCTTTGGTCAACTTGTGTATTGTCTGATATTGTGTCAATCTCGCCACTTTTTTTGGCGAGATTGACACCTTGCGATCCGGGTTGACACTGGTGCGGGGATCCGACTTGGATCCCCGCCAATGCCAGGCACTGTGTTTGGTATGAATCTTGAGGGGGAACTCCACGCTAAATTTTAAATATAAAACCGGCATGGGTTCCCCTCCAGGGGCATACCAGGCCCTTAGGTCTGGTATGGATATTAAGAGGAACCCCTACGCCAAAAAAACGGCGTTGGAGTCCCCCCAAAGTCCATACCAGACCCTTATCCGAGCACGCAGCCTGGCCGGTCAAGAAAGGGAGTGAGGACGAGCGAGCGCCCCCCCTCTTGAGCCGTGCCAGGCCGCATGCCCTCAACATGGGGGGTGGGTGCTTTGGGGGAGGGGGCGCTCTGCGGGCCCCCCACCCCAAAGCACCTTGTCCCCATGTTGATGAGGACAAGGGCCTCTTCCCGACAGCCCTGGCCGTTGGTTGTTGGGGTCTGCGGGCGGGGGGCTTATCGGAATCCGGGAGCCCCTTTTAATAAGGGGGCCCCCAGATCCTGGCCCCCCACCCTATGTGAATGAGTATGGGGTACATCGTACCCCTACCCATTCACCTAGGGATAAAAGTGTCAATAAAAAAACACACTACACAGGTTTTTAAAGTAATTTATTAGGCCAGCTCCGGGATCTTCTTCTGACTTCGGGGGTCCTCTTCCAACTTCGGGGTCTTCTTCCGACTTTGGGGGTCCTCTTCCGACTTCGGGGGTCTCTCTGGCGCCTTCTCCCGGTGTCCGCATCTTCTGCCGACTCCACCGCTATCTTCTGGCGCTCTTTTGCCAGCGGTGGTCCGGACTTCTGGATCATCTTCTTCCCTCTTCTCTTCCAGATATGTTGACACAACGCTCTCTCCAGCCGGAATGGTCTCTGTGTGCTGCGCAACGGACTTATATAGGCGGTGACCCCGCCCCCTATGACATCACAGTCCCGGGGCATGCTGGGACTGTGAGGTCATAAGGGGGCGTGGTCACACAGAGACCATTCCGGCTGGAGAGAGCGTCGTGTCAACATCTCTGGAAGAGAAGAGGGAAGAAGATGATCCAGAAGTCCGGACCACCGCTGGCAAAAGAGCGCCAGAAGATAGCGGTGGAGCCGGCAGAAGATGCGGACACCGGGAGAAGGCGCCGGAGAGACCCCTGAAGTCGGAAGAGGACCCCCGAAGTCGGAAGAAGACCCCGAAGTTGGAAGAGGACCCCCGAAGTTGGAAGAAGATCCCGGAGCTGCCTAATAAATTACTTTAAAAACCTGTGTAGTGTGTTTTTTTATTGACACTTTTATCCCTAGGTGAATGGGTAGGGGTACGATGTACCCCATACTCATTCACATAGGGTGGGGGGCCGGGATCTGGGGGCCCCCTTATTAAAGGGGGCTCCCGGATTCCGATAAGCTCCCCGCCCGCAGACCCCGACAACCAACGGCCAGGGTTGTCGGGAAGAGGCCCTTGTCCTCATCAACATGGGGACAAGGTGCTTTGGGGTGGGGGGCCTGCAGGGCGCCCCCTCCCCCAAAGCACCCACCCCCCATGTTGAGGGCATGCGGCCTGGTACGGCTCAGGAGGGGGGGGGCGCTCGCTCGTCCCCACTCCCTTTCCTGACCGGCCAGGCTGCGTGCTCGGATAAGGGTCTGGTATGGATTTTGGGGGGACCCCCACACCGTTTTTTTCGGCGTAGGGGGTTCCCCTTAAAATCCATACCAGACCGAAGGGCTTGGTATTCCCCAGAGGGGAATTCCCTCTCGCGCTCGCCGCAGTAGGAAAATGTGTTTTTCCTATTGCAGCTAGCACAAGATGTACAGTACCCTGCCGCCGAGAACTAGCGCGATCCCATCGCGCTGGAAACATTCTCGCGGCTGCATACTGTAGTTTGTACAAAAGTCCAATGGCTTTGTGTACACACGATCGGACTTTGCTCCATCGGACTTTTGTTGCCGGAAAGTTTGTCCGTTTGCACAGCCAACAAAAGTCCGATGGAAACTGAAAAAGTTTGTCCGATGGAGCGTACACACGGTCGGATGTTGCTCCAAAACAGCTAATTTGCATGTTTGTTGTCAAAAAGTCCGATCGTGTGTACGGCCCTTTACACATGAGCCGCGTGTGGGGAACTGTGTCAAACGCTTTTTCAAAATCCAGGTATACCATGTCCACAGCCAATATCGAGGTGGGGGGGTGACATTGAGTCACTGACATTATTTAATTATTTTTTTAATTATCTCATTCTTGAACTAAACTTTAATATGACATTTTAATGGTTATGGAAAGATTTCTGTTTTGGATACTCCATTGAGGATTAGGGAAAATAAAATTACTGGTGATTTTTATGTGAAACCTATAAAATAGTCATCCCTTGGATGATGTATACTGGTGTTGTGATCTGTCGACTTGGCTTGGGATTAATGGTACCCATATTGCTCCAGGTGTGTGATTCCTATAATCTCCGGATTCACTGTGTCTCCAACTTTGTGGTGTCTCGTAGCAGTGACTCCTATGCCGAAATTAGAAGATAGGGTCTCCTCCAGCCCCTCCCACTTCAAATTCCTCACCAGTCAGCTGACCTCTAGTCTCTGCCCCCCAGCCATGCTATGAACTGAATGGGTGGCTGCGATGAGGCTAAGTGGGCGGCCGCAGGCTCCAGGAACAGCCCTTTTGGAGTCGCACCAATTTTGAAAGTAATTCCTGCACTACTTTTTGCAAGTTCAGGCTGAGGACTGAGAAGATAACACACATAGGCTGAGGACTGAGAACATAACACACATGGGCTAAAGACTGAGGAGATAACACACATGGGCTAAAGACTGAGGAGATAACACACATGGGCTAAAGACTGAGGAGATAACACACATGGGGTGAGGACTGAGGAGATAACACACATGGGGTGAGGACTGAGGAGATAACACACATGGGCTAAAGACTGAGGAGATAACACACATGGGCTAAAGACTGAGGAGATAACACACATGGGCTAAAGACTGAGGAGATAACACACATGGGCTAAAGACTGAGGAGATAACACACATGGGGTGAGGACTGAGGAGATAACACACATGGGGTGATGACTGAGGAGATAACACACATGGGCTAAAGACTGAGGAGATAACACACATGGGGTGAAGACTGAGGAGATAACACACATGGGGTGAGGACTGAGGAGATAACACACATGAGCTGAGGACTGAGGAGATAACACACATGAGCTGAGGACTGAGGAGATAACACACATGAGAAGAGGACTGAGGACATAACACACATGGGCTGAGGACTGAGGAGATAACACAAATAGGATGAAGACTGAGGAGATAACACACATGGGCTGAGGACTGAAGAGATAACACACATGGGCTGAGGACTGAGGAGATAACACACATGGGGTGAGGACTGTGGAGATAACACACATAGGATGAGAACTGAGGAGATAACACACATGGGCTGAGGACTGAGGAGATAACACACATGGGGTGAGGACTGAGGAGATAACACACATGGGGCGAGGACTGAGGAGATAACACACATGGGGTGAGGACTGTGGAGATAACACACATAGTACATCTCCTGTACTATGTCTGCAGTCTCTGACCATCTCCTGTACTATGTCTGCAGTCTCTGACCATCTCCTGTAGTATGTCTGCAGTCTCTGACTATCTCCTGTACTATGTCTGCAGTCTATGACCATCTCCTGTATTATGTCTGCAGTCTCTGACCATCTCCTGTACTACATCTGCAGTCTCTGATCATCTCCTGTATCATGTCTGCAGTCTCTGACCATCTCCTGCACCATGTCTGCAGTCTCTGACCATCTCCTGTAGTATGTCTGCAGTCTCTGACCATCTCCTGTACTATGTCTGCAGTCTCTGACCATCTCCTGTAGTATGTCTGCAGTCTCTGACCATCTCCTGTAGTATGTCTGCAGTCTCTGACCATCTCCTGTAGTATGTCTGCAATCTCTGACCATCTCCTGTACTATGTCTGCAGTCTCTGGCCATGTCCTGTACTATGTCTGCAGTCTCTGACCATCTCCTGTATTATGTCTGCAGTCTATGACCATCTCCTGTAGTATGCCCGCAGTCTCTGACTATCTCCTATAGTGTGTCTGCAGTCTCTGACCATCTCCTGTAGAATGTCTGCAGTCTCTGACCATTTCCTGTAGCATGCATGCTCTCTGACTCTCTTGTAGCCCATAGTCTTTAACCACCTATTGTAGCATATCTGTAGTCTCTGACCATCTCCTTTAGTGAATCATCAGTCTGTGACCAACTTCTGACATAAGTCTGTAGTCTCTGACCATCTCTTGTAGTCTGTTTGCAGTCTGTAAGCACTTTCTCCAGCATTACATTTACTGAATATTACAGTTGTCAATAAAAAGTATGTGAACCCTTTTGGAATGATATGTTTTTCTGCACAAATTGGTCATAAAATGTGATCTGATCTTCATCTAAGTCACAACAACAGACAATCACAGTCTGCTTAAACTAAGAATTAAATATTACCATGTTTTTATTGAACACACCGTGTAAACATTCACAGTGCAGGTGGAAAAAGTATGTGAACCCATTGACTAATGAGATCTCCAAGAGCTAATTGGAATGAGGTGTCAGCCAACTGGAGTCCAATCAATGAGATGAGATTGGAGGTGTTGGTTACAGTTGCCCTGCCCTATAAAAAACACACACCAGTTCAGGGTTTGATTTTCACAAGAAGCATTGCCTGATGTGAATGATGCCTCGCACAAAAGAGCTCTCAGAAGACCTACGATTAAGAATTGTTGACTTGCATAAAGCTGGAAAGGGTTATTAAAGTATCTCCAAAAGCCTTGCTGTTCATCAGTCCACGGTAAGACAAATTTTCTATAAATGGAGAAAGTTCAGCACTGCTGCTACTCTCCCTAGGAGTGGGCATCCTGTAAAGATGACTGCAAGAGCACAGCGCAGACTGCTCAATGAGGTGAAGAAGAATCCTAGAGTGTCAGCTAAAGACTCACAAAAGTCTTTGGCATATGCTAACATATTCCCTATTAGCGAATCTATGATATGTAAAACACTAAACAAGAACTGATTTCATGGGAGGATACCACAGAGGAAGCCACTGCTGTCCAAAAAAACATTGCTGCACGTTTACAGTTTTCACAAGAGCACCTGGATGTTCCACAGCAGTACTGGCAAAATATTCTGTGGACAGATGAAACCAAAGTTGAGTTGTTTGGAAGAAACACACAACACTATGTGTGGAGAAAGGCACAGCACACCAACATCAAAACCTCATCCTAACTGTGAAGTATGGTGGTGGGGGCATCATGGTTTGGGGCTGCTTTGCTGCATCAGGGCCTGGACAGATTGCTATCATCAAAGGAAAAATGAATTCCCAAGTTTATCAAGACAGGAGAACTTAAGGCCATCTGTCCACCAGCTGAAGCTCAACAGGAGATGGGTGTTGCAACAGGACAACGAACCAAAGCATAGAAGTAAATCAACAACAGAATGGCTTAAACAGAAGAAAATACGCCTTCTGAAGTGGCCCAGTCAGAGTCCTGACCTTAACCCAATTGAGATGCTGTGGCATGACCTCAAGAAAGTGATTCACACCAGACATCCCAAGAATATTGCTGAGCTGAAACAGTTCTGTAAAGAGGAATGGTCAAGAATTACTCCTGACCGTTGTGCACGTCTGATCTGCAACTACAGGAAACGTTTGGTTGAAGTTATTGCTGCCAAAGGAGGTTCAACCAGTTATTAAGTCCAAGGGTTCACATACTTTTTCCACCTGCGCTGTGAATGTTTACATGGCGTGTTCAATCAAAACATGGTAACATTTAATTCTTTGTGTGTTATTAGTTTAAGCAGACTGTGATTGTCTATTCTTGTGACTTGGATGAAGATCAGATCACATTTTATGACCAATTTGTGCAGAAATCCATATCATTCCAAAAGGGTTCACATACTTTTTATTGCAACTGTATATGTGACCTTTTGGAGGATTCAGGGGTCACCCTTGAGGTCCTTTCCCAAAATGTTCCCCATCTTCTCCTCTTAAAATAATGAACCCATCCACAGAGAATCACTCACATCACAATATATCCCAGAGATCCCAGTACATGTCACTGGATTTGTTTATTAGTCTTTCCTTCCTAAAGACAATCGTTGTGATCATTGTACTGCTATTGTTATCATTTCATACAATCTATAGAGACAGAGCAAGGGTATACAGTTCATTTTAAAGTAGATATATGTGAGCCCAATTGCTGAAATCTCATATTTCAAAAATAATTTTCAATCTTTTTGAATCTGCAGCTTTCAATAAAATAATTCCTGGCACTTCTTGTTATATGATGGCAACACTGCCATCATATAATGTTTTTGTTAGGAAGCGCTCATCATTTTATCTTCTTGTAATAGTAGGAATGTGGAGGTCAGCAGAAATTCACTTTTTCATTGCTATCTTCATCTGGGTGGTCTTCATGGAGTAATAGGGATGAGCTTGATGTTCCGGTCTAACAAAAGTTCAACTCGAACATCGGGTGTTCGCCTGTATGCGGAAGAACGAACATTATGGGGCGTTTGTGGCAAATTCAAGCGCCACGGAACGCCCCATAATGCACTGCGAGATCGCAGTGCATTGCTGTATAATGATTGGCCAAAGCATGTACCTGACCTGCATGCTTTGGCCAATCCCAGTGTCCTCTGCTAAGAGAGCCATAATTGGCCAAAGGCAGGTTGCCTTTGGCCAATCATGGCTCAGGGGGACTAAGGCTATATAAGGCTACACTATATAAGGCTGCCTACACGGTGGCCCTGTGTAGTGTTGTTGGTGTGGACGGAGAGATATTAAATTAAGCAGACAGGTTATTCCGTTAGTGGCAGTGTATATGATTGATATATATATATATATATATATATATATATATATATATATATATATATATATATATATATATATAAATATATATATATACTCTGCATCCAGTGTAGCCTATATCTACAGTGCATTCTGTGGTGTACTGTTTCTACTACACTTCTGGTGGTGTATACAGTGCAGCCGTAGTGCAGTTGCTACTACTTTTCTGGTTGTGTACACAATACAGTGCTGCTGTAGTACAGTTGTTACTACACTTCTGGTGGTGTATACAGTGCAGCCGTAGTACAGTTGCTACTACTTTTCTGGTGGTGTACACTGTACACAATACAGTGCAGCTGTAGTGCAGTTGCTACTACACTTCTGGTGGTGTACACAGTAGACAATACAGTGCAGCAATAGTGTAGTTGCTACTACTTTTCTGGTGGTGTACACAGTACACAATACAGTGCAGCCGTAGTACAGTTGCTACTACTTTTCTGGTGATGTACAGATTACACAATACAGTGCAGCTGTAGCACAGTTGCTACCACACTTCTGGTGGTGTACACAGTACACAATGCAGTGCAGCCATAGTACAGTTGCTACTACACTTCTGGTGGTGTACACAGTACACAATACAGTGTAGTGTGGTGTTGCAAAACAAAATATACATCTTGTCCGGAAGGCCACCAAGGAGAGGCAGATGCTCACAGGCCACTAAAAGGTGACAAGCAGGCTCTGTGTCTACAGTCAACAGTGCTGGTCGTGGACATGGTGCATCCTCTGCAGGTGGCCGTGGAGAACGCTTGCCCTTTTTTTCTGCTGCTGGTCATGTTATTGAGCCAGAACATGCAGAAGAGTTGGTGGAATGGATAACAAAGCCATCCTCATTCTCCTCATCCTCTGTCACTCAGGCTCAGGATAGTTTGCCTTCCAATGCAGCTGCCAAAGCGGCCTATTCCACTGGCTACTTGTCCACAGTCACTCCTTCCATAGCCCCACCATCATGCCTGGAGGAATCCCCCAAACTATTTGACCACAGTGTCGGGTACATGCTGCTGGAGGATGCGCAGCGATTTGAAGGCTCCGATGTTGGTTCCCAGGATGAGGAAGGGAGTATCGTGAGCCTTGAGAGAGGGGGTGCCCAAGAAGGATAAGAAACTGGCAGTCATGTTCCTCCAGCTGCAGCACACTACCAAGTTTTCTCCAGTGATGAGGAGGGAGGGGATGATGAGGTCACTGACTCTACTTGGGTGCCTGATAGAAGAGAGGAAGAGGAGGAGGAGGCACAACTCCAATGAGGCAGGATGTCCTCTAGGGGGCAGCTTAAGGGCAGCCACCCGACTGCATCACACCGCAGAGCTCCGTAGGTGCAGGGCGCTGCTGACTCCCTGCTGATTTTGAAAAGTGCCTTGGTGTGGGCCTTTTTTAAAACATGTGCAGTGCACCGTTGCTTTTTTTACAACCTATGTCTGAAGCGGATCAAGCGTGGCCAAATAAAAAGCACCCGTTTGGGTACTACATGCTTGACCAGACATATGATGATGTGCCATGCAGTCCGTTGGCAACAGCACTTGAAAGACCCACATCAAAGAAAAAGGCGGACTTCTCCTTGCTCCTCATCTGGGATCTCCAACCCCACTATACCTCCAGTCCGCTCAAAAACCTGCACTGAGAGGAATGAAGGTATAGCAATAGGTGTCCCAAGTACTTGCATTCAATCTGCTATTAGTATACCACCATCTGATTTTAGCAGGCAAATTTCCCTACCCCAGTTGCTAAACCGTAAAAAGAAATTTTGTCCCAGCCATCCACATGCTCAGCGTCTGAATGCTAGCTTGGCCAAATTGCTAGCACTGCAACTGCTGCCTTTTCAGCTGGTAGACTCTGCCCCCTTTCATGAATTTGTGGAATGTGCTGTACCTCAGTGGCAGCTTCCAAAATGCCATTTCTTTTCACGGAAGGCCATTCCGGCTCTCTACTGGCATGTGGAAGGCAATGTTTTGGCCTCGTTGGACAGGGCGGTCAGCAGTAAGGAGCATATTACCGCTGACTCATGGTCCAGCAGGCATGGGCAGGGACGTTACCTTTCCTTCACGGCGCACTGGGTAACTCTGCTGGCAGCTGGGAAGGATGCAGGACAGGGTTCAGTATTGTTGGAGCTTTCCACCACTATGCCCCCAAAATGCTAGTGGTCATTCTGCCACAGCTCTCTCCTCCACCCCTCCTCTTCTTCTTCCTCTATGGCCTCTTCTGCAGATTTGTCCTCTGAACCAGCGGTGCTTCATAAGCATTCAAGGGGCTACGTAAGCTCTAAAGCAAAACTATGCCATGTGGTGCTTGAGTTGGTCCGCTTGGAGGACATAAGCCACACTTGGGCAGAGATTCTGTCAGCTCTGCAGGGGCAGGCTCAGAGGTGGTTGATGCCACGCCAGCTTCGGACAGGAACGGTTGTATGCGACAATGGCACCAACCTTCTCTCCGCCCTCTGACAGGGACACTTGACCCATGTTCCATGTTTGGCACACGTCCTGAATTTGGTGGTGCAGCGGTTCTTGAGCAGGTACCCAGGCTTACAGGATCTCTTGAGGCAGGCCAGAAAAGTCTGTGTGGTCATTTCCGTCATACAATGCAGGTGCTCAGCTGGCTGACATTCAAAGGGAATTTAACCTACCCACCAATCGCCTCATTTGTGACAGGCCCACCAGGTGGAACTCAACATTGGCAATGCTGCAGTGGCTGCACAAGCAGTAGAGCCATCAATGAGTACCTGTATGAGTATGGCAGCAGGACAGGGTCAGGGGAGCTTGGCTTCTTTTCCCCACGCCAGTGGCTACTGATCAAGGATGCATGCACTGTCCTGTCACCATTTGAGGAAGCCACAAGGATGGTGAGCAGCGACAATGCATGCATCAGTGATATTGTCCCTCTTTTCTTCCTGTTGGAGCACATGCTTGGTGGAATAATGGACAGGGCACTTGAGGCAGAACAGTGGGAGGAAGAGGAGGACTTCCTTTCCTCTCAAGGCCCCCTTTATCCAGATAGTATTCCTGCAGGCCCGCCAAACACACAGGAAGAAGAGGAGGAGGATTGTGTCAGCATTGACGTGGAGGATAACACTCAGCAGCAGTCTTCAAGGGATGATTTTCAGTGCCCAGAAACCCAAGGAGTTGTACGTGGCTGGGAGGTGGTTGTTACGGATCCTGTGATCCTTAGTGACCCAGAGGACTCAGAATCGAATGCCTCTGCAAACTTATGCTGCATGGCT
The DNA here is from genome assembly GCA_037953035.1 of Aquarana catesbeiana. NCBI lineage: Eukaryota > Metazoa > Chordata > Amphibia > Anura > Ranidae > Aquarana > Aquarana catesbeiana. Next base: position 914,997 of record JBBHAA010001838.1, read on the forward strand.
TCCCTGATTCTGCAAAGCCTGCAAAAGGACCCTAGGATTTGTGGTATCAAGGAGAGGGATCATTACTGGCTGGCAACCCTTCTTGATCCACGTTACAAGGATAAGGTTGCAGAACTAATCCTGCCTTCGCAGAGGGAGCAGAGGATGAAACATCTTATGAGGCCTTGAAGAAAGGTTTGTGTAATGCATTGCCAGACCCTGAGAGGTTACATTTTACTGGTGCTGGACAATGTGTTGCTGAGGCTTCATTCAGTCAGAGAAGGTGGCTGTCTGACCGATGCCTTTAGACAATTTTGCAGTCCTCAGCGCCAAGGTCTGATCGGTTCAAGCAACCTTGCCAGCGTCTGCATTACATGGTGCAGGAATATCTAGGGGCAGGAGCAGACTTAGAGACCTTTCCAATACAGCATCCACTGGGTTACTGGGTCTTGAGGATGGACCACTGGCAAGAACTTGCTCAATATGCAATTGAACTACTGGCCTGTCCTGCATTCAGCATGATTTCTGAATGCACATTCAGTGCTGCTGAAGGGTTTGTAACAGATCAAAGAGTGCGCCTGTCCACAGACTCTGTTGATAGGCTCACATTCATAAAAATGAATCAGTCTTGGATCAGCAGCTATCAAGCACCTGATGCTGATGTAACTGTTTGAATTTTCTATGGGTGTGGATGTGGGATACCTTGAAGACTGCCTATGCTGAGTGACTATCCTATTCCTCCTCAATCTTGATGATGCTAGCGTCTAACAATATTTTTGGTTTAGGGCACCACCACCACTGTTTAACAGGGGCAGATGGGTCGAACGGAGCAATGGGACCCGAACGTCAAAAATCAAAAGTGCCCATTTTGAAGGCTTATATGCAAATACTTGGGCATACAATGGTTATAGGGGTCTGGGTCCTGCACATGTATCAATAAAAAAAAAAAAAAATTGTGAAAAATTTCATTTTTAAATGAGCAGTGATTTTTTTGATGTTTAAAGTGAAAACATAAAAATGAAAAATATAGTGCCTGGGGGTCCCCTTAGTCTACCTGTAAAGTGGCAGATCTGTACCATGTCTAGAATCTGCTGCATTAATAATTACATTTATAAAGCCAAAAAAAATGACATTTTCCATGCAAGCTGCCTTTATTTTGCTCAGCAACAGCTGGGGAGTCAGTGTGTATGATGAGGCCACAATGTAGTGCACTGGGAACAAGATTAGAGATTTTTTGGATACATTCTGGTGTCACTTTGACTTTGGATAGAAGTAAAGTGTGCCTAAAAATTGGTCTTTGGGTGTCGGTGGAGCCTTCCCACCATAACCCTATAGAAGAAATCTTGATGAAAGCAAGAATTGGCTTTGCTGTAAAAAATTGCAATGATATGCACCTGTCAAACAAGTGCTGAAAAATTGGTCTTTGGGTGTTAATTGTGCCCATGAAACCTATACCAAAAACATTTTTTCAGATAAAATGATTGAACACCCTCAACGCTAGGCAGCCTCAAAGTCCTGCAGAGATTCTACATCCCGAAAAGACTTAATCAGTGACATTGGCATCAGGGGCTTCATAGCTGGTAATCCAGGACTGATTCATTTTTATAAAAGTCAAATGGTCCACGGAGTCTGTGGACAGACGCGTTCTATGATCAGTAGCAAAACCTCCTGCAGCACTGAATGCCCGTTCTGAAAGCACACTGGATGCAGGGCAGCCCAACAACTCAATAGCATACTGGGCAAGTTCTGGCCAGTGGTCTATTCTCATGACCCAGTAAGTCAGTGGATCGTCAGCTGGAAAGCTCTCCATCTCTGTTTTGGCCCCGAGGTAATTGTCCACCATGTGATGCAGACGCTGCTGATGGGATGTGAAAGCAAAAGCCCTGGACTAAAAAAATTCCGAAATGCCTCACTTCTCCAACGCTCCTCTCTTGACCAACAGAAGACTCAAAACTACATTTTCCACGACACTGTAACCTACTGGAGTCAGGAAAAATGTTCAATAAAATCCTCTTTAACATGTCCTCAAGAGATTTTATCTTCTGCACTTTCTGTGGGGACAGGATGAGTTCTGAGACCTTCCCCTTATAACGGTGGTCAAGGAGGGTTGCTAACCAGCAATCATCCTTCTCCTTTATGCCACGTATTCTTGGGTCCTTTTGCAGGCTTTGTAGCATGAGGTTGCCCATGTGCCTCAATTTTGCTAAGGCTTGAGAAGCAGACTCCTCTGGGTCACTCAGGATGATAGCATCTGGAACTTCCTCCTCCCAGCCACGTACTTCTCCCAAGGGTCCTGGGGTATCAAAGCCATCGCTTACAGATTGATGCATATCTTCCCCTCCTCCTCATCCTCCCCCCCTCTCTCCTCCTCTATGTTCTGTGACATAGGAATGATGGTGTATGGATAAAGTGGGCCTTGAGAGGAAAGGAAGTCCTCCTCTTCCTCCTGCTCTGCCTCCAGTGCCCTGTCCATTATGCCACACAGTCTCTGCTCCAGCAGGAACACAACAGGGATTGTGTCACTGATGCATGCACTGTCATGGCTCACCATCCTTGTGGCCTCCTCAAATAGTGACAATACAGTGCATGCATCCTTAATGATCAGCCATTGGCATGGGGAAAAAAAGCCTAGGCAGCCTGAGCCTGGTGTTGTGCTGTACTTGCACAGGTACTCGTTGACGACCCTCTGCTGCATGTATAGCTTCTGCAGCAATGCCAAAGTCGAGTTCCACCTGGTTGGTATGTCACAAATCAGGCGGTTTACAGGCAGGTGGAATTCCCACTGAATTTCAGCCAACCGAGCACTGGCTGTGTATGACCGCCTGAAATGACTACAGACTCTTCTAGCCAGCTTTCTTGCAACCCTGGGTATGTATTTAGGAAACACTGCACCACCAAATTGAGGACATGTGCCAGGCATGGCACATGTGTCAACTTTCCCTGTCTAAGGGCGGACAGGAGGTTTGAGCCATTATCGGACACCACTATTCCTGGCTCCAGCTGGCATGGTGTGAACCACCTCTGGGCCTGTCCCTGCAGAGCTGGTGTGGTTCCTGTCACCTAAACACACCAGCTGAAGCACTGCATGGCACCTTTTAGCTAGCTATGAAATAGCCCTATGAACGCTTAGGGGGTACCTGATGTTCATAGGACAATTCTGCAGAGGAGGGCATGGAGGTGGTGGAGAAGGAGGTGGAGGGGGTAGAGCTCACAGGTCTGCCATCATCACCACCAGCTGTATGAGAACGTGGGGCACAACAAGCTGCAACACCAAGCCCTGTTCTGTAACCTTTCGAGTTGCAAGCAGCGTTACCCAGTGTGCTGTGAACAAAATATATCGTCCCTGCCCATGCTTGCTGGACCACGTGTCAGCAGTAAGGTGGATTTTACGGCTGACTGCCTTGCCCAATGATGACAGAGCACTCCATTCCACGTGATGGTAGAGAAATTGAATGGTCTTACATGAAAAGTAGTAGCGACTGAGAACCTGCCATTGTGGTAAAGCACATTGTGTGAATTCACAGAAAGGGGCAGAATCTACCAGGCTGAAAGGCAGAAGTTGGAGAGGCAACAGCTTTGACAAGCTTGCATTTAGAAGCTAGGCATGTGGGTGCCAGGGACTGTATTCTTTTTTCTGCTGCAGCAGATGAGGCAGAGAAATTTGCCGGCTACAGTCTACAGCTGGTGGTGTGCTGCTGGCAGATGTGCTGCTAGGACCTGGGACACCCTGTGCTATACCATCATCCCTGTCAGTGGAGGCTGCTGAGAGGTAATGACTCAGTATAGAAGGGGCAGACTGAAGTGGGTAAGGAGGAGGAGGAGGGACAGATTTGTGCCCCTTTTGTGTGGCTTTAAGGGGCTCTTGCCAACGGGCTGAGTGGTTAGATGTTAAATGCCTTGTTAAGCATGTGGTATCCAAATAGCTGGTGTTTATGCCACGTTTGATGTGCCTGAGACACAGTTTGCAGATAGCAACAGTGCGATCTGCTGCAGATGTGCTGAAAAATGCCCAGACAGCTAAGTGGGCTTTATGGAGTGGGCCTGGAGATAACAGCTACAGAACGTGATGGAATAGGGTGGCTGCTCTCTACTCTTTCTTGATGTCAGCCTTCTTGGGGTTGTGCCGCCTCACCTTCAGTTTCCTCCCAAGTCGTAATAGTGATCTCATCATCACCATCTCCTCCTTCTTCATCATTACCACTGGAGACAACTTGGCAATATGCTGCGGCTTGGGGAACATGAATGCCATTTTGTCTACCAGTGTTCCTCCCTCTCTCTAGGCTCATGTTCCTGTCATCCTCAACCTCAGAACCAACATCTGAATCCAGTATTGGCTGGGCATCATCAAGGGGCAAGTGGCTGACTCTATGGTCAAATAACTCAGCTAACTCCTCAATGGTTGATGTTGGGGCTATGGCAGGAATAGATGTGGACAAGGAGGCAGGTTTATCCACTCTGGCAACTGCAGGGGACTGCACACTTGTCTCTACTTGCGTGACAGAGGATGAGGAGGATGAGGAAGGTTTAGTAAGCCAGTCCACCAGCTCCTCTGCATTCTGTGGCTGGATAGCATGGACAAACTCACTAAACAGAGGAAATGATGGCCTGTCTGAGGACTGACCACCACGTCTACCTTCGCCTGTGGACACATTTGTTGCTGGCCTCCTTACAGTGCCAAGGGAATGTCTGCCTCTCCTTGTCCTCCCAGACATTATTGGGAGGGGGCGATGCTTATAAGCAAATGTAAAAAAGAAGTGGAAATCTGTACGTAGATGTACTTTAATCAATGTAAAATGATGTTTGGTGCACTTTAATTTGAGTACCCAGACTACACAGACACACTCCACGGATACACTATAATATACTGCAATATAATGTGCCAAACGTACAGTGATGCACAGAAATATCTGACGTTAAACTAGCAGTAACGCACACAAAACTATATGGCGTTAAACTTGCAGTAAAGCACGCAGAACTATATGGCATTATACTGGCAGTAACACACACAGAACTATATGGCGTTAAACTGGCAGTAACACACACATAACTATATGGCATTAAACTGGCAGTAATGCACAAAACTATATGGCGTTAAACTGGCAGTAACGCACACAGAATTATATGGCATTAAACTGGCAGTAACGGACACAGAACTATATGGCGTTGAACTGGGAGTAACGCACACAGAACTAGCTATTCACTAATGTAAAGATTACTGACACGGTCTTACTACACTACACTGAAACTATCTGAGGTCTCCTTACTCTAGCTGCACACCATGCAAAGCTGAATGATGGTCCTCCCCAGTCCTCACTACACTCACACTATCCCTAGACTTGTACTAAACTAATATTTTTACACTGACAATTGAAGCAAAATAGCACAGTATAGCACACTAACTAACTAATAGCACTGAACAGAGCCCTGTTCTATCTCTCTCCACACCAAAATCACACTAAAAATGGCTGCCATTGAAAGAATACTTTTATACTGTGGGGCGGGAATGAGCCATGATTGGATAAAGTCATGATGACAGTGTCCAATCTTGACTCTGACAGCTCTGACAGTGCTCTGTGCCCTGATTGGCTGAAGCTTTCACTGCTTCAGCCAATCAGGGCTTGCAATGCACTGTTCATCGCCGCAATGCATTGTGGTCAGTTCGAGGGGCCGAACAAACAGTCGAACAATGAAAGTTCGGCCTGAAATTATGTTCGGGCCGAACTGTTTGCCCATCCCTAGTAATCAAACAAATGCTGAGCTGTTATGGACAAGCTAGTGCTGGAGTAACTGCTGGCTGGTAATATGCTGTAACCTATTAGGTACAAGTCAGTAGCAGATCTACACAGCACGTGAAGCAAGCCAAATACCTGTGGTAACTGTCACCATGGCCGGGCCCACTGTGCCCTCTGTGGTGCCTATCAAGAGACAGCTTTGTATCTCTACCCTGTTTTTAAAGTACCTATTCGTGGCTATATACATTATCATACACAGCGTGGGAGCCATCTTGACCCCACTCGACTTCCTGCATAGCCATCGGCCGCATCGGATCACTTCTGGGTTTACTGACGGCTCCGGTAAACCTGGAAACGTCCGGGAAGCGGTGGGAGGGGGGCATCTCCCTGCCGCTCCTAAAAGTGATCCTGGTAATTACTGCCATAACCCCGGCATTAAACTTGAAAGTAATGACATATACATTATATATATATATATATAAATTGGACTTTTTTTCTATATACAAGGTCGGTGGGAAGACCTGATTGCTGGCACTAAACTGTAAGCAGAGTGCCGTTCTCCTGTACAAGTGAATGTATATATATATGTGTATATGTATATATATACTGTATGTGTATGTATATATATATATATATATGTGTATATATATATATATATATATATATATATATATATATCTATACAGCAGTTGTGCTCAAGGCTGATGAAGACTGCAGACAAACAAAATCCAATGACATCTGGTTCACGATTGGAGATCGGTGGATGTTTAACCCTGTGAGGGTTGATGCTGTTTTTGCCGAGCATGAGAGTGCAAGGCACCTTCACCAAGTGCACGTGGTGTGGTGGAAGAAATCAAGATTTTGCATAAGACTGTTTGAGGCATCGTGTCTCATTTATGGATTTTCTAGTCATGGAATATGATTATATTCACGTTCATGTATCATCATTTTGCTAGTCTCAACACTTAACACTGGGTGCTTTATGAGTTAAGTTTTTAGCACCACTATTTGCCTTTATTTGCCTTTATTTATTTATTTAGTAAATGTTTTTTAATATCATGTTCATTTAAAGTGGCTGCTTTCTACAGTTCTAGTTAGTGTGTCTTTGGCGCAGTGGTGGGACCTCAAGTGTGGGTGTACGGATCTTGTTGAACCATCAGTTTTTTTAATATGCAGAATAAGAAAGCCAACACATCATGAGGATTTAGACATTTTTTCTTCATCAGGGCTTAAGTACTATGTACCTTAGATATGGCTGGAGTCAAATGGATTATAAAAATAGCTTTAAACATGTAGTATAATCCTGCCATAGGAGGTTTGTATATTTTCTAATAAAATACAATTTTGGATACTTGGACCATTGGTGTGGTGCCTTTACTGCTATAAGCACTTCCCCAGAGTAGTACAATGTTATTAGGGTAACATTATATTGCTCTGGTCACAGTGTGTTAAAAAAAATCCTAAAAAAAAAAGTAGTAATTAAAAAAAATTTAAAAATATATATATATTTGTACTGTCCCCCGTCAGTGTCCCTGATAAATGCCAGGTATATGATAAAGCTGTACTGTACTGGTGACCATATGTAAAAAAAAAAAAGTAATTTTTATTTTTTATTTCTTAATTTTCCAAAAAATTATGACAAAAAACTACAACTAAAACTTGCCATGCCACTTACTATTTGGATGGTATTTGTGCTGTCCTGGTGTCAGAATGGGGAAGAAAGGGGATTGAAGTGACTTTGAACGTGGCGTGGTTGTTGGTGTCAGACGGGCCGGTCTGAGTATTTCTGGGATTTTCACACACAACCATTTCTCAGGTTTACAGAGAATGGTGGGAAAAAGAGAAAATATCCAGTGAGCGGCAGTTGTGTGGAGGAAAATGCCTTGTTGATATCAGAGGTCAGAGGAGAATGGGCAGACTGGTTCCAGATGATAGAAAGACAACAGTAACTCAAATAACCTCTCGTTACATCCAAGGTATGCAGAATACCATCTCTGAATGCAGAACACATCCAACCTTGAAGCAGATGGGCTACAGCAGCAGAAGACCACACCGGGTGCCACTCCTGTCAGCTAAGAACAGGAAACTGAGGCTACAATTCACACAGGATCACCAAAATTGGACAATAGAATATTGGAGAAATGTTGCCTGGTCTGATAAGTCTCTATTTCAGCTGCGACATTCAGATGGTGGGGTCAGAATTTGGCGCAGGGATCCCTCCTGCCTTGTATCACCGGTTCAGGCTGGTGGTGGGGGTGTAATGGTGTGGGGGATGGGGTATTACCGGTTCAGGCTGGTGGTGGGGGTGTAATGGTGTGGGGGATGGGGTATCACCGGTTCAGGCTGGTGGTGGGGGTGTAATGGTGTGGGGGATATTTTCTTGGCACTCTTTGGACCCCTTAGTACCCATCGTGCATGGTTTAATCACCACGGCCTACCTGAGTATTGTTGCTGACCATGTCCATCCCTTTATGACTACAGTGTCCCCATCTTCTGATGGCTCCTTCCAGCAGGATAATGCACCATGTCACAAAGCTCCAATCATCTCACCACTGGACAATGAGGTCACTGTCCTCCAATGGCCTCCACACTCACCACATCTCATCCAATAGAACACCTTTGGGATGTGGTGGAACGGGAGATTAGCATCATGGATGTGCAGCCGACAAATCTGCAGCAACTGTGTGATGTTATCATGTCACTATGAAGCAAAATATCTGAGGAACGTTTCCAACACCCTGTTGTATCTATGCCACTAAGAATGAAGGCAAAAGGGGGTCCAACCCGGGACTAGCAAGGGGGACCTAATAAAGTGGGTGGTGAGTGGATATAGAAGAACATTGTGATATTGTTTGTTGGTGTCGGGGGTTTCACCATCACAGAAGAAAGCACTTATTTTGAGAATTCAAAGAGAGACTGAAAATCATTATATAGGATATCACGGGAAACGATTTAGTACTTATATATCTGGACTTTATTATGAATGTGTGTATAGAGTCACATTGTACACAGGACTGATGATTAAGTGTGCCGAGCATCACTTTTATCTACTTTTTATTTATATTGTAGTTTTCCTTATATAAGTTTATTCACAAGAACGACACACATATCATACATTTATTTGTTATTTTATGTATTTATTTTATTTAGTTTAAGCACAGCAGAGCAACATCACTTTCTTTACTTTTAATTAATGATGAGTGCTTATAGTGGGGCAAAAAAAAAAAAAAAAAATACAATTTGGCAATTTATCTAATTTGTAAAGTTGACCCACCCATGGTTTATTACGAAGTGAGAAAACACATTGTTTCCTGGCAGGATGTGGAAGGGTGGGCTTGTTGTTGTAACATATTCTACTTCTCAGAAAGTATTTTCAACTACTTTCATCTTTCTTTTTACAGAATATTTGAGCTTTCCAGAGAGAAGAAGCAGCTCCAGACGACTCGCAGACGGGTACGTTTTATGTTTACATCAGGAACTGAATACAAAGAGTCTGGAAGGGATATTTTCCAGGAAGACCCAACAGATTTAGGGATTTACAGAGAAGTGACCACTAGACTAGAGAAGAGAACTTCACCACTGACTGTATAGACCCCGACACTTTGCCCCTTCAGAATGAATTGGCAGAGTCTCTCAAAGAACTCTCCCTCACCTTCCCTGGATCTAAATCCTTACAAAAGTCAGATCCTCCACTAGTTCTACATCTTTATTTTCTGGGAATACTATATATTTATATCTGTTTGTATAATATTTATTATTTATATTCATATATTACTTTATTATTTACCTTTCTATCTCCCATCTGATCAACGTTTGCTACATTGTTAAGTGGTTCTAAAGGCAGAAGTTTTTTTTTTTACCTTATTGAGATAAAAAAACCTTCTGCATGTAGTTTCTCCCCAGCCCCCCTATACTTATCTGAGCCCAATCTTTTTTATTTTTTTAAATTGTTTGTTTAATGAATTTTTGCAATATAGTACTATGCAAAACATAGTAATATATTTATCACAATCATTACAGGTGATGCAAATATGCACTGTCATTGAAGTATATACAGAAATATAACTATACACAAAATCTATGAGATAACAATGATAATGAGAATGCTATCTAGATAGGCGTAAAGTATTTATACACATCCGGTTTCATTTCAGCAGGAAATGTGTTCCACATCTATAGGGGAAGCAAAGGTACCGGGGGGAGGGGGGGTAGGACCATTGATAACATTGAATTAAGTCAGTCATGACATTAGGGAAATGTGGAAAGTACTGTACATGTCTGTTATCTTTCAGTCAGAACTGATTGCCTCAGAGCTATACTCGGATTGGTGCCATGTCTGCCATATTTGTGAAAACTTCTGTGTTGAGTCATCAATTACGGCAGTTAGATGTTCCATTCTATGAATGTCTGCTAAAATGGAGAGGGTTTGTGAGAGAGTGGGGGGGGGGGGGAGTGGAGAGCCAGAGCCTAGGGATAGTTCTTTTAGCAGCTAGTATTATAAAGGACATCATTCTCCGTTTGGTTTTGTGGATACCTGAGAAGGGTAGACCTAGTATATAGTGCATAGGGTTTAAGGGGATGGGGGCCTCTAGCAACTTCTCCAGAAGTGTTTGGATCTGAACCCAAAACTGTGTGACTAAAGGACATTCCCAGAAAATGAGTGAGCCCACTGCTTTATTACATCTCCAGCATAGTTTTGAGATTGTCGGATTATATGCGTGTAGACGTTCTGGAGTTCTATACCAAAATAGTAGGATTTTATACGCGGATTCCCTATGTGTAACACATCAGGAAATTTTGGAGGTAGACTTTCCCAATCTAACAGGGAGATATCATGCTGGAGTATCTGAGACCATCTCCTCATACAATGTTGACTATCCACCTTTAAGGGGGTGGCTTTGTGTAAAATGTTATATATGGTGGAGATTAATTGGGGCTCATAGGGGTCCTTGGCACATAGCATTTCAAAGTCTGAAGGTTTGTCCAGGGACGGGGTAGGAGATTTGGTGGTGAACAAAATGTCTGATCTGTAAGTAGGAATAGAAAAGCGTTTTAGGAATTTGGTGTTGTTTTGGCAGGTCAGCGAAAGATAAGAGGTGTCTTGTAGCTGGGTTGACAAATTGCTGCAGCTGATAAATCCCCGCCTGAGTCCAATGTAGCATACAATCATAGGACAAACTATCTGGGACGTCTGGGTTAAAGAGGACATTTATAAGTGGTGAGCATGGAGAAGATAGAGTGTAGCGATCAGAGCATCTTTTCCAAATTGCTAGGGTGAAGAGCATCGGAGCCAGGCATAAGCTTCTCAGCTGGGGCATATGTTTGTCACTGGACGGCCAGAGCATGTAACATGGGTGCACCGGTGAGGTAACACTCATTTCGATCTCGGCCCATCTATTTGGGGGTTTCCTGTTAGTCCAGGAGGAGTTGAGAACTCTTAAGTGTGAGGCGTAATAATATTTAATAAAGTCAGGGGCACCTAATCCTCCCCTAGTTTTACGAGCCATGACCACTGATCCCGCCACCCGGTGGGAGGCGTTGTTCCATATAAAACGGAGACTTCTCCTTTGGAGAGCTTTCAACTTTGACATAGGGATCGCCACTGGGAGTGTCTCAAATAGATACAACAGTTTAGGAAGTATTGACATTTTGAGGATGTTTATACGTCCCAAAAGGGAGAGGGAAAGAGTGGTCCAATGGGTCAATAAACAATTGATTTCTTTAAAAAGGGGGAGGGATTAGCCTGGTATAATGTGGAGTATGATGCTGTGAGCTGGACTCCTAAATTTTTCAGGGGCACCAATGGTAGTTTTAATTTGGTGGGTTATAGCCAATTGGAGGGGGGGGGGGTGATATTAATGGGGAGGGTTTCTGTTTCGGCAGCGTTGATTTTAAAACCTGAGATTGCACTAAAGGACGTTATAATATTTTGGAGTGAGCGGAGAGACGTGTGTGGATGTGTGAGCGTTAAAAGAACGTCATCAGCGAAAAGGGAATGTTTATATTCTCTTTGATGTAGGTATACTCCTGTAAAGTTAGAGCAATCGCGTATGGCACCAGCCAGGGTTTCTAAGCTGAGGATAAAGAGTAAAGGTGGTAATGGGCATCCCTGTCTGGTACCATTGCTGAGAGGAAATTATGGAGATAGATGAGAGTTGTACCTGGGAGGTGGGGTAGGAGTATAGAGATCGAAGGGCTTGTATAAAGGGTCCAGAGAATCAGTATTTTGACAGAATTGTGAACATGAAGGGCCTGCTGAGATGATCAAATGCTTTCTGAGCATCTAGACTCAGTATCAAAGCAGGGGATTTAGTTCTAGTTAGTGTAGTAATATGACTGAACAGGAGTGACTCCATCTTTATAAGTTCATATAAGATTAACTTGGGTTAATCAGCTAGTTAAAGAAGCAGGACTCAAGACTATGAGTCATGAAAGCCGATGGCATAATTGATGATTTAAAATGATATGTAATGTACACCTCTGTATTAACCCCGCCCATTTTCCATATTAGGATTGGCTAATGATAACCTATATAAGTTGTATACCCGCCCAGAATTAAACCAGATAGTTTTGAACATCAACTTTGACTCATCTCTTCTTGTGTTCACAAAGAAACTATCTCCTCAGTACTGCAGTACTGAGAGGGTCTTGTGAATGTGGTAATTGCCATGATTATACCTATCTGGTCTTGTCAGGTATATAGAAATACCGTTTGATTCCACTTCAGTTAGGTCTATTGTACGCCGCGTGTTTTCACCTGCATGCCTCGTGAGGACGAAACCTACCTGATCTTTATGTATCAGTGATGGTAAAATCACCGAAAGTCTGTTTGCCAATGTTTTTTTAAAAATTTTGTAGTCCGAATTTAAAAGAGCTAAAGGGCGATAATTATCAGGAATAGACAAATCTATGCCTGGTTTGGGGATAACGGTAACGTGTGCATGTAGAAACTGGTGATGGGGTAAGGTACATTTGAGTAGGGAGGAGAATAAATTTAACATGTATGGAGCTAGAGTTGGGAGGAAGGTTTTGTAGTAGGAATAGGGGAGTCCATCAGGGCCTGGAGCTTTATGTGAAGGGAGTAATTTAATCACATCAGCTAATTCTTCGGGGGTGATGGGCGTATTAAGTGAGGAATGTTGATCTGAAGATATTTGTGGGAGTTGCAAGGATGATATAAAGAGTCAAACTTCTCTTGTGTGAACTGGGTCAGTGGATCTGAGCTCAGGCAGTTGTAAGATTTTTTATAGTCTCCAAAGACCTGGTCTGGGGGCAATAAGTAGGAATGTTGTCAGGTTGGACTATATGATCATGATAGATAGGGATGGGCGTGGTTTTAGCTTATGAACTAGCATTCTATGTGGCTTATCTGCGTATTCATAAAACTTCTGTCTTGACCATAACATGGATTTGGAAATTTTACTCATATCTAAAGATTTAATTCGGTTTCGGACAGATACCACTTCACGTAGATGAGCTATCCTGGGAAAGTGAAGCAAATGCATTTCCGTTGAGCGTAGTTGAATCAGAAGCTCTGATTTTTGTTGAATTGATTCCCGCTTCTTGCATGATCCAGCAGAAATGCATTCACCTCTAAAAAAGTTTCACTTGGAGTTGGTTTTTGGTATGGGCATTTCGCAAGAAGGACTCATTAAGTCTCCAGTGGCATGTCTTGGGTAATGCGGAGTGTAGGGCTAGATCTAATGTTATGGGGGCATGGTCAGACCATGTGATGGGGTCGATCTCGGAGGCAACAAAATGGGGTAATAGAGGTGCGGTAAGCAGAAAATGGTCCAAGCGAGAGTACATTTTATGTGAGGGTGAGTAGAAGGTATATTGTCTGTATGTGGGATGTTTCACCCTCCATGCATCAAATAGATTGTAGGAGCGAGTTAGTTTCCGGAAGGAAGTGGACAGTTTGTGGGCTTGGTGTGGAGGGGTGTTTTGAAAAAGGGCGTGTCTGTCTTTGTTGGGGGACATGCACGTGTTAAAATCTTCCCGGACTATTGTAAAGGGTTGTGAGAGGGCTCGCAGCCTCTCAAGAACCTTTGTGAGAAATCCAATCTGCCCCGAATTAGGGGCATAAACATTGACTAAAGAGAGAGGTGTTTTCATGTGGACACAGTTTAGGAGGACATACTGGCCGTGGGGGTCCATCATCGAGGCAGTTATTCTTATAGGACATGAGCGTTTAATCAAGATGGCTACTCCCGCTTTTCCTGAAGGGTTGGAGGCCACAAAAGCGTTAGGGAATAATTTGGAAGCAAATTTGAAAGAGCCCCTTGGACGGAGATGTGTCTCCTAAACCATGACCACGTCAGTCCCAGAGGCCTGACTGGAATGACTGGAATTCAAGCCCTTTATGTTACATGAAAACATTTTTAAAGCCAAGAAATATTCATGGGTTGAACATCAAACATTATCTTAACATAACACCTAAGTATAAAGGACGGTAGTGTAAGCGGACTGCAAGGTAGCATATGAGAGATTTTCTTAAACTCTAAGAAGACAGTGAATGTACAATTATTAACTTGGTAAGAAAACAAAAACAGGTCAAAAAATGACCTAATAATAAAAGAGAAAAGAAAAAAAAGGATTAAAAAAAATTTGAAGAATTTGAAAAGAGTAGCAATTTGAAAGCCTGAAGGTGAAAAAACCTTTAGGGGACCATGGCTGGAGGCCATGGGCCTATGGAGGAGCATGACGATCAACAATATGATCGGAACGGGTTCCGTCCCCTCAAAGGTATCAAAAACTTAAACAGTCAACATAATACGGTAGGAGGAGAAAACTGGATCAAAACAAGGCGAAATCTTGTAGGCTGCAGGATGGGCCAACATCTGGGAAATATGGCCATCACGAGCCAGGATAGGGAGAGCCCTCCCTTCAGATGCCGGGTAACATCTGTCGAAGTCCTCGTAATTTGGCTGAAACTCTAAAGAGATATAAGAAGATCACTTCAATAGGACAGGGTATCTCAGGTAGGGGGTTTAGCTGAGGTGGGTCGTTGAGGGGTGGAGAAAGCCTTCTGGTGTTTCAGATGAACCGGGGTCCAAATCATTCTAGGGGCTTGGAGAGGTTTAGGAATCAGATTTAAAGGTGGTGGTGGAAGGTCTTCCTTAGGGATAGGCAGCAGCCCCAGGTTACGGATGAAAGCCTCACGTTCTTGCAAGTCACGTATTAAGTATTGTGTTCCACCCCTGGAGGCTGAGAGTCGGAAGGGGAACCCTCATTTGTAAGGCACTTGATGTTGTTGCAGGTGCATAGTTATCGGATGAAGGTTGCGTCTCTTGGCTAAAGTGATGGGGGATAAATCGCTGAAGATTTGGATTTTGGATCCTTTAAAATCAATGCAATTTTTATTGCGTGTGGCCAAAGTGAGAGCTTCTTTGCTATCATAATAGTAAAAGTGGACTATTATGTCTCTTGGATTAGACCCAGGGGGTGGTTTTGGGGCCAAGGATCTATGGGCCCTGTCTAGGCGCCAATCAATGTCCTGAATGTGCGGGGCTATGGTGACAAACAGGCCTAGAAGGTAGGCACGCAATTCTTTGTCAGTGACTGTTTCAGGGACTCCGCGGATCCTCAAATTTTGACGGCATTCCCTATTTTCCATGTCTTCCTGTTGTAGTTGGATCTGAGAAACAGTATGTTTAAGGGCTGCGTTATCTTCTTCTAGGACATGCACATATTGCACTATTTGCACTATCAAATTTGCTTTCCAAGGTGTCAGTTCGTGCCCCTAGTTGGTCAATTTCCCCCCTGAGTTTCTGCACAAGTTTCCCAACTGCTAGTGTAAAGTTGCGGGTCAGATCCTGTAGCAGGGCCTGTAATTTTGAATTTAGTACTGCTACTGTGACTGAGCTAGCTGAAGCTGTCCCTTGGGATGGTGGGTTGGAGTGGGAGATACCTTGTATAGCTGCAAGGTGGTCCGCAGTGATCATTGGGTCCGCTGGATTAATTGAGGCCGGGGTTTGCGGCCTATACAGGAAGCGCTCCTCGTGCTGTGAGGGCTGGGACGTCAGAGGCAGATTGAAGCCTTGGTAAATATGTTTTTGGGATCCAATTTTCCCCATGTGATGCCCGGAGGGTTCCGGAAGCGATTGGGGTGGATCCTTTGACTAGGGAAGCTGTAGAAGCGGTGCAGGATCGCTTGATGAAGGAATGGGGCCTGGACCTAAGCCCTTAAGTGCCCCCCATCTTGCCCACCGCGCATGCTCCTCCCTGAGCCCAATCTTGATCCAGCAATGTGCACAAGATCAGAGGCTCTCTTTGCTCTCTCTGTCCTCATTGGGTCAGAGACATTAGGGGAAACCATTGGCTCTTGCTGCTGTCAATCACAGCCAGTGATGAGAGAGTGGAGGAGGGGCCAGGTCCCTTTGTCTGTGTAATAGACATAGATAGCGAGGCTCAGGAGCAAACATGCATGAGTGCCCCAACAGCAAGTGGCTTGCTAAGTATAACAAGTTTGTTATGTTAAAGAAAAAAAAAATAGGTTTAGAATCACTTTACTTTGATTCTCTCTATCTCTCTTCTGATCAATGTTCATAAGCAATGTTACTTTGTGTCTCTCTATCCCCCATCTGATCAATAATTATAAACAAAGTTAATATGTCTCCTGTCTGATCAATGTTTATAAACAATGTTACTTTGTATCTCTATCTCCTGTCTGATCAATGTTTATAAACAATGTTACTTTGCATCTCTCTATCTCCTTTCTAATCAATGTTTATAAACAATGCTACTTTGTATCTCTATCTCCTGTCTGATCAATGTTTATAAACAATGTTACTTTGCATCTCTCTATCTCATTTCTGATCAATGTTTATAAACAATGTTACTTTGTATCTCTCTTTCTCCTGTCTGCTTAATGTTTATATACTATTTAAATTTGTATTTCTCTATCTCCTGTCTGATCAATGTTTATAAACAGTGTTACTTTGTATCTCTCTTTCTCCTGTCTGCTTAACCACTTTGCGCCCGCGCTACAGCCGCAAGACGGCTACAGCTTGGCGCTCAATTGCCGGGAGGGCGTCCCTGGACGTCCTCCTGTTTACTTCCTCCCTGCACGCCGCCGCGTCCCTTGGACACAGCCAATCACAGATCGTGCTAAATGGCCAATCACAACGGCCATTTAGCACTCGATCTGAGTGTCCAAGTGTCCAAGTGTCCAATGAGAGATGATCTCATATGTAAACATATGAGATCATCTCTCATTGCCGGCTCTCTCTCCTTACACAGAGACCACGTGTGAGGAGGGAGAGCTTCTGTGCTGCAGCTTGTGAGTGTACACAAAAAAAATAGAAAATACAGTGCCCACAGTACCTGTCAGTGCCATCTGTCACTGCCATCTGTCACCAGTGCCATCTGTCCCCAGTGCCACCTGTCAGTGCCATCTGTCCCCAGTGCCACCTATCAGTGCCAACTGTCCCCAGTGCCACCTATCAGTGCCATCTGTCCCCAGTGCCACCTGTCCCCACGTACAAGTCCATGGGTTTCTGGGGACTGTAAATGATCCCTTGAAGACTGCTGCTGATGCTGAGTGCTAGGCTCCACCTCCACGCTGACACAATCCTCCTCCTTCTCCTCCTCCTAATCCTGTGTGATTGTTGGGCCCGCGGGAACACTGTCTGGATAAAGGGGGCCTTCAGAGGTAAGGAAGTCCTCCTCTTCCTCCCTCTGTTCTGCCTCAAGTGCCCTGTCCATTTTTCCACACAGCGTGTGCTCCAACAGGTAGACAAGAGGGACAGTATCACTGATGCATGCACTGTCACTGCTCACCATCCTCATGGCCTCAAATGGTGACAGGACAGTGCATACATCCTTGATCATGAGCCACTGGTGTGTCAAATAAAAGCCAACTTCCCCTGACCCTGTCCTGTTGCCATAGTCACACATTGATGGCCCTCTGCTGCATGTGCACCCACTGCAGCATGGCCAACGTTAAGTTCAATCTGGTGGGCATGTCACAGATTAGGCAGTTCTTGGGCAGGTTGTATTCCTTTTGGAGGTCAGCCAGCCGAGCACTGGCATTATATGACCGGCGGAAATGCACACAGACTTTCCTGGCCTGTCTCAGGAGATCCTGTAAGCCCGGGTACCTGCACAAGAACCGCTGCACCACCAAATTAAGGATGTGAGCCAAACAGGGCACATGGGTCAAGTTTCCTTGTCAGAGGGCAGAGAGGAGGTTGATGCCATTGTCGCAAACCACCATTCTTGGCTGAAGCTGGCATAGCGTCAACCACCTCTGAGCCTGCCCCTGCAGAGCTGACAGAATCTCTGCCCCAGTGTGGATCCTGTCCCCTAAGCACACCAGCTCAAGCACCACATGGCATCTTTTAGCCTGAGTGCTTGCATAGCCCCTTGAATGCCTATGGAGCACCGCTGGTTCGGAGGACAAATCTATAGAGGAAGAGGCAATGGAGGAAGAAGAAGAGAAGGGGGTGGAGGAGAGAGGTGTGTCAGAATCACCACTAGTAGCATTTTGGAGGTGTGGTGGCGGAACAAGCTCCAACAATACTGCATCCTGTCCTGCATCCTTCCCAGCTGCCACCAGAGTCACCCAGTGCGCCGTGAAAGATAGGTAACGTCCCTGTCCATGCCTGCTGGACCATGAGTCAGCGGTAATATGCACCTTACCGCTGACCGCCCTGTCCAACGAGGCCAAGACATTGCCTTCCACGTGCCAGTAGAGAGCCGGAATCACCTTCCATGAAAAAAGTGGTGTTTGGGAACCTGCCACTGAGGTACCGCACATTCCACAAATTCACAAAAGGGGGCAGAGTCTACCAGCTGAAAAGGCAGCTAGCAATTTAGACAAGCTAGCATTCAGCCGATGGGCAGGTGGATGGCTGGGACTGAATTTCTTTCGCCGGTTTAGCAACTGGGGTAGGGAAATTGGCCTGCTACAATCGGACGTTGGTGTAGCGATAGCAGATTGCCCGCAAGTACTTGGCACACCTAATTCTACACCTTCATTCCTCTCATTGCAGGTTTCTGAGAGAACTGAAGGTATAGTGGGGTTGGAGATCCCAGCTGATGAGAAGCAAGGAGAGGTCAGCCTTGTTCTTTGGTGTGGGTCTTTTAAGTACGCTTGCCAATGGACTGCATGGGAGTTCGACATATGTCTGGTCAAGCATGTGGTGTCCAATCGGCAGCTGTTTTGGCCATGCTTGATACGCTTCAGACATATGTTGCAAACAGCAACGGTGCGATCTGCTGCACACATCTCAAAAAAGGCCCACACCAAAAAACTTTTTGAAAAATGCGCAGAGTTATCAGCGCCCTGCACATGCGGAGCTCTGCGGTGTGATGCATTGGTTGGCTGCCCTTAAGCTGGCCCCTGGGGGACATCCTGCCTTGTTGGAGATGTGCCTCCTCCTCCTCTTCTCTCCTATCAGGCACCCACGTAGAGTCAGTGACCCCATCATCCCCTCCCTCCTCGTCACTGGAGCAAACCTGGCAGTATGCTGCAGCTGGGGGAACATGACTGCCAGTTTGTTGTCCTTCTTGGGCACCCCCTCTCTGGGCTCAGGTTACTGCCTTCCTCTGGGTACCATCATCGGAGCCTTCAAAACGCTGCGCATCCTCCTGCAGCATGTACCCAACACTGTGGTCGAACATTTTGGGGGACTCCTCCATGCATGATAGTGGGGCTAGGGAAGGAGTAACTGATGACCTAGAGCCAATGGAATAGGCCGCTTTGGCAGCTGCATTGGCAGCCAAAGTACCCTGGGTGACAGAGGATGAGGAGGATGAGGACGGCTTGGTCATCCACTCTACCAACTCTTCTGCATGTTGTGGCTCAACACCATCAGCTGCAGAAAAAAAGGTCAAGCGTGCCCCACGGCCATGTGCTGAGGATGCACCGTATCCACTACCAGCACTGTTGGCTGTAGACACAGAACTTGCTTGCCCTCTTTTAGTGGCCTGTGAGCATCTGCCTCTCCTTGTTGGCCTTACAGACATATTGTATTTGATGTATTTGTAATGTATTTGAATAGGTACACCAGGAATGGCCTGAAGTGAGATGTAGCTGCACAAAGCTGGGATGTATATATATACTGAAAATACTGCAGCAAACTGAATCAACTGCCTGCCTGTAGTATATTAGGAAAAGAACAACAGGAACGGCCTGCAGTGAGATCTAGCTAAACTGGATACAGTATACTGAATATACTGCAGCTAACTGAATCAACTGCCTGCCTGTAGTATATTAGGAAGAGAACAGGAATGGTCTGCAGTGAGATCTAGCTGCACAGGATACAGTACTGAATATACTGCAGCTAACTGAATCAACTGCCTGCCTGTAGTATATTAGGAAGAGAACAACAGAAATGGTCTGCAGTGAGATCTAGCTGCACAAGGATACAGTACTGAATATACTGCAGCTAACTGAATCCACTGCCTGCCTGTAGTATATTAGGAAGAGAACAACAGAAACGGTCTGCAGTGAGATCTAGCTGCACAGGATACAGTACTGAATATACTGAAGCTAACTGAATCAACTGCCTGCCTGTAGTATATTAGGAAGAGAACAATAGGAACAGTCTGCTGTAAGATCTAGCTGAACAGAATACAGTACTGAATATATTGCAGCTAACTGAATCAACTGCCTGCCTGTAGTATATTAGAAAGAGAACAACAGGAACGGTCTGCAGTGAGATCTAACTGCAGAGGATACAGTACTGAATATACTGCAGCTAACCGAATCAACTGCCTGCCTGTAGTATATTAGGAACAGAACAACAGGAACAGTCTGCATTGAGATCTAGCTAAACTGGATACAGTATACTGAATATACTACAGCTAACTGAATCAACTGCCTGCCTGTAGTATATTAGAAACAGTACACCAGGAATGCCCTGCAGTGAGATCTAGCTAAATTGTATACAGTGTGTGTGTGTATATATATATATATATATATATATATATATATATATATATATATATATATCAAATACACTGCCACTAACTGAATAACCTGCCTGCCTAATCTAAATCACACTATTTCTCCGTCTGCGCCAACAACACTACACAGAGATAAATAAATATACTGGAGCTAACTGAATCAACTGCCTGCTCAATCTAGCTAACTGAATCGCCTGCCTGCTCAATCTCTCTATCTAAATGAAATTAAATGACACTCTCTCTCTATCTCTCTCTCAACGCCGGAACACATTACAGAAGGCCGTCGTGCAGGTGGCATTATATAGTGTGAGGCGTGTACTTAACCCCTTAAGCCATAATTGGCCAAAGGCACCCTGCCTTTGGCCAATTATGGCTCTCTTCGCTGACGGCGCTGTGATTGGCCAAAGCATGTGGGTCATAGTGCATGCTTGGCCAATTATCAGCCAACAATGCACTGCGATGACGCAGTGCATTATGGGGCATGACTCGCCGCTCGAATTTGGCGCAAATAGCCCATAATGTTCAATCTTCGTTGAACGATTGAACAGCCAATGTTCGAGTCGAACTCAAAGCTCATCTCTATATGCAAGTAATTGGCCATAAAAGGGGTATGGGGACTAGGGTTCTGCCCTGGGGGACATGTATTGTAATGGCAAAAACCCACATCATACATTGCCAAACATATGCGCGTATAGAGTCAGTCTGTTTCTTGAACAGATAGACTAGCTTTATTTGAAAAGGTATTATATTGTAAAACAGATATGTGGAGTGTAGCATGGATGGTACAGACTGGTGTAGGATTATACAAGGATGACAGAATGTGTTATTAAATAGACAGATAAACAAGACATACTCCTAAAAGGAGAGGCATTCTAACACAAGGAGAGATACATTCCACAGGGATGGGTGAGTGTATTCTGCAGAAGTGGTTATAACATAAGTTTCTAGACTCTTAAACTTCCACCCAAAAATTGAACATCTGCTTTAAACGCTAGTGATCCCCTGACATGCCACATTTGCATGTCATTTTTTTGGGGGGGGAGGGGGCGGGTACCCAGTTTTTACAAGCGCCCGGCTCCCACTTCCTTTCCTGGCTTTGTGGTGCCGGAAGGAAGTTAACCTCTCCCCCCTCCCTCCCTGCAATCTTCTGGGACACGTCACAGGTCCCAGAAGATTGCCTGGCCATTCTCAGTGCGACTCGCGCATGCGCAGTGCGCGCCCACAACTGGGCGCCCACTGTTAGAATGCTAACAAGATATTTGGGGGGCACACTCTAAAAAATGCATTAAAGATGGTGCAGCCATAAGACCATACAGTAGAAGAAAATATTACAGCGCACACATGCAAAAAAGACATTTACCTCAAGCAAGGCTAGTTTAAAACACCCAAGCATTTCTAGAAAAACATTTTCAAAAAATATGGGGATTTGGTCACACCATATTGCTATATGGTGCTAAGCCCACTTACTGCGACAAAGTACCCCATAATCAGTGGGTCCTACACTATCCATGGAGTGGGAGAACCTGCATCTCTGAACCATGAGAGCATTGCACTCTTCTAAATGGGAGAATCATAAGGTCTCCACCCATGACACAAGTGGACACTAATTAAAAGGTACTTATGTTATGTAGTGAGGTGCTCCGCACCCAAAAGGATTTGGTCAGAATCCATACAATATACAAACAAGATATTTGGGGGACACACTCTAAAAAATGCATTCAAGATGGTGCAGCCAAGACATTTACCTCAAGCAAGGCTAGTTTAAAACACCTAAGCATTTCTAGAAAAACATTTTCAAAAAATATGGGGATTTGGTCACACCATATTGCTATATGGTGCTCACTACACCTCACTTAGAATGCTGGTGCTGCGGAGAGGAGGGGGAGAGGAGCGAGGCTTTGTGCACCCGCATCGCTGGACCATGGGACTGGCGAGTGTCTGATTATTAAAAGTCAGCAGCTTCACCCCTTTTAGCTGTTGACTTTTAAATGGGTGAAACTCTGCTTTAAGTGGGCTGGGCTGGAAGGGAGCATTTGTCTTTTAGACACGCCCCCTTCTATGACAATGCAGTGAGAGGCGTACCTCCACTGCAGCATTTTTTATTGGACAGCTTTGACTAACGGTACTTTACCATTGGTCCAAGACTCTAAGCTGTCCATTGAGCTCAGAGCCTCTGACAATAAGTGAGGAGAGGCGCTGTGAGCTCGTCCTCTCAGTCTGCTGCAAACAGAGTGTGTCAACTTGTATTTAACCACTTAAGGAACAGCCTCGTTTTGGATTTTAGGTGTTTACATGTTTAAAACAGTTTTGTTTGCTAGAAAATTACTTAGAACCCCCAAACATTATAGATGTTTTTTTTTCTAACACCCTAGAGAATAAAATGGTAGTTGTTGCAATACTTTTTTTTTGCACCGTATTTGCGCAGTGGTCTTATAAGCGCACTTTTTTTGGAAAAAAATTCACTTTTATGAATAAAAAAATAAGACAAAAGTAAAGTTAGCCCAATTTTTTTTTATATTGTGAAATATAATGTTACGCCAAGTAAATTGATACCCAACATGTCACGCTTCAAAATTGCGCCAGCTCGTGGAATGGCGTCAAACTTTTACCCTCAAATCTCCATAGGCGACGTTTAAAAAATTCTACAGATTGCATGTTTTGCGTTACAGAGGAGATCTAGGGCTAGAATTATTGCACTCGCTCTACCAGTCACAGTGATACCTCACATGTGTAGTTTGACCACCGTTTTCATATGCGGGCGCTACTTGCGTATGCGTTCGCTTCTGCGCACAAGCTCGTCCAGATGGGGGGGGTATTTTTTTTTTTATTATTTTTATTTATTTTACATTATTTTATTTATTTTTACACTGTTTAAAAAAAAAAATGTGTCACTTTTATTCCTATCACAAGGAATGTAAACATCCCTTGTAATAGAAAAAAGCATGACAGGACCTCTTAAATATGAGATCTGGGGTCAAAAGACCTCAGATCTCATATTAACACTAAAATGCAATAAAAAAAAAAGTCATTTAAAAAAATGACATTGAAAAAAATATGCCTTTAAGAGGCGTGGATGGAAGTGACGTTTTGACGTCGCTTCCGCCCAGCAGTGTCATGGAGACGAGTGGGCGCCATCTTAGCCTCACTCGTCTCCAGGCACAGAAGGGAGACGGACGCGATATGGCAGCTGCTGCCATAACAACGATATCCACCGTCAAAGTTTGGATGTACATCGGCTTGCGGCGGTCCGGAAGTGGTTAAAGGGGCCGCTTTGCATTTAGTTTCTGACGAATGCACAAGGAGCCCAATATCCCCAGAACCATAGGTCGTGGAGCCAGTGGTGGGGTAGCACTTAGGCTACATACCCCTCACATTTGGGGTCTTTATGACCCCAGGTCGCCGAGCTATGACCCTCGAAGCTCGATTATTTATTTTTTATTTTTTTATGTTCATGGCAGGTGAGGACCTGCCTCACTTGCCTCCCCTGACTACACGTCCCTGGTAGGTACTGCTATCAAACAAGTAGAAACAAGTCAAGAGAGTTATGCATATATAACCAACAAAAGTTGGAGGTATTCATCAGATTTTTTGCCCTATAAACCCAAACATTTTCAGGTTGCTTAAACAGCTCATACAGTTGTCTGATAAGGTTTACATTTTTTGTATTGATAGATATATAAATAATAAATACCTGGGGAAAACACTCTTGGATATTTCGGTATCAGATAATCTGGATTTCAGGAAGATCTGTTGCCAAATTCTGCTGCAAAGTCCCAGTGCTGGCAGTTAGATCCACGCCATGTCGGGGATTCCCGTTCCTATACCTCAAACCTCTGATACCACTATTCCCTTGCCCCAAACTTTGATACCCCTATTTCTATCCCCCACCTCTGATACCACTTTTCCTCTTACCAACATCTGATATCCCTCTTCCTATGCCCCAGCCTCTGATACCACTCGTATCACGAAATACACGCCACGCTTTTCAGATATTTATGTAAAAAAATTTTGAAAACCATTTATGATTTTCCTTCCACTTCACAATTATGTGCCACTTTGTGTTGGTCTATCACATAAAATCCCAATAAAATAAATTGGCTGTAACATGACAAAATGTGGAAACTTTTAAGCGGTATGAATACTTTTTCAAGGCACTTTATATAGAAGCACATCGCAATATTGTTTGTTGGTGTGGGGGGGTTTCACCATCACAGAAGAAGGCACTTTGAAAATTAAAAGAGAGACTGAAAATCATTATATAGGATAGGATATAGGAAAGTATTTTCAGCTACTTTCATCTTTCTTTTCCCAGAATATTTGAACTTTCCAGAGAGAAGAAGCAGCTCCAGAGGACTGGCAGACGGGTACGTTTTATGTTTACATCAGGAACTGAATACAAAGAGTCTGGAGGGGATATTTTCCAGGAAGACCCAACAGATTTAGGGATTTACAGAGAAGTGACCACTACACTAGAGAAGAGAACTTCACCACTGACTGTATAGACCCCGACACTTTGCCTCTTCAGAACGAATTGGCAGAATCTCCCAAAGAACTCTCCCTCACCTTCCCTGGATCTAAATCCTCACAAAAGTCAGATCCTCCACTAGTTCTACATCTTTATTTTCTGGGAATACTATATATTTATATCTGTTTGTATAATATTTATTTATTCATATATTTATATTTATATTACTTTATTATCCACCCTTCCATCTCCCATCTGATTAACGTTTACCACAATGTTTAGTTGTTCTGAAGACAGAAGATTTTTTTTTTGTACCTTAATGCATTTTATACATTGAGGTAAAAAACCTTTTGCATGAAGTGTCCCCCCCCCCTCCCTCCCCTTATGTTTACCTGAGGTCAATCTCAATCCAGCGATGTGCATGGGAGCAGAGGCTTTCTTGGCTCTCTCTGTCCTCATTGGCTCAGAGACAGCAGGGGAAACCATTGGCTCCTGCTGCTGTCAATCACAGCCAATAATGAGGGAGCTGGAGTGGGGCCTAGTCCCACTGTCTGTGTAATAGACACAGACAGCAAGGCTCGGAGGAGAGCATGCACAAGTGCCCCAAAAAGCAAGGTTCTTGCTACGGGGGCATTTAGAAGAGAGGAGGAGCCAGGAGCACTGACAGGGGACCCCAAAAGAAGAGGATCTGGGCTGCTCTGTGCAAAACTATTACATAGAGCAGGTAAGTATAACATGTTTATTATTTTAACTAGGGATGAGCTTAATGTTCGGGTCGAACATGAGTTGGACTCGGACATTGGGTGTTCGCCCATTCGCTGAATATCGAACATTATGGGGTGTTCGTGGGAAATTTGAGCGCCAGTGGAATGCCCCATAATGCACTGCGAGATCGCAGTGCATTGCTGTATGATGACTGGCCAAAGCATGCACCTGACCTGCATGCTTTGGCCAATCCCAGCGCCCTCTGCTAAGTGAGCCATAATTGGCCAATCATGGCTCAGGGTCCACGTGCCACACTAAATAAGGCTGCCTGCACGGCGGCCCTGTGTAGTGTTGTTGGCGTAGACGGAGAAATAGTGTGATTTAGATTAGGCAGGCAGGTTATTCAGTTAGTGGCAGTGTATTTGATATATATATATATATATATATATATATATATATATACATACAGTCAGTCTAGTATATTTATATATATATACTTTGCAGCATCCAGTCAGTGTAGCCTAGATCTGCATTCTACAGTGCATTCCGTGGTGTACTATTTCTAATCTACTTCAGGCAGTGTATTTGATATATATATATATATATATATATATATATATATATATATATATATATATATATTACTCTGCATCCAGTCAGTGTAGCCTAGATCTACAGTGCATACCGTGGTGTACTGTTTCTACTACTTTTCTGGTGGTGTACACAGTACAGTGCAGCCATAGTACAGTTGCTACTACTTTTCTGGTGGTGTACACAGTACACAATACAGTGTAGTGTGGTGTTGCAAAACAAAATCCCCATCATGTCCGGAAGGCCACCAAGGAGAGGCAGATGCTCACAGGTCACTAAAAGAGGGCAAGCAGGCTCTGTGTCTACAGTCAACAGTGTTGGTTGTGGACATGGTGCATCCTCTGCAGGTGGCCATGGGACACGCTTGTCCTTTTTTTCTGCTGTTGGGGCAGGGGCAGAAAAATTGGGCCTTTGGTGGTGCTACAACACTGTAACCCCTCACAGATACTCTTGTTGGGTGCAGCAACGGGCCCTGCTGTGAAATATTAGATCAACAATTGTAATTACATGCCCCTGTTAAACAGGGAGAGAAAAACTTGGCCTTAGGCAGTGGTGGTGGTGCCCTAAACCCAAATTATTGTTGGAAGCTAGCATCATCAAGATTGGGGAGGAATAGGATAGTCAGCATAGGCAGTTTTCAAGGGATCCCAGATCAAAAGCAACTGCAATCAGTTACATCAGCATCAGGTGCTTGATAGCTGCTGATCCAAGACTGATTCATTTTTATGAATGTGAGCCTATCAACAGAGTCTGTGGACAGGCGCACTCTTTGATCCGTTAGAAACTGAATGTGCGTTCAGAAATCATGCTGAATGCAGGACAGGCCAGTAGCTCAATTGCATATTGACCAAGTTCTGGCCAATGGTCCATCCTCAAGACCCAGTAACCCAGTGGATGCTCTGTTGGAAAGGTCTCCAAGTCTGCTCCTGCCCCTAGATATTCCTGCACCATGTAATGCAGACGCTGGCGATGGTTGCTTGAACCAATCAGACCTTGGCGCTGAGGACTGAAAAATTGTCTAATGGCATTGGTCAGCCAGCCACCTTCTCCACCGCCCTTCCTCTGACTGAAGCAACACGTAGTCCAGCACCAGGAAATTGTAACCTCCCAGAGTCTGGAAATGCATTGCACAAACCTTTCTTCAAGGCCTCCTGAAGATGTTTCATCCTCTGCTCCCTCTGCGAAGGCAGGATGAGTTCTGCAACCTTACCCTTGTAACGTGGATCAAGAAGGGTTGCCAGCCAGTAGGGATGAGCTTTATGTTCCAGTCAAACATGAGTTAGACTCGAACATCGGCTGTTCGCCCGTTCGCCGAATAGCGAACAATTTGGGGTGTTCGCGGCAAATTCGAAAGCCGCGGAACACCCTTTAAAAGTCTATGGGAGAAATCAAAAGTACTAATTTTAAAGGTTAATATGCAAGGTATTGTCATAAAAAGTGTTTGGGGACCCGGGTCCTGCCCCAGGAGACATATATCAATGCAAAAAAAAGTTTTAAAAACGTCCGTTTTTTCGGGAGCAGCGATTTTAATAGTGCTTAAAGTGAAACAATAAAAGTGTAATATTCCTTTCAATTTCGTACCTGGGGGGTGTCTATAGTATGCCTGTAAAGTAGCGCATGTTTCCCGTGTTTAGAACAGTCCCTGCACAAAATGACATTTCTAAAGGAAAAAAGTAATTTAAAACTACTCGCGGCTATAATGAATTGTCGGGTCTCAGCAATACAAATAAAAGTCATTGAAAAAAACGGCATGGGATTCCCCTACAGTCCATTACCAGGCCCTTTGGGCCTGGTATGAACATTAAGGGGTACTCCGAACCAAAATTTAAAAAAAAATTGCGTAGGGGTTCCCCCAAATTCCATACCAGGCCCTTCAGGACTGGTATGATTATTAAGGGGAACCCCGCACCAAAATTTAATAAAAATGGCGTGGGGGCCCCCCTCAAAACCCATACCAGACCCTTATCCGAGCACGCAAGCTGGCTGTTTTATGACTAATTTCTCATTTGGACTCTAAAACAAAAGTTAATACTGCAGCTGCAGGAACAGATTCACAGGACTCAATCACTGTGTGTGTAAAATGTCTGTTCAGTGTCAAAATGTATTATTACATGTTATTTTATACATAGATAAGAAAGGGGTGGTGTGAGATGTTAATAAAAACTAACAAATATAAATATGTTATTGAAAGCTAACAAATAGAAATATATTATTAAATGCTAGCGAATAGAACATTTGCAAAAGTAAAACCTTGAGAAGAGAGGGGGAAGTAGAGAGCGTTTAGTAGGAGATGTGTCTGTGTGTTAGGTGAAGGTTACAGAACACATTTCAACAGTGAGAACAAAATGGAGTCTCTTTTGCTTAATTGAACAGTACAGTAAATGTTCATGTCAGCAGGCTGCAGGAAAAGAGGGGGGATGAGAGAGAGCCCCCCCTCCTGAACCGTACCAGGCCACATGCCCTCAACATGGGAAGGGTGCTTTGGGGTAGCCCCCCAAAGCACCTTGTCCCCATGTTAATGGGGACAAGGGCCTCATCCCCACAACCCTTGCCCGGTGGATGTGGGGGTCTGCGCGTGGGGGGCTTATCGGAATCTGGAAGCTCCCTTTAACAAGGGGACCCCCAGATCCCGGCCTCCCCCCCTGTGTGAAATGGTAAGGGGGTACAAATGTACCCCTACCATTTCACAAAAAGTGTTAAAATGGTAAAAATGACATGATACGGCTTGGGGACAAGTCCTTTATTAAAAAATAAAAAATTAAAATGTCCCACGTAGTCTTCATCTTCTTCTCTCGCTCCGCCGGACCTAAAAAAAAACCCTGCATGCCGCCACTGATCCGCCTCCATGGGAGGCACCTGCCATAATGACTGTCTTCTCAGGGGAGAGTTCTTTTATAACTGAGGGTGGGGCCACGCGGTGATGTCGTCGGGTGACCCCGCCCCCCTCTGATGCACGGGGACATCCCTATGGCTTCCCCGCAGTGTCAGAGGGGGCGGGGTCACCCCAAATCACCCTCCCCATGTTGAGGGCATGTGGCCTGGTATGGTTCAGGAGGGAGGGCACTCTCTCATCCCCCCCTCTTTTCCTGCAGCCTGCCAGGTTGTGTGCATGGATAAGGGTCTGATTTGGATTTTTGGGGGGACCCCATGCCATTTTTTTTTTAATTTTGGCACGAGGTTCCCCTTAAAATCCATATCAGACCTGAAGGGTCTGGTATGGATTTTGAGGGGAACCCCCACGCCATTTTTTTAAATTTTGGCTTGGGGTTCCCCTTAATATCCATACCAGACCTGAAGGGCCTGGTATGGAATTTGGGGGGACACCCACGCAATTTTTTTTTTTTAATTTTGGTTCCGGGTTCCCCTTAAAGCGGGGTTCCACTCAAATTTTTAACTTAATCTTACCCCCTTCAGTTAATTGCATAGATGTTCAAATGCTGCACGAAAATTTTTTTTTATCGCTATAATTACCTTTATATTGTACTTTATTGTAGCACTTCCTGTCTCTCCTCCCATGGGAGTAGGCGTGTGTATTGCCTTTCCCCGGCGCCGCACTGTCTCCTGGGAGCTTAGTGTCAGGCTTCCCAAGATTCAGTGCGGAAACAATGATCATGCGTGTGAACAAGCTGTGAATGAACAGCATTCACCGCATCCAGGAAATCAATGCTTGTGGGCTTCACATGCCCACAAGCAAGATGGAAACAGCCAGCATCACATTTTTTAAGTTATTCTTCAGTACGAAAACAGACAGAGGCGGAAATATTACACCAAAACTGTAATTATTATTTTGGGGTTAGCAAAGTGTCTCAATGACAAAAAATAAAAATAAAAATAAAAAGATTGGTCCCGCTTTAATATTCATACCAGACCCAAAGGGACATCCCTATGGCATCCCTATGGCATTATTAAAATAACTGCTCCCGAAAAAATGGCCGTTTTTAAAACTTTGTTTTGCATTGATCCATGTCCCCTGGGGCAGGACCCAGGTCCCCAAACACTTTTTATGACAATAACTTGCATATAAGACTTTAAAATTAGCACGTTTGATTATTCATGTTCGTGTCCCATAGACTTTAACAGTGTTCAAAGGAATTTTTTGCTTGTTTGCATGTTCTGCTGCGAACCGAACTGGGGGGTGTTTGGCTCATCCCTACCAGCCAGTAATGATCCCTCTCTTTGATACCATGAATCCTAGGGTCCTTACGCTACATGGCCTCCCTGGTTCTGCAAAGCCTGCGAAAGTTTGCAGAGGCATTCGATTCTGAGTCCTCTGGGTCACTAAGGATCACATGATCCATAACAACCTCCTCCCAGCCACGTACAACTCCTTGGGTTTCTGGGGACTGAAAACCATCCCTTGAAGACTGCTGCTGAGTGTTATCCTCCACATCCATGCTGACAAAATCCTCCTCCTCCTCTTCTTCCTGTGTGTTTGGCGGGCCCGCAGGAATGATATCTGGATAAAGGGGGCCTTGAGAGGTAAGGAAGTCCTCCTCTTCCTCCTGCTGTTCTGCCTCAAGTGCCCTGTCCATTATTCCATGAATAATGCTACAACAGGAAGACAAGAGGGACAGTATCACTGATGCATGCATTGTCGGTGCTCACATCCTCATGGCCTCCTCAAATGGTGACAAGACAGTGCATGCATCCTTGATCAGTAGCCACTGGCGTGGCGAAAAGAAGCTAAGCTCCGCTGACCCTGTCCTGGTGACATACCCACACGGGCTGTTCGGCTCATCCCTAATTTTAACTGCTTCAGCCTGCTTCAGCTTCGCTTTAACTGACAATTGCGCGGTCATGCGAAGTTGTACCCAAACAATATTTGTGTCCTTTTTTCCCCACAAATAGAGCTTTCTTTTGGTGATATTTGATCACCTCTGCGGTTTTTATTTTTTGTGCTACAAACAAAAGAAGAGCGACAATTTTGAAAAAAAAAACACAATATTTTTTACTTTTTATTCTAATAAATCTCCCACATTTTTTTTCAAAAAAACTGTTTTTTTCCTCAGTTTAGGCCAATATGTATTCTTCTAAATATTTTTGGTAAAAAATATCGCAATAAGCGTATATTTATTGGTTTGTGCAAAA
Organism: Aquarana catesbeiana; assembly: GCA_037953035.1. Lineage (NCBI taxonomy): Eukaryota > Metazoa > Chordata > Amphibia > Anura > Ranidae > Aquarana > Aquarana catesbeiana. Next base: position 946,470 of record JBBHAA010001838.1, read on the forward strand.
GGTATAGCGTCTACAAAATACGGGATAGATTTATGGCATTTTTATTATTATTTATTTTTTACTAGTAATGGTGGCGATCTGCGATTTTTATCAGGACTGCAATATTGCGGCAGACAGACCAGACATTTTTGACACATTTTTGGGACCATTGACAATTATACAGCGATCAGTTCTATAAAAATGCACTGATTACTGTATAAATGTCACTGGCAGGGAAGGGGTTAACACTAGGGGGCGATCAAGGGGTTAACTGTATTCCCTCACTGTGTTCTAACTGTGGGCAGATGGGACTGTCTAGGAAGAGAGAGAGATCGGTGATCATACTTATTATGAACACACAATATGTCTATACTCTCCTGAAAGAACCAGGATCTGTGTGTTTACACACACAAATCTCGGTTCTCGCTCTGTCACAAGCGATCGCGGGTGCCCAGTGGTCATCGCGCCCGCTGGGTACACGCTGCGGGCGCATGCGCGCCCCTAGTGGCCAAAAGGCGAGGCGCCGCAAGGTAACGTAGTTTTGCCCAGCCGTGCCATTCTGCTACAGTAAAACTGCGGCGGCTGGTCAGCAAGTGGTTAAAGGGAAAAAAATGGTTTAGAATCACTTTACTTTAAATCTCTCCATGTCTCTTCTGATCAAAATTCATAAGCAAAATTACTTTGAATCTCTCTCATATTTGAACAATGTTTAAAAACAATGTTATCTTGATCACTCTATCTTTTGTTAAGCAATGGAGTTGATTTACTAAAATTGGAGAGTGCTAAATCTGGTGCAGAAATGTATGGTAGCCAATCAGCTTCTAACTTAAGCTTGTTCAATTAAGCCTTGACCAAAAAAAACCTGGAAGCTGATTAGTTTATATGCAGAGCTGGCCCAGATTTTGCGCTCTCTTGTTTTGGTAAATGAACACTAATGCTTATAAACAATGTTTCTTTGTTTCTCCCTATCTCCCATCTGAAAAATGTTTAGAATCAATGTTACCTTGCTTTTCTCTATCCCCTGTCTGATCAATGTTTATATGCAATGTTACTTTGTATCTCTCTATCACCCGTCTGATCAATGTTTATAAATAACGTTACTTTGTATCTCTCTATCTCCAGTCTGATCAATATTTATAAACAATGTTACTTTGTATCTCTCTATCTCCAGTCTGATCAATGTTTATAAATAACGTTACTTTGTATCTCTCTATCCCCTGTCTGATCAATGTTTATATGCAAGGTTACTTTGTATCTCTATCTCCAGTCTGATCAATATTTATAAACAATGTTACTTTGTATCTCCATCTCCGGTCTGATCAATATTTATAAACAATGTTACTTTGTATCTCTCTATCTCCAGTCTGATCTATGTTTATAAATAATGTTACTTTGTATCTCTCTATCTCCTGTCTGATCAATATTTATAAACAATGTTACTTTGTATCTCTCTGTCTCCTGTCTGATCAATGTTTATAAATAATGTTACTTTGTATCTCTCTATCCCCTGTCTGATCAATATTTATAAACAATGTTACTTTGTATCTCTCTATCTCCAGTCTGATCAATGTTTATATGCAATGCTACTTTGTATCTCTCTATCCCCTGTCTGATCAATGTTTATAAACAATGTTATTTTGTATCTCTCTATCTCCTGTCTGATTAATGTTTATGAACAATGTTACTTTGTATCTCTCCATTTCATGTTTGAGCAATGTTTATATCCACTTAACAACCACTTGCCTGCCCGCATTGTGCTGCAGGCGAGCGGCCGCTGTAGGCAAAGCGGTGTACTGGTACATTGCTGCCTATTTCCGGGATTAGGGCAAGCGTGTACATGCCTCCCACAGGCTTCTGCTGTGATGGTAAACAGCAGGAGCCTGTCAGCGAGTCCCAGCCAGTGATTCAGGGCTGGGACCTGATGATTGGCTGTGTGCAACCACAGCCCAGAGCTCTGTGTTGACATTCAACACAGAGCTCTGTACGGAGGGTGCAATCTATCAGTTTGCAGGGATGATAAATTTAGAGATCATTAGTAAAAAGCAGCACACTGTACAGGCATACCCCACTTTTAAGTACACAATAAGGTTTATTTACTAAAGCTGGAAAGTGCAAAATCAGGCTCACTTCTGCATAGAAACCAATGAGCTTCCAGGTTTTATTACCAAAACCTAATTGAACAAGCTGGGGTTAGAAGCTCATTGGTTTCTATGCAGAAGTGAGCCTGATTTTGCAATTTCCAGCTTTAGTAAATAAACCCCATTGTGTACTTAAAAGTGGGGTATGCCTGTACACATATAACACATAGTACACATAGCACATATTTAACCCCTTGCCAGCCAGTGTCTTTAGTACAGTGACAGGGTATATTTTTACCACTGGTCACTGTTTTCATGGCACTAGTGATGTCAGTCGGTTCCCTCCAGCATCAGTTAGTGTCAGATTGTTCACTGCAATATCTCAGTCCCATTATAAGTCATTTATTGCTGCCATTAGTAGTATAAAAAAAATAAAAATAACAATTTAAATTACAGTGTTTATACCATAGTTTTTAGGCACTGTAACTTTCACGCAAACCAATCAATATACGCTTATTGGGATTTTATTTATTAAAAACATGTAGCAGAATACATTTTGGCCTAAATTTATGAAGAAATTCGATTTTTTTTAATTGGATATAGCAGGATGTAAAAAATATTGTTTTTTTTTTTTCAAAATTTTCAGTCTTTTTTCATTTATAGCACAAAAAAAAATAATGGTGATCAAATACCACCAAAACAAAGTTCTATTTGTGTGAAAAAATAATATACATTTTGTTTGGGTTCAGTGTTGCATGACCGCGCAATTGTCAGTTCAAGTAACGTAGTGTCATGTTGTAAAAATGGCCTGGTCATGAAGGGGTAAAATTTTCCAGCGCTAAAGTGGAGATACAATGTTATTTTGTATCTCTCTATTTCCCATCTAATCAATGTTTTTAAACAATGTTGCTTTGTGTGTCTCTGTCTCCTGTCTGAACAATGCTTAGAAACAATGTCTTTCTATTTCCTGTATGATCAATGTTTATAAACAATGTTACTTTGTATCTCTCTACCTCCTGTCTGATCAATGTTTATAAACAATGTTACTTTGTATCTCTCTATCTCCTGTCTGATCAATGTTTATAAACAATGTTACTTTGTATCTCTCTATCTTCTGTCTGATCAATGTTTATAAACAATGTTACCTTGTATCTCTCTATCTCCTGTCTGATCAATGTTTATAAACAATGTTAATTTTTATCTCTCTGTCTCGTGTTTTACCACTTCACCTCCAGCAGAATTTACCCCCTTTATGACCAGGCCATTTGTTGCTATTCAGCACTGTGCTCCTTTAACTGACAATTGTGCTTTCATGCAATGATGTACACAAATGAAAGTTGTATATTTTTTTACACAAAAAAGAGCTTTATTTTGGTGGTATTTGATCACCGCTGGTTTTTTTTTAATTATATAAGTAGCAGTGCCCCCCGTGGGGTCGCTGTGTGTAGTAGTTCCACGCAACACCCTGCCTGGCCAGGTCACTTCAGACACACTTTGCCAGTCAATGAACAGTCCTTTAGCTTGTTTTTGTTGTTTTTATTTAGGAGATTAAACTTGGATGGGGAAAAGGGACATGGGGTGCCCAAATAAGGAATCTTGCTTGTTTGAACAAAGATGGTTGAATCTATATTGGTGGTCTCTAAAGCTCCACATTCCTCCAGCACGCTACTTGGGATCACTTTGCTTTCTCTACTGTACAACCCTAGATTCCTGTCACTGTCAGCACATGATGGTTAGGCCTCACTCTGAAGAAGTCCCAACAGTTCACTAGTAGCCATTGCGGGGGTCTGCAGTCCCTTATGGTGTAGCAACCAATAGCGATGAAAAAAAAAGATGTTTGTGCTGATTGAAACTTGGTGGACTACTGATCCCAGAAAGTTTGGTGCAAATCCTGCCAACCCTCCTGGCTGCAGCAACTTGACTTCAACAACACCACAGTCTCTCCCTCTTGCTTCACATCCAATCCTGGCATGTCTCTTCCAGAGCTTCGCACTCACCGACCCCAGCATAAAGTTTATGGGACACGAACATGAAAAATCAAAAGTGCTCATTTTAAAGGCTTATATGCAAGTTATTGTCATAAAAAGTGTTTGGGGACCTGGGTCCTGCCCCAGGGGACATGGATCAATGCACACTTTTTTTTTAAAACTGTCGTTTTTCGGGAGCAGTGATTTTTTTAATGCTTAAAGTGAAACAATAAAAATGAAATATTCCTTTAAATATCGTGCCTGGGGGGTGTCTATAGTATGCCTGTAAAGGGGCGCATTTTTCCCCTGTTTAGAACAGTCTGACAGCAAAATGACATTTCTAAAGGAAAAATTGTCATTTAAAACTCATTGCGGCTGTAATTAATTGTTGCGTCTCGGCAATATGGATAAAACTCATTGAAAAAAGGCATGGGTCCCCGAACTAAAATTTTTTTTAAAAATGCGTGGGGTTCCCCCTAAAATCCATACCAGGCCCTTCAGGTCTGATATGGAAATTAAGGGGAAGCCTGCACCAAATTAAAAAAAAAATGGCGTAGGGGTCCCCCCCAAAATCCATACCAGACCCTTCAGGATTCTAATGGTTACCCTTACGTCACAGTGATGTAAACGGGTGACCCCTTGGGGTCCCCTTGTTAAAGGAGGCTTCCAGATTCCGATAAGCCCCCTGCCCGCATACCCCTACAACCACCGGGCAAGGGTTTTGGGGATGAGGCCCTTGTCAGACCCCAAAGCACCCTCCCATGTTGACGGCATGTGGCCTGGTATGGTTCAGGAGGGGGGGCGCGCTCCCTCGTCCCCCCCTCTTTTCCTGCGGCCTACCAGATTGCATGCTCAGATAAGGCTCTGGTATGGATTTTGGGGGGCCCTACACCATTTTTTTTTATTTTGGCGCAGGGTTCCCCTTAAAATCCATACTAGACCTGAAGGGTTTTAAATTACTTTTTTTCCTTTAGAAATGTAATTTTGTGCAGGGACTGTTCTAAGCACGGGGAAAGATGCGCTACTTTACAGACATACTATAGACACCCCCAGGGACGATATTTAAAGGAATATTTCACTTTTACTGTTTCACTTTAAGCATTAAAAAAATCGCTGCTCTAGAAAAAATGGCTGTTTTTTGCATTGATACATGTCCCCTGCATTTTTATGTTAGTGTCCCACAGACTTTAACGGTGTTCCGGTGGCTTTCGAATTAGCCCCGAAACACCACATATTGTTTGCTGTTCACAGAGCATCCGAACAACCAAAGTTCGGCCCGAACTTATGCTCGGGCTGAACCATTCGCCCATCCCTAATAGACACTATACTGTAATGGCTGTGATTAGTGATCTCTAGTGGGACTGTGATAGTGTGGCAGGAAATCTGGTGCTAACAGGCACTATCTGAGAGAGTAAACCATAAGAGACAAAACATGTACAGTATACGTGGTGCAAAATCCCAAAGTTCCTGCTGCACTGATAAGTCTATAGTAAAAGTCTTTACTAAGTGCAGCTATGTAGCTGCAGCAAAAGGGAAAAGGAAAGTCCACTGTTTCCAGGCTAGCCTTGTGTAAGGTGGTGGAAGCAATCTCCAAGATATGCAAAGAAAGAAGACATACAGGCGCCTCTGAGCGTAGACTGTTCAAATGTTTTAAAATTTCACAATAACTTAACTCGCATGTTAGAGAACAGTGACAGGCCCATGATTGTAGGTTGTTCGTCCGGTGGTGCACCGATCGCACTGGTCTGGGGTATAGAGCTGTCCCAGCCGCTCTGACGGCTGTAGTGGCCGGTGTTTCAACAGATTAGGCGACCCGTCAGAATTTGTAATGGAAGTGACGTTCCGTCGCTGCCATCTTGCTACACCCCGCACTCCTCCACAGTAAGGATACAATCAGAAGGCGGCAAGCGGACATCTTGTTACACCCAGCAGAGTTTTGCATTGCACACTTATTTTTAACAGTAAACTGAGCTTATATAGTGAAACGGTGGACGGCCATGTCTTGATAGGTTTGCAGTTGTGCCATACTCTTTCCATTTTCCGATGATGGATTGAACAGAGCTCCGTGAGATGTTCAAAGCTTGGGAGATTTTTTTATAACCCAACCCTGCTTTATACTTCTCCACAGCTTTATCCCTGACCTGTCTGGTGTGTTCCTTGGTCCTCATGATGCTGTTTGTTCACTAAGGTTCTGTAACAAACCTCTGAGGGCTTCACAGAACAGCTGTATTTATACTGAGATTACACACAGGTGGACTCTATTTACTAATTAGGTGACTTCTGAAGGCAATTGGTTCCACTAGATTTTATTCAGGGGTATCAGAGTAAAGGTGGCTGAATACAAATGCCCCCCCCACACTTTTCACATATTTATTTGTAAACAAAAATTTGGAAAACCATTTATCATTTCCCTTCCACTGCACAATTATGGGCCACTTTGTGTTGGTCTATCACATTAAATCCCAATAAAATACATTTCCGTTTTTGGTTGTAACATGACAAAAAATGGAAAATGTCAAGGGGTATGAATACTTTTTCAAGGCATTGTATGGTCCATTGGTCCATATATTGAGGGTATAGAGCTCAATGGTGTTACAAAAAACAAAATAACAACAAGGACTGGGGCCTAGGACGGTTATCCATATCTACGTACATTAATATAAATACCAACTCATTTACATAAAGGGATGCTGTTTTGATAATGACTGATGTTGGCTTAGGGAATATTTGTTGTCATATATGGCATTGTGGATATTATCTCAAATCGTAGGAACATTACAGGAGGGGGAAATGGAAATTTCCCACATATCAAAATGTATTTGTAGGAATTCAAGTGGGCATCTCTAGATATGTTTTATATTTTGTGGTCATTTTGGCTGTATAGTTTTATAGCGTGTGTCACACATTGGTGACAAGTGCAGCACAATATAATATATCATATGGTTACACCTAGTTATTATAAGTAGATATGGGCTAGTTTATGTATATATGTATACTTGTGTATAATTATCTCAACGTATTATCTCATCTGTCCCTTCTATGTACTGTAGATATAGTGTGAAAAAACACCCACATAGTACTAAAGCTATAAACCGGAAGGCACTACACACTCATACACCAAAAATTGTTATATAGTATGTGTATTACTATTATAAAAGGTCCCCACCACCCCTGCCATCTTATTCAATATGTGATGTTAGTACAACGATCTCCCCCGCTGAGCTATTGTGTTCTGAAAGGGGGCCGCCCCCCGCCAGAACACAGCGGTCAGCGCTTTCATCCATTGGCTGAGATTGCTGATCGGATGCCGATCTGCAGACAATTTTTTGGTCATACCCCTTCAACAGAAGCCAGACTTTCGGGCACACATGGCTCAAAATTTCAGGTGGTTTCTATTGAACTGGCTGATGCCACCCGATATTCGGATAGTATGACTACGACCCTTAACACACTGATCCCTGTGCTGGATGATCCAGGTCAGGCACTCATCCAACATCAGTGCCTGACCTTACAAATGCGCTTCTGAAAGAATGGTCAAACATTCCCATGGAACCTTGTGGACAGCCTTCCCAGAAGAATTGAAGCTGTTATAGGGTGGGCCAACTCAATATTGAACCCTACTGACTAAGACTGGGATGTCATTAACCACTTGCTTACTGGGCACTTAAACCCCCCTCCTGCCCAGACCAATTTTCAGCTTTCAGCACCGACACACTTTGAATGACAATTGCGCGGTCATACAACACTGTACCCAAATGAAATTTTTGTCATTTTTTCCCCACAAATAGAGCTTTCTTTTGGTGGTATTTAATGGCAGGAGCTTGTTTCCACGGGGAAGGAGAATGGTGTAGGACCACGTGCATGAAGAAGGCATGGAGCCTTAAGATTTTACACTATTGGAGCTCCCCCTTTTTTTCTGTATATGGTTACATCACTCTGCTGAGAACCTGATTTCCAGCTGATCCATCCATCCATACCAAGGTCCCTGATGTTCCATCTCAGTGCAAACCTCGGTTTTCTGGTGGTCCGGAACAATTAGATCCAACAACGTACTCAGAACCCTCTGTAACAGGGGGTCATGAGTTTCTGGTAAGCGGCCAGTCACTCTGTATGTGGTGGTGGACGCACCTTGTCCTCATCCAGCACGACCTCCATTCCAATTTAATTTAACACCTGGGTGTTCTATTTTTCACATATGGACTTACACTAATTATTTTTCACTGTTGCACATGAAGATTGCACTTTTTATGATTGATATATTGATTTGCCATTTATTTACTTAGTGTCAATTCATATGATATATGATTTTTATGTTCACATATTCATTTGGATTTTATCCTAAAGGTGATTTGATTGTCACTTGTATGCATTTCTGTTTCCTAATAGCGCAATTCAATAGTTTTATATATGGTATTTAATCACAGCTGGGATTTTTATTTTTTGCTAAAAAACAAACAAAAAATGATGGAAAAATGTTGAAAAAAAAAAAATCATGTTTCATAGTTTGTTATAAAATTTTGCAAACAGGTAATTTTTTTCCTTCATTGATATGCACTGATGAGGCAGCACTGATGGGCACAGATAGGCGCATTTAAGGTGGCACTGATAGGCACAGATAAGGCGGCACTGATGGGGACAGAGAAGGCAGCACTGATAGGCACAGATAAGGTGGCACTGATGGCCACTGATGGGTGGCACTGATGGGTGGCACGGATGGGTGGCACTGATGGGCACCACAGATGGGCGGCACTGATGGGCACTGATGGGCGGCACTGATGGGCACTGGTAGGTGACACTGATGGGCACTGATAGATGGCACTGATGTGCAGCACTGTTGTTAAGGCACTGATTGTGGGCACTGATGGGTGGCACTGTGGGCACTGATGGGTGGCTGATGGGCATTGGTAGGCGGCACTACTGCCTATTGCTAGGTGGCACTGGCAGAGGCACAGGTGGGCACTGAGGATCTGGTGGCGCTCATCGCGATCAGGACTGATGTCCCTCAATGCCGCCGGTGATCGTCTTTTTTTTCCTCCTCACACTGTCAGCGCGAGGAGAAAAAATAGCCGATTACCGACTCTGTTGATGTCACATGATCAGCTGTCATTGGCTGACAGCTGATTATGTGGTAAGGGGTCGGGATCGACCCCTTACTCCGATCTGTGATCAGGCGAGTCTCATAGACTCGCTGATCACAGAGCGTGGCGCGTTGCCTCCAGGGGGCGTGCAGGCCGCTCATGCATGGGACGACGTCAATGGACGTAGTCCCGGCAAAGCAGGTCCGTGCTGTAGCTATCATTCGGCTATAGCGCGGATCTCTAGTGGTTAAAGTTCATGTGCGTGTAAAGGCAGGTGTCCCAATACTTTTGGTAATATGGTGTATATGCTCTCATTAAAAACTTAACATCCCGTTCCCGTCAACTCTTCTCTACCTTCAACTCTCTACTTCGTCCTCCACCGCCTCCACCCACTAACTCACTCACTGCCCAGGAGATCGCCAATCACTTCAAACAGAAGATTGATACAATTCGAGAGGAGACCTCTACTGTTCAGATACCCTCCACACTTTACACCTTATGCCCACAGGTACAATCATCACTTCTCTCTCTCAACCCCACCACTACAGACGAGGTTGCTATATTACTTGCCAACTTCCATCTTACCACCTGCCCTCTGGATCCTGTTCCCTCACAAATGCTACATTCACCCTCTAGCTCTATTATACCCTCTCTAAGCCATATCTTCAATCTCTCCCTCTCTTTTGGCATCTTCCCCAATGCTTTAAAACATGCACTTGTCAGCCCCATACTTAAAAAGCCCTCACTGGACCCAACCAATCTTAACCTACGCTCCATCTCTTTGCTCCCCTTTTTATACAAACTCCTTGAATGTCTGGTCTACAACCGACTGAGCATCCACCTTGCTCATAATAGCCTTCTTGATCCCCTTCAGTCTGGATTTCATCCTCAACGTTCCACAGACACTGCTCTTTTAAAACTAACAAACGATCTACTAACGGACAAAACTAAGGGGCACTATTCTGTACTCCTACTCCTGGACCTCTCTGCTGCCTTCGATATGGTTGACCACTCCCTCCTCCTCAAAAAACTCCACGCCTTTGGTCTCCGTGACTGAGCTCTTCGCTGGTTCTCTACCGACTTATCCAACTGCACCTTTAGCGTTACTTACAATTCTACTTCCTCCTCTTTTCTTCCTTTCTCTGTTGGAGTCCCCCAAGGTTCTGTTCTTGGACCTCTCCTATTTTCAATCTACACCTCCTCCATGGGTCAGCTAATAGCCTCCCATGGCTCCCAATACCATCTCTATGCTGACGCTAATTTTAAAGGCTTATATGCATGGTATTGTCATAAAAAGTGTTTGGGGACCTGGGTCCTGCCCCATGGGACATGTATCAATGCAAAAAAAGTTTTAAAAACAGCCATTTTTTCAGGAGCAGTGATTTTTATAATGCTTAAAGTGAAACAATAAAAGTGAAATATTCCTTTAAATTTCATACCTGGGGGGTGTCTATAGTATGCCTGTAAAGTGGCGCATTTTTCCTGTGTTTAGAACAGTCCCTGCACAAAATGACATTTCTAAAGGAAAAAAAGTCATTTAAAACTACTTGCGGGTCAAGGCAATACAGATAAAAGTCATTGAAAAAAATGGCATGGGTTCCCCCCCAGTCCATTGCCAGGCCCTTTGGGTCTGGTATGAATATTAAGGGGAACCCTGAGCCAATTCCTTTTAAAAAATGGCATAGGGGTCCCCCTCAAAATCCATACCAGACCCTTCAAGTTTGGTATGGATTTTAAGGGGAACCCTGCGCCAAAATTTTAAAAAAATGGAGTGGGGGTCCCCCAAAAAATCCATACCAGACTCTTATACAAGTGCGCAACCTGGCAGGCCACAGGAAAAGAGGGGGGATGAGAGAGAGGACCCCCCTCCTGAACCGTACCAGGCCACATGCCCTCAACATGGGGAGGGTGCTTTGGGGTAGCCCCCCAAAGCATCTTGTCCCCATGTTGATGGGGACAAGGGCCTCATCCCCACAACCCTTGATCTGTGGTTGTGGGGGTATGCGTGCGGGGGGCTTATCGGAATCTGGAAGCCCCCTTTAACAAGGGGACCACCAGATCCCGCCCCCCTTTGTGAATTGGTAATGGGGTACAAGTACCCTTACCATTTCACAAAAAAAGTGTCAAAATGTTAAAAAAGACAATAGCCGTTTTTTGACAATTTCTTTATTAATAATGTCTTCTTCTTTCCCTGCTTCCTCTTCCATCTTCTTCTGGTCTTCCTTCAGTTTTCTCCTTCTTCCTCCATCTTGTTCTTCCCCCCCTTCTTCCTCCATCTTCCTCTGCTTCTTCCTCCAGTCCTCTGTTTCTTCCTCCTGTCTTCTCGATCTTCCTCCAGCATCTTCCTCCAGCTTCTTCTTCCGCGCTTCCTCCTCCGGACGATCCACCTCAATGGGAGGCTCCAGCTGTGTGACGCTTCTGTTCTTGTGACAGTTCTTATATAACTGAGGGCAGGGCCACCCGGTGACCCCACCCCCCTCTGACGCACGGGGACTTCCCTATGGCTTCCCCGTTGTGTCAGAGGGGGACGGGGTCACCCGTAGCTTTAGCAATCACCTCTCTTGTTTTGCACACAAAACGCATTTTTCTGATGAATGAATGAATGAATGAGTGACTTGTATAGCACTACCTATGCAAACTGAATCGCCTCAGGGCGCTTTTTGCCGCCGGTGTCCATCTGCGGTATAGCGCAGTCCTTTACCCCATGGGGTCCCGACATGCTTACAAACACATATATAAACTGATCGCTGAGTCTATCCCCACAGACATGTTCTTTACACAGCACTGTGCACTCTGACTTTTGTTGTTCAGATACAAAAGTAGCCCCTGGCTTAGTGGCTTTTGGTTTAGATTAAAAAAGTAAAAAGGACTACTTTTCTATTGTCCTTATGCAGCTTTCTCTCAACATGAGTGGTTGCAGAAATATAAAACCACCATTCAAGCTTGGAACCATAAAAACACAGTTTACCTCACAGTTTTAAGCCGGTCATCAATGGATCGAATCTTGGCGGTTCAGCAGGGACCAGCCGAATTTCAATCTACAGTATCTATGGGCAGGCTGGTTGTATTAAAGGCAATCCATCGATTGACTTCAGTACAACCAGCCTGTTGGGATTTTTTTTTCATGCAATCACTGATGGTGGCTATAGCCGCCAGCAGTGATTTCAGTGGGTCCTTCGGTAGTGAAGGTTCCCCATGAACAGAACACATTAGCACTGCAGGAGAAATTGACTAACTGTTTTGATGAGGGAATACTAAATTCCCGGAATAGAAAAGCTCAGATTTACAAAATAGTTGACTGAAGTAAAAGTCAGTTTAATAAAATGAAATGGCACAATCAGTTTCCTTCTGTGATGTGACAGAAACAAAGTGTCACAAAACTCAGATGCCAACAATCTGGGGAGATCTGGGCATCTTTCTGTGTATGTTCATAAGGGAGTTACATAGGTCCAGGAGTTCTGGCTGCTGATCTCCTGGTCATTCAGCTAATATTTATTGAAAAGCAAAATACAAAAATGTACTCTCCTCCTCAATTCATGTATTAGGAACTCCTTTACATCTGCTTTTTATGCAATTATCTAATCAGCCGATAATGAGGCAGCAGAACAGTGAAAAGAAGGTGGAGATCAGAAGCTTCAGTTGTTGGTCATATCGAACTCCAGAGTGGGAACAAATTTGATCTCAGTTATTGTAACTGTAGAGCAATTATTACAACCAGATGGGGAAGTTTGATTATTTCAGTATCTGTTCATCTGCTAAGAATTTTATATACAACAGATTCCAGAGTTTACTCAGAATGGTGTAAAAAAAAATCCAGTGAGCGCCAGTTCTAAGAAAGGAAGAGATAAGAGAAGAATGATTAGACTGGTTGGAGCTGACAGAAAGGCTGCATTCATACAGGTAATCAAAATTTACTACTGTAGTGAGCAGAAAACATCTTAGCATACACATCATGTAACACCTTGAGGAGGATAGGCTACAACAGCAGAAGACCATGTCGGGTTCATAGGAAAGAACAGGAAGAGAAGGCTGCAGTAATTGAGCTTTACATCTTCCTGGAAAATGTAAAATGTCCATTGCAACAGCATGTTCACATCATATAGGCATCATATATCCATGTCTTGTATGCTTCTTTAGATTTTAAAAGGTTTATATCTGACCAAAATCTTGATATTACAGGACATGTCCCCAACATCTCCAGGTGATGAGATGGAAGAATACAACATCCCACCATGTGACATAATTCCTGATGACTCCGGAGTCACATCACAGCACCACACTTGTGAAGAAAACCAAAATGAGAAATCTGAGGAAGTTCCACATCCTCAAAGCAACACTGACAACTACAATGCAAGTTCAAATGGGAGTGTTCTACATCAAGAATGTGACTCCTCCTCCGAGGAATCTAACGCTAAACCTGACCTTAACACCTCATCAAAGATAGAACTCCTGCAAAGTGACAAGGGCCTCTGTGACAATGACGGAGAAGGTGACACCGAAATGGCTTTGGGTGGTCTCTCGAGGACTCGCAGACAGGTGAGGTTTATGTTTGCATAGAAGTTGAATATAAAATGTCTGGAGGGATTTTTTGCAGGAAGATCCAACAGATTTAGGTATTTACAGGGAAGTGACCACTGCACTAGAGAAGAGAGCTTCACCACTGCCTAAATGGACCTTTAGTACTATTGTATACAACTTTTTAAAAAAGATTAGATTACAAGTCATCAAGTGTCTGTATGTTTTCTTAATGTTTTTAAAAGGTTTATATCTGACCAAAATCTTGATATTACAGGACATGTCCTGCCCATCTCCAGATGATGAGATGGAAGAATACAACATACCACCATGTGATAAAATTCCTGATGACTCTAGAGTCACATCCCAGCACAACACTTGTGAAGAAAACCAAAATGAGAAAACTGAGGAAGTTTCACATCAACAAAGCAACACTGACAACTACAAAGCAAGTTCACATGAGAGCGTTCTACACCAAGAACGTGACTCCTCCCCTGAGAAAACTAAAGGTGACCTTAAAACATCAATGAAGACAGAACCCCCACAAATTGACAAGGGCCTCTGTGACAATGGCGGAAAAGGTGACATAGAGATAGCTTCAGTTGGACTCCAGAGGACTCACAGACAGGTGAGGTTTATGTTTGCACGAACTGAATACAAAATGTTTGGAAACACATTTTGCCCATTCAGAACAAAGTAACAGAGTCTCTTGATAGGTCTCCCAAAGCACTCACCCTCACCTTTCCTACTGCCCTCCCTAGAGCCAGATCATTCACCAAAAGGCCTTTTGCACCATGTTCATGACCCATAGCAGACCATAAAATGAGTCAGGGCTACTACAGCTGTTCCTACTGAGTTTGGTACCACCTCACCTGGGGTAGGGCCCTGTAGAGGGCCCATGAGCAGTGAATGACTACATCCGCATAGCTCTAAGGTGTTTGGACCCATTCCCCGTCTCTCAAGGCCCCTCCAATCCTTACACTTTTATAGGCACTAGCTTCACCAATGACATCACTAGAGGAAGGTTTTCTCTTAAAGGTTTCTAACACCCAATTACCACTTTCCCTTTATTATACTATATTGTGAACAGAGTTGCCTAGTGACAAGCCAACGAGTAAAGAAAATGGAAGAATTGGTTTCCTTCAGTCATGTGACAGAAACAAAAAAGTGGCAAAAAACTCATGCGCCAACAATCCAGGAAGATCTGGACATCTTTCTGTGTATGTTTATAAATGTTACATAGGTCCAGGGTTTCTGGTTACTGATCTCCCAGTCATTCGACTAATATTTATTAAAGAGCAAAATACATAACACAAAAATGTACACTCTCCATTCCATTTATTAGGGACTCCTGTACATCTGCTTTTCATGAAATTATCTAATCTATTAATAATTTTACCAATTTTACCAACATGTTATTTCTGAATAGTTTAAATTAAGCTTTACATTTTCCTGTTTTTTTTTTTAAATACCCATTACCACAGCATGTGCATGTCATATAGTCATCATGTGCCTGTGTCTTATATATATAAAAAGGTTTATATCTGACCAACATCTTGATAATACAGGAAATGCCCCATCCACCTCCTAATGATGAGATGGAAGAATACAACATACCACCATGTGACAGCATTTCTGATGACTCCAAAGTCTCTTCACAGCACTACACTAGTGAAGAAAACCAAAAAGAGAAACCAGAGAAAGTGCCACAATGGCAAAGTAACACTGACACATACAAAGCAAGTCCACATGGAAGCGTTCTACACCAAGAATCAAAGATGGAACCCTTGCAAAATGACAAGGATCACAGTGACAATGACAGAGCAGATAACAAAGAGGTGGCTTCAGATGGACTCCAGAGGACTTGCAAACAGGTAAGGTTTATGTTTGCATAGAGATGGGAAGGCCTGGAAACAAACTGAAAAAATGGGGGAAAAAACTTTTTTTTCCCATTTTTTTCAAAACCGTTTTTTGTTTTCTGGAAAAATTGGGAAAAAAGAAAAGAGTGTGGCATTTGTTCTTTTACATTGATAAATAATATATCTATGACATGGTATTCAAACTATATAACATGAAGACCTTAATGAAAGATATCTGTGATTTTATGTAAAATATTAAATTATTGCAAGCTCTCTCAGCTGAAGACAGGCAAACCCTGGAATACAACTCAAGTAACACCGTACTTCTGAATACAGTTCTCAAACAAGAGAAATGTGCAGTTCTGTCACTAGAGGGCACTGTAGGGGAAATGATCCAGTTTAGTTTGTTTGTGGATTCCCTCTTGTACCTACTACAGTTGGGTGATTGTTGGGATACAGTAGATGATAGATTTTATCCTCTTGGGCCTTAATTGACAGGTAAGAGGGTAAATTTGTCTAGCAAAATAGTTTATCTGCATAACCTTTAAATTATTCCTATTCATGTTCTCCACCATCACAACATAATGTTTCCCTATAGTCTGCTCAGTAAATAGTTTTTTTCTTTTCCTCCTCTCAGTAAAATGGTGAGACCAAAAACTAGAGTTTGGAAACATTTTTTACAGTAAATCAACCACTCTGTGACTATGTTTTGTATGTTTACAATGGTTTTAAAAGGTTTATATATGATCGAAATCTTGATATTACAGGACATGTCCCACCCATCTCCAGATGATGAGAAGGAAGAATACACCATCCCACTATGTGACACAATTTCTGATGACTCCGGAGTCACATCACAGCACCACACTTGTGAAGAAAACCAAAATGAGAAAAGTGAGGAGGTTCCACATCAACAAAGCAACACTGACACATACAAGGCAAGTCCACATGAAAGCATTCTACATCAAAAATGTGACTCCTCCTCTGAGCAAACTAAAGGTGAACATGACCCTAAATCCTCATTGAAGACAGAACCCCCACAAAATGACAAGGGCCCAAGTGACAATGGCGGAAAGGGCGACAAAGAGATAGCCTCAGTTGGACTCCAGAGGACTCACAGACAGGTGATATTTATGTTTGCATGAACTGAATACAAAATGTCTGGAAACACATTTTCCAGAAAGAACCAACAGTTTGTGGGATTTAAATGAAAGTGACTTCTCTATTAGTGAAGAGAGTTTACCCATTGCCTTGATATACCCTAATTAATATGCATCACTAATTTACTAACCAACATATCAGCCTGGATAAGAAACAAAATATATAGTGTAGCGCAACCAAAAAACTCATAAAAACAAGTCCAAATATTGACACAATTCCACCGTAGTGCAACTTTTAGTGACAGTTCATTAATATCCAGTGACTTCAGTGACCACCACCTCTAGCTGGAATGCCTGCTCACCTCCCAATGTTGACCCCATTACAGAATCACACAAGCCTGTATGAAAATCTCTCAGGATGCCTCGGGTAACCCTTCCTCCTCCTGGTGTTCCTGGACAAGACAGACCTCCTCCCGGGTTCTCATGATATGGACCCCACTACAGAGTCACACACGCCTGTAGTAATATCTCTCAGAATGTCTTGGGGAAACCCTTCCTCCTCCTGATGAAATATCTATCAGGATACCTCAAGAACATCAATCCTCATCAGTGCATCTAGACAGCTCAGACCTCCTCCCGGGATCTCATTCAGTCATGTGTAGCCATATAAAACAAAGGCAAACCATAGTGCTCTCTGCTAATAACATTTAATAAAACTTTAATAAAACCTAACTCAGGCATAAAATACTCACATACAAATGTGAAAAACATGCATATCATCAATAATGATGAGAACATAAAAAACTTCCTGAATAGCGGCACCTTGCACCGGTACGCGTTACGCTCTCTGATGAGATTCTTCAGCCTGGATGTCACACCACTCTCAACCTAAAACTGAGCTGATAATATTTCCTCTGCCATGTGCCTCTTCCCCTGACTTCACTGTCAAGATCAATGGCAAAACCATAAACCCATCTCTTCATGCCAGGGTGCTAGGTGTTATCCTGAATTCTGAACTCTCCTTTTGGCCCCATGTTCCAATCATTGTCCAGAGCTTGCTGCCTCAACCTCCACAAAATCTCCAAAATAAGCCCCTTCCTAAACAATGGCACCACAAAGCTCCTTATTCACTCCCTGGTTCTCTCTTGCCTTGACTGCTGGAACTCCCTCCTCATTACTTTACCTTTAAATAGGCTATCCACTATTTAGTCTATCGTGAACGCTGCTGCCAGGCTCATCCACCTCCACCCGGGTTCTCACAATATGGACCCCAGTACAGAGTCACACACGCCTGTAGTAATATCTCTCAGGATGCCTCGGGGAAACCCTTCCTCCTCCTGGTGTTCCTGAACAAGACAGACCTCCTCCTTGGTTCTCATGATATGGACCCCACAACAGAGTCACACACGTCTGGTGAAATATCTCTCAGGATACCTCGGGAACACGAATCCTCATCACAGTGCACCTAGACAGCTCAGACCTCCTCCCGGGATCTCATTCAGCATGTTCACATAATATAATCATCATGTGACTATGCCTTTTAAGTTTATTAGGGTTGTAAACTACGTGGCATGTTCACCAATGCCAGGAGCCTGGCGGACAAGATGGGTGAACTAGAGATACTGTTGTACGAGGAGGATTTGGATTTTATGGAAATTTCAGAGACCTGGTTCAACAGCTCTCATGATTGGCTGGCAACCATTCAAGAGTATACCCATTATTGCAAGGATAGAGAAGGTAAAAAAGGGGGAGGGGTATGCCTATATATCAAGAATAATGTACAAGTGAATGTGAGAGATGACATCACTAAGGGAGCTTGGGAGGAGGTGGAATCCTTATGGGTAGAGCTCCAAAGGGATGAAGCTAAAGGGAAAATAATACTGGGAGTATGCTATAGGCCCCCTAACCTGAGAGAGGAAGGGGAGACAGATCTCCTATCACAATTTGGATTAGCAGCAAGGATGAGAAGTGTTATCATAATGGGGGATTTTAACTATCCAGACATAGAATGGGTGGAGGGAATCGCGCATTCATCTAAGGCTCGCCAGTTCCTAAATGTCTTGCAGGACAATTTTATTGGTCAGATGGTAGACGCACCAACTAGAAATAAAGTGTTACTGGATCTACTGATTACCAACAATACAGACCTGATCACGGATGTGGAAAGACGGGGCAATTTAGGTAACAGCGATCACAGGTCAATTGGCTTCAGTATAAATCACACAAATAGGAAACATAAGGGGAATACAAAGACACTGAATTTCAAAAGAGCCAACCTCCCTAAACTATGAATCTTGTTAGAAGATATAAATTGGGATAAAATCTTAGGAACAAAGAACACAGAGGAGAGATGGGTTTGCTTTAAGAGCATATTAAATAAGGGCATTAGCCAATGCATCCCATTGGGTAATAAATTTAAAAGAGCAAACAAAAGTCCTGGTCGGCTTAACTCCAATGTAAAAAAAAAAAAAAAGCAAAGCAGAAGGCCTTAAGAAATACAAGGTTGAGGGATGATCATCAGCATTCAGACTTTATAAAGAATGCAACAAGAAATGTAAGGGTGCAATAAGGATGGCTAAGATAGAACATGAAAGACACATAGCAGAGAAGAGCAAACAAATTCCCAAGAAAGTATGTAAACAGTACAAAAGCGAGGACAGACCATATTGGCTCCATAAAGAATGAGGAAGAACATCTGGTTACAAAGGATGGGGAGATGGCGAAGGTATTGAATTTATTCTTCTCCTCAATCTTCACGAGGGAATCGGGGGGCTTTAGTAACCAAAACTGCAGTGTTTATCCTCATGACACAACACAGGAAGCACCTCCATGGTTAACAGAGGACAAAATTAAAATTAGACTTGGGAAACTTAACATTAATAAATCACCGGGACCAGATGGCTTGCATCCGAGGATACTTAGGAAACTCAGTCAAGTAATTGCCAGACCGTTGTTCCTAATTTTTACTGACAGTCTCCTGACTGGTTTTACTGTGGCAGGTTGGCTCCCCTGCGCGAAATCACGTTACTGTACGTGATCTCGCAGGGCCCAGATAGCAGGCACGCGCCCGCTGCACAGCGGGGGTGCCGATGCTCATGGCCGATGGTCACGATCGTGAGCTGGACACACAGAAAATGGACGAGTGGGTGTAAACACACACTTCTTTGTTCTGTTCTGACAGGAGTGACAGATTGTGTGTAGTTAGTCCCCTCCCCTCTTCAGTTAGAATCACCTCCCAGGTTACACAGTTAACCCCTTCACCGCCCCCTAGTGTTAATCCCTTCACTGCCAGTGACATTTTTACAGTAATCAATGCATTTTTAATCGCACTGATTGCTGTATTAATGCCAATGGTTCCAAAAATGTGTCAAAATTGTCCGATGTGTCCGCCATAATGTCGCAGTCATGATAAAAATCGCAGATCACTGCCATTACTAGTAAAGAAAAAATAATATTAATAAAAATGCTATAAATCTATACCCTATTTTGTAGACGCTATAACTTTTGCGCAAACCAATCAATATACACTTATTGAGATTTTATTTTAACAAAAATATGTAGAAGAATACTGTACATATCAGCCTAAACTGAGGGTAAAAAATGTTTTTTTAATATTTTTTATATATTTTTGGGGGATATTTATTGTAGCAAAAAGTAAAAAATAATGCGTTTTTTTCAAAATTGATGCTCTTCTTTTGTTTATAACGCAAAAAATAAAAACCACAGAGGCGATCAAATACCACCAAAAGAAAGCTCTGTTTGTGGGGAAAAAAGGACATCAATTTTGTTTGGGTGCAATGTCGCACGACTGCGCAATTGTCAGATGCAGTGCCAAATCGCAAAAAGTGCTCTGGTCAGGAAGGGGGTAAATTCTTCCGGGGCTGAAGTGGTTAAAAAGAGCCCAAAAATACATCCCTGGGAATTACAGACCAGTTAGCCTAACATCAATAGTATGTAAACTCTTGGAGGGGATGATAAGGGACTATATACAAGATTTTAGTAATAAGAATGATATCATTAGCAGTAATCAGCATGGATTTATGAAGAATCATTCTTGTCAAACCAATCTATTAACCTTCTGTGAGGAGGTGAGTTGCCATCTAGATAAAGGAAGGCCCGTAGACGTGGTGTATCTGGATTTTGCAAAAGCATTTGACACAGTTCCCCATAAACGTTTACTGTACAAAGTAAGGTCAGTTGGCATGGACCATAGGGTGAATACATGGATTGAAAACTGGCTACAAGGGTGAGTTCAGAGGGTGGTGATAAATGGGGAGTACTCGGAATGGTCAGGGGTGGGTAGTGGGGTTCCCCAGGGTTCTGTGCTGGGACCAATCCTATTTAATTTGTTCATAAACGACCTGGAGGATGGGGTAAACAGTTCAATCTCTGTATTTGCAGACGATACTAAGCTAAGCAGGGCAATAACTTCTCCGCAGGACGTGGAAACCTTGCAAAAAGATCTGAACAAATGAATGGGGTGGGCAACTACATGGCAAATGAGGTTCAATGTAGAAAAATGTAAAATAATGCATTTGGGTGGCAAAAATATGAATTCAATCTATACACTGGGGGAGAACCTCTGGGGGAATCTAGGAATGGAAAAGGACCTGGGTGTCCTAGTAGATGACAGACTCAGCAATGGCATGCAATGCCAAGCTGCTGCTAACAAAGCAAATAGAATATTCGCATGCATTAAAAAGGGGATCAGCTCCAGAGATAAAACGATAATTCACCTGCTCTACAAGACTCTGGTCTGGCTGCACCTGGAGTATGCTGTCCAGTTCTGGGCACCAGTCCTCAGGAAGGATGTACTGGAAATGGAGCGAGTACAAAGAAGGGCAACAAAGCTAATAAAGGGTCTGGAGGATCTTAGTTATGAGGAAAGGTTGCGAGCTCTGAACTTATTCTCTCTGGAGAAGAGACGCTTGAGAGGGGATATGATTTCAATTTACAAATACCGTACTGTTGACCCCACAATAGGCATTTAACTTTTTAGCGGAAGGGAGTTTAACAAGACTAGTGGCCACTCATTAAAATTAGAAGAAAAGAGGTTTAACCTTAAACTACGTAGAGGGTTCTTTACTGTAAGAGCGGCAAGGATGTGGAAATCCCTTCCACAGGCGGTGGTCTCAGTGGGGGGCGTCGATAGTTTCAAGGAACTATTAACGAAGCACCTGAACGACCACAACATACAGGGATATACAAGGTTATAATGACATACAATCACACACATAGGTTGGACTTGATGGACTTGTGTCTTTTTTCGACCTCACCTACTATGTAAATATTACTTGATATTACAGGACACATCTCACCCATCTCCAGATTTTGAGATGGAAGAACCCAACATCTTGCCAAGTGACATCATTCCTGATGTCTCCCGAGTCACATCACTGCAGCACACTTGTGAAGAAAACCAAAATGAGAAAACTGAGGAAGTTCCACATCAACAAAGCATCACTGACACATACAAAGCAAGTTCACATGATAGCGTTCTACACCAAGAATGTGAGCTCTCCTCCGAGAAACCTAAAGCTGAACCAGACCTGAACACCTCATCAAAGATTGAAATGCAAAATGACAAGGGCCTCTGTGACATTGGCAGAGAAGGTGACAAAGAAGTGGCTTCAGATGGACTCCAGAAGACTTGCAGACAGGTGAGGTTTATGTTTGCAGCAGAAGTTGAATACAAAATGTCTGGAGAGATATTTTCCAGGAAGACCCAACAGATTTAGGTATTTACAGGGAAGTGACCGCCGAACTAGAGAACTTCACTGCCTAAATGGACCTTTAGTACTATTGTATACAACTTTTTAAAACGATTAGATTACTAGTCATCATGGGGTTAATTTACTAAACTGGAGAGTGCAAAATCTGGTGTAGCTGTGCATGGTAGCCAACCAGCTTCTAACTTCAGCTTGCTCAAATAAGCTTTGACAAAAAAAAAACTGTAAGCTGATTGGTTTGTATGCAGAGCTGAACCAGATTTTGTACTCTCCAGTTTTAGTAAATCCCGACCATATGTCTATGTTTTATATGTTTATAATGATTTTAAAAGGTTTATATCTGACCAAAATCTTCATATTACAGGACATGTCCCCAACATCTCCAGATGATGAGATAGAAGAATACAACATCCCACCATGTGACAAAATTCCTGATAACACATCACAGCAGCACACTTGTGAAGAAAACCAAAATGAGAAAACTGAGGAAGTTCCACATCAACAAAGCAACACTGACACCTACAAAGCAAGGCCACATGGTAGTGTTCTACATCAAGAAAGCGACTACTCCTCCGAGAAGCCTAAAGCTGAACCAGACTTTAATTCGTCATTGAAGAAAGAACCCCCACAAAATGACAAGGGCCACGGAGACCTTGATGGTGAAAGTGATACAGAGATGTCTTCAGATGAAGATTTTGTAGATTGTTCCTCTGAGTTCATTCTTGATGAAGAGGATAACTCTCGTGAAAGTACTATACAACTACAGAATGCAGCTAAGGATTCAACAGATCATAAAGAACCTGCTATTGACCCCAATACTTTATCCTGGGAGACTTCCACAAACAGGTGAGCAAGTTCAAGATTCTAAGCTGGTTCTTCTGTGTTAAACCTGAATTCCAGACAAAGACAAAGGTGAAATACATATGTTGGAGCTGTTTTACTTGCCAAAAGATTTGCATGCCTGTCCATCTAGGCCTGTTGCTTTCCACTTTTTACTCTGCTTAATCAAATTATGGTCTCTTATTTCTTGATTGAAATTACCATGCCCTGTGCCATTAGTATGTAGCATTTTACCCCGGAATGAGCTGCTGATGTTTGGGTCCCCTGACACCGAATTACATTGACCCTTCCAGCAATTCCACACCCCCCACCACACCAAGGCTAAGGAGAGAATATTTATTTGTGCAATGCACACAGCAAATTAATAAAGACAATGAAAATAAGAGAAAAAGTGTATAATAACAGATACCAATATTGGGTAACTCTCTAGATACCTGGAAGACCAAATGTCTCTACCCATAAGCCCTAAAACCAGGGAGGTCCTAACTAAGGAGTGGTTCTAAAAATGAAAGGTCTGTTAGGATCTCCAAACCCCTCCCACTGGACATTGGGGCCCAAAGTTCCAGAGTTGGAGCACCTAGACTTGAGTGAAGCCTGCAATACTAGGTGTAAGTACACAAACTATATCCTGAAAATAGGTGACACTGTCTCTTTAAGCATCATGCAGAAAGTTGTGGCCAGTGGCCTCTCACCATTAGTGATGAACCAAACTGCCCTAGGTGCAGAAGTTTGGATGCTGAGCTTTAAACCCTCTTTGAAATCAATAGGAGATAAATCTGACAAATTAAAAATGCCATTTTCTGGGCTAATGGTCAGGGGGGAGTCCAAAAATAGCATGGTAGTTAAGCATTACCCTGAGGAACATGAAACAATGCAATACATGTGTAAAAGGTCCATAAGACCAGAAGCAGTGATTTTTTTAAAAGCCTAAAGTGGAAACAAATATCAATTTCCTTTAAATAACATGCCTGGGGGTGTCCTAATCCTTCCTGTGAAGCAGTGGCGGAATTATCAGGGTCACACCAGTCGCATTTGCGACTGGGCCCTTGAGTTCTGCCACTGTGGGGGGGCCCGCCGCCGCCCAGGAGATAGTCATTCACGTGGAGTCCCGGTCTGCTCCGCCCATCCTCTCCTGCTGCTCCGCCCATCCTCTGCTCCCTCACTCATGGGGACAGTCCCCGCCCGCTTCGCCCATCCTCTCCGCCCGCACAGTACCCGCCCATCGTCTCTATCCCCGCCCATCTTCTCCGGCTCAGCCTTCACTTACAGTCTCCGCCCATCTTCTCTGTCACACCTGCACTCACGAGCACAGTCCCCGCCTGCTCCGCCCATCTTCTCTGTCACACCTGCACTCACGGGCACAGTCCCCGCCCGCTCTGCCCATCTTCTCTGGCTCCGCCTTCACTCACAGGCCCCGCCCATCCTCTCTTCTCGCCCAAGCAAGACGGAGCAAGGAGGGGGAACCAAGTGATCGGCAAATGAGTGGCACCCATCCCTCAATATTAACACAGCCACAGATTCCCCCCACACCACTGCTGCCACTGATCCCCCCCACACCACCACTACTGCCACTGATACCCCCTCTCCACACCACCACTACTGCCACTGATACCCCTCCACACCACCACTACTGCCACTGATACCCCCCCCACACCACCACTACTGCCACTGATACCCCCTCTCCACACCACCACTACTGCCACTGATACCCCCTCCACACCACCACTACTGCCACTGATACCCCCCCATACCACCACTACTGTCACTGGTACCCCCTCCACACCACCACTACTGCCACTGATACCTCCTCCACACCACCACTACTGCCACTGATACTCCCCCTCCACACCACCACTACTGCCACTGATACTCCCCCTCCACACCACCACTACTGCCACTGATACTCCCCCTCCACACCACCACTACTGCCACTGATACTCCCCCTCCACACCACCACTACTGCCACTGATACTCCCCCTCCACACCACCACTACTGCCACTGATACTCCCCCTCCACACCACCACTACTGCCACTGATACCCCCTCTCCACACCACCACTACTGCCACTGATACTCCCCCTCCACACCACCACTACTGCCACTGATACTCCCCCTCCACACCACCACTACTGCCACTGATACTCCCCCTCCACACCACCACTACTGCCACTGATACCCCCTCTCCACACCACCACTACTGCCACTGATACCCCCTCCACACCACCACTACTGCCACTGATACCCCCCCACACCACCACTACTGCCACTGATACCCCCTCTCCACACCACCACTACTGCCACTGATACCCCCTCCACACCACCACTACTGCCACTGATACCCCCCACACCACCACTACTGCCACTGGTACCCCCTCCACACCACCACTACTGCCACTGATACCCCCCTCCACACCACCACTACTGCCACTGATACTCCCCCTCCACACCACCACTACTGCCACTGAATTAGAAATATCAAAAGACTATAAACCTTAATGGGACTTTTAAAGGCACAACTGTAGTGAGCTACACAGCGTATATAAAAAGATCGAATTTTATTAGTAGTATACAAAAAAACAAAAAGAATAAGCGGAACATCATTAAAAACACATCAAATCTGGACATACAACGCATAGTGTAACACCATATTGAGGATCCTATCCTGCAGTTTTATATGTATCCCTATATAGTATAGAATTCAAACACAATCCAAATAAAGGAAAGGAGAAAAAAATATGTAAACTTCCCCTAAAAGAGTTGGAATTGGGGGAGCACTGCAGGTCTGGTATTCCCAGGATGGTGTATTCTCCAATTGCTCTACATGTTTCACGTTGACAAGGAACGCTTCTTCAGGAGCTAGAGATTCTATTAAAATTACACACAATTAAAGAAAAAGAAAAACATATATCAAAATTGCGATATTTTAAAAGCTATTCTCCATAAATATTGCATATGTAAGTGGTAGTTTGGTAAGAAACAGACGCCCCCAAATGGTAAAGCATAGCGCAGCTCCCCATAAAAGATAGATGTCTCAAATGGGAGGACAGCACAGGGCAGTGGTCTAGGATAGCCAGTACAAAGGGAAACCCCCACAGCTCAAAGATAGACATAAAAATTGGTTAGGTATGTGAAAGATAATAAGATTCCAAATGTGAGAATCATTCAAACGTTCAGCTGGGATGAAGAAATAAGGAGGGGGGGGGGGAGGGAGAGAAAGGGAAGGGAAGGGAAACGGGGGGAAACAGAGAGGGGGAAGGGGGAGAAAGGAAAGGTAATATAAAGATAAACATGGAAAGAGGAAGCCCAAGGGGAAAGGGAGGAATGAGGGAGGGAGAGAGGAGGGAAGGGAGAGAAAGGAGAGAAAGGGGGAGGGGGTGGGGGGAGGGAAAAGTAAGATAGGGAAGGGGCAAGGGAATGAGTGGATTAAGGAAAGGAAAGGGGGAGGAAGGGGGAGGGAATAGGGGGACAGGGGAAAGTGGGGAAGGAAGGGGCAGGGAAAGGAATGGGCTGAGTTACCAAAGCATGTAAATCAAAATATAGCTTACCAAGTAAGTGTATAAAGAGAAGGATTATTCACATAGATGTATTTAGTCAATAAGTCGCAAAAAGCGATCGAGGTAGGAATATTGGTAAAAATCAGACAAGCAGCAAACGGACACCGGGGCCTCCCAGGTGTATCAAATCAGGTAGTTGTAGGTAGGGAGAGCTTGTATATGCTCTAATTCTGGGGCATAAACATAAACAGGTAGGAATCAATTACAATTCTGGATGCTAAGGTCACTGATGATGTCTATATTATTAAATTACTTTGCCTAGGAAGGCCACCAAAGATAGCTTACCCCACCATAAAAATAGAGGAAGGTCTGGGAGTGCTCCGTCCTGCTGGGTTGCTGCCTGTTGTATGTCTAGACATCAGGCGGTGAGGGAGCCCCGTAAAAGGGATATCCAGGGCGGAAGCAGCCGCTCTAATCGGCACGGCATCTTCCGGACCCATGGCGGGCAGCTGCGCATGCGCCGGGCGACGTCACAGACCGGACCAACGGCGCACGCGCGGGAGATGACGTTGCGCGCGTGCGTCGGAACAAGGACCGGGGGGGGACGAGGCCCGAGCGATACGCCGACTGCAGAGACGGGGAAGGAGGGGACCCTGGAGGGTCTCCCACACCCCCATCAATCGCCGCACATCCGGCCAAAAGGACGGACCAGTTGTGCGGCGCTGTGCGATGGCACCACTGACAGGGATGGCTGATCTGACCCCAAATGAGACCAGGGGAACTAAGAACACTGAGCCATGCATCACCACAAGGGGGAGACATAGTCAACAAGTAATAAACAGACATTTCAAAACTATACATACAGTGATTTAAGCATAGTTGTAAACAAAACAATCAACAAAAATGTGGCAGACAGACATACTGCCAGAATACCATCAATCCAAAAGGAAGGATAAAGGAGGAAGGAAGGGAGGGGGGCAATATAAGGTATAAACACATTAATCTAAAATGCAAAGCAGTAAGTGAAATATTTGATTAATATGCATATTAACAAATACCTTTTTTAATGTTTGAATGTTTTAATCTTATCTTGCAGAGGGTGAAGCTATACTATAATCGGGTAGGGGAGGAGGAAAAAGATGTTGTGAGATGGGGTTTGTTAGGGGGGCTTTATTGAATTCAAAGAAACGGTTTATATGAGAGGGACTCATTCAGACCAGGTGCTTTGATAGCATTTAAACGTTCTATCCAAAGTGATTCCTTTTGTAAAATAAGTTTGTCCCATTCACCCCCTCTGGGGTTTTTGGGGATGACGGCCAGGACAGTAAACGAAATGCTAGATGTATCAAAGCGGTGGTAAAGATCAAGGTGTCTGCTCACAGGTGTGAGCATCTTTCCATTAAACATGATCGTTAATTCTTTGTCTAAGTTGTCTGGCCGTCTTCCCCACTTAAAAAACCCCACAGGTACAGGTCATAAGATAGACCACCCCTTGTGTCTGACACGTTGCTGAAAATTTTGGATAGAAGGTTTCACCGTTTGGAAGCAAGATTGGAAATTCAGGGGATATCCAAGGGCAAAAGGAACAGTTGCCACAAGGTAATGTACCCCTGGGTTCAAAAGAGGAAACTGGGTTAGAGATCTTATATTGACTAGATACTAGGCGGTCCTTGAGAGATGCCGTACGTCTATACACTATTCCTGGATGTGGGTTAACATATTTTTTTAGGATGGGATCTTCTGTTAGAAAATGCCAGTGTCTTTTAAGAATGTTATAAATGCTTTGATGATGGGCGGAAAAACGAGTAATTCGTTTGACAGTGGGATTTTGTGGTCGGATTTTGTTGGTGTAGAGTAGCTCATTACGTTGTCGATTTTTGGCTTTATTGAAGGCCTTTCGTAAAAGTGATCGGCTGTAGCCTCTGGCTAGCAGGCGAGATCTGAGTAAATTTGCCTGGTGTTGGAAGTCTGTCATATGGGTACAGTTACGTCTGAGGCGAATGTATTGCACATACGGTATGCTTTTAATGAGGGTTAGCGGATGTGCACTTGTGGCATGTAGCAGTGTATTTCCTGCTGTTGTTTTGCGATATAGATTGGTAGATAGGGTGTTGTTGGCGTCTCTGTATATCTCGAGATCCAAAAAGGTAATACTTTGTGTATCACATTGGTAGGTGAATTTCAAATTGAAATGATTTACACTTAGTATTTGCATAAATTGCTGCAGGGTGTTTTTGGTACCCGTCCAAATCATAAAAATATCATCTATGTAGCGTTTCCAGATCAGTATCTGATCTAGATAGTTCGCCAAATGATCTCGAGAAAACAGATGACGTTCCCACCCCCCCAGGAACAGATTGGCGTAGCCAGGGGCAAAAGAGGTGCCCATGGCTACACCCTGCACCTGGAGGTAGTGGGAACCCATAAATTCAAAAGTATTGTAAGTCAGGATAAAATGAAGTAACTTCAGGATAAATTCATTTTAATTCCACAAGTGATGGTCCTCCTCATGTAGAAAGGCACGGGCCATCTCGACTCCCCGCTCGTGAGGGATGCTGGAGTAAAGAGCCTCCACATCTAAGGTCACGAGCAGGGAGTCGGGAGGGACCGGTAACCCCTCAATCTGTTTTAGAAGGTCTAGAGTATCCTTCGTGTACGATGGTAGAGCCGTAACATGAGGCATGAGTGTGGCGTCTACAAGCTTGCTGGCATGGTCTGTTAAGCTTCCAATACTTGAAATTATCAGTCTCCCAGGGGGCGACACGGGGTCCTTATGCACTTTGGGAAGTGCATAGAACGTCGCCACCCTGGGAGACCGAACATTCAGGTATTCATAAACATCCTTGGTGATTAATCCCTTCAAAAAGGCATCTCCAAAAATTTATTTTTATAGGATATTGTAGAAGATGGGGACATTTTCTTGTACCAATCTCTATTGGATAGAATTCTCATGCACATAGCTTCATAAAAAGCTCTTGTGAGCAAGACTATGTTATCGCCTTTGTCGGCGGGTTTCACAATGACATCTGGGTGATTATGTATTCTGGAGATGGCCTGACGCTGTGTCAAGGTTAGATTACTTTGTGTAGATGGTATGTCCATATGTTTAATATCGCTCACAACATTGTGTAAAAATATCCAGATCTGAGGATTTAGAGAAAGATCAGGGAACTGCCGGGATTTGGGCTTAAATCGGTTGTTTGTGGATGTGGATAGAGTTCCAGATGTTGGTATAGGGGTGTCGTTATGTGACATGGTGTCATTTTCCTCTAAGAGGAGTATTAGATCACGAGATGCTCTGAACTCGTCCATTTTAAAGTGTTTTATGCTTTCCGACAATTCACGTTCTTCTTTAGTTCTTAATCGGTCCGGATCAAAAAGGAATTTGTATGTGAGGTTGCGAGTAAACATATAGACATCCTTGATTGTTTCATATTTATCGATTTTTTGTGTAGGGCAGAAGCTTAGTCCTAATTTCAGTACATTGAGGTCTTGGTCAGAAAAATGGTAAGGGGTAAGGTTGATGATGTCAAGTTCTAGGTGTGGGGTGGTGTTGGCCCGGGTATCTGAAAATTTAGGGTCGGTGTGACATTAGACGTGACATGGGAATCAAGTGTACTTTGTTTTTTACACATTTGTGATTGGGTAAGGGAGAATGAATTAGCTAAATTGAGGGGATTGAGGGGATTAGAGAGACTAGATGAGGCTGTCATATTGGCAAGTGTACTTTTAAGAGAACCTGTGTTTAAAGTGTCGCCTCCTACATTGGATTGAGGTGTTGTGGGTGCATGGTTATTCCGACCTTGTGCGTTTAGTATTTGTAATGCTTTCTGTGCATTCGGACCTATATAGTTAGATTGTGAATTAGTACCACCACCTTTAGCCAGGGGGAACCCTTGACGCAGTGAACCTTCCATACGATTGGTATTTTGTTTATCTACTTTCTTTTTGGGATAGGTTGTAAAGTACCCACCACCATACTGTCTCTTACGTGCACCAGTGTCGTTAGTAGTGGTCTTCAGATCTCTTCCCGTGAGGGGCTGTGAAGAAAGAATGGGTAGAGAAGAATCAGAGTCAATTTCAGTATCGTCATCTGTGAACATCATGTCGTTATCTGAGGGTCGCTTCTTTGGAGTTATTTTTCTGGATCTGCGATTGTGGGAGGGAGAGTGCCAATGATAGGCATATCCCTCCACAAAGGCAGATTTATCTTTCATAAACTTGTTTTGTTTTTTAAAAATTATATCCTTATTGATTTTGGTGATATAATCCTTAACATCTTGCCATTTTTGATTAAACTGTGCATGATTTTTGAGATTATCATTTTTAGTTTGGAATGTAATTATCTCTTCATCCAAATGACCAAGTTCAACTTGGTAATGTGATATCAGGAGTTTGATAAGATCAGTACTGCATTGGGTGAGGATTTTCTCCCATGCAGTTTTGAACTCGATGCCGACATTTTGAAAAGATGGGAAAACCTGGACCCTCAACCCTACAGGGCTCAGGTTTTCGTGTGTATATTGTTGGAGAAAGTCCACGTGCCAATGCAAGTTGGATTTTTTCTTCAAAAGTTTTTTCATTTTAGTAATGTAGTGATTAAGCCCAATTTCTTGACCAGTATCCATTGAGCAGCTTGCTTGAACATCATTAATGTAGCCCAACCAAGCATTACCTACAAAATCCATCCTGGATCAATGTGTTAGCCCCTAATCTTCCTAAATGGTTAACCTGTCTGAAAAATTGGGTAAGAATTCTAAATTATAAACTAACAGGGTACAAACGTCACCTAACTAGGAAAAAATTAAATGGGATGCTACCATCCCCAATACGAATGACAAAAGGGAGGGTCCTAGTGTTGAGGTACCTAATATACAGGGTGACTCTGTAGGTACTTAAAATTCACTTGTGCCAACGTCCCGGATACTGAATTAGAAATATCAAAAGACTATAAACCTTAATGGGACTTTTAAAGGCACAACTGTAGTGAGCTACACAGCGTATATAAAAAGATCGAATTTTATTAGTAGTATACAAAAAAACAAAAAGAATAAGCGGAACATCATTAAAAACACATCAAATCTGGACATACAACGCATAGTGTAACACCATATTGAGGATCCTATCCTGCAGTTTTATATGTATCCCTATATAGTATAGAATTCAAACACAATCCAAATAAAGGAAAGGAGGAAAAAATATGTAAACTTCCCCTAAAAGAGTTGGAATTGGGGGAGCACTGCAGGTCTGGTATTCCCAGGATGGTGTATTCTCCAATTGCTCTACATGTACTGCCACTGATACCCCCTCCACACCACCACTACTGCCACTGATACCCCCCCACACCACCACTACTGCCACTGATACCCCCTCTCCACACCACCACTACTGCCACTGATACCCCCTCTCCACACCACCACTACTGCCACTGATACCCCCTCCACACCACCACTACTGCCACTGATACCCCCCCACACCACCACTACTGCCACTGGTACCCCCTCCACACCACCACTGCTGCCACTGATACCCCCCTCCACACCACCACTACTGCCACTGATACTCCCCCTCCACACCACTACTACTGCCACTGATACTCCCCCTCCACACCACCACTACTGCCACTGATACTCCCCCTCCACACCACCACTACTGCCACTGATACTCCCCCTCCACACCACCACTACTGCCACTGATACTCCCCCTCCACACCACCACTACTGCCACTGATACCCCCCACACCACCAATACTCTGCCACTAATACCCCCCCACACCACCACTACTGCCAGTGATACCCCCCACACCACCAATACTCTGCCACTAATACCCCCCCACACCACCACTACTGCCACTGATACCCCCCCCACACCACCACTACTGCCACTGATACCCCCCACACCACCACTACTGCTACTGATACCCCCCCACACCACCACTACTGCCACTGATACCCCCCACACCACCACTACTGCCACTCATCCCATCCCCCTCCAACCATCACCCTTGCCACTGATCCCACCCCCCCACCACTACTGATCTCACCCCCCAACCACAACCCTTGCCACTGATCCCATCCCCCTCACCGCTGCCACTCATCCCATCCCACCACCACCGCTACTACTAATCCCATCCCCACCCAACCACCACCACTGCCACTGATCCCATCCCCCCACCATTGCCACTCATCCCATCTCTCCCTCACCACTGCCACTCATCCCATCTCCCACCACCGATGTCACTGATCCTATCCCTCCCCAATCACCACTGCTGCCACTCATCCCAGGGGCATAACTACAGGGGTAACAATTGCAATAGCGCACATGTTGCCCCTGAACACCTGAATAGGGGGGCATTTAGAGGAAATAATCCCCTCAATTTTTCTTCTGCAGCCACTAAAAGTCTGCTTCTCCTCCTCTCCCTCTGAGCACTAAGTGGCTGCAGGAGGAAAATGGAGGGGATTTGTTCTCCCTCCTATCCAGGTCCTGCTGCCCCCATGATCAGTGGGAAGGGCCCTGGCTGGAGGACAGGGGGGCCCTCCATGGTTTCTTGCACCGGGGCCCTGAAGGTTCTAGTTACGCCACTGCTGTGAAAGGACGCATCTCTCTGATTTACAGAAAGTGTTGCAGCAGCACTGACATTTAAAAAGGAATACAGTAATAAAATTAAATAATTGGGTGACCTTTGGAGGGGTCTTTTTTTTTTTTTTTTTTTTAATAAGCTGGTAATGAATGTCATTTGCTGGCAACTTAAACTGTATTATATTTTTCTCTGTAAATGTCACTTTTGCAGTAGCACATCTCACAGCAATAATGAAAAAAAAAAAAAAACTTGCTTAGAGTATCCCTCCAAAATACATACCAGACTTTGGGTCTGGTATGGCATTTTAGGGGGTTACCTGCAAAAAAAGGGGGAGGTCCCCCAGGAAATCAATACCAGACCCTTATTTCAAAAATGCAGCCTAGCTGTCCAGAAAAGGATGGAGAGGAGGAGCATCCCCCCTCCCTGAACTATATCAGGCTACATGCCCTCCTGCCCTCAGCAGTTGGGACCCCCTTCCCTGGCAAATCACCTTGACCCCATGTTAACGAGGACAAGGGCTACCTCTGGAAGCCCCCTTTAATATTGTTTATTTGCCATGTGTGTCCTATAGGGGAGATTTTCATTCACTTCCTGTTCCATAGGCAAAACAGGAAGTGAGAGGAAATCCCCCCAAAGTGAGGGAATCCCAGGCTGTCACCAGAACTAGTGTTCCCAATGGAAAATTTCTCCTCTACTGTTCTGGTGTCAAACTAAAGACACAAGAAAAAAATAAATTGCACAGCCAACTATACACTTCAGAGTTGATCCTGAGGCTGAAAATCAAACTGTCCTATAACACTGTGTACAAATTTCAGACATCCATTAAGTCTATAAGTGAAAAGATTTGTGTCTTTTCCAGTTTGTCTTCAAAGCTGCATGAAAAGGGCCTTCTCTCTGCTGTAAAGAAAACTAAAAACGAAAAAAAACTGCCATTGTTACATGTCCCCCCATAGGCTTCAGTGGTATTTGCTACTACATTTGTGTTCAACACATTTCTAACAGGATCCGCTGAAACCCTGGCAAATTGAACCTGGAAAGATTTGCTCTTTAGACAATATTGGACGCATGTTGGACAATATTGGAACATAATATTCATCAATGGTTCATGAAATATTTATTTTGCAGTTTTTTTTTGATGTGTTATAGATTGGCAGACTGGGTGTCCAGGATTTTGTGTTATTTTATTTAATTCTGAGTTGCATTGTATTGATTCATTGTATTGTATTTCATAATTTACAAACATAGCAACTTGGTTTGAATGGGTGGGGTTATTGTAATATGTAGGGGTCTTCAAAAAGTTTCTGCACGTTTTTATATTTAATAGAGTTGAAAAAAGTGCAGAATCTTTTTAAAGAACCCTCATATATTCCAGCATAGAAGAAAGTATGTGACAGGTGTCACTTTGAGCGGGGGGCTTGTGGAACCCAGCTTACCTTGGAGAGCACTGGAAGTTCCTTGTCCAGCTCCCCTGGCCTCTCCTATGTGTAAGTTACCCTGTGTCTTTTAGGGGCACAGAGTGACCGAGAACCGCAGTCGGGTCTGGTGGTCTGTGTGTTTGGTTTGTGCTGAAAGCGTGAGGGGGCTCTTTCACTTGGGACATTGATATTTCTGAGCAATATCCCTCCAGAAATATATCAAGATAAATAATTTCACCTTTGTGTCAGAAACCATGAATCAGCCTGAGAAGTACAGTAAAATCACACTTGTTTATTAATAAAAATAAAAAGGTAAATAGAGTAAGCGTAGTCAAAGCATAGCCAGAGTCCAGTAACCAGATCGGGTAGTCAGCCGAGCCACAGTTCAGTAACCAGATCGGGTAATCAGCCAAGCCAGAGTTCAGTAACCAGATCGGGTAATCAGCCAGGCCAGAAGTCAGGGATCCAAGTAGAGGAACAGCAAGCAGGATAAAAAGCCAGAAGGGATGGCAGCAAGCCAGTCTTTAAACAGGAATGCAGGAGATGGTTTCTTGTGATGTGACCAAGGCGAAGGCAGAGATCAAGTGAGCTGGATGGCTTTAAGTAGGCAGGACTGATGAGCAGAATCAACAACAGCTGGGTAACTGTGGAGAGAGATGGAAGCTGGCAATTAGCCAACAGCTGAGCGTCCAGCTCAGAGAAGGAAGGGCTGAGCCCAGCCCTGACACTTTCCAACTGTTGATATATTTAATGAGCTTGGTCTCATGGACTGTTGTGGACTTTTTACTAGATCGTTTGAGATGTGGCTGTATCCCATTGTTCTATTGTTTAGCGTCTGCCTTGGGAGCAACCTATTATGGGATGTATATGTCTATGTGGATTAGCTGTGAGAAGGGAGGGGGGAATTCCTCCAACAGCCTCCCTACTATTAAGGGGGTCTACTGTTGAAAAATTGAATGTACCTGTGTGTTTCTTGTTACGAGATGTAAAGTTTACCCCTCCCTGTGTCATTATGCAAAGAAGAGGGGGTTGTCCTCTGAGTGTATATCTCTCTGTACATGTGTCTTGCTTCCCTACACTGCTGCCTCGACAAGTGAATTGGAGAGCTATGGGGCTTTGGATCGTGCTGGTACCGGGCAAAGGAAGCATATACGGCAGACAGACACATGTTGAGTTTGGGGGTCCTTGACATTGGGTGGCAGTGGTGGGATTGTGCTTCCTGGCTGTGAACACGCCCAAACCACCACCAGGATCCAAGGACAGGATAGCAGACTTTGGTTGTCCCAGCAGAGATATGGATCTGACATCCGAGTTGCAAGGGCTGCTGTGGAGTGCCCTTTCAGAAATCCCCAGGACTGTGTCTGTGGATCAGTACCTGGAGATCAGGCAGCAGATTCGGGTGAAGGTCTGGATTGGAGCCCTCCAGGTTGCTGTTAGACACCAGGGTAAGTGCTTTCCAACCCCAGAGCAACAAGCCAGTGATCAAGTGGAGTTACAAATGCAATTCCTGGGAGAGCGGCTCCAGGACCAATGGGTGTCCAAGTTGAACAGGCTGGTCCAGCAGGAGATAGTGATGGACAATTGATATCCGGCTCTGCAATGGCACACAGAGCAGGAATATTTAGGGGAGACAACAGAATGCTCTCCAGAGGGATATGACTTTGGTGGCCCTGGATTGCTGTGGGAGAGCCTTACAGATGGCTTTGTGTTTGGCGATGAAGGGGAACATACCCTTGAGGACCTGCGAGAATGGAGAAAGGCTATGCTTGGTCTCGCAGGAGTCTCAGAACTTAAACCTGATCTGGACTATTTGCTAAGGAAAGAACAGCATCTGGAAAGGGCATACAGGAAACTGCTAGAACACTTTCAGCTGCATGCCCAAGATTTTGCAGCAGAAACTCTGGAGATGGCCTTCCCAAAGCTGAACTGCTGACAACAGAGCAGAGCTCTGCTTACCTCTGCCCAAACACCGATAACATCTTCTGGGTTCCACGGACAGGAGATGATGAACCTCTATCCCCAGACACCAGTTCCAGAGACTGGGGATTTAATAGACTTTTCTGCTGAGGAGGAACAACCTAGTGAGCCTCCAGCAGAAGAGTTGGCATCAGGGCCAAATGTCATTGAGCTCTGCCCAGCACCAGTAACATCTCCTTCATTCTATGGACAAGAGATGATGAACCTATATCCCCAGACACCAGTTGCAGAGACTGGGGATTTAAAAGACTTTTCTGCTGAGGAGGAACCACCTAGTGAGCCTCCAGCAGAAGAGCTAACATCGGGGTCAAACATCACTGAGCTCTGCCCAGTACAAATAGCGGTTTCGGTCTACCTGAGAGAAGAGGCAGTCAGCCTTTCTCCCACAACACTGACAGAGACATGGGATTTCCTGCCAGCAGTATCTGTGGAGTTACAAGAAGCTTCTACAGCTGAGGTGCTGACAACCGGACAGAGGGTCCAAGACCTCTGCCCCACACCCGTGACAGTTCCAGAGGCCCAGGGTGAGAAGGTAATGGTCCCTCCTCAGTGGCAGATCCACAGTCTGGGAGTGGAGGAAGCCAGCCTCTCTCCCCAACAGTCAGCCACAGCAGAGGAAATGGTCTTCCCTCCCCAACAGTTGGCTGGAGTGGATGATGTGGGGTCCTCAGCTGAAGAGCTAACAGGGCAGAGTGCTGCTGGCCTTTGCACCCAACAATCAACTCTGCAGGAGCTCCAGGGAGGTAATGCAATCGGCACCTCCCAACTTCAGCTTGAGCGGGTGACGGTGGATAGGACTGCGGTCTCCATTGACAGCAACCCAGCAGAAGGGCTGGCAACAGGGCAGAGTGCTGCTGGCCTCTGCCCTCAACTAACAGAAGATGGAGTTCCTGTGAAAGTAGATGGGACTTCATTCTCCTCTCCACTAACACAACCCCAGAAAATTGTCCAGCACTGAGACAAGAGGATTTCAGCCATGTTTTGCAAGCACTGGGAGATTTTCATCTAATAAAAGTGGATGGAACTTCAGTCTCCACCTGTATACCCCAGAGATGCTGGGCAGTCGGTCCAGATCCCCAACAGCGTGATGGAGTGAACCCAGCCACCCTGTCTTCTCTCCAGGGGCTGAAAGGACTCCAGGGGGAAGGACCAGTGCAAACTTCTCCCCAGCAGTGGGTATATTCTACAAGAGAGGCAAAAGTTGGCTGGGTGAGTAATGCTCTGTTCGAGACACGTTTTTGGGGTACTGTGTGGATACGGGCATTGGGCGGCTGGAACTATGGACTAACTTTGAAGTCAACCTGTTTGGGTTCTCCTCTGTGTTAGTCTTCTGCCGAAAGGGGGGATGTGTGACTGGAGTCACTTTGGGAGGGGGGCTTGTGGAACCCAACTTAGCTTGGAGAGCACTGGAAGCTCCTTGTCCAGCTCCACCAGCCCCTCCTATGAGTAAGTTACCCTGTGTCTTTTAGGGGCACAGGGTGACCGAGAACCGCAGTCAGTTCTGCTTAACCCAACTCACCGTACAACCACACCAGACTCAGCATTTCCCTTTAACACTGTTGTCCTGGATTCTGTGTGTGTGGTTTGTGCTGAAAGCGTGAGGGAGCTTTTTCACTTGGGACATTGATTATTCTGGACAATATCTCTCCGGAATATATATTAAGATAAATAATTTCAGCTTTCTAACTGTTGATATATTTTATGAGCTTGGTCTCATGGATTGTTGTGGACATTTTTCTAGATCGTTTGAGGTGTGGCTGTATTCCAGTGTTCTATTGTGGGTGTCTGCCTTGGGAGCAACCTATTATGGGATGTATATGTCTATGTAGTTTAGCTGTGAGAAGGGAGGGGGAATTCCTCCAACAGCCCCCCTGCTGATAAGGTGGTCTACTGTTAAAAAGTTGAATGTACCTGTGTATCTCTTGTTACGAGATGTAAAGTTTACCCTGCCCTATGTCATTATGCATAGAAGGGGGAATGTCCTCTGAGTGTATATCTCTCTCTACATGTGTTTGAATAAACAGTTTTGCTTCCCTACACTGCTGCTTTGACAATTGAATTGGAGAGCTAAGGGATCTTGGATCATGCTGGTACCGAACAAATTAACCATATACGGCGGACAGACTCACGTTGAGTATGGGGGTCCGTGACAAAGTATAACTTACATTTATTAGTGTTATACTATCTTAGGATTAGCCTCTTCACAGTTTTTCTCTACCCCTTCTTTTATAAAACTGGTTGCAGGGACGCGTCCAAAGGGTAGTGATAAATAACGTGTATTCCGACTGGTCTGGAGTAGTAAGTGGGGTACCCCAAGGTTCTGTCTTGGGACCAATTCTGTTTAATTTATTCATAAATGACAGAGGATGGGATAAAAAGCTCAGTCTCAGTTTTTATGGATGACACAAAAATAAGCAGAGCAATAACTTCACATCAGGATATAGACATTTTACAGAAAGACCTGAACAAAATAATGGAGTGTGCAACCACAAGGTAAATGAGGTTTAATGTGGAGAAATGTAAAATAATGCACTTGGGGGCTAAGAACATAAACGAAAACTACTCACTGAGTGGAGAACCTCTGGGGGAATCAACAAATACAAGAGGAATACAAGAAGCCCACTGTGAAGCGTTAGAGAAATGACACACCCAATTCCAGGTGCTCCAAGGCTCAGGATGTCCTTCCTATTTTCAAAGACTGTATCCTGTATGGTGAAACGAAAGAGCTGGCACTAATGATAGTTCCATCTGCGATCTTTATTGAATCATAACCAAGTTTAAATGACAGCTGTCATTTAAACTTGGTTATGATTCAATAAAGATCACAGATGGACTTTCCAGTAGTGCCGGATCTTTCGTTTCACTCTGGGGGAATCAAGAATGGAGAAAGATCTGGGGATCCTAGTAGATGAGAGACTGAACAATAGCATGCAATGTCAAGCTGCAACTACCAAAGCCAACAGAATATTAGCACGCATAAAAAAGTGGATATAATCCTACCACTTTATCAAACTCTGGTTAGACCACATGCTTGAACTGGAGAGAGTCCAAAGAAGGGCAACTAAATTAATTAGGGGACTGGAGGACCTCAATTACGAGGAACGACTGAAAGCACTAAATTTATTCTCACTGGAGAAGAGACGCTTGAAAGGGGACATGATTGCGATTTACAAATACCTCAATGGTGATCCCAGCATAGGAAAAAAGCTATTCAGTCTCAGGGGGACACGGGCCCACACAATAAGATTGGAGGAGAAGCGGTTTTACCTTAAGCTGTGCAGGGGTTTTTCACTGTCATGGCAATAAGGATGTGTAACTCTCTTCCAGAAGTGGTTGTGTCACTCCTTTTTTCCTATATTGTTTTTTGGTATTTCATCAAAATATGACAAATATGTGACTCATTTCCCAAATATTTTCCATGTTGCTGTAGTTTTTTATAGAATATATTGGGAGGATGTGTTTTGTAATCCCACATGGGAGAACTGTCAGGGCTGACACCACAGATTGGGATTGCAGTTCATCAGAGGCAGCATTTTCAGCTCAAACAGGAAGTGAAGAGCACACTGGATTTCTACCGGGATTGGCAGGCATTTTGTCTGTATATTTAGTATTTTTCACCATACTAAATTTGTGGGAGATGTGCATGGGTTGCAGAGATGTACTGAAGGTGTTTTTTTTAATTGGCCCCTGACACATTATACACTTTAA
Source organism: Aquarana catesbeiana (assembly GCA_037953035.1). Lineage (NCBI taxonomy): Eukaryota > Metazoa > Chordata > Amphibia > Anura > Ranidae > Aquarana > Aquarana catesbeiana. The sequence goes on from JBBHAA010001838.1 coordinate 986,789, forward strand.
GGTCCAAAATTTCAATAACAATTTTGCTCAGACAGTTTTGGGTTATCGTAATTAAATACTTTGTCCTTTTTTTTTCAGTGTTTTTTCAAACGAATCAAGAAAAGAAATTAAAAATGGTGAGTTATAAACAATTATGAAATCAACACAGAACTACAAAATACAGAATAGTTGATGAAAAATAATAATATGGTATAATTTATGAATCTAATTATTAAAGTAAAAAAAATACCAGTTAACTTAAAAAAAATATTATTCAAGCCCTAAAGACTCTATAAAAAATCAGTAAGTATGTACAATCACCTGGAGGTGCCTGATTATATAGAATAAATACAGAAATAGGGTGGTGAGGTTCTGGATCCTAATGTTCATAAGTGCCAACAATAGGTCTGCTGATGCTTTAAATGCTTAGTCAATATACTGATGAGCCATTATGGTAAATTGGGTCTTCAAGTAAAGGAAATCAAAGTTTTACAAGACCAACAACTTATCATTAGCAATAGAAATGAGCTGCCCTGGGTACAGTTTAATGCAGTAGTAAACTCAAAATATAAGAAAAAAAAAATCTGTTCCCCCCACAAGTAAACGTCATAATGTGCTGGCATGCATTGCATACCAGCACATTATGAAAGACTTACCCTAAAACGAAGGCCTTCAGTGGCACGCTGTCACTGCTGCCAGGGCTGTTATCTTCACCCATTCTTCCTTCTGGGTTTGTGTGCTCTAGCCACTTGAATGGTCGAGCTATGATGGTTTTCCCGCGCATGCGCATGGGAGTTACAGTCTTGGCACAGCACTCTCAATGGACAGCATACTCGAGTATGTCATCCATTCAGAGCACAGTGCGCACGTGCCAGTGACATCACCGGGTGAAAAACATGCGCATATCTCCTTAACCACTTCAGCCTCGGAAGGTTTTACCCCTTACTGTACATACAAAATATCTAGTCCCACATGCCACTGATGACCCAATAATCACCTGAAGGCATGTGGGATAAATATGGGGCGCTAAAATGTTGTGCGACCAAAATTTTGTGTTAGCACAATAGTGGTGAGACCCTCCTATTTGTGTTTGTGTTAAACACGTGACAAATGAGAAGTGCTAGCAATCTGAAAAATATAAATTGCAAAATCTATTAATATTATTTAACTGTGACATACAAGTGAAAACATTGTGTGAAATCACTGCACTCCATGCTGTGACACATCAAAACATCACATAACAGTCCATATATATCAGATCCATCCAAGAGGAACTACTTGTGTGACCACATCTAGTGTAATATCAGCTGCATACATTCAAGAGTCTTCGTGTGTCTTCCACCTCACCCCTGTGTTCAGTGAATCACACCCTCCAGAAATGCACTCACCGAATTGCAATGCCAGCACTTTCATGCAAGGCAAAAAGCGCTTGTTTTACCACATTCAGGGGTAAATGAAATAATCGGTGTCCAGGAGGATAGTTGTTACATAGATCCACATGAAAGAAATTAAAGTGCTCCAATAGTGTAAACCAGCAAATAACATTTATTAAAACCACTGCAATCTTCAACTGATGCACTCACATTTTACCAAAGATAAAACAGCAGAAATCATGTGTGGATCACATCAATCTTCAAGCATCAAGCAATCTTCAAACAAGTGGAAAATAAAACAACAAAACAACTGTTGGTCACGGCGGACCCGAGGTGTGCTCTCTCTGGGCTGCAGTCTCACTGCAATCTCACCCCTCCCTTCGGTTATCCTCCGCTCCTCCGTGCACTCAAACTTCCTGACTCCTGTGTAGTTAATCGCGCTGTGTGTCACATCTCACAGCCACGCCCCCGACATGTTTCGTCATAGGTAGACTTAATCATGGGATTGGCTGTGTATGCTGTCATTCACCCTTTATATTTGCTCTTAATTGACGCCCACTCGGCCACGCAATGCGCATGCGCACACCTCGCGTCCCCGTTCTGCTGATTCTACATAGGATATCTTATTAAACCACCTGAGCGGCGGAATCGAGCATATATACAAACTTGTAAAACATTATATGTAAATCACATTGCTTTATTCATTATATATATCACTTCCAGTTGTTACTCTAAACATAAAATCAATTGTGGTGAACTGGATAACGGAATCCTGTATAACTTTCCCCGCTGGTCAATAGTGGTAACTGCATGCCTTATCCCATCCAGTCTTATTATATACTGGATAGTATTCAAACAGCAAGCAACCACCTAGTGTCCAGTGTTCATATTGCAGAAAATTCAACTTACATAAGAGCAATCATGGTGAGAACCTCTCTTAATTAAATACATCATTCCTTTTGGTTATATGTTTAAAATTGAAACCAAATAAGATATATGTTAATTGTTAAAAATTAATCCAATATAAAACCTAAATACTCATGGTAATAGACTATCTAATTTTAATATATCAGTCCTTTCAGGAATACATCCAAAATAAAAAATAAAAATAAAAAATAAAACCCCATATGGATATGTATCGTGAATTAGGAATTAATTTAATAAAAACCTAAAACTCTATATGAGTGACAATCTATACATGCTACATGAAGATTATCCAAAGTATATCAAAAAGGATCAGTATTTCATTTAATTGATTATAGATGGAGTGAACAGGGCCGGGGACTTATGAAAATATGAATTCACCAACTCCCCCTCACTCTCACCTAAATGGGGGTATCATGTCAATGTTTATTCATGAAAATAATAACTTCTATATTGGAACCCTAAAAAGATAATAGAGGACTGAAGAGAAGACTAAAAAAGGACTAAAAAAAGAACCATAAAAGAGAGACATGAACCCAAACTGAAATAGCCTCATATTAAAAATCATTGATGTAACAGTTTAGATCCAGTTCTATGTTTAATCCCTTAGGGGCTAAACTCTTCATAAGATATATCCATCTGGTTTCCCTTCGGGATAGGTCCCTAACTCTGTTAGACCCCCTCCAAGAGGGGTGGACTACATCTATCCCACAAAACTGTAATAGGGAGGGATCTTTTTGATGTTTTTCTTTGAAATGTAGGGAGACACTATGGAACCTGTACCCATTTTTTATGTTGGTCATATGCTCTGAGATCCTGATCCTCAAGAGTCTCTTGGTTCTCCCTACATATAATAAGCCGCACGGACACCACATTAAATACACGACATGTGTGGAGTTACATGTACTAAATTCCCTGATTTCAAAGGATTCCCCTTCCCTATTTGTTATACTCGTAACTCCTCTGTGATTTACTCTTGTTGTCCGGCAGCAAACACACCTCCTGCAACAGTAGAACCCTTTAAAGTCAAAACCTAACACATTCCGCCTTGGTGGGTCCAATATTTTCTTCACTACATGGTCTCCGAAGTTTGGCGCCCTCCTATATATAAACCTCGGTTGATTCGGTAGTACCTCACCCAAGTGTCTGTCCTTACACAGAATGTGCCAGTGTTTTTTAAAGATATTCTCGATCTCTTTATATTGGCAGTGAAAACCTGAGATGAATCCAAATTGATGTCGAGTATCCTCTGACATAGTTGAGGGCTTTTTTAGGCACTGTTCCCTGGAGACTGAAGCCACCTCTTGGGTGATCTTATTCAGTACTTCCACTTCATACCCTTTTTGTGCAAATTTATTATTGAGGACTTCAGCCTGCTCATAGTAATCATCCAATTTAGTACAATTTCGTCAAACTCGTAACAACTGTCCTTTGGGGATGTTTTTTATCCATACTGGGTGGTGCCCACTTCTTATTGATAAAAAACTATTTCGATCAGTTGGCTTAAAATATACTTATGTTCTTAATGCATCTCCCTCTCTTATAATCGTCACGTCAAGGAAATTGACCGAGGTGCTACTAATTTGATGTTCCAGTTTAATGTTGTTAAAGTTATTATTAAGCTCTTGTATAAATTCAATCGCTGATTCTTCTGTACCTTCCCAAATGAATAAGAGGTCATCAATGAATCTTCGATAAAATAATAACTGAGGCCTTCTCTGGCTGAATACCTTCTTGTCTTCCCACTCGGCCATGAACAGGTTGGCGAGGCTGGGAGCAAATTTAGCTCCCATAGCCACGCCAACCTGTTGGGAATAAAAGCCACCATCACACCAAAAATAATTATGGGACATGCAAAAATCTAATACATGTCCCAAAAATCTCTTCTGTACAGCTGGGATGTCATCTCTTTTACTCAATGCCCAATTAAGGGCCAACGCCGCATCCTCATGTTGAATGATGGTGTAGAGGGAGGCTACATCAGCCGTCACCATATACACCGTTGATGAGGTATCTAATTTGACGTTGTTTAATAGAGTCAATAAATCCCCTGTATCCTTTAGATATGCCTTGGTGGCCTTGACACTCGGTTGGAGAAATTTATCTAAAAATTCCCCCAATCTAGCTGTTACAGAGCCTATCCCATTCACAATCGGCCTCGGTGGTGGGCACTGAATATTCTTGTGCACCCCCCAGAATCCAGGCAATCATTTTATAGAAGTATTCAAAAGCCTGGTATTGAGTGACATTGATAAACTTCCTTTACGGAAGGGTGTCAACCCCCACCATATCAGGGAAGGGATCAGTTCTTTAGAGAAAAAGAAAGATCTTATAATACGACCTGCTGATAAGGGGGGGGGGTTGTTTTACTTGACAAATCTTTTTATTTGGAACAGCTGTTGAAGTTAGTGGGGGATAGATCCACCTATAAGAAACTATCATCCGACCCCACGGAAACATATAAAGCTCAATTGGTATCTCTAGTGGATTGGGGGTATAGATTAGATGCAATAAATTCTAAAGAGAAAAGATATCTGATCCCCAGTTCTTGTAGAATCCCGGTAATCTACACCTTACCGAAGGTGCACAAGAATATTCAGTGCCCACCACCGAGGCCGATTGTGAATGGGATAGGCTCTGTAACAGCTAGATTGGGGGAATTTTTAGATAAATTTCTCCAACCGAGTGTCAAGGCCACCAAGGCATATCTAAAGGATACAGGGGATTTATTGACTCTATTAAACAACGTCAAATTAGATACCTCATCAACGGTGTATATGGTGACGGCTGATGTAGCCTCCCTCTACACCATCATTCAACATGAGGATGCGGCGTTGGCCCTTAATTGGGCATTGAGTAAAAGAGATGACATCCCAGCTGTGCAGAAGAGATTTTTGGGACATGTATTAGATTTTTGCATGTCCCATAATTATTTTTGGTGTGATGGTGGCTTTTATTCCCAACAGGTTGGCGTGGCTATGGGACCTAAATTTGCTCCCAGCCTCGCCAACCTGTTCATGGCCGAGTGGGAAGACAAGAAGGTATTCAGCCAGAGAAGGCCTCAGTTATTATTTTATCGAAGATTCATTGATGACCTCTTATTCATTTGGGAAGGTACAGAGGAATCAGCGATTGAATTTATACAAGAGCTTAATAATAACTTTAACAACATTAAACTGGAACATCAAATTAGTAGCACCTCGGTCAATTTCCTTGACGTGACGATTATAAGAGAGGGAGATGCATTAAGAACAAAAGTATATTTTAAGCCAACTGATCAAAATAGTTTTTTATCAATAATAAGTGGGCACCACCCAGTATGGATAAAAAACTTTTCCCAAAGGACAGTTGTTACGAGTTCAACGAAATTGTACTAAATTGGATGATTACTATGAGCAGGCTGAAGTCCTCAATAATAAATTTGCACAAAAAGGGTATGAAGTGGAAGTACTGAAAAAGATCACCCAAGAGGTGGCTTCAGTCTCCAGGGAACAGTGCCTAAAAAAGCCCTCAACTATGTCAGAGGATACTCAACATCAATTTGGATTCATCTCAGGTTTTCACTGCCAATATAAAGAGATCGAGAATATCTTTAAAAAACACTGGCACATTCTGTGTAAGGACAGACACTTGGGTGAGGTACTACCGAATCAACCGAGGTTTATATATAGGAGGGCGCCAAACTTCGGAGACCATGTAGTGAAGAAAATATTGGACCCACCAAGGCGGAATGTGTTAGGTTTTGACTTTAAAGGGTTCAACTGTTGCAGGAGGTGTGTTTGCTGCCGGACAACAAGAGTAAATCACAGAGGAGTTACGAGTATAACAAATAGGGAAGGGGAATCCTTTGAAATCAGGGAATTTAGTACATGTAACTCCACACATGTCGTGTATTTAATGTGGTGTCAGTGAGGCTTATTATATGTAGGGAGAACCAAGAGACTCTTGAGGATCAGGATCTCAGAGCATATGACCAACATAAAAAATGGGTACAGGTTCCATAGTGTCTCCATACATTTCAAAGAAAAACATCAAAAAGATCCCTCCCTATTACAGTTTTGTGGGATAGATGTAGTCCACCCCTCTTGGAGGGGGTCTAACAGAGTTAGGGACCTATCCCGAAGGGAAACCAGATGGATATATCTTATGAAGAGTTTAGCCCCTAAGGGATTAAACATAGAACTGGATCTAAACTGTTACATCAATGATTTTTAATATGAGGCTATTTCAGTTTGGGTTCATGTCTCTCTTTTATGGTTCTTTTTTTAGTCCTTTTTTAGTCTTCTCTTCAGTCCTCTATTATCTTTTTAGGGTTCCAATATAGAAGTTATTATTTTCATGAATAAACATTGACATGATACCCCCATTTAGGTGAGAGTGAGGGGGAGTTGGTGAATTCATATTTTCATCAGTCCCCGGCCCTGTTCACTCCATCTATAATCAATTAAATGAAATACTGATCCTTTTTGATATACTTTGGATAATCTTCATGTAGCATGTATAGATTGTCACTCATATAGAGTTTTAGGTTTTTATTAAATTAATTCCTAATTCACGATACATATCCATATGGGGTTTTATTTTTTATTTTTATTTTTTATTTTGGATGTATTCCTGAAAGGACTGATATATTAAAATTAGATAGTCTATTACCATGAGCATTTAGGTTTTATATTGGATTAATTTTTAACAATTAACATATATCTTATTTGGTTTCAATTTTAAACATATAACCAAAAGGAATGATGTATTTAATTAAGAGAGGTTCTCACCATGATTGCTCTTATGTAAGTTGAATTTTCTGCAATATGAACACTGGTCACTAGGGGGCGGCTTGCTGTTTGAATACTATCCAGTATATAATAAGACTGGATGGGATAAGGCATGCAGTTACCACTATTGACCAGCGGGGAAAGTTATACAGGATTCCGTTATCCAGTTCACCACAATTGATTTTATGTTTAGAATAACAACTGGAAGTGATATATATAATGAATAAAGCAATGTGATTTACATATAATGTTTTACAAGTTTGTATATATGCTCGATTCCGCCGCTCAGGTGGTTTAATAAGATATCCTATGTAGAATCAGCAGAACGGGGACGCGAGGTGTGCGCATGCGCAATGCGTGGCCGAGTGGGCGTCAATTAAGAGCAAATATAAAGGGTAAATCACAGCATACACAGCCAATCCCATGATTAAGTCTACCTATGACGAAACATGTCGGGGGCGTGGCTGTGAGATGTGACACACAGCGCGATTAACTACACAGGAGTCAGGAAGTTTGAGTGCACGGAGGAGCGGAGGATAGCCGAAGGGAGGGGTGAGATTGCAGTGAGACTGCAGCCCAGAGAGAGCACACCTCGGGTCCGCCGTGACCAACAGTTGTTTTGTTGTTTTATTTTCCACTTGTTTGAAGATTGCTTGATGCTTGAAGATTGATGTGATCCACACATGATTTCTGCTGTTTTATCTTTGGTAAAATGTGAGTGCATCAGTTGAAGATTGCAGTGGTTTTAATAAATGTTATTTGCTGGTTTACACTATTGGAGCACTTTAATTTCTTTCATGTGGATCTATGTAACAACTATCCTCCTGGACACCGATTATTTCATTTACCCCTGAATGTGGTAAAACAAGCGCTTTTTGCCTTGCATGAAAGTGCTGGCATTGCAATTCGGTGAGTGCATTTCTGGAGGGTGTGATTCACTGAACACAGGGGTGAGGTGGAAGACACACGAAGACTCTTGAATGTATGCAGCTGATATTACACTAGATGTGGTCACAAGCAGTTCCTCTTGGATGGATCTGATATATATGGACTGTTATGTGATGTTTTGATGTGTCACAGCATGGAGTGCAGTGATTTCACACAATGTTTTCACTTGTATGTCACAGTTAAATAATATTAATAGATTTTGCAATTTACATTTTTCAGATTGCTAGCACTTCTCATTTGTCACGTGTTTAACACAAACACAAATAGGAGGGTCTCACCACTATTGTGCTAACACAAAATTTTGGTCACACAACATTTTAGCGCCCCATATTTATCCCACATGCCTTCAGGTGATTATTGGGTCATCAGTGGCATGTGGGACTAGATATTTTGTATGTATGGTTCATAATTTTAAAGGGGCGGCTGTTTTTATTTTTAAATTTTATTTTTATGTTTTCACTCTATTTGGTGTTTACCATGTAACATTGGTCAGCATTAATTTTTGAGTTGGGGATTCAGAGTTAGTGGTGTTCACTATTTAACACGGGGTAGCACCAATTTTTTGAATCAGGTATTTTGAGTTATTGGCGCGGTGGGGGTGTCTTATCGTTGGAAGGGCGATCTATTGAGGATACCCAGTTATCTTTACCCCTTACTGACCAGAGCACTTTTTACAATTTGGCACTGCGTCTCTTTAACTGCTAATTGCGTGGTCATGCAATGCTGTACCCAAACGAAATTTGCGTCCTTTTATTCCCACAAACAGAGCTTTCTTTTGATGGTATTTTATCACCTCTGCAGTTTTTATTGTTTGCGCTATAAATGGAAAAAGACTGAAAATTTTGAAAAAAAATGATATTTTCTACTTTTGGTTTAAAAAAAATTCAATAAACTCAATTTTAGTCATACATTTAGGCCAAAATGTATTCAGCCTCATGTCTTTGGTAAAAAAAATGTATATTTAAAGAAAAAAAAAATGTATATTTATTGGTTTGCGCAAAAGTTATAGCGTCTACAAACTAGGGTACATTTTCTGGACTTTACACAGCTTTTAGTTTATGACTGCCTATGTCATTTCTTGAGGTGCTAAAATGGCAGGGCAGTACAACCCCCACCCAAATGACCCCATTTTGGAAAGTAGACACCCCAAGGAAATTGCTGAGAGGAATGTTGAGCCCATTGAATATTTATTTTTTGCCCCAAGTGATTGAATAATGACAACAAAAACATTTTTTACAAAAAGTTGTCTCTAAATGATATATTGCTCACACAGGCCATGAGCATGTATGGAATTGCACCCTAAAATACATTCTGCTGCTTCTCCTGAGTATGGGGATACCACATGTGTGGGACTTTTTGGGAGCCTAGCCGCGTACGGGGACCCGAAAACCAAGCACCGCCTTCAGCATTTCTAAGGGCGTAAATTTTTGATTTCACTCCTCACTACCTATTACAGTTTTGAAGGCCATAAAATGCCCAGATGGCATGAAACCCCCCAAATTACCCCATTTTGGAAAGTAGACACCCCAAGCTATTTGCTGAGAGGCATGTTGAGTCCATGGAATATTTTATATTTTGCCACAAGTTGCGGGAAAATGACAAACTTTTTTTTTTTGCACAAAGTTGTCACTAAATGATATATTGCTCAAACATTCCATGGGCATATGTGGAATTACACCCCACAATACATTCTGCTGCTTCTCCTGAGTATGGGGATACCACATGTGTTGGACTTTTTGGGAGCCTAGTCGCGTACAGGGCCCCAAAACCAAGCATTGCCTTCAGGATTTCTAAGGGCGTAAATTTTTGATTTTACTCCTCACTACCTATCACAGTTTTGAAGGCCATAAAATGCCCAGATGGCACAACCCCCCCCCTCCAAATGACCCCATTTTGGAACCTAGACACCCCACACCCCAAGATTTTTGCTGAGAGGCATGTTGAGTCCATGGAATATTTTATATTTTGCCACAAGTTGTGGGAAAATTACAAACTTTTTTTTTTTTTTTTGCACAAAGTTGTCAGTAAATGATATATTGCTCACACAAGCCATGGGCATATGTGGAATTACACCCCAAAATACATTCCGCTGCTTCTCCTAAGTATGGGGATACCACATGTGTGAGACTTTTTGGGAGCCTAGCTGCGTACGGGGCCCCGAAAACCAATCAGGCTCCCAAAAAGTCTCACACATGTGGTATCCCCATACTCAGGAGAAGCAGCGGAATGTGTTTTGGGGTGTAATTTCACATATTCCCATGGCATGTTTGAGCAATATATCATTTAGTGACAACTTTGTGCAAAAAAAAAAAAAAAAAATTGTCTTTTTCCCGCAACTTGTGTCACAATATAAAATATTCCATGGACTCGACATGCCTCTCAGCAAATAGCTTGGGGTGTCTACTTTCCAAAATGGGGTCATTTGGGGGGGTTTTGAACTGTCCTGGCATTTTATGCACAACATTTAGAAGCTTATGTCACACATCACCCACTCTTCTAACCACTTGAAGACAAAGCCCTTTCTGACACTATTTGTTTACATGAAAAAATATTTTTTTTTCTGCAAGAAAATTACTTTGAACCCCCAAACATTATATATTTTTTTAAAGCAAAGGCCCTACAGATTAAAATGGTGGGCGTTTCATTTTTTTTTTTTCACATAGTATTTGCACAGCAATTTTTTAATCACTTTTTGGGGGGAAAAACACACTTTTTTAATTTTAATGCACTAAAACACACTATATTGCCCAAATGTTTGATAAAACAAAAAAGATGATCTTAGGCCGAGTACATGGATACCAAACACGACATGCTTTAAAATTGCGCACAAACGTGCAGTGGTGACAAACTACATACATTTTTAAAAGCCTTTAAAAGCCTTTACAGGTTACCACTTTAGATTTACAGAGTTGGTCTACTGCTAAAATTACTGCCCTCGATCTGACCTTCGTGGTGATACCTCAAATGCATGGCGTTTGCCTTTGCGCGAGAGCAGGGGGGACAGGGGTGCTTTTTTTTTTTTCTTTTTTTTTTTTTGCTTTTTTATCTTATTTTTAAACTGTTCCTTTCATTTTGTTTATCATTTTTATTGTTATGTCAGGGAATGTAAATATCCCCTATGATAGCAATAGGTAGTGACATGTACTCTTTTTTGAAAAAATTGGGCTCTATTAGATCCTAGATCTCTCCTCTGCCCTCAAAGCATCTGACCACACCAAGATCAGTGTGATAAAATGCTTTCCCAATTTCCCAATGGTGCTGTTTACATCCGGCAAAATCGAAGTCATGAAATGCTCGTAGCTTCTGGTATCTTAGGCCATAGAGATGATTGGAGCCATTCTGGTCACTGATCAGCTCTATGGTGAGCTGGCCAAATCACCGTCTGCATTCTCAGGTTCCCTGTTGAGACAGGAGAGCCAGAGAAAAACATGGAAGACAGTGGGGGGAATCCCTCCCACTGCTTGTAAAAGCAGTCTAACGGCTAATTAGCCACTAGGATTGCTTTTCCATGAAAGCTGACCGCTGGCTAAAAAGAATGATACCAAGATAATACCTAAACCTGCAGGCATCATTCTGGTATAACCACTCAAAGTCCAGCAACATACCAGTACGTTGGTGACCTTGTTGGGCATATATTGTAAACTTTTTTTTTATACAGCCTGTGGGCTGAATAAAAAAAAAGAGATTGATCGGTGGGTATGCCCACCATTAGAATACCTCCCTTCATCCACCTACTTCTAATGATGGGCATACATGCACCATTCATATATGCCGAAGCATGGGGGCATCCGCCCCAAAAGTTAGGAGCAAATCACTCCTCCGCCCACTGCTGCCCCCACGCTTCGGCATATATGCTCTTTTTTGTGGTGGTGGTGAAATCACCTCCTACAGCGCTGGAGTCACGGCTTTATGTATCGTGGGAGCAAACGCTGCTGCTGTCAAGATAATTAAATCCGTGCTGCAACTGAATGGCATACCTGAAAACAATTTTTCTGTAGCACATCTTACAGCAGGAACAAAAAAAATGTGTAGAGTCCTCCCCAAATACATGCCCCTGCATTTGTGTCTGAAGAAAGACTTACCCTCGGGGGCATTGCTGTCTGAGATATGTTGCCTTGCCATCGGTATCTGTGGGAGGAAGACTGCCCTAATGTTGTTCAATTGGATTAGGAATGCCCTTGCATTTGTATATGAGAGAGAAAACATACCCATCATTGGTGGTCAGTGGCTGATAAATGCCCTGGTATTGGTTAAGGTGGGTGGACGAATGACCCAATGATCATGTCCTGGTTAACTGTATCCATGAAGGAAAAATGCCCTGGCCTCAGTGTCTGTGAGAATAAGAATGCTCTGGTGCTGGTGCCTTTGGGGAGGAGGAAATGCCCAATGTCTATGTCTATGGGAGAAAGAATGCCCTGACATTAGTGTCCGTGGTAGGAAAACTGCCCTGCCCTGAATGGTCAGTGTAGAACAGGGTCCTAGTGTTGTAGGTCAGTGGGATGAAGAGTGCTCTATCAATGTCAGAAGGCAAAGAATGCTCTAATATCATGGGATTGAGAATTACCCAGAGTCAATGTCTGTGGGAGGAAGTATGCCCTGGAGTTGGCATCTATGGAACAATTTTCATTAACAATTCCATTACTTTAGGGCATTCTTTGGTCTTCCAACAGATTTGCTCAGGCATTCTTCATCCCATTGACCTGCAAGACTGGGGCATTGTTCTTACACTGACCATGAAGGAAGAGCATTTTTCCTGACATGGACACTGTTGCCAGGGCATTCTTTCTCCCACAGACACTGGGGAATGGTATCCATGGAAGAAAGAACACCTCGCCATTGGTGTCCTTGGGAGAAATAATGTCTAGATGTTGGTGTCAGTGGGGAACCCTTTCTTAGCTAGGGCAACTTCACCTGTCACACTCCATGTATATGTTGCTGCAGCTAATACTGATGATGTAGGTGTCAGACGGGTGTAGAGATAGTTACAGGAGATCGCTCTGTTTGACAGTGCTGGCACAGGTCCCCTCAATCAACTGGAAAACAGCCCAGGTCTATTGGATCCAGAGTTGTAATGAAATCCTGGGACACTCATTTATTTTTTATTGATTACATTTAATAATTACCAACCTACAACTCATAATAATGTGTACAAATGTGTTTCTGATGTTATTTTTATTGAAGATAATTACATCTATTTCCAGAGAAAGAAAGTATGTTCAAGGAGCTGTTGGAGAAGATGAAGATTGGCACTAAACAAACCTCAAAACTGACTCTACAGAAAGTCCTTGAAATTGGTCCAGAAAGTTTAATGACAGATGAGCCGTCTGATGATAAAATATTATGGTATTTTGTAAGAAGGTTGATGTCACTAAATGGGGACGCCAGAAACATAAATAAGCTTTTTATTAAACCAGAGGAGATTGAGAGTAATAATAAGGATAATAGGGATGGCAGCTTTATATTACTTGTTGATTTACAAAATGATATCCACCCTCTTGATGTGGTTTCTGCTGCCTTTCATTGCTCAGACCATTTCCTGCAGCAAGAAATGATATCTAAAATGTCAATGTGTCAGTTTGCTGTCCCTCTGCTGCTGCCTGATGTTGATGGCCCAGAATGCACCTTCATGCTGTGGGCAATGAGGGGCATAGTAAAGAAATGGAGACCTCAGTCATTAGCAGACAGCAAAGGATTTATAGAGGACACCTTGGTTAATGTCCAGATGCCAACTATCTCATTTGTAAGACTGGGGAATTGTAGGCTATCCAAGTCAAAAATATTAAATCAGCTTCTGGGCACATCACAACACCAACATGAACATTTTATCCACAGGGATATGGAAGGTGGAAATGCTGCAAGAAAAATATCAGATGGGTTGGTGGAAATTTCCTGGTATTTTCCTGGTGGTAAAGGTAAATTTCCAGAGCCTGTGGCTTTTACAAATCTTCGAGGAAATCTTGAGTCTAGTGTGAAGAAGTTTAACTTTCTGACAGAAATCTCATCAGTCATTGTGATTCTTACAGACGGTATCAGTAAAGACCAATACGAGCTGTTAATGAAGTATAAAAGCAATAATACTAAATATCTCTTAATAATTAGCCCAGACGACAACAGGATGATGGAGGACACATGTGAAAGACTAAAGCTCTTGGCACCTGTACTAAATTTAACCCAAGACAATGTTTTATTGATTCCAAGAAATGCAAATGAGACAACAGCTGTTTCGAAGCTTCATTCATTACTTCTGTCAATAGTTCAAAATAATATCAAAACTCTCAGTCTAGAAACACTGGCAAAACAAGCCTCCAGACATGGGATCCGAATAGATGAGGACTTTGAGGAATGTCAGAAAGCACTATTGACAGCAAAAGAAATAACAGATGAAATAGAAGATCTTGAGAAATACAAGAAAGAAACAATGAAACTACAAGCAGAGCCACTGAAAGAAATGGCCAAATTAGAAAAGGAGATGTGCCAAATGAAAGGACAAGGGAATAGAAATGGGGAACAATACAAAGCTGACCTCGGAAGAAAATGTGAAGTAATAAGACAAGAGCAATGGGAATGTGACATTCCTAGTGGAATATACAAATTTGTAAAAGCAATCACCTCAATAAATACATCGGAAAAGTTCTATTTTTTACAGTGGTTAAAATTTCATCTTGATGTTGAGGCAAGAAAATACCTTTACCCTTTACAAGCTCAATATAAAGAAACATGTAATTTGCCTGACAAGCAGGCAGAGCTGACAAAATTGGATCAGCAGATATCTGACAGTTCTCTGGGTATTGAGCACTTTTTGAGAGAAGTGGGTCAGTTCTATGAAGCCTGGCATTATACGGGAAGAAGGGGGAAATCAACAACCATAAACTTTGAATCTCTTCCAAGGATAGCTGCAGATCTTCTGTTGGATGGGTTTCCCCTGGAGCTTATAGATGGAGATGCATCCAGAATCCCCCTACAATGGGTAAAAGATGTACTGAGTGAGTTGAACAAGAAAACCAAAGGACAAAACAGACTGAAAGTAATAACAGTTCTTGGGGTGCAGAGTACAGGGAAATCCACCCTTCTGAACACCATGTTTGGGTTGCAGTTCCCGGTGGCCAGCGGACGATGTACACGAGGAGCCTTCATGACTCTTCTGAAAGTGAAGGAAAATTTCCAGAGTTATTTTATGTGTCAGTTCATTTTGGTGATAGACACTGAAGGATTGAAAGCTCCAGAGTTGGATGCTCTTGAGAGCAGCTATGAACATGATAATGAATTGGCGACACTAGTGATTGGATTGAGTGACATCACCCTAATTAACATGGCCATGGAAAATACAACAGAAATGAAAGATATTTTACAAATTGTCATCCATGCTTTTCTTAGAATGAAACAAATTGGGAAAAAACCCAACTGCCAATTTGTACATCAGAATGTGAGTGACGTATCAGCTCCTTCCATGAACATGAGGGGTAGGAAGAAGCTGATGGACCAGTTAGATGAAATGACCAGAACTGTGGCAGCTATGGAGAAAAAGACACAGTTTAAAAGTTTTTCTGATATCATGGAGTATGACCTAGATCACGACAATTGTTATATTGCTGGTCTGTGGCATGGAGTCCCACCAATGGCTTCAGTCAACAGTGCATACAGTGAAAATATCAATGAACTAAAACAAAAACTACTAAAGCTCATTCGAGATAGGCATAATAAGACACAAAACATTAATGAATTCATTTCATGGGTATCTGACTTGTGGAGTGCAGTAAAACATGAAAACTTCATATTTAGTTTTAGAAACAGCTTGATAGCAAAAGCCTACAACCAGTTATCTATAAAATATTCTGAACGTGAGTGGAAATTCAATAAAGTGATGTGTGAATGGTTAACCAACTCTGAGACACTGATCAAGAATCAGTCTTCTGAAACACTGGAAGCCAAAGTCAATGAGTGTAAAAAAGAAGCAGAATGTATTCTCACAAGAGAGGGGAAAGAGATTTTAGCTTGGCTGGAAGAGTATTTCAGTAAAGAGACAGATGGTGCCCAGCTAATAAAATACAAATCAGACTTTGAGTTCAGTGCTCAAAACCTGATAAAAAGTCTTGAAATATCTTCAATCACCAAACTTAATGAAACTATTCAGATCCAAAAAGATAACATCAGTGTACAAGATGTATACAGTCAGCAAATTGAAAGAATTGAACAGCAGGTCTCCAACTTTATAGAAGAGTGTAGACAGAGAAAACATGAGCCGAGCAATGCTGAATTGGAGGAGGAACTTGAAAGAATCTGGAATAATGCAGCAAAAAATCTAAAGGTAAGAAATCGGAAAGAGCGTGACATTGAGGGAGAGATGTTACTAGTGCTCTCCAAGGACATGAAAGAAAGAGGTTCTGGTGTTAATGAAAAAATACAGAAGACAAAACATTTTCCCAAACACAAAAAACAACAGGAACCATCTATTTTTAACAAACTATTGACAAGTATAAGTTACCAAATCAAGAAATGGAAAGGGGATTTCCGATATGAAGATTTTTTCTAGAATGTGTTGCATAAATGTATGAATTATTCAAGAAAGCAAATACAAATAGATGCTGACTATGATGACACATACTGCAGGGAAATATTGAAGATAATTGATGAAAACTGTAAAAATGATGATGCAAAGAATTATTTTTCAGCTGATCATGAATTTGATTTGAAGTTGGCCATTTTGGGACACGTTCTTGATGATTTTCAGAGATGCATTTAAATTTTTTACAAAAGAATGACCCCCATGCTAGGCTCAATTCCCTGAAACCACTATACTTTGATACATTCAAAAATGCTTTTCAGAAAAAAAATGAGAGCAAGAGCCTCGCTGAACGAGTCTGTAAAAACCTTTTTAAACCATCGCTAACTGATCATATTAACAGAAAACTGGGAATCAAAGTGGTAGATGACATCGCAAATAGCAAAGGTTCTGAAAAATACAGCTCTCGGATGTTTTTCCAGTTCACCGTTCTAGAGAACCTCCTGGAAGAAGGCAATTTCAAAAATTATGTGAACTATTCAAATGACTACAAAAACTTTGTAAATTCCTGGATAACTAACTATATTGTAAAGGAATATAAAAATATCAGCACTTTACAAGACAGTATTCTGTCTGATATCATGGGACGGGTCAGATCTAGTCTTAACAATCCTCCAGCTTTAAACCTTAAAGATGTTTCAGATTTTCTGTCCCATCTGTGTGAGAAATTGAACAGTGATCTGGTGTTACCACAGCAGACAATGAAGGCAATCATTTTTAAAAATTCGGCAACTATTAAGGATTTTATTGAATTTATGGGGAATAGTCTGACTGATACAGGAGAAGAGATCCGAGCAGAACTGAAATCTCTGAGTACAGAAGATGTTCTTTCCAGACTTGTAATGAAGCCTCAGGATGAACTGTTCAAGAAGGTGTTTGGGTGCGGGAAGCAATGTCCTTTCTGCAAAGTCCCCTGTGAGGCTGGAGGGACGGACCATAAGGAGCACTTTGCATCCGTACATCGCCCACAAGGACTAGGAACTTACAGATGGAGCACAACAGAAGTTCTCTGTCATGATATTTGTACTACCTCTGTGGTTGGCAATACAAGGTTTGAGAATGAGCTCACAGAATGGAAGCCTCATCCCTACAAGAATTATAGAGATTATTACCCAGACTGGAAAATTCAATCTGATGACAGTATTGAAGCTTCTGACTACTGGAAGTTCATTCTTAAAGAGTACAATAAGCAGTTTGCAGAAGAGTATAATGCTGAACCAGCTGACTATCCTGAGGAATGGAACAGTCTGACCAGAGAGATGGCAAAGGAAAGTCTTCAGAAATCCTTCAATATGTGACAAGACAATGAAACATATGTCTCTCATCTAGTATGTTTGCCATGCCCCTTTTATGAAGAAAGCCAGAATGACATTAATTCGATTATTCACATGAAAATCTACTTCAGGCTCAGACTTATGTTTTTATTGTGTTTCACTTAGTGCTCTTTCTCCTTCATGTTTATGTTTATTTAAAGTCCATTTAAACATATGGCCAATAGTTTGTGGACTACTAACAACTACACCTATATTGGCTTGTTGGACATCCTATTACAACACCATGAGAATTAATAAGAAGTTGCCCACTTTCCCCTCTTCTGGGAAAAAACAATTTACATGATTTTGAAGGGTGTCTGTGGGAATGTGGGCCATCAGTGAGGTTAGGTACTGATGTTGATAAGAAGACCTGGCTCACCATCGGCATTCAAATTCCTTCCGTAGGTGTTCGGCAAGGTTGAGGTCAGGGCTCTGTGCAGGACACCCAAGTTCCTCCACAACAAACTGGTCAAATCATGTCTTTTTCATTTTTTATTAGTGATTTTACAGTGTTACAAAGCAACCTTACAACAAATGAGCATAGCCATTTGACATATATTCATAAAAATAAAAAAATAAATGAAAATAGAAAAAACTCAGGGAACAGAGTAGGACATTTCTGTCCCACATGACTAGATGAATAACATTTAAGGGAGCATAATATATTACACATCACATGTACTGGATTAAAGATGTACCATGAAGACCGTAAGACATGGACAATTCCAATGCAAAAGGTATTAAATGTGGGAACTAAATCCCCTGGGGAAGGGGGGTACACCAGAAAAATAAAGGAGGCCTAAGTAAATTGAGGCAAAACATTACCATCAGAAGAGTTCAGAGTAAGAACCCTTTCACACTGCCGATACCCGGGCGTCAGCGGTAAAGCGGCGCTATTTTTAGCGCCGCTTTACCATCGTTTTAGTGGCACTATTCGGCCGCTAGCGGGGCAGTTTTAACCCCCGCTAGTGGCCAAAAAGGTATTAAATCTGCCCGCAAAACGCCGCCGGATAGGTGTTTTGCCGGCGGTATCGCAGCGCTGCCCCATTGATTTCAATGGGGAGTAGTGGTGAAGGAGCAGTGAGTTCACCGCTCCAAAGAAGCTGCTGGTAGGACTTTTTCTGACGCCCTGCCAGCGCACCGCTCCAGTGTTTTGGGGTGCTTTTTGGGGCGTTTTGCAGGCTCTATTTTTAACGCTATAGTGCCTGCAAAACAGTGTAAAAGTGTGCAGTGTAAAAGGGGTCTGAATGCGTAAAAACCAAAGTGTGAACAATCCCATAGGTGCCATTTGTCATTGAAGAAGTCTCACTCCATTCTATGTATTGTCAAAAGTTGTGTCTGGGACAGGGGGTGTAGCAGACATCCAGTGAAACTGTATCAGTTGCTGAGCTCAAGCCTTGTCTTTATGGAGCTTTGTGCACAGTCATCCTGGAACTGAAAAGGACATTACAAGACTTGCCACAAGGCTGAAAGTGCAGGGAAGTCTAGAACGGCCATCATCCAAAAGTACATCTGTGAGGTCAGGTACTGGTGATGACGAATAAGACCTCGCTCACAGATGGTGTTCCAGTTCATCCCAAAGTTGTTCAGTAGGGTTGAGTTCAGGGCTCTGTGCAGGGCACTTGAGTTCCTCCACGCCAAACTGGTCAAACCATGACTTTATGGAGCTGGCTTTGAACACAGGGGCACAGTTATCCTGAAACAGAAAAAGGGCTTCTCCAAAGTATTACCACAAGGTTGCAAGAGCACAATTGTCTACAACGTGTTTGTATAATGCAATATCAACAAAAACCTTGACTGGAAATACCAGAAGCTTTTTGCCTTTGCCTGTATATTGTGGCTTTTAATTGCTAACACAATTATGAAGACTTTGATTCTGATTTTAACATGAATGGTCTACGTACAGTATTTGCTATTAATATACATCAACTGATCACACTTATGCAAATGCTGACAATGATGTTTATGCTTGCTTTCATTATTAAATCAAAACATAATATGAGATGACATTTGGATATGTGTGTACTATCCGATCATTAAATCACATGGCAGTTCTTGTTTCTGTGCTAAGAGTTTATATAGTATATTTTCTATAAGACATTTTTCTATTGCAATAAACTTTGAGTATTTACAGCTGAGCATGTATTAGCACAAACTGATATAATCATACAAATGTATCTATTCCCTGTGTATGAAATATAAAGACTTGTCAATATATACGTGTATGACTTTTTTTCTCAACACATTCATGACCTGTTAAAGTGGACCTTTGCTCAACTTTTACCAGTTGTATAATCGTGCTCCTCCTTTTTACACATTTGAAAATTTTTTTGGGAGGTAGCAAGTACTTTTATCCTAGAGGTACTTGTTTCCACATCCTCTTTCCTCATATTGGCTAGAATAGTAGTGTGCTGGATCCACAACCCCCACATCCCCCCCCCCCCAAGCCTCCTGGGATCACATCACACTGTCGGGGTCTGGCAGTGACTGATCAGATAGCTGCAGTCAGATCCTGAATCCAGGATGGCAGAACAAGAAGAAAGATAGTGGGGAAGATTTGAAAGAAGATGGTGCTTGACTTTTTGGGCTGGAGAATATGTTTTTTAAAAGTCAGCAGGGAAGTTCATCTTTATAGTGGACCTAGCATTAGAAAGATCTTCATGCTCACTGCAGCATGCTGAGTAATGTGGCTCTGAGGAAGAGGGGATCTCCCCCTGAAACATGTCAGTCATCTGGAAGGTCCTCCTACTTGCTGTGAATAGTCTGGGTGACCTTGTCGCTTTGTCCCTACTATGGACTTTGATATGCTTCTATCATTAATGTGTTTGTGAGTATACTTCTTTTCATACATTATTTAAGATACCACTTGGGTAATGCGCTAGGTTGTTGCACCCTCTTCATCTTTGTTTACAGTGTTTCTCCCCAACTCTCAGAGGGCAGCAATACCTTTTGCTTCTTTTTTGAACCACCGAGATTCCGTGATACATCCAACACCATTACACCACCCTTGTACATACTGAGTAATGTGTCAATGTAACACTTCCCGATATTTCTTACCTTCCACAGAGATCACAGTACTCCACCCCCGACAATGCCTTCATCTGCTTTTCTATCCAGAAGGAGAGCACCGGCGTTCCCCAGTCATCATCTAGAGTCACCTTCTGGATTTAGCTGTGTACATGGGAAAAAAGGATTGAATGAGTTCAGACAACTCTATCAAAAAACAAATGGATTTTGTGGGCACAACATGAGACAATAATTATCTAAGATGATAAATCTTTATTACAAAATACATAGTTTTAAAAAGACATAGACATACATAGCACCCTACTGACCAACGGAATCAACAATACCCAATATGGTAAACATGGAGATTTGGATATAGATAGAGTCCTTGTGGACACATATAGTGTACAAATTGTATCGATCGGGTCCATAAACTCCTCCATGAACTCTTGTCATGGAGGAGTTTATGGACCTTATTTATCTATACAATTTGTACAGTATATGTGTCCACAAGGACTCTATCTATATCCAAATCTCCATGTTTACCATATTGGGTATTGTTGATTCTGTTAGTCAGTAGGGTGCTATGTATGTCTATGTGTTTTTAAAACTATGTATTTTGTTTTTTTTTTATTTGATATATTTTTTATTAAAGTTTTCAAATATACATACACAAAGACAAAAGGGAAAAGATCCTTAGACATATACCTATAACATAGTCAAATCTACATTGCCGTGTATAATGAAAAGCCGTTAAGATGTTACATTAACATGTCCCGACTCGATTTCCATTTGATCCATAAACTGTCCAGGTGCTCTTGGGGTCGGTCAAGGGGGGGGTGCCATCCCCGTCCGGGGGCCCAACTGCACCCCGGGGTAGGGGACAACAGCCCCCTCTCCCCCCCACCCCATCCACCACAACACCTCTATTCATGTTGTCAACTATATCTCCAACTATACAACCCCTTTCCTTACCCCCCACCCCTTCCCCCCCTCAACCCACCTTGTGAAAGTGTATAACCGTTCTTGTCCTTGTACAATTATTATTTATGTATAGTTTCCTCATCATTCCCTCCACCCCCCCTCGTCTTCCCTATTCTCTCTCCCTCTTTCCAGACTGATCTAAATGTTTTTGATCCAGCCGCCTAATTCTACTGTGTCTTCCACTTAGTTCTATTCTGTCCTTATCACATCTTCCCTCATGGTTGGCAACCCATTTTATCTAACCATGGCTTCCACAGCTTTAAGAATCTATCAAAATTCCCACGTCTAGTAAATACCACTTTTTCCTTCCACACTGTTGCATCTACCACCTTAACCCATTCTTCGAGTGTTGGTGGCCTCAATGATTGCCAATGTTGGGCAATTAATATTCTTGTCTGATGTTTACAGACTCTCCGGTTTCCCTCCATACTTCCCAAAACACATAGAATACCTTCCAACTCCAGCTTGGTCCCGAAGGTTCCGTTTATAACCTCTAATATCCCCGCCCAATACCTAAATCGTTTTGGACATCTCCACATCCAAAACTATGTATTTTGTAATAAAGATTTATAATTTTAAATAATTATTGTCTCGTGCTGTGCCCACAAAATCTATTTTGTTTTTTTGATAGAGTTGTCTAAACTCATTTGAACCTTTTTTCTAAATAATAGGATGTTGGCATAGTAGGGGTTCTCCCTTTCTATAGCTGTGTACATGCTGGTGCTTGCACTGTTCACCTTTATAACGTATTAAAGTGGACCTTAACCACCTTAAGACCATCCACAGTAGTTTTACTGTGGATGGGCAGCATGGGCAGGCTCAGCAACATGAATATATGTTACATACGCACTGATGCCCCCCCCCCCCCAGGCACTTAACAGGCCACTCCTGAAACCACGTAAACCCGTAACAGCAGATTACGGTTCACAGTACAAAGTGGCCGGGGGATCACATTATATCAATGTGTACACAACTGTTATGAACGAGTTTCATTCACAACAGTTGTGCTTTCTATAGTGATTGGTGGTGTGGGGCTGAGAAGGTGAGTATAAGTGAGTGGTGGGCTGGAGGTTGATCTTTAGTTAGCAACTATGATCATGTCACTTTACCCCGAAACGTCAAAGTGATGGAGTTTGATGGATGGAGTTTGTTTAACCTCTTGCTGCCCACCCAGAGTACATACGTCGCCTATCACATGTGCACTATAGCTCCCCCTTTTGGTGCACAGTAGTACGATCCAATGACCACTGGGTCACATGACTACATTGTCAACAAAACAGTCATAAATGGCTTCCATTCATGACTGTAATGTGATGCTGTGGTTGGCCCACAGCTATCACATGGTATCTGGCACCCTGTACCATGTGATTAGCTGTAGCCAATCACAACATGTCAACAGAAAGCAAGCTGTCATGATTGGAAACCCATTCATGACGGTTAAACTGATTGCTGTTACAGTGATAATCTCTGTAACAGCAACCATAGTGTACAAAAAAAAATCCCCCCTCCCCCCCCCCCCCCAGAGTAGTACAGTGTCGCTATGATGACATAATGTTAAAAAGAAAGAAAAAACATTTTATTTATTTTTTTTTTACACATACTGATACCAAACAGACAAATGTTGATGGGACACTGATACACTGTGACATATGTTTTTTGCACTGGTACAGATGTTCATGGGACACTGGTACAGATATACACAAAATAACATAAATAGCCTGTGGGACTTTATATGAGGCACAACACACTCAATTGTAAAATCAATAAGGTAAAGGTTTATTGGTAAATACAATTGATTGGTAATACAACAGATCAACAGTGACAAATGTCATATAGTCAAGCAGATTAGTCAATATATACATATTAATTCTATAGCCAGGTACAATGTTACAAAAATTGGACAATAATAGGTGTGAAAAAAACAAAAAAGGAGGCCAGGGGTAATGCCTATGAATAAAGTATTCCAGATTGGGTAATGTATGTGGATGCAGTATCACATCCAATCACAGATCAATAACTGGAATAAAAGCCAAATACCTGTAATCAATACCTATATAGAGCAGGGGTGTTCCTATAGACCATGGCATATATGAAAAAAAGGGGGGAGACCAAAGGGGCCAGAGGACAGGGTCAATCAATGAGGAACACACTGGCCATAGATTCATTCAAATAGAAACAATTTATTGTCATATTAGCATAAAAATGTTTCCACCCACATAGTAAAAAGTAGAACCAACCTCCACCACTGAAAAAAATGACAGTGCAAAAGGACAGATACACCACCTGGTACCCCCTCTGTACATGTATATATCCCCATATAATAAATGAATACACTGTGTCCTGCTAAACCTGCTCCAGGGAACAGTATGCAAACCAATGAAGGACAACAGTGAAGTAATAAAAGGAAGTAATAAAATGAAAAATATATGCAATGCTGGATGACAGAATTGAAACCACTGATACAGTAAACCTGTGCTAAGCCTCCCCCCCTCCCCTCCCCCCTGTACATAATTGTAGCAGTCCCTACCTACACTCCGAGGTAATGGCCTTTGTCCTAGATGAATAGTTTGATCTGGAAATACAAATGGCTTTTTCTATAGATCAGACAAATCAAACTCAGGATGATGACACCCTTAGAAAGCTGTTTAAAACCATAAGTAATTGACTATCAAATATTTAAACAGGAAATGGGATGTATCCTCCCTTAAGTCTCATCTGGAACAAAGGGTCATACCAAGGGGTTTACGTGAAAAGGTAGTTCCGGCTGCTCATCTCCACACACAGAGATTTCTCAAATTGTGGAAAGAAAGCTGCATCAATAGAGGTCTAGAATTAATGCGCCTAATTGTGGCAGAAGAATTAGTACAACTTAGTGAACTCCAAACTGAAATAGACACAAGCACACAACTACTTGAACCTTTTAAACAGAGCCAGGAATTCGAGAGACTGAATGGGTCTCTGAGAAGGGAGGTGGAAAAGACTTAAGAGTAACAAACAAGAGAAATTCAAACAGAACCTAGCAGACTGGGAGAAGGACTGTGTCTGTGATCCTACTCTACAGAGGGGCAGAAGCAAATCTCGTAGAAGTAGGAACAGAAGAACCCCCTCAGCCCCCCCAATACTCACAGTCTCCGGACAGTGATTTGGATTCTCCAACCAAGAAGATTGTTTTTTTAGAGACAACAGGGGGACATACAGATACGGCAGACATGACGCAGGGTTAGCCTTCCAATACCCAACAGGTTAGATGCAAGACCACAGTACAAAAAGAAAAAGAACTAAAGGGAAACCAAAGGGAATTGAGAAGCCATCCACGGAGACGCTAGCTAAGACCACCTCAGACCTCTCCCCTGAATTTTCACCTCTGGAGCTGCAGGACATGACTGTCATTAATCTTATGGATTTTCCCCTCAATGACCACCATATTTCCCTACTTAAAAGAGGTCTGTCCTTTTCACTGAAATCCAAGATGCAAGAATTTGAGGTGTTTAAAGATATTAACCTCTTTTTACGGAAGGTGATATTCAGGTCCTGGCACTCCACTTGTGAAAATACCAAAAAACGCCATATCAGAGAATCAGGAAGAACAGGAAGCTCTTGATAACCTGGTAGCGTTATTAAATTAAAACCCAGACTCTGACAGTGACCAGGAGACCCCCATACATACAGACATAATGAAAAGACTCTCAAATCTAAAAATGAAATCCTTGAAGATGCCCCCTATTTCCAAAAACAAATGGATTAAACTATTCCTGGACCTAGTTCAAAAATATCTGGGGAAGATCAACTGGGAATGGAAAGGAATGGATAACTTAACAAAAAGGGAGAGACAGGCCCTGAAGGAACTACGTGAGGCACTGAACATACAGTAGTTATTAAAGGCAGTGACAAAGGAGGGAATATAGTTCTACTATCGGGAGACAATTATGAGAAAGAGGTAATGTGTCAATTGAATGATGTTACTACATATAGTAAACTCCCAGACAACCCCTTCCCCAAGATTGTGCAGTCCCTTAATGAGAAATTATTGTTTGCCTCAGAATGTAATCTTATCACCAAAAAAGAATTTCTTTTCTTAACAGTAAGGGAATACAACACGCCAATCTTTTATATTAAATAAATAAATAAAGTGATGCGCTTGTGTTATCTATTTGTTAATGTGCTGCCTCTTGTGCCTATTTGATACTTCTAAAATAAGTGAAACATTGTGTAAAACTTTTGTTAAATAGTAACTTGTGTTTTAATAATAAACCATAACAACTCAATTACATAGACACATATAAAAAGATATGTTCAGGAGAAAATGTGTTCCGAGCCTTTTTCTATTAAACACTCCCAAAAGCTTTCAGCCAGTGAATAATAATGAAAATTTCTAATATATAAAGCATATAATTTTATGATCAAAGTCAAAACATAGTGATTAATCCACAAAATTATATTGGAATGATACCTCCTCCTCTGATAAGCCCAGGCTCAGTGAGACTCTGTCAGCGGTGGAGCGGCTTGTCTGTAATCATCCGCCGGCATAGAAGAATAGTTTGCTCAGCTTCTACTGGTCTTCCCCCACATATAAGATAAAATTAAGAAGAAAACACCATTGCGCAGATATCAGCCAAATTTTAGATACCATAAAAAGCCACTTGATTCCACTCACATGCTCCCTAGGATATAGATCGCATTTATTCAAGATAATGGTCAGTCACATCCAGCTCCGTGCTGCTCAGTGCTGCTGCTCATACACTACCAGGGAGATCGCACTCCAAACAGAGCGTCACAGGCTAGTTCTCCCCACGCGTATCATCACTGACACGTGACTTTTTCTTTTCTTTTTATATGTGTCTATGTAATTCAGTTGTTATGGTTTATTATTTAAACACAAGTTACTATTTAACAAAAGTTTTACACAATGTTTCACTTATTTTAGAAGTATCAAATAGGCACAAGAGGCAGAACATTAACAAATAGATAATACAAGCGCATCACTTTATTTATTTATCTTAACAAACTGTGGAGTGTCACTAATTGATTGCAGCTGTATTACCTTTTATAGTTATTTATTTTTTCACTATTGTATTTTTCACTATTGTACTTTTCACTATTTCTACAAAAATATTTTTAGTCCACTTCAGCGCTTTAGGAATTTTATAATCAATCTTTTATATTATCCCCAAGCTACGCAAGTCTCTCACAGACCCTCCAGGGAGACCCATTGTATCTGCTATAAAGGGACCCCTGGAATGGATAGGTAAATATGTTGATGCCATGATTAAGACACTTGTGAGTGACTTACCATCCTTCGTCAGGGATACGAGGGATGTCTTGAAACGCACCCAGGGAGTGGTCTACCCCGCGAGGGCTCTCCTCATTGGGATCGATGTGGAATCCTTGTACACGTCGATTCCCCATGAGTGGGGCCTCCGTGTGGTAGGTCACTTACTGGAGAAGAATTATCCGTTTTTAGCGGCTCAAAATTAATTTATTCTTGAACTCTTATGCCCCGTACACACGGTCGGACATTGATCGGACATTCCAACAACAAAATTCTAGGATTTTTTCCGACGGATGTTGGCTCAAACTTGTCTTGCATACACACGGTCACACAAAGTTGTCGGAAAATCCGATCATTCTGAACACGGTGACGTAAAACACGTATGTCGGGACTATAAATGGGGCAGTAGCCAATAGCTTTCATCTCTTTATTTATTCTGAGCATGCGTGGCACTTTCTGCGTCGGATTTGTGTACACACGATCGGAAATTCCGACAACGGATTTTGTTGTCGGAAAATTTTATAGCCTGCTCTCAAACTTTGCGTGTCGGAAAATCCGATGGAAAATGTGTGATGGAGCCCACACGGTCGGAATTTCCGACAACAAGGTCCTATCACACATTTTCCGTCGGAAAATCCGACCGTGTGTACGGGGCATAAGAGTTCATGTTATGTTTTCAATTTTTGGGTTCATTCTTTCAACAAAGAAGGGGCACCTCCATGGGAGCTCCCTGGGCCCCTTCTTTTGCGTGCCTTCACCTGGGCCTATGGGAGGAGGAGGAGATCTATGTGTCGCCACTGTGCCTCAGCCACAGCAGACTGTGGCTGAGGTACATTGATGATGTCTTTATGGTGTGGGAGGGCACTGTATCTCAGCTAGATAGCTTTATGCAACAGTTGAATACAAATGACCGCAATTTACGGTTTACTCATACACACCACCCCAACACGATTTCCTTTTTGGATCTTCAAATCACTATACAGGATGACAGATTGGTGACTAGAACATTCCACAAAAAGACAGCAGCGAATACACTTCTACAGGCGTCTAGCCACCATCCAACTTCTTTGATCCAGGGAATAGCAATCGGTCAGTTCCTAAGGATTAGACGAAATTGTACCTCAGATGTTGTCTTTCAGGAGGAGGCCTCCAACTTATATACACGTTTTAGAGAAAGGGGGTACTCCGATAGGTCCATCAGAAGGGCCAAAAAAAGAGCCCTCAATACTTAGAGAGAGGACCTTTTGACAGACACACCTGAGGACAATAAGAAAGACAGCTCCCAGGACCCAGTTAGAATAATTACCAGATTTGGGGCCCAATGGGACCAAGTTAAGGACACTCTCACCAAACATTGGAGCAATTTTATCTCAAGCACCCATCTTGGGGAAACTTGTAGGGGATCGACCTATGATGACTGCATGTAGGGCTCAGAATGTAGGGGACATACTATCCCACTCTGAATATATTCGATCACCCTTTAAAAATTGGCTGACGGACCTGCCCCCACTGCATGGGAGTTTCCCCTGTGGTAAATGTTCCATGTGTTGTTATGTTGACAAAACGGATGTGTTCGCTGACTCCATGGGTCTTGAACATTTTAAAATCAGAGACTTTGGGGCGTGACCGGATGTCAGAGTGAGAGCAAGTGATCCTCCCCCAGCCCGATGCCTCCGTGACCACTGGATCCAGCCAGCGTTCCGGCTGACCGACGGAGCCTCCTTCACCCTGCAGACCTTGGCGTCTCCCTGGCCGCCTGGCCCCCCTAGCTCTGCCCCCCCCCAGCGTGTCGGCGGTGCACTGACACAGCCGCTCGGGAAGAACGCAGATCGGAGCTCACGGAGCGGTGTGGAGGAGCTCAGGTTGTCTGCGTGTGACAGTTGCCCGGGCAACGGCATCGGCGTCGGCGGGGAGAAGCAGCGTGGACGGCGTGCACCATCGGCGAGGGGATTAAGCCCCAGAGGCGTCCCTGTGCTGCCCAGGCATTTTGGCAGCTTCAAGGTACCAATTTCTGTAGCCACACCAGGGGTGGATTGTCTTCCCTTATCTTTTTTAAAGGCTTAGTTATCTACCACGGACAAGGGGAGGGGGAGGTTCAGGTGGGCCCAGGCAGCTTGACATACTGTCACTTAACGGTCAACCTTGGCATTTAGGCAGGCTTGGCTTGGGCTACCTGACACTCCGATACATAGTGATCTGTGCATGTTAGAAGAGAGGTCACCCCCTGATGGTTAGCGGAGGGTTGCGTCAAAAAAAAAAGAGACGTTAACCCCTTGCCACACCACACTAATTGAATAGAACTGAAACACCGCCTATTCTTAAAAGTGGATAACTACCCTAGTGGTACCCGCAAATGGGCTAAGGTGAAGAGAGGGAGAAGGGAAAGTACCAACCCCGCGAGCGGTTTAATCCTTCCATATACTCCCCTGACTTACCCAATAAGCCATGACCAGGAAAAAGGGAGAGGAATTGCAACAGCAGGACAACGCCAGCTCCCAAACGACCCGCACATCAAAGGAAAAAGCGAGCCAGGCAGCAGCTGCCGCCGCGGCTAAACTGGAAAAATTCGTGCATCTCCCTACCTCATCTCCATCTAAAAACACCCAGCAGCAGCAGGACGGGCCGCATGCAGGGGGTCTAGGGGACAGGAGAAGCCTAGGAAAAGGGCCAGCGGCAACGCACACAACAAAAACGGTGAGCAGCAATAGATCTGCTGGTGAGGCCGCGGGACTAGCAGCTAACAAGATTGCGGCACATGACGCCCCATCAGAAGCCGAACCCACATTAAAAGATGTCTTATGTGCTGTTAATTCTTGTAAGGCTTCCTTAAGCGACCTGTGCGACCAGCTGATGGGATTGAAAGAAGAGATAACTATGCTAAGCCAAGAACTGCAAAGGACTATCGGTAGAACAACTGCACTGGAGGAGAGAGTTAGCCAGGCTGAAGACGAACTAATCCCATTGAAGCAAGAGCTCAAATCATTAAAAATGCAGATGGGCTTACACAAAGTCAAAATAGAGGAAATGGAAAATAGGTCTCGCAGGAACAACGTGAGGATGGTAGGCCTGCCGGAGCGGAGTGAGGGCCCCTGCCCTGAGGAGTTTCTGGAGAAGTGGCTCAGGGGAATATTTGGGACGGAAACCTTCTCCCACCTCTTCGCTATTGAAAGAGCTCACAGAGTTCCAACTAGGGCCCCACCATCTGGAGGGCATCCCAGGCCAATAATAATGAAGCTTCTCAATTACAGAGACAAGGTAACATTGATGCGTAGGGCCAGAGAGCTGGGGGATATTCTATACAATGGAGCCAAGATCCTATTCTTTCCTGACTATTCCCCAGACCTACAGAAGCGGAGGGCTGAATTCAGGGACGTTAAGCGCAGTCTGCGGTCCTATAACTTAGAATACGCCCTGCTGTACCCTGCACGACTGCGTATCACTGCCTTGGGGTCCACCCATTTTTTCGACACAATAGCGGGGGCAACAAAATGGCTAGATGATAACAAAGCGGACCTGCAGACCTAGGGGTCAAACAAGGTCAAATTTGGACAGGAAAAGAGGATAATGTGACATTTTCTTTTTTTTTTTTTTCTCTTCCCTTTTGGTCTGTTTTTCCATAGTAACCAGTAGTGGACACGGGGGACTCGGGAGGGGGGAAGGGGGGGGGGTGTGAGATGGAAGCACGGAGGAAGGATGTGAGCTCACTAGTTTTGTATGCTGTAAATGTTGTCTTGGGGTTCTGGAGGAGGGTGGAGGGAGGGGGGGAGGGGGGTAAGAGTGTGGGAGTGAGTCACAACACATTTTTTCAGCATAAGTATGGGGAGGAATTTTTTGTATGGTTGGGAGGGGGGAACAAGGTCACAAGCACAGCCCCTAGGGCTAGCCTAATTAGGCAGAGGGGGGGATCACTAACAAGGGGGATACACAAAGTTGAGGGCAGGGGGGGAGGGGGGTCTATATTGAGATATAGGGTTAGGCAATGGGGTAAATGCAAGGTACATAAAGTCACGAAGGGTGGGTTTGTAAAAATAAATGTAAATCATACCAGCACGTGGAGTTTGCACTTGCAGCCAGGAAATATGGGGGGGGGAGCCCCCGGACGCGGGGGCCCCTTGCCCGTCCCCAATTTACTTATTTTTTATTCTTTGTCTTTTTTGATTAACACAACTACAGTGCTCACGAATAATTTGGTACCTACTAGCACACAAATGAAACGCCCTCTCCTTTTGGATATTTTTTGTTTTTTCTTTTTTTGGCTTTTTTTTCTCTTCTCTTCTTCTCCTTTTCTCTTTGCTGCTCTCTTGCTTTTTTTACCAAAATATCTTTTAAAATGCTAAGGATAGGCTCTTTGAACACCAGGGGCATGGGTGACCCAGCTAAAAGGGCAGCAGTTTTCGCAGCAATGGAAGCTCATGGCGTTGGACTGGCTTGCCTGCAGGAAACCCACCTCACTAATGATACCAAACTACATGTTCGGAACCACAAATTCCAAGTACAGTATCACTCAGTTTACACCTCATATTCAAGAGGGGTGAGTATATTGGTGGGGAGAGGTATCTCGTTTTCCTGCAGGGAAGCCAGAATCGACGCGCTGGGTCGTTATGTCTTTTTGAGTTGCGTCGTGGAAAATAAGCCTCTGGTAATAGCAAACATTTATATCCCTCCTCCGTTTAAAACAGAGATTATTTTGGAGCTGCTGGAATTTGTCGAGAGCAAGCCAGATGTACCGATAATATTGGTAGGGGATTTCAATGCAGTTTTGGATAACAAAATGGACCGTTTTCCGCCTATAAATCGGGCGGAAAGGCTTTCGGAGGGCCGCTTAGGCCAACTTCTGGAAGAGGTTGGGTGGTGTGACCTGTGGAGATCCCATAACCCAAAAACCCGACAGTACTCTTGCTATTCGGGATCACACTCCACTCTCTCACGTATAGACATGGCAGTAGGTAATAGTGAAGCTCTGCAAATAATAGGGGACATAGAGTATAAGCCGAGGGGTATCTCAGATCACTCCCCCCTAATCCTGACTCTGAACTTAAACACTAGATCTAGCCGAAAAAGGTGGACAATAAAACCACTATGGTTGGATTTAATAAGCAGCCCAGTAGAAGTTACTTCCAAACTAAAAGAGTTTGTAACGTTTAATGTAGGCACAGCCCCTGCGGGGGTAGTGTGGGACACTCTAAAAGCGTTCCTTAGGGGATTATTACATCAACAGGTTGTCATAGTAAAGAAAGAATCAAGGGAACGGGAGGTGAGGGCCAGTAGGGAGGCTACGGACTCAGAAGCACAATATGTGGCGGACCCAACCCCTGCAAAACAGGAGATCTGGCTCAGTAAACAACAAGAATACAGGGAATTAATTAACAGAAGAGCAGAAAATAAAAGATTGTTCCAGAAGCAAAATTACTATGGCGAAGGGGAGAAGGTAGGTCGGATGCTGGCACTCATAACCAAGTCTAACCTAGCCCCATCGGCCATTTTCTCAATTAGGACACCGGCTGGTGAGATTACCTCCGACCCCGCAAAGGTCCTAGAGACCTTTACTACGTTTTATAGGGACCTGTACAGGTCGCGCCGGGGCTCGGACCGGCGCGATATGGATAGGTTTGTGGAAGGGGTGGATCTGCCCGTGCTTTCGGAAGGGGACAGGAGCGAGATGGAGTCTCCCCTGACCCTGGAGGAGTTGCAAAAAGCTGTCGCAGAGCTGTCAGGTCAGAAATCCCCTGGCCCGGATGGTCTGCCACTGGAGATTTACAGAAAGTACGGGGAGGTCCTACTTCCAGAGCTTCTAAAAGTATTGGAACAGACGACTAAGGATGGGAGGTTACCCTCATCAATGTTGGAGGCTGATATAGTGGTGATACCAAAAGAGGGAAGAGACCAATTGGAAGTCACCTCATATAGACCGATATCACTACTGTGCTCGGACTCTAAGATTGTAGCAAAGGCGCTAGCGTCCAGACTAAACAAGTGTATTGCAAAACTCGTGCACCCAGACCAATCGGGATTTATTCCCGGTCGGTCTACCAGCACCAACATCAGAAGGGCATACCTGAATCTCCAGGTTCCAACGGAGAACGCGGGGCCTAGAGCCATACTGTCTTTAGACACCGCCGAGGCCTTTGACAGCCTGGAGTGGGAATATCTTTGGTGGGTGCTGGAGAAGTTTGGATTCGGCCCCGTATTCATCAACTGGTTAAAAATTCTCTACAACCATCCAAGGGCTAGACTCAAGATAAACAATGACTATTCGGAAAGCTTCCCTCTCGAAAGAGGGACAAGACAGGGCTGTCCCCTATCCCCGCTGTTGTTTGTTTTAGCTATGGAGCCGTTGGCGGGAGCGGTGAGATCATCATCTGAACTACAGGGTTTCCATAGAAAAGGCGAGGATGAGAGAATAGCGCTTTTTGCGGACGATGTCCTATTCTTCCTTGGGGATACGTCTTCCTCATTGGAGAAAGTAATGCACCTAGTGGAGGACTTTGGAAAATTCTCAGGGCTGACTATCAACTGGGAGAAATCTTCGCTCCTGCCGGTCGATCCATTGGCTAACTCTATCTCAATGAGTCTACCCCAACTGAGAGTTACCGGGAAAATGAAGTACCTTGGTGTCGTGCTGTCCAAGGACCCTGGTGCGTTTATTGAAGACAACCTGGTCCCTCTCCTATCAAAATTTAAAAAAAAATGTGACATCTGGTGTAGACTCCCTCTATCTATGGCGGGCCGGGCCAACTTAATCAAGATGGTATGGCTGCCCCAGCTACTATACCTGCTCCACAACTCCCCAGTATGGATTGGGGAGAAGTGGTTTCAAAGAATCCAATCCCTTTTTAGGGAACTAATCTGGAAAAAAGGACAGGCCAGGATTAGCCTACAAAAATTGCAGTGCCCCGCTATGGAGGGGGGACTGGGGGTCCCACACCCGTTTACCTACTTCCTGGCAGCCCAGCTACAGCAACTTGGGGGATGCGCCAACGATGGGGGGGGAAGTAAGAGCGCCCAGATCGCTCTGCAGGGAAGCCCACATAGCTCATTGGTTGAGGCATTGGAGGCAGACTCATTGCAGGGAGAGACTTCAACACTTAAAATGATTACCAGGGTCTGGCAGACAGCTAAGCGAATAATGGGGTACAAGGGAATTTCAGAATACTCACCAATCTGGAACAACAAGAACCTGCAGGAACTACTATCCGTCGACAGGAATAAGCTGTGGGAGAGAAACGGGGTTTATCGACTGACTCAGATATATGAAGGGAATACCCTGAAACCCTTCGAGGTACTGAGGCATGAATATGGGCTACCAAGCCACGTATTCTACAGCTATTTACAGATTAGACACGCCTTAAGCAAGCAGTTTGGAAGCCAACCCCTTACATGGTGTAAGATCCCACTATTACAAACAATTATTAAATCAGAGACCTCTAAGGGGCTAATCACAGAGATATACACTCAACTAACAAAGAAAATAAACACGCACGTAGGTTCTCTCGGGGGTAGGGACAGATTGGCGGCCGATGTGGGGGAGATAACGGACATACAGTGGAAAAGGATTCTGGAACTGGGACCGGAGGTGTCGGTCTCTCCCTCACAAAAGGCCTCCCATCTGATGCTATTGCATAGGTCCTACTATACACCCAAAAAGCTCTTTATGTTTGGTCGTCGAACCAACGATGACTGCCCCAGATGCAGGGGAGCAGGCGATCTGATCCATATGTTCTGGAGATGCCCAAAACTAGTGAGGTACTGGTCCGAGATTGTAAAGAAAATAAACACTACGTTTAAAACCAACCTAGAGTTAGATCCTAGGACTTGTGTGCTGGGGCACGTTACCAATGATCTGAGAGATAGGAATACGGTGGTAGCGGTAGCAAGATGCCTGTTCCAAGCTAGAAAACTAATCGCACAGTCGTGGCAATCAAAAACCCCTCCCACCCCGGAAGATTGGCTGGGAACTGTCAACTCCACAGTCTGGAGTGAGAGAACATTCTACACCAGGTCAGGCAGCTATAATAAATTTATAAGAATGTGGAACCTGTGGATTCAAACAATGCCGTGCCCGTCACCCATACTATCCTAGTGTCGGGACTACCCGCTCTTTATCAATGGGGTGGGTTGAGCTAAGAGCAGCCCAGAGGCCAGAGCCGAGAAATGAACAATGCATTGAACCTAGGTCGGTCGTCGGATATGCCTTGAATATATAGGGGGCAAATAGGGGGGGGGATATAGGAGGGTGGGTGGGCGGGTTCACCAGAAAGAAAAGTATTAATATATAGATACGTACAATAGTTTTATGAGAACAGGCGGTTAATCGGCTTTGCATGCTATGCGCATTGCAAGGTGGTATTATTGTAGTTATGTATATCGAAACCTATACTGCAATATAATACTTACACAGCTCATTTATTTAAAAAAAAAAAAAAAAGGGGGAAAGCTTTGAAAAGCCACAATGATGTGACTGGATTTGGGACATACGTGAACAACATCCTGACGATAGTCCCTGGACAAAGTTAACTGAAGTGGCAAAAAAAAAAAAAAAAATCAGAGACTTTATCAACTGCTCTACCACACAGGTGATCTATATGATCACCTGTCCCTGTGGTAAGATTTATATAGGTAAAACTAAAAGACAACTAAAAATTAGAGTCAGCGAACACATCGAGAGCATCCTCAAAAAGGATGATGAGCGACCTTTACCACTACACTTCCTGACTGCACATGGTGAAGTTCCAAGAGGCCTTCGTGTTAAGGGCATCTAAAGATTAAATCTTCCTCTCAGAAGAGGGGACTTTGACCGCATTTTATATTAAAAGGAAAAAATGTGGATTTACCGCCTCAAGAGCCTCCAGCCGTGTTTGGAACAGTGACTGCTCTCTAATTGGGGGTATGTAAATGCTCCAATTTTTGCAAGGTATAGTGTGACCAAAAAATTACAAAAAGAAACCCCCCTTCCCCATGTGAACTGCATCTGTATGCGATTCCTGGTGATACTGTTGACAACTCTGTTGGATTTTCACTGAGTTGACAATTAAAGTACAATGATGTGTACACATACACGATTTCTCTTCCACCATCCATCTCCCCTTCCCCCCCTCCCCTCCCCCCTCTTTTCTTTTTCTTTTTATATACCATACTTCTGGGTTTTTTTCTTTCCTTTTCATTTATGTTTGTTTCTAGTATGTGTGATAGTTTTTATTGGCAATGTCAGGTGCACACTTCTATTGAGTGTTTTAGGGTTAATGTTGTTCAAGGGGGCAGTCCGTGTGGATCACATGATAGCCAATTAGATATAATGCTTCACTATTTAGCTTCATGTCCTTCATTATGTCTCTAGCTCTGAAGAAAATCGGTCAGCCGATTGAAATGCGTCAGCTAGACGCCCCCATTCTTTGACAGCCACCACCTGGATTGTACTAACCACCCCCTACTTTATTCATGGTGCATTTTTTTTCTCCCCTCAGCACATGCTGTTTGAAGAACTTTTTTCAGGATGTATGCTTACACTGAGTAACACAAGACTTCCTGTTTCTCCACGCCCTTCCCAGCTGTGATCCTGTCTGAGATTTTACAACCTCACTACCTACACATCTAGCCGAGCCGGCTTGCGGGGTGTCTTGGTTTAGCTGCATGCAGCTAGTGTTGTCTACTGTGTAACACCGTACCGCTGTGGTGCCTTGCGATATTGACACAACACTAGGAGATCAGCTACCAGGACCCCACAACTTCAGTCCTCTCCAAGTGCAGCTCACCACGGATCTTGGGATCAGACTGGAACGGCCCCCAAACTGAAGGAAACTATGTGCACGCTATAGCCGGCTATTGCTACCTCTCAGATCAGCTGTTCTTCCTCCCCCCTCCTCCACACTGCTCTTGCAGAGAAGGCAGAAGACGGAAGGTACATGACAGTCTATACTGCATCTGCTCTATACAAGCTGCTCTCCCCACTTTGATTTTGACTTTTACATTACACGGATAGCACGGCAGCTGACAGTACTGCTATCATTGTATCCTTCACAGAAACTATCTTATGAACTTTATTGCCTTGGTTCCCAGGGAACTTTCATTCCAGTCTTTAGGAACAGCAGGCTTAACACAGGTTTACTGTATCAGTGGTTTCAATTCTGTCATCCAATATTGCATATATTTTTCGTTTTATTACTTCATTGTTGTCCTTCATTGGTTTCCATACTGTTCCCTGGAGCAGGTATAGCAGGAAACAGTGTATTCATTTATTATATGGGGATATATACATGTACGTAGGGGGTACCAGGTGGTGTATCTGTCCTTTTGCACTTTTTTCAGTGGTGGAGGTTGGTTCTACTTTTTACTATGTGGGTGGAAACATTTTTATGCTAATATGACAATAAATTGTTTCTATTTGAATGAATCTATGGCCAGTGTGTTCCTCATTGGTTGACCCTGTCCTCTGACCCCTTTGGTCTCTCCCCCTTTTTTTCAATAATAGGTGTGAACTTGCATCTAAGTAACCCAACGCATTTCATGACATGGCGTCACTTCCTCGGGGGGTTGATTCACACACATTTGTCTAAAAAGTAGAAATAGTTTAGGAATATATGACACACATTATTAAATATATTCTGTTGATGTAAACATTGAATATCAACCCATACTTACAAATCTGCAAGACATCACATGCTCATGACCTCATGGTGGTCTCCTGGAAATGTCTGACCTGGGAACTGTGGGTGTGGGCCCACCAGTGCAAACAGGCCAAGATTAGGGATGAGCTTCGAGTTCGAGTCGAACTCATGTTCGACTCGAACATCGGCTGTTTGCAAGTTTGCTGGACAGCGAACAATTTGGGGTGTTCGTGGCAAATTCGAATTCCGCGGAACACCCTTTAAAAGTCTATGGGAGAAAGTGTTTGGGGACCTGGGTCCTGTCCCAGGGGACATGGAGAAGATGAAGAAGAGAAGAAGATGAAGAAGAGAAGATGAAGACAAGAGTGGGAGCCTCCCTTCATGCCATAGATTCGGAGCGGCCCGAGGAGAAGAAGGTAAGAAGATGCCGCGGAGGAGATGCTGGACGAGAACACCGGAGGAAGAACCAGAAGAGCCAGAAGAACCAGAAGAAGAAGAAGAAGATGAAGGAAGATAGAAGAAAGAAGAAGCATTTAAATAAAGGAATTGTCAAAAACTGTCTCTTGTCATTTTTAACATTTTTGACACTTTTTTAGTGAAATGGTAGGGGTACTTTTGTACCACCTTACCATTTCACACAGGGGGGAGGGCCGGGATCTGGGGGTCCCCTTGTTAAAGGGAGCTTCCAGATTCCGATAAGCCCCCCGCCCGCAGACCCCCACAACCACCGGCCAGGGTTGTGGGAAAGAGGCCCTTGTCCTCATCAACATGGGGACAAGGTGTTTTGGGGGGCTACCCCAAAGCACCCTCCCAATGTTGAGGGCATGTGGCCTGGTACGGTTCAGGAGGGGGGGCGCTCTCTCATCCCCCCTCTTTTCCTGCGGCCTGCCAGGTTGCGTGCTCGGATAAGGGTCTGGTATGGAATTAAGGGGGACCCCACGTCATTTTTAAAAAAAAAAATTTGCCCAGGGTTCCCCTTAATATCCATACCAGACCTGAAGGGCCTGGTATGGAATTTAGGGGGACCCCCATGTCATTTATTTTTAAAATTTTGGCCGGGGTTCCCCTTAATATCCATACCAGACCTGAAGGGTCTGGTATGGAATTTAGGGGGACCCCCATGTCATTTTTTTTATTTTGGCCGGGGTTCCCCTTAATATCCATACCAGACCTGAAGGGCCTGGTATGGAATTTAGGGGGACCCCCACGTCTTTTTTTTTTTTTAATTTTGGTTCGGGGTTCCCCTATGGGGAATTCCCATGCCGTTTTTATCAATGAACTTTTATGTGTATTGTCGGACCGACAATTCATTAATAGCTGCGAGTAGTTTTAAATGACTTTTTTTCCTTTGAAATGTCATTTTGCTGTCAAACTGTTCTAAACACGGGAAACATGCGCCCCTTTACAGGCATACTATAGACACCCCCCAGGTACAAAATTTAAAGGGATATTACACTTTTATTATTTCACTTTAAGCATTATTAAAATCACTGCTCCCGAAAAAATGTCCGTTTTTAAAACTTTTTTTTGCATTGATCCATGTCCCCTGGGGCAGGACCCGGGTCCCCAAACACTTTTTATGAGAATAACTTGCATATAAGCCTTTAAAATTAGCACTTTTGATTATTCATGTTCGTGTCCCATAGACTTCAACGGTGTTCGCGTGTTCGAACAAACTTTTTTCCCGTTCGCATGTTCTGGTGCGAACCGAACAGGGGGGTGTTCGGCTCATCCCTAGCCAAGATAGAAAGGCGGGCATGGAGAGCAATCCAACCAGTCCTCCACCGTGATGACTGTGAAAGATGTTTTTATGTGTTAGTATGCATAACATCAAAACTAACACACTGAAGTGTTGGCAATAAAAAAAAAAAATGATATCTGTGGAGTATGTGAGATGTATGTATACATGCATAAAAATGTGTGCAAAAAATGATGAATACCAAAAAAGGGAAAACAATGAAGCTCCACGGGAAGTGGAGAGTGTGAATGACCTGCTGAATTGGATGCAAAACCGCGTGAAGTATGTTGGCAAGTAAATTCCAAGTAAAAAAATGTATATTTGTACACATCAGTTGGACTATGCCTAGATATACATGGTCTATCTCAGTGGTGCAGGATCGCTGCCAAAGGAAAATTGAATAGTGACATATAAAATAGGTGAAAAGGAAAGATATTGAATGGAAGTAAGCTACCATAATTAGACATGCTGATAAGGAGTGAGGAGTAATTTAGCCAACCAAAGAGGAGAGCATGCAGGACTAATGCTTCCCCACCCATCCTATTTGTATCCCTGCAGAGCTCCAGATGAGTCCCTCCCAACGTCACCTCTCAGAAAAGGGGGGGGGAGGAAGACATCTCCGCCATTCCCGACCATCTTGCAGAAAAAGCACAAACACATACTGGAGCGTTTAAAGCGGAGTTCCACCCAAAAATGGAACTTCCGCTTTAAGGGAAGGTGACCCCCCGACATGCCACATTCGGCATGTCATTTTTTTTGGGGGGGACCCTCTTTTCAGAGGGTTCCAGCTCCCACTTCCTCCCGGGGCGCCGGTGTCTTGTCGAATACAGTCCCCTATCATATAGTGTCCGCCCTGTACTGCGCAGGCGCAGTACGGAGGACAAATGAGACGCCGAAAGTCTCCGAAGTTTAACAGCTGATCATCAGCTGTACACGGCGCCTACGCTTTTATTCTCACCCTATGTCCAGGTTCATTCTCCACTATCCAAGTGGACACAGAGTTAGAATAAATAATTGCCGAGCGCAGCGAGGCCGTGCCCGAAGCGTGGCGAGCGAAGCGTCGTGTACAGCTGCTGGTCAGCTGATCAACTTCGGACACTTTCGGCATCTCCTTCTGCTCCGTACTGCGCAAGTGCTGCGCCTGCGCAGTACGGGGCGGACACTATGCGATAGGAGGACAGTTCTAGTCAGAACACCGGAAGCCAGTTCACCTCCCCCCCTCCCTCTCAGCAATCATCTGGAGGAAATTAGAGAAAATTGTTTCTGTATTTGTCACAATTAGGGAAGTGGGCAGCAACTCCTACTCTACAGACCTTTGGCATAACTTTGAAGTCTATCCCAATAAAATAGATTTACGTTTTTTGGTTGTAACATGACAAAATGTGGAAAATT
Source organism: Aquarana catesbeiana (assembly GCA_037953035.1). Classification (NCBI taxonomy): domain Eukaryota; kingdom Metazoa; phylum Chordata; class Amphibia; order Anura; family Ranidae; genus Aquarana; species Aquarana catesbeiana. Next base: position 1,027,648 of record JBBHAA010001838.1, read on the forward strand.
TCACAACCCCCCAAATTTTTTATTTTTATTTTTTTCAAATCTTTCTAACTTTTTTGGGGGGCCTTGATAGGTTATTTGATTTAAAAAATGGTGATCCGCACCCCCTGGTGATCTTTGATCTATTCTATCTATTCTATCCACATTAGGAGGTTAGGTTTACTGTGATGTATTGGGAAATTTTCATTTAGTTTCGTTTCTACAGAACAGAGAGTATCAGATTTCTCCTGCAATAGAGGAGCAGCTCCAGAGGACTGGCAGACAGGCGAGGTTTATGTTTGCGGAGGGAGCTGGAAGGAATATTCTCCATGAAGACAGATTTGGGGATTTGACTGTTGCACTAATCAAGAGATCTTTACCCTCCTCATCTAAACTCTTTGACCATTTAGAACGACATGACAGAGTCTCCTGAAAGCTGCTAAGGGCTGTAAAGGTGAGGTGAGTATAATTGGGTGACAGGCTGGAAAATAAATGTTTTAGAGACTTTATAAATTCTTTTTTAGATTTACTAAAGCTATTTATTAGGATGACATGCCTAAACCACAAACAAAATCAAGCAGGCTCTTGCATTATATACTGTAGTTAATGGTATATCTAAAGTCAATTGTACAACTCAGTTATATATATAGGGGTGATTTAAACTTAAAATTTAAATTTCGATTTAAAACAGTTATGGCCATATGTTAGGCTAATAAGCTAGGGATTATCAAACTAACGGCATGTGGGGCTGGGCACAGCTCTGGGGAACATGTAACTAATTAAATAACATTTTTAAAAAGAAAAATCCCTTTGGTGAGGAGCAGCTTTTTTAACCACCTCAATTCCGGACACTTTCATCCCCTTTCCTGCCCCGGCCAATTTTCAGCGCTCTCACACTTTAAATGACAATTACTCATACAACACTGTAATCATATGTAATTGTTTTCATTTTTTTTCATACAAATAGAGCTTTCTTTTGGTGGTATTTCATAACCACTGTATTTTTTTTTTTGCTCACTATAAACAAAAAATGACTGAAGATTTAAAAATAGTTTTTCTGAGTTTCTGTTTTAAAATTTTATTCAATCACCACTGAGTTTTTTTATTTCTTTTGCGGTACAAATGATAAAAAAAAGACCATTTTTCTTAGATTCTGTTCTAAAATTTAGCAAATAAGCAATTTGTCTTAATAAATTGCGACCAAAATTGATGCTGCTACATTTCTTTGGTAAAAATAAACCAAATCAGTGTATATTATAGATAGTACTGATCATTGAAAATTGAGAAATTCTGATGTACTGACGGCCTTCTCCATTCTTGAAAAAAAAAAATATAATCTAAATATATATCATAAAAAGGGAAAGAGAAGGGGGGGGAAAGATAGGGACCCCCCCTCCTCAAATAAATGGGACTTTGGAGGAAAATGTTGAGTCTAGTAGGTGAAAATCAAACACGTTTGATAAAAAGTTAACAATATTTATTGAAATATGATTAAAAATAGCATTGTCAAAAACATGTACAGACATATGACCATCCAGTAGTAAATTTCAAAATTCATACGTGACTAAAGCCAACATGTTTCGTAAAAGGATTTTCGCTTCATCAGGGCTAGACACAATGTCATTGATTCATTTAAACTGTGTAAACAATGAACAGTCTCGAATTACATAATGGTCATACATGAAATCGAATCATAACAATAGAAAAACAATAGAAAAACATCAGTTACATAGAATTATTGCTCACCTACTATTAAAATTTTTTCTTCAAAAGAATAAGGCTATTGCCACCATTCACCGGACATCAACCGCCGAAAGGGGGAGAGAGAGAAGGGGGGGGGAAGGGGGGAAAGAAAAGGGGGAAGGAGGAGAGGAGAGAAAGAAAGAGATTGCTTGGGGTACAGGACACAGTCCGCCAGTTAATTGCTTAGGATGCCTTCATCTTTATTGCAGGGAGGGAGAGAAAACAGTCTACCCCAGTTTATGGTGGATGGCCATTAAATATACCATGCCTGTGTCCATAGTATCCCAGTGTAGTAATTTAAATAGGACAATTAATCCTAATGAGGCAACAGGTTTAAGGTAATTCAAAAGAGGCACCAAACCTATAAATGATAGTGGTGCAAGGGCCCTGTTATTTATTTGTCCCTAAAGTTATAACAATAGTCCCCCATTAAAGGATACATCCATACAAATAAAGCAAAGCAAGTCCGTCCAAACGAATCTCAACTTACCCCTAAGTGTAGAGATAGAGGGAGAGGAGCTATGATGGCTCCTAGTCAAATGGTTGTGCGTCTGCCCGTCGCAATGGATGGTCGCAGGATGCGTCTACCAGACAACACCGGAGCCTCCATCTTTAAAATGGTGTGGTCCCACCGGAAGCAATCAGGTCAAAACTGACCTCCGGCATTGCTTCCGGTCCGGACGTCCCTGCAAGGATGCGCGCGCATCGAGGGGGGCGGACGCATGCGCATTCCACCTCCCAGGACGCGCGCGCATTGCCCATACTTCGCCGTCGGCGTGAAGGGCACATAGGGGCGGAAGAGACAGCTCCGCCCCCTACGCAGGGACGTCCGAGTCCTCCCACCTAAGGCATCCGTTGCCAGCAGGCAGTGGGAGCGATCCAGGAACATGGGGGAAAGCATATATAGTGGTCCAACATGGACCAAATACCTTGAGTTTGATAAATGAAAATTTATAAACAGCAGCAAAAATACAAAACAGAAACAATTTATGCATGGTTCTTATGAATAATATTCCAATCTAGTCAATCATAATTTAGGTGAAGCAAAAGAAGACAAGGGGGGGTGTGGGGCTAGTCATCCTGTATTTCCATCATCACATATGGAAAGTAGCACCATCTAGTGGATATGGATATATCGTTTGTGGAGCTGTATAACTGAAGATGAGTGAGGGCCTGCCAACGGTATCCCATATGTATCCTGGGTGACACATATATGGATATAAAGACTCGTAGCAGATTGTATATGTGATTTCAGTTATTTGTTTGTGACTTGGTAATTTACTCCAGGAAAAATCATCATAGAAAGGGCTTGAAGGAGAGTGCAGTGTTGAGGCCAGCGGATAAGTCGCACGTTGGTTAAATATCCATCTGGCCTCACGCTGCAATATTATTATAATCTGAATATATAAACTCGCGCTGTTGGTGTAGAAAATAGGGTAATAAAAAATGATTGAAGCTGCTAGACACAAAGTGCTAAACACTGGATTATTGTGTATTCTCCATTCTTGAGGCTCTAACAAGCCAGGACAGTACAAATATCCCTTGTAATAGCAACAAAGTTAAATAAAAAAATAAAAAAATTAATAAAAATAATTTTAGTCCCAAAGGTTACATAAAACCCCCAAACGTTATATATATATATTTATATTTTTGATATTTTTTTTAAAAACAATCGCCTTAGAGAATAAAATATTTGTATTTTCAATTTTTTAAGTCACCCAGTATTAGCATAACATTTTAAGGAACACAAAAGTTCAGTTAAAAAATATACAATAAAGTTGATTTTAGGGCACGTAAATGCAATAACTTGCAAACCCAATTATTGGTCAAATATAAAAGATAAGGTCGTGCTTAGATAAACAACATCCCAAACATGCCAAAAAGGCGCCAAACTTCAGTACCCTAGATTTTTTTATAGGCAATGCCATCTTTTGGCTATAGCGTGGTTGGCAAGTTGTTAAGGTGGCCATACACCGTACAATCCAAGTCTACAATCTATTTTTAAAAAAAGGTGAAAAATAACTGGGCATCAAAAATAAATAATATTAACCATCTATGCTGCAGAGTCCTATATGTGACACAAACACACAGAAATCAAGTGAAAAAAATATTGACTCTCGCTTAAAACAAAAAACTAACATGTGTATGACTGAAAAAAGTTCCCAGCCTACTTGTGAACAAATATTGTATAAACATATGATAAGATGTGGCAAAACTAAATACCAGGTTGGGAGATTAGTCCCACTTCCCCTTAAAGGAAATATATCCAAAAGCAAATCAAATTAGTACATAAAACGTGAAGGATTGCAATATATAAGGAGAGCAAAATAACTTAATTTAGAAAAAGTGTAAAAAAAGGAAGTCCGTGTACAAAAACACCCCAAAAGTGCTGTAATTATGCCAAAAAGTGTCCAATTGTATGAAATCCCAGATGTGTGGGTCCACCACCATAAGTGAAGTGCCTGGCCGCTTACCGGAACCCCATGACCCCCCGTTACAAAGGGTCTAAATGGGCATTGTAGTCCTGTTGCTTCGGACAGCCCAGGAACCAGAATGGAGACCGGATTGGAACCTCTGAAGCTGTAGTGCTGTAAAAGCTGTATTGCGGATGGATCCACAGAGAAAGGCAAAGCTCAGCCCTCAATGGAGTATGGACATCATATGGGGGAAACAGAAGAAGGCTCCCATAGTGTAAAATCAATTGGTATTTATTAAAAAAATATAGTAAACACTCACATGTAAAAAAGCAATTGTCCTCTGATGAGAGGCAGTCTGTGACACCGGCCGGATGTTCACAGGCCACCCGTCCTGCTGGAGTAACAACGACAGAGGGAGGTGACGCGATGGCACCGCTGAGCGTCACCTCACTCTGTCGTTGTTACTTCCACTTCCACTCACAACTGGTGGAGCCTGGTGTTGCCATTCCCAGGGAAGCCCACTCCCATCCAATCAGAGTGAACCACATTGACCACTCTACTTAAAACCATTTTTCTTTACTTAAAGTGATTGTAAACAATCACCTTGTAAAACAAACCATTCAGCTTAAAATAGAAAATAAAGGCAAAACATTTTTTGTATAGATATAAAAAACATCATAAATACCGTATTTATCGGCGTATAACACACACTTTTCCCCCCTGAAAATAGGGGTCAAATTACGGGTAAGTGTTATATGCTGACAGCGTACCTCGGAGGGCAAGGAGGGGGACGAGCGCCGCCGGAATTCACCGAGCCGTCATCTCCTCTCCACTCGGCTCTCATTTCACACACACAGTCCTGCTTCCGCCACCTGAATTGGACCAGTGTTCTGTCTATCACAGGAGCTGGTCCAATGCCGATGGCCAAGGCAGGACTGTGTTTATGACTGCCGACTGAGAGCCGAGTAAACAGAAGATGGCGGCTCGTGATTTCCTGCACTATTCAGGCTGCATTGATGGGAGAGGGTGAGGCTGCAGATGGGCATTGATCAGGCTGCATTGGTGGGGGATGGGCTGTAGATGGGCATTGATCAGGCTGCATTGATGGGAGAGGGTGAGGCTGCAGATGGGCATTGATCAGGCTGCATTGATGGGAGATGATGAGGCTGCAGATGAGCATTGAGGCTAAAAATTTGCATTAATTAGGCTGCATTGATGGGAGATGGGCTGCAGATGGGCATTGATCAGGCTGCATTGATGGGAGATGTGCTGCCGATGGGCATTGATCAGGCTACATTGATGGGAGATGGGCTGCAGATGGGCATTGATCAGGCTACATTGATGGGAGATGGGCTGCAGATGGGCATTGATCAGGCTGCATTGATGGGAGATGGGCTGCAGATGGGCATTGATCAGGCTGCATTGATGGGAGATGGGCTGCAGATGGGCATTGATCAGGCTGCATTGATGGGAGATGGGCTGCAGATGGGCATTGATCAGGCTGCATTGATGGGAGATGGTAAGGCTGCAGATGGGCATTGAAGCTAAAAATGGGCATTAATCAGGCTGCATTGATGGGGGATGGGCTGTAGCTGGGCATTGATCAGGCTGCATTGATAAGAGATGGTGAGGCTGCAGATGAGCATTGAGGCTAAAAATGGGCATTAATCGGGCTGCATTGATGGGAGGGGGGCTGTAGATGGGCATTGATCAGGCTGCAATGATGGGCACTGATCCTTATTTTACTTCAAAGTTGTTAATTTAAAAAATATTTTTTTCCCTGACACTTTCCTCTTAAAATGAAGGTGCGTGTTATACACCGATAAATATGGTAAATTTTTTCCCTCTTTTATAAGTGATCGCATTCCCTCTGTTCTCAGCTGCATAAGAGCTGGGGGGAAGGGAAGCAGCAGCACACTGAGCTTCCCAATGAATGGTTGTGAGGGGGGGGGTGCCAGGACAAGTCTGATCATTGGAGGAGAGCAGGCTGAGTTCCCAGCACAGCTGAAGAACTGGCCATGGTGTGCTTTCCTGCTTACTGTGGTCCGTTTTGAATAGAAAAGCAGAGGGACTGGCAGGTAGACCAAGGATTTTGCATAAAAGAAGAAATACAAAGGGAACAGGAGACTTTCTCGTACATGGTACAGCAGCCACATATTAGGAATATGAAGTGTTGGAGTAACAAACGCTTTACCTTTTATTTCATCACATAGAGGACAAAAAGTGCCCTATGTGATGATTTTTTGATGACAGGTTCTCTTAAATGAGACATCACTTAAGGAGCACATCACATTGCATTAAATTGTTTCCTGGCCGGGAAGACATTGAGTGGCCGGTAGGGATGGGCCATATACCACCCTGTTCAGTTTGCAGCAAAACTCCCAAACAGGGAAAATGTTCTAATCCAAACAGCGAACCCAATTGAAGTCTACTGGTGCCAAACAGGAAAAATAAAAAGGCTTATATACAAGCAATTGGCCATACAAAGGGTATGGGGGTCTGGGTACTGCCCTGGGAGACATGTATCAATAAAAAATAAATAAATAAAAACAAACGTTTTTTCCACAGCAGTGATTTTAATGATGCTTTAAGTGCAACACTATAAATGATAAATTCCTTTAAATATTTAAATATAGTCCCGGGGGGGTCCCCTTAATGTGCCTGTAAACTGGCGCATCTGTAGCATGCAGAAAACATGCTGCAGCAAAATTTTAAATTAAAATTTCTAAAAGATTAAAAAAAGCGAGTCAAATCACATTTAAAATGACTTGCGCTTACAATTGCCAGCACCTGGCTATAGAAAACATAAAGATCAAAATGACGTGGGGTCTCCCCCCAGTCTATACCAGGCCCTTTGGGTCTAGTATGGGTTTTAAAGGGGAACCCCACGCCAAAAAAAAAATGGTGTGGGGTCCCCCCCCGCAAAATCCATACCAGACCCTTATCCAAGCATGCAGCCCAGCAGATCAGGAAAGGGGAGAGGATGAGCGAGCGACCCCCCCCCCGAATCATACCAGGCCACATGCCCTCAACATAGGAGGGTGGGTGCTTTGGGGCAGGGGTCTCTGCACCTTTTCCCCATGTTAATGGGAATAAGGGCCTCTTTCCGACAACCCTGGGCTTATCGGAATCTGGAAGCCCCCTCTAACAAGGAGGCCCCTAAATCCCGCCCCCCTTCTGACATCAGTGCATTGCAGGATGTTCGTTGGGGCAAACACCCGCCGAACACCCTGCAAATTCGGGTGTTTGGCGAATGTTCGGCCCAAACTCATGCTCTGGCCGAACTGTTCGACCATCCCCTTTAAAAAACGTTGCTTTCTGGGTCAGCAACAAGGAGGGATGGAGAGTACACATGTGCAATTAGTTTTGGTCTGAATATAAATTTGGATACATTTTTGGTTGTTTGGCGAATGAATGAATGAAATAGTAATGAATTTCATTGAAATTTGTTTTGTTTTGACCCTTATCCGCGTATGCAGCCTGGCATGCCAGGAAGGGGGGGGCGAGCAAGCATCCCCCTCCTGAACCATTTCAGGCCATATGCCCCCCTAAAGCACCTTGTCCCTGTGTTGATGGGGACAAGGGGCTGTTCCCCACAACCCTGGCCCTGTATTTGTGGGGGTGACTTATTGGAATCTGAAAGCCCCCTTTAACAAGAGGGCCCTCAGATCCCCCCTCTTCACAAGAATGAGTATAGCGTTCATAGTGCCCCTACTCATCCACCAAAAAAGTGTAGCGTGAAAAAAAGGCAGTTTTTGACAAGTCCTTTATTAAATTAAAAAAAACAAATAAAAATGTCTCCCAAAATAGATCCAACATCAATCAATGAACGCCAGTGGCCAACCCAAAAAAAGAAAAAAAAGCTCTGCACCCAATGAAGGCTCCCACCTTCTGACACCCCCACTGTCTGACAGTTCTTAAAAAACTAAGGGGCAGGGCAACCTGATGACCTCACCCTGTGACCCCCCCTTCATTGAGCCAGCATGTCCCCTTGTTGATTCATTAACCCCCCATATTGAGGGCATGTGGCCTGGTCCAGGAGAGGGGGGACGCTTGTTCGTCCTCCATCCCCTTTTCTGGCCTGCTGGGCTGCAGAAGGGTTTGGCATTGATTTTTTACCATTTTGGCTTGGGGTTTCCCTTAAAATCCATACCAGGCCGAAGGGCCTGGTATGGATTGGAGGCGGAGCACGCTCTTTTTTTTCTGAATTTTTATTTGCCGGCAATTCTGTTTACATTAAGCTGTCATCGGGCAAGCACGTTGACAGCTGATGAGTCATCGGTTGTTAAGGACTGGACGGGCCAGCTGTTCTTCACACAGAATTCGAATTGGTTGAACATTTTTCACCCGATCCAAATTCAAATACTTCAGAAAATTTGGAATTCATTCAAAAATTATTAAACAAGACTAAACAAATTCCAAAATGAATCAACAAAATGTAATTAATAAGGAATCTATCCAAAACTAAACAAATTTTCCAATTCTGCACATGTGTAGTGGAGAGCGGACGTATGTCTGCTTGGCTCCCTCCCCCCTACCCAACGCCATTCGCTATGTCAATTGCGGGCCTTCAGATGGGCAAGTGGAGCCCAGGATACATGGCGGGAGTTTGCAGTGGGAGGGGGGGCACTTTTATGGGGGATTTGTGGAAGCAATAGAACAGCAGCGCTGCCACCCGAATGCTACCTTCTGACAGGCAGGAATCTTCTTGTAAGATTTACACACAATCCCGGTGGTGGTAGCCACTGGAAATGTGTGTAAACTCCCCCCCCCCCACGTCAGGTTTATACGACGTACGGACCTGGCAGCAAAAGGGTTAATGTAGTCATTTTGTGTCAACGGTTTGTATATTTGGCTTTAAACGGTTTCTATCTTAACCAATATCTCAATGTTATAGGGCATATTCCATCAAACTCCATATGGTGAGATGGAAGAATTCAACATCCCACCATGTGACCCAATTCCTGATGAGTCCGGAGTCACATCACAGAATGACATTTATGAAGAAAACCAAAATGAGAAATCTGAAGATGTTCCACGTCAGCAAAGCAACACTGACACGTACAAAGCAAGTCCACAAGAAAGCGTTCTACACCCACAATGTGACTCCTCCTCCGAGGAACCCAAAGCTGAACCTGACCTTAACACATCACCACAGACAGAACCCCTGCAAAATGTCAAGGACCTCGTTGATAGTGACAGTGAAATGGATGTAGAAATGGCATCAGATGTACTCTTTGTAGAATTTTCTGATGAAGAGCATACATCTCCTGAAAACACCGCACACAGGTGAGTGAGTACAAGATTATAACATAGTTATAGTAATTTCCAGGCAAATGGCTAAGCATGAAGATAAATTAAACCTATGAGAGCGGATTTACCTGGTAAAGGTTTTATATCCCGGTCTATACAGGCTTGCTGCTGGCCAATTTTTAATCTTCTTTAAAATTTGTGTTCCATTAAAGTGGATGTAAACCCTCACATATACCCAGTGAAGTGAACAGCCTCAGATGACACACAGAGATGAAACAAATCCTCCTACATAAGTTTTACATGTATATCTGCAGTCTACTCTTGCCTATACCTCTTTAAAAAGGTAGATCGTGTTAAAGATCTTTCTTCATCCGTCAGCAGCACAGACGAGGGGTCGGAAAGACTGCAGTTACAGAATGTGAGAGCTGAAAGGCACACACCCCCCTCCACACAGCAGAAGATTTGTGTTCCAGTGGCAGAACTATCAGGGTCACAACAGTCGTCCCCGCTGTTGGGCCCTGCTGTTCCGCCACTGTGGGGGGGCCCCAAGACGGCCAAATAGTGCTGGGGTTTGGACAGACTTGGGGGCGGGACGGCTGCGTGAGCGATGGAGGAGGTGAGGTCAGTTTGACAGCTCCAGTCACGTCACACAGAGTCTATGGGGGGTCACTGTGTCACCAGAGTCCCCCCTCCACATCATACTCTTTACATCAAAGTCTGAAGGATTCCTCCCAGTGCAAGGGAGAACTCTGCAGACCCTGATGTAAAGGGGAATGCTGCAGACCATGATGCAAAGGGGAACACTGTAGACTCTGATGTAAAGGGAGGGGCCACCTTACATCAGAGTTTCCCTTTACACTTGAGTTTGCAGCATTCCCCCTTACATCATGATCAGCAGCATTCCCCTTTACATCAGCGTTCCCCTTTACATCAGGGTCTGCAGAGTTCTACCTTACACTGTAAGGGGGAACCCTGCAGACTCTGGTGTAAAGGGGAACTCTGATGTAAAGGGGAATGCTGCGGACCATGATGTAAGGGAGACCATGGTCACCAGAGCCCTGCTTACATCAGAGTCTACAGCCTTCCCCTTTACATCATGGTCTGCCACCTTTCCCTTTACATTAGGGTTCCCCTTTACATCAGGATTCACAGAGCTCTCCACTTCATCAGGGTACACTGTAAGGGGGAACCCTGCGGACTCTCAAGGAAAGGAGAACTTTGTGGACTGTGATGTAAAGGGAAATTATGGAATCTGATGTAAAGGGGAACTCTGCAGACCCTGATCTAAAGGGGAATTCTGACGTAAAGGGGAACTCTGCAGATCCTGATGTAAAGGGGAACTTTGACGTAAAGAGGAATGCTACAGACCCTGATGTAAGGGAGAGCTCTGATGTAAAGGGGAACGCTGCAGACTGCAAAATAAAGGGTAACGCTACAGGCTGTGATGTAAGGGTGGGGGTGTCGGGGGCCCTTCATGGTTTCTTGCACCGGGGCCCTGAAGGTTCTAGTTATGCCTCTGCTGTGTTCTGAATAGGCAAGCTGTTTGCTGAGCTCTCCCTCCAGACATAAATGTATCTCTTCTCAGAAGTGACTCATGCTGATAACAGAGGAATGAAGCACTAGAGAGAAACAACACTTAGAGCTTTGGAGAGAGATAAGTAAACACTACAGATATACAGTATCTCACAAAAGTGAGTACACCCCTCACATTTTTGTAAATATTTTATTATATATTTTTTTGTGACAACACTGAAGAAATGACACTTTGCTACAGGGTAAAGTAGTAAGTGTACTGCTTGTATAACTGTAAATTTGCTATCCCCTCAAAATAACTCAACACACAGCCATTAATGTCTAAACTGCTACAAGGTGAGTACCTCCCTAAGTGAAAATGTCCAAATTGGGCCCAAAGTGTCAATATTTTTTGTCGACACCATTTTCTTCCAGCACTGCCTTAACCCTATTGGGCATGGAGTTCCCCAGAGCTTCACAGGTTGCCACTGGAGTCCTCTTCCACTCCTCCATGATGACATCACATAGCTGGTGGATGTTAGAGACCTTGCGCTCCTCCACCTTCCATTTGAGGATGCCCCACAGATGCTCAATAGGGTTTAGGTCTGGAGACATGCTTGGCCAGTCCATCACCTTTACCCTCAGCTTCTTTAGCAAGGCAGTGGTCATCTTGGAGGTGTGTTTGGGGACATTATCATGTTGGAATATTGCCCTACGGCCCAGTCTTCGAAGGGAGGGGGTCATGCTCTGCTTCAGTATGTCACAGTACATGTTGGCATTCATGGTTTCCTCAATGAACTGTAGCTCCCCAGTGCTGGCAGCACTCATGCAGCCCCAGACCATGACACTCCCACCACCATGCTTGACTGTAGGCAAGACACACTTGTCTTTGTACTCCTCACCTGGTTGCCGCCACACATGCTTGACACCATCTGAACCAAGTTTATCTTGGTCTCATCAGACCACAGGACATGGTTCCAGTAATCCATGTCCTTAGTCTGCTTGTCTTCAGAGAACTGTTTGCGGGCTTTCTTGTGCATCATCTTTAGAAGAGGCGTCTTTCTTGGATGACAGCCATGCAGACCAATTTGATGCAGTGTGCAGCGTATGGTCTGAGCACTGACAGGCTGACCCCCCCACCCCTTCAACCTCTGCAGCAATGCTGGCAGCACTCATACGTCTATTTCCCAAAGATAAACTCTAGATATGACGTTGAGCATGTGCACTCAACTTCTTTGGTTGACCATGGCGAGGCCTGTTCTGAATGAAACCTGTCCTGTTAAACCGCTGTATGGTCTTGGCCACTGTGCTGCAGCTCAGTTTCAGGGTCTTGGCAATCTTCTTATAGACTAGAACATCTTTATGTAGAGCAACAGATGTGACACAGGAAGGTCACATCTGGTGTGCAGCAGGAAGGTGAGCAGGCTCCGGACCAGAGAGGAGCAACTAACAGAAGGCACACGTGGTGTGCAACGTTGGAACGATACAGCAGAAGAGAGATTCCAGGACTGCAAGAATGAAGGCCTGAATATGGTGAGGATGGTCTGCTGGAACTCCCAGGAGAACAAGATGAAGTTACTGTAATACAAGAACCCATCAAAGCAAACATTTCTCTTTCCTTTCTGAGCCTATCCCGAGTATATCTCTGTACTCCTACGGATCAAGGAGACGCTTAGGGGGTTGCGAGTACCAGGTCCATTTCCTGTGTGGGTCCAGCAGCCATCCTTGGAAGACAATGGCCGTGGCTGGGTTATAGCTAAATACATTCTTTATTGTTCTTTGTCACATTTTCATAAACAATGGAGAGTATTAATCATTACAACATACTGTATTGTTATTTTACACACTGGTTCATCAAACATTTAATCTTTCAATGCTCCTTATTTTGAATGTTGTACATATTGTTACACTCATCGCTGGGTGCTTGCTTTCAAATGATTGAGAAGATGTGCATGAATTGCAGAGGTATACTGAATGTGTTTTGTTAATGATTTTTTATTTCCCTGATATATATATATACTTTAATGTCATGATTTGCAGTAACTTTACATTTTTTACTTGTATAAATCACCGAATTAATAAATGAGTTTGGGTTCTCGCAGGTAAATATCTTGTCCTTTTTTTTAGTGTTTCTCCAGAAGAATCTCCAGAAGAATCCCAAAAGTCAAGAAAAGAAATCCAAGATGGTGAGTTTTTTTAAAAATAGTATAATTAATCAACACAGAAGTACAACATAAAGAATATATGATGAAAAGTAACATGATATTATTAATGAATCCAATTATTTTAAAAAGACACTTATTTAAGTCCAACAGAGACTATGTAAGAAACACTCCAGCATCACTGATCATAGCAGAATAAACAGTGCCCCTGCATTTATGTCATAGGGAGGAATAATGCCCCTTCATCATTGGGATGAAAAATGACCTGATGCTGGTGCCTGTGTGAGAAAGAATGCATGAATGTGTTGGTAGGAGGAAGAATGCCCTCGCATTGGTATACAGTATATGGTGGGAAGAATGTTCTGTCATCAGTGGTCAGTGTAGGAAGAATGACCCTATGATTACAGTGAATTATGCTAGAGACAAGAGCCAGAAATACTACACAGATACACTGCACGTAATGTAAGCTTTTTTAGTAGGCCACATTTGAATAGAGAGAGACAAGGCACTTATTATCCAGAAAGAAAATAGACAGTGGATTATGTCAGAAGCAAAAATATTACACAGGCATACCACACATCATTTAAGCCTTGTAAGTTGGCTGTATTTAAGGAAGGTAAGACAAGAAAGATTCTTATGTGAAATACAATTCACAGTGGATTATATCAGAGACAAGAGTCAGAATTATTGCACAGTCATTCCGCTCAACATTTAAGTTTTTTTCAGTAGCCCACATTTGATTATAGAGAGATGAGGGACTTTTTAACCTTATATAAAGATTACGGTGTTAGAGACAAATTCCACAAATCCACTGCATTAAAGCATATATATGACATAGAAAAAAGGAAGAAACCTTGTCCAATCTACATAGAAAGCATTTTGGCTTTTGGGGCAGCTACATTTTAAGCTTGCATTCAGCTGTCCAGGCTAAATATACGCAATAAGGAGTATTTTACCATTAAATAAAATAATACATTTTGTGCAAACTGCTAAGACATTACTTCTACCCCATTGGTTAAACCACATCCCTATTCATCTTTAGAGCAATTTGTATTTTCTTTAGATTCCACTAGAAAGAATATGCCGCATACAGCAAAAGGGATAATTCTACAATTTCTCTTAGATCTCTTTGGCCTAACCACATCCCCATTTAGCTTTAGAATTTATATTTTTACCATTAAAATGGAAGGAATATGGTACACACTGCATGAACATAATTTTATTACATTTCTGGAAAGCCTCAATTGATAAAACACTTATCTCATGCATCTTTTAAGTACAAAGAACATGATAAAGTGTTTATCTTTCACTGTTAAAAATAAGGAACATTTTTTATACTGAATAGACTTGCATAAATTTATTTTTGCAAATGTTTTTCAAAATTGTTTTATTTCTACTTTTATTCATTTTTTTTTATTTATTTAAATCAATATCATGATTTAAAAATATTCTTTGCGTTATGTATAAGAAAAGATTGCACTACGCTAGTGTATAAATATAAATCCCTCCACGTTGGTTAAAAATTGCTAGTTGTTGTTGTCCACAGTTTGAAGAGTAGGGAAACCAGACAGCTTGTAATCAAAACATTACCATTAGGGTGAATGATCTCACCAAAAGCAAACCATAAAATTATTTTACAGACTTACCTGGACAATGTGTAAGCCCACAGTTTATTGAGGAGAGACCAGGCAATTATTAATAAAAAAATTAGAAACATAGAAACAGTATCGACAGAAAAAAAGGCAGAGTAGTCCATCAAGTCTGCCGTTTTTTTTTTTTTAAACATGTTGTGTTCTTTTTTTGAACTTCGAACTTTTTGTCGGAGTAATCACTGTCAGATTACACTATTTCATAGAGACAATAGCCATATTCTTGATTGACAGGGCACTGGAACAGGCTGAAAAATAGAAGACAAAGAGCATTATTTAGCCTGCAGAAAACACTATAAACTTTGCAACTGAAGAACAGCCGCATAAAAATTAGGTGTGGCTAGAGATGCACACAACATACACATTTGTTTTGCTTCATTTCGGATTCATTCATTAAGTAAATATTTTCCTTTCTTCACATTCATTATATTAGAATGATTCATTTTTAGAAGTTTTGTATATTCAAATTTGTTTTCGTATTCGTATTTGTATTTGATTAGTATATTTCAGAAGATGGCTATATTCATTCATTCTACTCATCCATTCTATTCTTTTCTATTGTTTTCTGTTCTATTCTTTTATTTTATATATTCTATTTGTATTATTCCATTATAATCTTTTTTTTTTATACAGTATATTCTATTCATTTTTTTCTATTGTATCCTATTATATTCTTTTCTGTTCTATTTATTTTTTCTTTTTTTTCTTTTCTTTTCTATAAAAGCAGCAGGGTTTATTATCTTATTTCACTTTTATACCTTTACTGTATTTTTTGCAACATGCTTCCATTTCTAATTCAAATTAATTTTCAAATTCAAATTCAAAATCATTTTTGTTTATTTTGTTTCATTATAATTTATTTCGGACTGAGGATGAGGTGACACTCATGGCTTTGCAGCAAACCAGCAGCAAGAAATACTATACAAGGAGGTAACAGTACACAGTATTACCACTGTGGAATGACCCTGCAGAAAATATTTTGCAAACCTTGGTAGCCGGGGAGCAATTTCAAAATGTATTTTTGTTAAATGTGGCACCCTAATAGTGCCAAACAACTGGAGCTATAGAAGGAGAATGAAATGTAGTACTGAAAGGTTTGTAACAATTTCTGGAGATGGACAGCAAGCCAGCAGTGGTAGTATCAGATGGCAATGGTGATAAAGCTGCAGCAGGAGATGGTAACGGAGGCAGAAGAGGGTAATGGTGGCAGGCCAACAGCAGTGGTATTAGATTTTTTAGTGGTATTAGGGTTTTGGTATGCATTGTTGATAATTTTTATATAGGTGAATCTGTCAACTGTGTCTCAGAATACAGGTGGATTCTGTTTTCAGTCACAAACCACCTGTGACAGACCTAGCCGGGAGAGAGACTTTTGGAGGGGACTGAATGCTAGCCTCTTGCCGATCGATCATGGGCCCTGGCATTTGGGGGAATGGTGCTCTTTGTGAGCTGTATGCCTGGGGACCCTTGAGGTGGTATTACTGTGGATTTGGGTCCTGGTCCCCCAGGACACACAGACTCTGGGGACTAGGGATGAGCCGAACACCCCCCTGTTCGGTTCGCACCAGAACATGCGAACAGGAAAAAAGTTTGTTCGAACACGTGAACACCGTTAAAGTCTAAGGGACACGAACATGAATAATCAAAAGTGCTTATTTTAAAGGCTTATATGCAAGTTATTGTCATAAAAAGTGTTTGGGGACCTGGGTCCTGCTCCAGGGGACATGGATCAATGCAAAAAAAAGTTTTAAAAACGGCCGTTTTTTCAGGAGCAGTGATTTTAATAATGCTTAAAGTCAAACAATAAAAGTGTAATATCCCTTTAAATTTCGTAGCTGGGGGGTGTCTATAGTATGCCTGTAAAGGGGCGCATGTTTCCTGTGTTTAGAACAGTCTGACAGCAAAATGACATTTCGAGGCAAAAAACCCATTTAAAACTACTCGCGGCTATTGCATTGCCGACAATACACATAGAAGTTCATTGATAAAAACGGCATGGGAATTCCCCAAAGGGGAACCCCGAACCAAAATTAAAAAAAAAAAAAATGACGTGGGAGTCCCCCTAAATTCCATACCAGGCCCTTCAGGTCTGGTATGGATATTAAGGGGAACCCCGGCCAAAATTTTTTAAAAAATGACGTGGGGTTCCCCCTAAATTCCATACCAGACCTGAAGGGTCTGGTATAGAATTTAGGGGGAACCCCACGTCATTTTTTAAAAAATTTTGGCCGATTTTAAGGGGAACCCCGCGCCAAAAAAAAAAAAACGGCGTGGGGTCCCCCCAAAAATCCATACCAGACCCTTATCCGAGCATGCAACCTGGCAGGCCACAGGAAAAGAGGGGGGGACGAGAGTGCGCCCCCCTCCTGAACCATACCAGGCCACATGCCCTCAACATTGGGAGGGTGCTTTGGGGTAGCCCCCCAAAACACCTTGTCCCCATGGTTGTGGGGGTCTGCGGGTGGGGGGCTTATCGGAATCTGGAAGCCCCCTTTAACAAGGTGACCCCCAGATCCCGGCCCCCCCCTGTGTGAAATGGTAAGGGGGTACTTACCCCTACCATTTCACTAAAAAACTGTCAAAAATGTAAAAATGACAAGAGACAGTTTTTGACAATTCCTTTATTTAAATGCTTCTTCTTTCTTTTATCTTCCTTCATCTTCTTCTTCTGGTTCTTCTGGCTCTTCTGGTTCTTCCTCCGGCATTCTCTTCCAGCATCTCCTCCGCGGCGTCTCTGGTCATTTTTAACATTGTTGACAGTTTTTTACTGAAATGGTAGGGGTAATTACCCCCTTACCATTTCACACAGGGGGGGGCCGGGATCTGGGGGCCCCCTTGTTAAAGGGGGCTTCCAGATTCCGATAAGCCCCCCACCCGCAGACCCCCACAACCACCGGCCAGGGTTGTGGGGATGAGGCCCTTGTCCTCATCAACATGGGGACAAGGTGTTTTGGGGGGCTACCCCAAAGCACCCTCCCAATGTTGAGGGCATGTGGCCTGGTATGGTTCAGGAGGGGGGGGGCGCACTCTCATCCCCCCCTCTTTTCCTGCGGCCTGCCAGGTTGCGTGCTCGGATAAGGGTCTGGTATGGATTTTTTGGGGGGCCCCACGCCGTTTTTTTTTTTTTGCGCGGGGTTCCCCTTAAAATTCATACCAGACCTGTAGGGTCTGGTATGGAATTTAGGGGGAACCCCACGTCATTTTTTTTTTAAATTTTGGCCGGGGTTCCCCTTAATATCCATACCAGATATGAAGGGCCTGGTATGGAATTTAGGGGGACTCCCACGTCATTTTTTTTTTTTAAATTTTGGTTCGGGGTTTCCCTGTGGGGAATTCCCATGCCGTTTTTATCAATGAACTTCTATGTGTATTGTCGGCAATGCAATAGCCGCGGGTAGTTTTAAATGGGTTTTTTCCTTCAAAATGTCATTTTGCTGTCAGACTGTTCTAAACACGGGAAACATGCGCCCCTTTACAGGCATACTATAGACACCCCCCAGGTACGAAATTTAAAGGGATATTACACTTTTATTGTTTGACTTTAAGCATTATTAAAATCACTGCTCCTGAAAAAACGGCCGTTTTTAAAACTTTTTTTTGCATTGATCCATGTCCCCTTGGGCAGGACCCAGGTCCCCAAACACTTTTTATGACAATAACTTGCATATAAGCCTTTAAAATTAGCACTTTTGATTTCTCTCATAGACTTTTAAAGGGTGTTCCGCGGCATTCGAATTTGCCGCGAACACCCCAAATTGTTCGCTGTTCGGCGAACTTGCGAACAGCCAATGTTCGAGTCGAACATGAGTTTGACTCGAACTCGAAGCTCATCCCTACTGGGGACCCTGGATTTGCCATATTAGAAATAGTGGCTGATTCATAATGCAGGGACAAATACTGTTAGGAGATGCTGATGTCAATTCCAGCCACCTGTCTGTCTGTTGCCTGCTAGAATGTGTATTGTAAGTCTAGTATGGGATCTAAGAGTCATTAGATCCCCATTGTTGTTTGTGTTAATTACCTCCGCTATTGTGATAATGTTGATTGGGTTTTCTGAGCTACAAGACGGCCAGTCTGGCCTAAAGGTCATGTCTGAGTCATTTAGGCTGTCTAAAGGGATTAGTTAATTAGCCCATGTTAATTAGGTCTCTTGTCTCAGGTGTACATTCAGAGTAATATGAGCAGGAGGTATACACCTCCTCTTTTACTGTATAAAAGAGCCTGTATTTTTCAATAAAAGAGATTCCTGGTTGAACTTACATACAGCCTGCCTGGTGTTTGTTCTGAGCTACACAACTGGATTAGAACGGCACAAAGCTGTAGTTCTAGTCCCAGAGCATCGGATGACCGAACCATCAGTAGTTGCGATCTGCAGTCTGATTCTATAGCAGTAGAGGAGTGTCGGGAGAGTGGAACCGAGCGAACAGGGGCTCGTTACACCAGCCATTGCACTAAAAGCACAAACTAAAAGAACACTGGTGGCAGGACAACCCAGCAGCTCAATTGCATACTGGGCAAGCTTGGGACACTGGCCCATCCTCAATACCCAGTATTGAAGAAGGGTGGCCATTTTAAGGGTGTCCAGATCCACCCTTAACCCTGGATAAACATTGATCATATGAGTTAGGTGCTGCCCCTGACTACTGCCAGTAACCAGCCCTAAAATGCATTGTGAAGGATTTAAACACCTTGCATAGGCAGCACCCAACACAGCTGCTCCTCATTTCACCAACCCAAGTATCCAAGGCAGGTTCAGCCACTCTCTAAGAAAGCTGTTAAAGCAGAGTTCCACCCAAAAATGGAACTTCTGCTTTAAGTACTCCTCATCCTGATATGCCACAATTGGCATGTAATTTTTTTGGGGGCAGGGCTGCGTACCTGGTTTGGAGTGAGACTTCCTGTCCCACTTCTGACTTCTGGCCACCTAGGCGACTCCTAGGTGGCCCCTCCCTCTCGGCAATGTTCTGGGACACATCACAGGTTCCAGAACATTGCCTGGCCATTGGCGGAGTGCACCGCGGCTCGCGGATGCTCAGTGCGCGCCCGGCTGTGAAGCCGCAAATTGTCACAGCCGGGTGCCCACACTCACAATATCGGCACCGCGAAGAGGAGGGGGAGAGAACGGAGACTTCAGGTGGCCACATCGCTGGATCGTGGGACAGGTGAGTGTCTGTTTATTAAAAGTCAGCAGCTATACTTTTTGTAGCTGCTGACTTTTAATAAACTCAAAAACCAGTGGAACTCCGCTTTAAGAAGTTACTCTTGCAGATGGTGAAATTTTGCTCTGTGATGGCAGGATGACTGCAGGAATTTTCCCCCTTTAACATTGATTCAAAAGGGTGTCAAACTAGCGATGGTCCCTGTTCTTGATGGCCTGAATCCCAGGGTAAAAGCACTACAATATGAATGAGCCCAACTGAAGGCAATGGAATTCTCAACCGCCTCACCCCAACCAAGTACAGCTCCCAATGTTTTGGAGGGGTGAAACATACCCCTGGGGGCCTGCCTAATATCTTCCTCCTCCTCACCACTGGATCCCAAACCTTCCTCCCCCTAATGCTTCTCTGGTGACTGGCGGTGCCTTACAGGCAGAGAGCCAGGATAAAGCAGGCCCGAAGAGAGCAGGAAGCCCTTCTCTTCCCCCTGCTGCCAGTTTAGTACACCATGTAGTGTATAATCCAGTGGAAACATGAAAAGAATCATGTCACTAATCCTGCCTTGTCACAGTTCACCATTCTGGTCATCTCTTTGAACAGTGGCAACACCATACATGTAACCTGAATGAGGAGTAATGATGAGCTGGATGTCCCTGGGTTTGGCTTGTTCTTTAAACTTGACTTAAGTTTGGATGCCAAATACAAAGTCAAATCAATGGTAGACTAATCTAAGAAATCATCAATGGACATTTTCTAGGCTGATGGGAAATAAAATCTCCACTAAAGGGCATGGGGAGCTGGGCAGTGTCCTGAAAGACATCAAATCAAAAAAGAAGTTTAAAAAAATTCCTTGTCAGAGAGCAGCAATTTTAAACACTTGTCATCCATAAAATGTATAGAAATGTAATTGGACTGCAAGTGACTGGCTGCAGTTGTGCTGTGGTTCTCGGCCAACTCTTTTCAGTAAAAATGATCTGGGTGGATTTAGAGCAAACCAATCATGTTTACTGCAGTGTAAACGTGCCATCCCCTCTCTTCATCTTGCTGCCACCCACCCACCATGGTTCTCATTCCTCCAGGGAGCCTGGGACAGCAGTAAACTGCTTCAGGATAGAGAACAGGAGTAACTCTGGGAACATCCAGAAGGTACAAGCATTTATTTACCTCTTTGGTTCAAAGTTGTCATCATCTTGCTACTGTGGCAGGAGAAGCAACAGATCATAAACAATCTGTACGTGATCAGCTGCAGTGGAGGACAGA
Organism: Aquarana catesbeiana; assembly: GCA_037953035.1. NCBI lineage: Eukaryota > Metazoa > Chordata > Amphibia > Anura > Ranidae > Aquarana > Aquarana catesbeiana. The sequence goes on from JBBHAA010001838.1 coordinate 1,048,776, forward strand.
GGTGAAACTAGGGGTCTGATAAACCACCAATTTATCCTCAAAGAGAACCTGTTCAATGTACATTCTATCATACAGCAGTTTGTTTCCGACCTTGTGATAGCAATGAAGTAAAAAAAATATGGTTCAAAAATAAATTACAAGAAAATAAAAAAATGTAAACGCAACCCCATCACCTTGTTCACACACATAAATGCAAATGTGATCATAGACCGTGCATGTGCATGTAAACAGTGATTATGTGAGGCATCATTGTGAACATTGTAGGGAGAGCAATATTTCTAGGGCCATAATTCACAATTAACTCTAAACTGATGACCTAAATGATTTCACAGGCATGCAGATTTAAGGCTTGACTCATTTGGTACCTATTTACTGAGCCCAACCTCATCTTCTATATATATATAAAAAAGTGGGAATTTTATTGTGTTTGTGTGCGCTAAACTATATTTTAAAGTATTGTTTACTGAAAATAGGCATTTGCACTGATATCATGCAACATAAAAAAATTGAAACTACCACCATTTATTCTCCACTTTAAAAAAATACATAATTATTTAGGGGGTTTAAGTAATTTTCTAACAAACAATGCCAGTTTTAACATGGAGTGTGTGTGTGTGTGTGTGTGTGTGTGTGTGTGTGTGTGTGTAAAGCTAACAAATTGCCCCAAATGCGTAGTAATTAATAATGCTCAGAGCAGTCTTCTGATCTTGACAAAGTATATCCCGATCTTCCCGATCTTTGGTATGCAGAGAATTTTCTCTCTGCTCTCAGCCATCAAAAGTCAAAGTCTGAGCAGTTTGCCAAGATTTAAAACGTTCTATCAGTGGAATGTTAAGTCTAAACATTGTATCAATTTGTCTTTTACATCAAAGGAATAGACTTCTGTATGTAAATTAGGAACGTTTAACCACTTAAACACTAAACCTTTTTCTGACAGTTGTTGTTTTCAAGTTAAAATCATTTTTTTTTCCCCTAGAAATTTCTAGACATTACTTAGAACCCCCAAACATTATATATACATACATATATATATATATATATATATATATACATATATATATATATATATATATATATATATATATATATATATATATATATATATATATATATATATACTTTATTTAGTAGACCTTAGAGAATAAAATTGTGGTTGTTGCAATATTTTATGTCACACTGTATTTGTGCAGCGGTCTTTCAAATGCAATTTTTTTGAAAAAAAAAAAATACTTTAATGAATTAAAAAAAAAACAAAAAAAAAAACAGTAAAGTTAGCCCAAATTTTTTTGTATAATGTGAAAGATTTGAAAGATTTTACGCCGCAAGAATCGTGATCTTTATTCTAAGCAAAAAAATTGTGATTCTCATTTTGGCCAGAATCGTGCAGCAGATAATCACATGATCCAGTAATGTAGAATCAATTATAATGAATGGTGTCCACTGACATGATTCACATTTGATGACTACTTGCCATGAATGGCAGCTCCCTAGCTGACGGCTGAATGTAAACAAAGGGTCAGGTAGGTATACCCAGTGACGCCATTGACTAAATGTAGACATGACTGTATTTGGTTGATGAGAGCACCTGGGGTCCTCAGTGTCATCACTGACCAGGTAAAGCCAGTGGCGTCTCCAGCTTTCAAATTTAGGAGGGGCACATGGGGGGCAGGGACAAAAGTAGGGGTGCAACTATAGAATACATATATATATATATATATATATATATATATATATATATATATATATATATATATCCTGGAGCCCTTTACTACGACCCCACAACGGGCCCTTTTACATGTTCTGCAGTGAGCTCCCTTCCTACTGTATTGGGCCCCCCCCAGGGTGGCAGAAAACAAGAGATATATGTCAGCAGCATACCAAGAAAATATAAGGGTCCAAAGCAGTGGGAGAACTATCAGGGTTGCAAAGGTTGTCTTGCCACTGGGGCCCTGGTGTTCTGCCACTGTGGGGTTCCCCAGCCTCCTCTTGCTGTCCTGCCCCTGCTATTGACAGCGCTGGTCTGGCATCTCTTGGAATTTACAGGCTGGTTCTCCTGTCCTAAGGATGGGAGAAATTCAGTCTGTTTTTTCAGTAACTGAGAGTCCTGCCAATGAGGATGCAGGTGAAGGAGCAGATCGGGCGGCCGTGGTTGTGTGAGCGTTCGCATTATGCAGTGTCAGCGAGCAGAGGAGGGGGGAGGAATCACCCGCAGGAGCTGACTGGGGACTCTCTCCCTCTTAGACATTGATTATTTGTAAAAAAAATAATAATTTTTTTTTGGGGGGGCACATGGTGGGGCACAGCATAATGTTGGGGGGTCAGGGCCCCCTCTGCCCCCCCCCCAGGGACGCCATTGGGTAAAGCGTAAATCTAACCTATGGCTTGTCCCAAAAATGGCACTTGGTTCACAGCACTACACTCCCCCTAGGATGAGCCATAGTGCCCATGAAACACTATTTAAATCATGTAAATAGGTAAAATGTATAAAACAAGACACGGTATAAATCAATATAAAATGGAATAAAACAGCATGAGTGGGTAGCCTAATACAATAGACAAAGAGCAACTAGACACTAAGAGGAATGCCGCTGACCTCAGGAACAGGGAAATCCACCTGTAAAACACAAACCAGGGAAGACAGTGCAGGCCTCTAGTGTAGTATTTATTGAAACAATGAAATAGTATATATTTACAAAGGTGATATAAAAAGCATATATAGTCCAAAGCAAGCAAGCCCACTTCATCACACAACAATCCCAGGAAGGGAGAGTGGATGAGCAGCCACAGAGATCCAGACCGCTGTGGAGCCAACTAACAGGTGAACAGCTACACAGGATGACTGTTCATTGTGATTGATGGGGGTCTGCATTTCTGGATGACATAATTGACTATGGACTTTTTTGTATAAAGGACTTGTCAAAGTGTGCCTGTGTGTCCATTTACTTTTCTTTTCTTTTTTTTTCCGAATATGTGGAGGTACCCTTTACCTTTTCCTGTGGAGGGGGGGGAGTGGTATCTGGGAGCTCCCCTGTTTTTTTAGGGAGGCTTCCAAATTTCGATAAACCCCCTACAAGCAGACTTCCACAACAGCTGGGCAAGGGTTGCAGGGCAAGAGGCTCTTTTCCTCATCAACATCGGGGGGTCCCCCCCAGGCAGACCATCCCCATGTCGAGTGCATGTGGCCTTATATATTTGCCTGAGTGTTGTTGGTTGGTGTGATGAAGAATGGCCTAGCAATTATTGTGTCTGATGAAGAAAAAAATCCCTGTTGTGGTGGGGGAAGGAATCTGTGGAGGGAAGAATGCCCATGGGAGAAATAATGCTCTGAGGTCTGAGTCTGTGGAAGTAGGTATTCTCTTTTGTCAGTGGTCAGTGTATGAAGAAGGCCCTACCATCAGTATTAGTGTGAGGAAAATTGTCCCATTATTGCTGCTTTTGGGAGATGGTCAGTGGGATGATAAATGCCGCTGAATTTATGTTCGAGAATGGAAGAAAGTCCTATCATTTGTGATCAGTAGGCTGCAGAATGCCCTGGCATAGGTGTGTGGGGAAGTAAAAATGCAATGGTGATTGTGTTCAAGTGAAAAAGACCTCTCCCGTGTCCATGGAAGGAGTCTTCATCGGATGAAAAAAGCCCAGAGTCAGTGTCTGTGGGAGAAAGAATGCTCTGGTGTTGGTATCCATGAGAGAAAGATTGCCATGACATTGGTATCACTATGAGGAAGAATGGCCCATCATCTTCAGTCTGCTCCAATGTTAGTTTAAATAAAAGTAAATATGACCATGCATTGGCATTTTTATGGGAGGGGGTAAAATGATCCATGGTTGATGGTCAATGAGTTGAAGAATAGCCCTGCATTTGTATCTGAGGAACGGTAATGCCCCATCATTTGTAATCAGTGGGATGAAGAATTCCTTGCTGTTTCTTTCCATGGTAGGAAGACCTCGCTAGTGACCTCACTAGGAAATGGGGTTTTGGGGATCTCTATAATACTATATGGAACACACAGTTTAAGATTTAGTGTTTCTATTAGCAAATGGTTCAATCTGCAACTCATAATATCGTGTGTAAATGTTCTTGTAATTTTATTATTGAGGATAATCACATCTGTTTATAATTATTTCTAGAGAAAGAAATTATCTTCAAGGAGCTGCTGGAAATGATGAAGATTGACACTAAGCAAACCTTAAAACTGACCCTACAGAAAGTTCTTGAAATTAGTCCAGAAAGTTTGATGACAGATGAGCCTTGTGATGAAAACGCATTATGGTATTTTGTAAGAAGGTTGATGTCACTTAATGGGGAAGCCAGAAACATAAACAGTCTTTTTATGAAACCAGAGGAGAGTGAGAATAATCGGGATGGCAGTTTAATGTGTCTTATTAAAAGTGACTTATTCAGTTACATCCACCCTCTTGATGTGGTTTCTGCTGCATTTCATTGCTCAGACCATTTCCTGCAGCAAGAAATGATGTCTAAAATGTCAATGTGTCAGTTTGCTGTCCCTCTGCTGCTGCCTGATGTTGATGGCCCAGAATGCACTTTCATGCTGTGGGCGATGAGGGGCATAGTAAAGAAATGGAGACCTCAGTCATTAAAAGATAACAAGGGAGTTATAGAGAACAGCTTGGTTAATGTTCCAACGCCAACTATCTCACTTGTAAGACTGGGGAATTGTAGGCTATCAAAGTCAAAAGTTTTAAATCAGCTTCTGGGCACATCACAACACCAACATGAACATTTTATCCACAGGGATATGGAAGGTGGAAATGCTGCAAGAAAAATATCAGATGGGTTGGTGGAAATTTCCTGGTATTTTCCTGGTGGTAAAGGTAAATTTCCAGAGCCTGTGGCTTTTACAAATCTTCGAGGAAATCTTGAGTCTAATGTGAAGCAGTTCAACTTTCTGACAGAAATCTCATCAGTCGTTGTGATTCTTACAGAAGGTATCAGTAAGGACCAGTGTGAGCTGTTAACGAAGTATAACAGCCATGATACAAAATATCTTCTGATTATTATCCCAGAGGACAACAGAATGATGGAGGACACAGAAGAAAGACTAAAGCTCTTGGCACCTGTGCTAAGTTTAACCCAAGACAATATTTTATTGATTCCAAGAAGTACAAATGAGACAACAGCTGGTTTGAAGCTTTATTCATCACTTCTGTCAATAGTTCAAAATAACATCAAAACTCTCAGTCTAGAAAATATGGCCAATCAAGCCTCCAGACATGGGATCCGGATAGATGAGGACTTTGAAGAATGTCAGAAAGCAAAACTGAAAGCAACAGAGATAACAGATGAGATAGGAGATGTTGTGCAATATAAAAAATATACAATGAAACTACAAGCAAAGCCACTGAAAGAAATGGCCAAATTAGAAAAGGAGATGTGCCAAATGAAGGGACAAGGGAATTGTAATGGGGAGAAATACAAAGCTGACCTCAGAAAACAGTGTAACTTAATAAGACAAGAACAATGGAATTGTGACATTCCAAGTGGAATATCCAAATTTGTAAATGCAATTACATCAACAAATAGATCGGAAAAGTTCTATTTTTTACAGTGGTTAAAATTTCATCTTGATGTTGAGGCACGAGAATGCCTTTACCCTTTACAAGCTCGGTATAAAGAAATATGTAATTTAGCTGGCAAGCAGAAAGAGCTGACCGAGTTAGATCAGAGGATATCTGACAGTTCTCTGGGTATTGAGCACTTTCTGAGAGAAGTGGGTCAGTTCTATGAAGCCTGGCATTCCATGGAAAAAAAGGGCAAATCAACAGACATAAACTTTGAATATCTTCCTGAAATAGCTGCAGATCTTCTGTTGGATGGATTTCCTCTGGAGCTGATAGATGGAGAAGCCTCTAGAATTCCCTTACAATGGATAAAAGATGTACTGGGAGAATTAGACAGGAAAGTCAAAGGAAAAAGCAGACTGAGAGTAATAACAGTTCTTGGGGTGCAGAGTACAGGGAAATCCACCCTTCTGAACACCATGTTTGGGTTGCAGTTCCCGGTGGCCAGCGGACGATGTACACGAGGAGCCTTCATGACTCTTCTGAGAGTGAAGGAAAATTTCCAGGACTATTTAAGCTGTGAGTTCATTTTGGTGATTGACACTGAAGGACTGAAAGCTCCAGAGTTGGATTCCCTTGATGGCAGCTATGAACATGATAATGAATTGGCGACACTAGTGATTGGATTGAGTGACATCACCTTAATTAACATGTCCATGGAAAATACAACAGAAATGAAAGATATTTTACAAATTGTCATCCATGCTTTTCTTAGGATGAAAGAAATTGGCAAAAAACCCAACTGCCAATTTGTACATCAGAATGTGAGTGACGTATCAGCTCCACTAATGAACATGAGGGGGAGGAAGAAGCTGATGGACCAGTTAGATGAAATGACCAGAACTGTGGCAGCTATGGAGAACAAGACTCAGTTTAACTATTTTTCTGATATCATGGAGTATGACCTAGATCACGACAACTGTTACATTGCTGGTCTGTGGCATGGAGTCCCACCAATGGCTTCAGTCAACAGTGCATACAGTGAAAATGTCAATGAACTCAAACAAAAACTACTAAAGTTCATGAAAGACAGACATAATAAAACACAACACATTAATGAATTCATTTCATGGGTATCTGACTTGTGGAGTGCAGTAAAACATGAAAACTTCATATTTAGTTTCAGAAACAGCGTGATAGCAAAAGCCTACAACCAGTTATCTAAAAGATATTCTGAACGTGAGTGGAAATTCAATAAAGTGATGCATGAATGGTTCACTAAATCTGAGACACTGATCAAGAATCAGTCTGATGAAACACTGGAAGCTAAAGCCAATGAATGTAATAAAGAAGCAGAAATTCTTCTCACAAGAGAGGAGAAAAAGATTTTAGCTTGGTTGGAAGAGTATTTTAGTAAAGAAACAGATGGTGCCCAACTAATAAAGTACAAAACAGACTTCGAGATCAGTGCTCAGAACCTGAGAAAAAGTCTTGAAAACTCTTCAATCAACAAACTTAACAAAACTATTCAGATCCAAAAAGAACAAATCAGGATAGACCTTTTATATAGTCAGCACATCGAAAGAATTGAACAGAAGGTCTACAACTTTATAGAAGATTGTAGAAAGAAAAAACATGAGCCAAACAATGCTGAATTGGAAGAGGAACTTGAAACAATCTGGAAAAATGCAGCCAAAGATCTAGAGGTAAATCATCGACCAGAGCGTGACATTGAGGGAGAGATGTTACTAGTGCTCACCAAGGACATGAAAGAAAGAGGTTCTGGTGCTAATGAAAAATTACAGAACATAAAACATTTTCCCAAACCCAAGGAGCGGCAGAATCCATCATTATATCATCATGCATACTCAATTTTGAATCAAGTTAACCAAGCATATAGGAGGTGGAAAGGGAAATTTCGATATGAAGATTTTTTCCAGAGTGTGTTGCGTAAATGTATTAAGTATTCAAAAAAACAAACACAAAAAGATGCAGACTATGATGACACATACTGTAGAGAAATATTGAAGATCATTGATGAAAATTGTAAAAATGATGATGCAAAGAATTATTTTTCAGCTGTTGATGAATTAGACTTGAAGTTGAACGTTTTGGGACACGTTCTTGCTGATTTTCAGACGATGCATTTGAATTTTTTAAAAAAGAATGACCCCCATGCTAGGCTCAATTCACTGAAGCCACTATACTTTGATACATTCAAAAATGTTTTTCAGAAGAAAAATGAAAGCAAGAGCCTCGCTGATCGGATCTGCAAGAATTGTTTTAAACCATCGCTAACTGATCATATTTACAGAAAACTGGGAATAGAAGTGGTAGATGACATCACAAATAGCAAAGGTTCTGAAAAATATACCTCTAGAATGTTTTTCCAGTTCACAGTTCTAGAGAGTCTCCTGGAGGAAAACAATTTCAAAAATTATGTGGAATACTCAAGTGACTATAAAAACTTTGTAAAATCCTGGATAACTAACTATATTGTACAGGAATATAAAAATATCAGTACTTTACAAGACAGAATTCTGTCTGATATCATGGAACGAGTCAGATCCAGTCTCAAAAATCCCCCAACTTTAAACCTTCGAGATGTTTCAGATTTTTTGTCCCATCTGTGTGAGAAATTGAACAGTGATCTGGTATTGTCACACCAGACAATGAAGGCAATCATTTTTGAAAATTCAGCAACTATTGAAGACTTTATTGAATACATGAGGATCAGTCTAAATGATACAGAAGACGAGATCCGAGCAGAACTGAAATCTCTGAGTACAGAAAATGTTCTTTCCAAACTTAAAGTGAAGCCTCAGGATGAACTGTTCAAGAAGGTGTTTGGGTGCGGGAAGCAATGTCCTTTCTGCAAAGTCCCCTGTGAGGCTGGAGGGACGGACCATAAGGAGCACGTTGCATCCGTACATCGCCCACAAGGACTAGGACGTTACAGATGGAGCGCAACAGAAGTTCTCTGTCATGATATTTGTTCTACCCTAGTGGTTGGCAATGCAGCATTTAAGAATGAGCTTACAGGTGAGAAATATCATCCCTACAAGGATTATAGAGATTTCTACCCAGACTGGAAAATTCAACCTGATGAGAGTATAGAAGCTTCTGACTACTGGAAGTTCATTCTCAAAGAGTACAATAGGCAGTTTGCAGCAGAGTATAATGCTAAACCAGCTGACTATCCTGAAGAATGGAACAGTCTGACCAGGGAGATTGCAAAGAAAAGTCTCCAGAAAACCTTCAATATGTGACAAGACACAATTAAAATGTATATCAATCATCTAATGGTTATACCAGTGTTTCTCAACTCCAGTCCTCAAGGCGCCCCTACAAAAATAAAAACTGCAGAGGTGATCGAATAATACCAAAAGTAAGCTCTATTTGTGGGAAAAAAAAGGACGTCAATTTTGTTTTGGTGCAACGTCACACGACCGCTCAATTGTCAGTTAAAGCGACGCAATGCCATATCGTAAAAAATTCTCTGGCCATTAAGGGGGTAAATTCTTCCAGGGCTGAAGTGGTTGAGAATGTGAAATTCATTATACATTATATGGACAAAAAGTTTGTGGAATACTGATAACAACACCTATATCAGTTTGTTGGATATTCTAGTACAACACCATGAGAAGAAGTTTTCCCCTTTCCCCTCTTCTGGGAAAACTTTCCACAAGATTTTAGAGGGTATCGGTGGGAATTTGTGCCCTTTTGTAAGGTCCTGATGTTGGATGAGAAGACTTGGCTCACCATCGTTGTTCCAATTCATCCCAAAGGTGTTCAGTAGGGTTGAGGTCAGGGCTCTCTGCAGGACATTCATGTTTCTTCACACCAAACTGGTCAAAATATGTCTTTTTGTTGCTGGAATTGTGCAGTCATTCTGGAACTTAAAAGGACATTTACAAGGCTGTTGCCACAAGTTTGGAAGTACGGGGGAAGGCTAGAACCCCCATCATCAAAAAGAACATCTGTGAGGTCAGGTACTGACATTGTTTGAAAAGACCTGTCTTACCACCAGCGTTCCAATTTATCCCAAAAGTGTTCAGTAGGGTTGAGGTCAGGGCTTTGTGAAGGACACTCGAGTTCCTCCACACCAAACTGGTCATACCATGTCTTTATGGATCTGGCTTTGTACACAGGGGCACAGTCATGCTGGAATAGAAAAAAGTCTTCTCCAAACTGTTACCACAAAGATTGGAAGAGCACGATTGTCTACAATGTCTTTGTATGATTTATTATTAATAACAGATACCTTCATTGGAAAAACCTGAACCATTTTGTTATCTTTTTGGGGAGGAGGCACATACCTTTGGCTTTATAATGTGGCTTCTAACAGAAGATTTCCTTTCATGATTTTGCAATAGTTCAATTGAAAAATTCGAATGAAAAGTTGAATTTCCTAGAATATATTTTATGATTTGTATGATATTCTTTAAAGTACTGTACTATGTTGCTCAGCTTATGTGGCACTACCAAAAAACCTAAAGCAGCTTTTACATGACTACTAATTATGAAGACTTTGATCCTGATTTTAACATGAAATGTCTATGCATATGATAATATTACAAATCAAATGATCACACCTATGCAAATGCTGACAATTATTTTTGTGCATGTCTTAATAATTAAATCAACACATAATATGAGATTACAATTGGATATGTGTGTATTAGCAGATCATTAACGCACATGGCTGTTCTTGTTTATATGCTTAGAGTTTATATAGTATGTTTTATATAAGCATTTTCCTATTACAATACATTTTAACTGAATAATTACAGTGCGTTAGAATAAACTGATCTAATCATACCAATGTATCTATCCACTGTGAAATATGAGATATGAAAAATAAAATGTTTGCCAATACATGTGTGTATGCTTTTTTTTTCTCAACACCTTCATAACCTGGTAAAGTGAACCTTCACTCACCTTTTAGTGGTTGTATAATCTTGGCCCTCCTTTTTACACATTTGAAAACTTTTTTTTGGGGGGTAACATGTACTTATTTTTCCAGCAGGTACTTGTTCCCACTTCCTCACCTAGGCTAGGATGGTAATCTGTAGGGTACACCCCCCTTCCCACCAGCAGCCCCTGGGATCACATCACACTTCCCAGGAGGCTTCGGGAGAGTCTTATCCATTGGTGCATCCCATGCATAACCAGTTGGAGGTTGGCAGAGATTGATCAGGGCACTACAGCCAGCTCCTGAACCCAGAATGGTGGCTTTAAAAATAATGACAACGGGGAAGACTTTGAAGGGACACTAAAGGTTCATGTTTTTTTCACCTTAATGTATCCTATGCATTAAGGTGAAAAAACACTTGTCCATTTCCCCTGTCTTACTTACCTGAACACTCAAACTTGTCCCACAGGGACACGCTCTCTCTCTGCAGGGGGTTCTCGGCTCTTGATTGGATAGATTGATAGTAACGCAGCCATTGGCTCCTGCTGCTGTCAATAAAATCCAATGATGCGGCCACCGGGGGGTGGGGCCGAGTCCTGCATTTGGCATCTATGGAGATCGCTTCTCCCAGGGGGTTATCTGATGCGGGGAGGAGCCGAGAAAGCCGCCGAGGGACCCCAGAAGAGGAGGTTCGGGGCCACTCTGTGCAAAACGAGCTGCACAGTGGAGGTAAGTATGACATGTTTGTTATTTAAAAACCCGAACCTTTAGTGTTCCTTTGAGTTGAAGGAAAACAATCCTTGACTTATTGGTAGATACCGTATTTATCGGCGTATAACACGCACCGGCGTATAACACGCACCCCAAGTTTAGGAGGGAATTTTAAGGAAAAAAACTTTTAGGAGGGAAGTTTAAGGAAAAAAACTTACATTTAAATGTCCATCAATGCAGCCTCATCAGTGTCCATCTGCTGCCTTGTCAGTGTCCACCTGTAGCCTTGTCCCTTATTGCAGCCTTGTCCCCCATTGCAGCATTGTCCCCCATTGCAGCATTGTCCCCCATTGCAGCCTTGTCAGTGTCCATCTGTAATCTTGTCCCCCATTGCAGCCTTGTCAGTGTCCATCTGTAGCCTTGCCCTTCGTTTGCAGAAATTCGTTTGAAAATGGCGCCTCCGTTTTCGGCGGCTCTCGGGCCATTCTCAGCAGTTCTCGGCCGATCTCGGCGGCTTTCGGATGCACTCAGCTTTCGGCGGCTCACGCGGGAGTGCGAGAGCCACCAAGAATGGCCGAAAGCCACCGAGAATGGCTGAAAGCCGCCGAGAGCGGCCGAAAGCTGCCGAGAATGGCCGAAAGCCGCGAGAGCCGCCGGGAATGGCCAAAAGCCGCCGAGAAAAGCCGAAAGCCGGCGAGAGCCTCCAAAAGGCTCACAATCAGCGGGGGATCGGCGTATAACACGCACACACGATTTTCCCCTGATTTTAAGGGAAAAAAGTGTGTGTTATATGCCGATAAATGCGGTATATGTTTTTTTATTACTATTTATTTACATTTTTATTACAGTCGTACACAGAATCTGACACGTATGTATGTAAATAAGGAATTATAAACATCAAGACAATAAAAAAAACGGTCTCAGTGTTGAGGCATGACCATATCATAGATGAAGCAACAGTAGGACCTAAACTAGCTATTCTCGCAGAGTGATGTACCACAAAATATATTGATTTTTATTCAGCAGTGAAGCTCATCGTTAAAGTGGACCTAGCATTAGAATAATATTCACGCTCATTCACGCTCAGTGTAACCCTTCCAGGTATTTATTACCTCTCACAGAGATCCCAGTAACACATCCCCCCTTTAATTTGCTTTTCTCTCCAGAAGGAGAGCACCAGCATTCCCCAGACATCTTCTAGGGTCACCGTCTGGATTTGACTGTGTAAATTCTGTGCCTGTGCAGTTTTTGGTTTCCCATCATATAACCTATTAAAGTGAACCTAGAATTAGAACAATTTTTAGCTATGTGCAGCATGCTAAGTCTGTGTCAGTGTAACACTTCCAGCAGTTTTAGGTGAGAACACATCTGTGTTATTTTGTGCTAATTCTTAGGGTTATAACAGACCTGCAGCATCACGGATGGGGGCCTCCTTCCATGGTGCTGCATATATGTGCACTGGCATTTTTTGCTGGAAGCCTGACCCCAGCACAGAGGCTAAGCCATTACCAACAGCTCCTGATCTTGTATAAACAATTGGGAGCCAGGAGACCCAACTCCCAATCACATGATCACTTTGATAGCCTATGATTGGCTGTCACAATGATCAGTCAGTAAAACCCACCCTTGTTCTTTTTTTCTCCTTCTGAATAGAGACAAAAAATATACATTGTAGGCAGAAGTAAAGCATCTGACAGATATTGCTACATTCCCCATGTCGGCGACCTGGATTAAACAGCAATTGGTGCCATGCTGTCATAGGTCCCGTCCCGCTACTTCTTGGATGGAGACCCCACCTATCTTTTGGAATTTTGATTTCACCATCTTGAACACAATTCCCCCATCCATAGGCCAACTTATGACATCCCTGACCAAAGGCCAATTGTTAAAATAAAGGAATGTTCGTTATTAAATGCATTTCATCTCTTTACTGCAACTCTTCTCATATACCGTATTTACCGGCGTATAAGACGACCTTTTACAGTTAAAAAAAACTAGCAAAAAGCGGGGGTCGTCTTATATGCCAGGTATAAAGCTAGGGCTGTCATATGCCAACCGCCCGCTTGATGTTAAGCCCTCCAGATGCTCGCTGAGTGTGTGGTAATACTGTATACATACAGTATACACCACTGAGCCAATCCTGGCGAGCGATGTATTCTATTAATGAATACAGAGCCTGCTCGGATTGGGGTAACAACCTCTGCCAATCCGAGCAGGCTAAATACAGTAGCCTGCTCAGATTGGCTGTGAGAGTCAGAGGCGTGGGCTGATGATTTTACAGCCTCTGCCAATCCGTGCAGGCATTGTATTCAATAATAGAATGCATAGCTCGCCGTGATTGGCTCAGGGCGGTATACTGTATGTGTACTGTGAGACAGCATATTATGCTGTACCAACGTAGTTTCTGAACATACGGTATTACCGCACAAGGGGGTCGTCTTATATAGTGAGTATAGCACAAAACCAACGTTTTCAATCGAAAATTAGGCCGTCGTCTTATATGCCCAGCCACCTTATACGCCGGCAAATACGGTACTGTTTATCTCCGACACAGCATTACATATTCATCTAATCACTAACAGAGTCGGTGAAGAATACCAGCAGTATACTGATGACATCTTGACCGCACAGAACATTTTTCATAAGGTTACTCATCTTTCCAAGCTTCCATAACAGCTCCCCCCAAAGCTCCTCAGTTCTGGGCCACAAGGCCTCTATGCACCAAGCCACAAACCCAGATCTGAGAGTCAGGAGTGTCAAAGTGACTCCACTTGCTTCTGAAAAAAAGTCCTTCTGTTCCAGCTGTTGATGCTTCCCAGCTGGGCACCTCGACCCTCTCCTAAGCTGAATTTAATGCCGCCGCACAGGGGTGAACTGCTCCCATACCCCACTCTGACCTGGGCCCCACCCACAGATACTTTTATATATGGGCACTAGCTCTACCCATGACAACACCACAGGAGGGGGTTCTCTAAAAGGGTTGCTAGCAGCTGCTTACAATCTTCCCCTTTCCGTGCCAAAATGGCAACAAAGCCACTTACAAGCAAGCTAACTGCACCTGTTCCATCCAAAGCTAGAAGAAAAAAAAATGGTTAGCGGTTAGAAAGGAGAGACCCCCCCACTATGCCAACATTCAATAATTATAGGAAAAGGGTTGGATGAGTTGGACCAACTCTATAAAAAAAAGACGGATTCTGTGGGCACAATATGAGGCAGTAATTTATAAAAGTATAAATCTTTGTTAAGTGTCATTTTAAATTATTTTGTAATAAACAGGAACATCCTACTGAACTGAGAGGGTCAACAGATACCCAATATATTAGACATGGAAGTATGGATCTCAATATTAGTAATATCCATGTGGACACAAGATACTGTACAGAATACGTCAATAGGTAGAGTCCATATGCTTCTCAATGCCTTCTTGTCAACGCGTTTCACATATTTTTTTTTTTTGCTTCCTCAGGACATTACTAATGTATCCATGCCTTCTTGTCAACGTGTTTCACTATTTTTTTTGCTTCCTCTGGACATTACTGGGTAGGTGCTGATGAGCCTCAGAACCAGGTACAGGGGAACACCACACAAAGACAGATTCGGGACCAGGATCATTCCTTCCCACCAAATGAATTAGCAACAGTACCAGCGGGGACACCCCCGTGGTATTAACCTTCTTTGGAAAAGATTCTCATATCCCACTTGTGACTTTATGGGTGTGGTTGTACAATTCTAAACCCCCCTGTATGCCGGATATACAGACTCTTTTTTTACTTTAACAAATAGATAGATTCAATCAAAAGAGTATACTGTATAAGTAAAAAAAGAGTCTGTATATATATATATCTGGCATACCCATTAATATCAAGAGGGATTAATATAATTGCCCCCAAAGGAGGGTGGGAAGGCCCGAATGTATCCACCCGAATACAATCCCAATCCTTAGCTTAATATATCAATGGAGCCTTGTTTATATGTATCCAGGACTTCCTCCTATTCAGGGGGGTTTAAAATTGTACAACCATGCCCATAAAGTCCCAAGTGGGATATGAGAATCTTTTCCAAAGAAGGTTAATACCACGGGTGTCCCCGCTGGTTCTATTGCTAATTTGTTTGAAGGAATGATCCTGGTCTCCCGAATCTGTGTGTGGTGTTCCCCTGTACCTTATTCTGAGGCTCATCAGCACCTACCCAGTAATGTCCCGAGGAAGCAAAAAAAATTAGTAAAACACGTTGACAAGAAGGCATGGAGAAGTTTATGGACTCTACCTATTGACATATACTGTACAGTATCGTGTGTCCACATGGATATTACTAATATTGGGATCCATACTCCCATGTCTATCCTATTGGGGATCTGTTGACCCTGTCAGTTCAGTAGGGTGTTCCTGTTTGTTAAATGTCATTTTAATTTATTTAGTAATAAAGATTTATATATTTATAAATTACTGCCTCATGTTGTGCCCACAAAATCCGCCTTGTTTTAATAGAGTTGCCCCAACTCATCCAATCCTTTTTCTATCTGGTTTGCGGTAAAGTTGAACTATAGGCCAAATAAAAAAATGACATATATGATCCAGTCTGCCTATGGCAGTAACATAGCAGCATTTTGTTTTTCTGAGTTCCCTCTGTAACTTAGCTTCATTTATTTTTAACAGTTCAAGCTGTCCAGCAAAAGTGGCAGTCAGAGGGTTAAAACAAACCATTTACCACTGACAGGGGTGCTTACAATGATCAGCTTGTATTTATTCATGTAAAACCTTTATCCCAAGCATAATCTGTGCCTGATTAGGTATGTTGGAGGGCAGGGGAGACATTGGGGATCTAATAGACCCTTGATGTCACTATAAAGAGTACCTATTACCTGCCCAAAGATTGTTAGCCCCTTGTGATAGCAATAAATGAAAAAAATAAATAAAAATACATGCAAATGCAAATGTGCAGATAGGTCATGTGTGTGCATGTAAACAGTAATGGCTACATACATATGAGGTATATCTGAGAACGTTGGAGTGAGAGCAATAATTCTAGCGCCATCATTCATGATAAACATTGATAACCTGTAAAGGCTTTTAAAGTGTCACCAGTGATTTTTTTTTATGTACCAGAGGATTTCACATTTATTCTTAACATTGTTAACTCAACACAACCTCATCTTTTATATTTTACAAAAAAAAAAAAAATAGGTAAAATATTGTGTTTGTGTGCACTAAAATTAATTTTAGTGTATTTTTCCTAAAAATATCACGTCACGGTCACTATTTTATTTTCCAGGGCCTCTGTTTTCAGAAAATATAGAATGTTTTGGGGTTCCAAGTAATTTTAAAGCAATAATGCTGACTTTAATATTTGTGTGAAAAATAAAAAACTGCCTTGAACACCAAGTGGTTAAAAAATAAAAAAAATCCTCAAAAAAGCCCCTCATTGTAAATCTATCATCAATCATGCTGCCTGCTGCCTGCCACCCGCCAACTTGCCGAAATTAAAAACCCGACAGACCTGGTGCAAAGGGGTTGATCCCAATAGTACTGCTTGCTGAGTGACAGCTGGGAGAGTGATGACATCATTGACCAATAATGTCCATGGCCTTATTTGGGCAGTGGTGTCACTGCCAACCCCGCCCCTTTGCTTACATTGGTAGGAATGAAGGCTTGGAGCGTTGGGTGGATGACATCAGGATTTCTACCTCGGCCAATCAGTGGAAGCCTTGTATGCATTCCTAAAAAGGTCCCCCTGATGCCACCTCTACATGCTGCTTGTGAAGGTTAGGGACAAACAGTCCCTTGCCTCCACTCACCTGAAGTTGGTACACTAAATACTGTGCATGGACTCAGACATGCTCAGAAGTGAGCACTCTCGGTTACAATCTCCACATAGAAGACTGGTGAATGGGAAGCCACTGATCTCCTCCACTCAGTCATCTGACTCTGCTCTCCATCCTAGTCAGGGCTTGTGACGGTAGTAGTGGGGTTGCCAGCAGGGACATTGACAGTGGGATCGCAGTGAGAGGCATGGCTGCCAAACTCAAATAACCTGAGGGCCACATGACAAATTTTCATATCCTATGGGGGCCGCATGCAAACTTTCAAACTTCAAAAACAACAACAATGGTGTCAGCAGGCACACTATTCACCCCCAGCACTACCCCCTACATGCCACAAACACCACCTCAACACTTCACAAATACCCCCCCAACACGTCACAAATATTCCCCCAACACATCACAATTACTCCCCCAACATGTCACAAATACCCACCCCAACATGTCACAAATACCCCCCCAACATGTCGCAAATACCCCCAAACACGTCACAAATACTCCCCCAACATGTCACAAATACCCACCCCAACATGTCACAAATACCCCCCCAACATGTCGCAAATACCCCCCCAACATGTCGCAAATACCCCCCCAACACGTCACAAATACCCATCCCAACACGTCACAAATACCCCCCCAACACATCACAAATACCCCCCAACATGTCACAAATACCCCCCCAACACGTCGCAAATACCCCACAACACGTCACAAATACCCACCCCAACACGTCACAAATACTACCCCAACACATCACAAATACCCCCCAACATGTCACAAATACCCCCCCAACACGTCACAAATACCCACCCCAACACGTCACAAATACTACCCCAACACGTCATAAATACTACCCCAACATGTCACAAATACCCCCCCAACACGTCGCAAATACCCCACAACACGTCACAAATACCCACCCCAACACGTCACAAATACTACCCCAACACGTCACAAAACCCCCAACACGTCACAAATACCCCCCAACACATCACAAATACCCCCCAACACATCACAAATACCCCCCAACACTTCACAAAAAAACCCCAATACTTCACAAATACCCCCAACACTTCACAAATACCCCCCCACACTTCACAAATACCCCCCCAACACTTCACAAATACCACCTGAACACTTCACAAATACCACCTGAACACTTCACAAATACCTCCTCTTCACAAATTTTAACCCTAGTCACCCCACTAAGGACTTTGCTCAGCCTCAGTGTGATGGCTCACTTACCTCTCCTCCTGGCAGTCATCTGGTGGCCTGATCTTATGCCTCCCGAGTCCTCTCCTCCTGTCAGATCCTCGCTCAACACAGGCCTAGAGGCAGGGCATACAGGGAACCCAAGGATCTCCTGCCCTGAGGGCCGGGCACAGCCTCTGAGGGAGCACAGCTCTGAACGATCATCGGAGCCTAGATGGGCGGGGCGATGGGCGGATCCTCCTTCTGCTCTGTTCTCTCTCTGCTCTCCTGTGCTGTGTCTGTTTCGTTTTGCTGAGCAGGCAGCGCTGCAACAGCATGCAGGGGAGAGGACACAGGAGACGGAGAGAGAAAGCTCCCAGACGCTGTGTGGTGCACCCCGTGCACCCGTCCAGGATCGGCCCTGCCTGCGGGCCATTTGTAACTGGTCTGCGGGCCGTAAATGGCCCACGGCCGGTACTTTGAGACCCTTGGTTTAGAGCCTGTGCCACCAGACAGGTAAGGCTTTGGGGAGTAGCTAAAGATGTTATGGGGGTATTTTTATTATTGGCCAGCCTCCTGGACACCTTAACACTTGCAAGTTAATTTTTTCTACACCATACACCAAGAACCAGAAACTTAGATGGAAATGTTTGGCTTTCACACTGCTTAGGGGTCATTCCGCATTACCTCAGGAGGAGGAGTGCTACATGCATGCTTGACAAGAAATTATATTTTGACAATTTTACATGAAAATGCAACTTGCAGCTGGTATATAAACACTGTCCAAATGGACGTCCTTTGGCGAAGACAAACTCTAGAATAATCAGGTTGAATCCTGTTATAGGGGAAATTGTTCTTGTGATGAAGTTCTCTGAAAAGTGATGTTCTTTTAGGGTAAAATTTCCCATGCTGTGGTTTAATGGTAGACAGGCACTGGCGGTTAGAAATAAAACAAAGTTATAGTGGTTGGTTTACACAAATATATTTTATGGCACTGGTTGGCAGGATTGTGGGTGTTGTATATGTATCATCTCACCTACACATGGTGAGATATTCCAGGATTTGTATCCATTATGGAGAAAACAAACTATTCAATAATATGTTATGGGTGCCAAAGTGTTCATGTTTTAGACTGCAGTGTGTCAATCACCTAAAGGTGTGCAATTATGTTCCTCCATACAGAGGTGCTCAACTACCTCCACATCAATATAGTAGTAAATGTATTTTATGAGTGAGAGGTCGTTGTTGTAAATAGTTTCTGTTTGTGTCATTCTCCAGGATTAGTGTGTCAAGCTGTTTGAAGGACCATCAAGGACCAAAGTTCTTGTTCCTGTCCTGAAACAGAAAGAAACTGATAACTAAATATACACTGAGCAAAATTATAAACCCAACACTTTTGTGTTTGCCCCTATTTATCATGAGCTGAACTCAAAGATCTACGACTTTTTCTATGTACACAAAAGGCCTATTTCTCTCAAATATTGTTCACAAATCTGTCTAAATCTGTGTTAGTGAGCACTTCTCCTTTGCCAAGATAATCCATCCACCTCACAGGTGGGGCATATCAAGATGCTGATTAGACAGCATGATTATTGCACAGGTGTGCCTAATGCCGCATACACACGGGCAGACTTTTCGACCGGACTGATCCGACGGACGTTTGACGGACTTCCTGACGGACTTTTGAATGAACGGACTTGCCTACACATGATCACACCAAAGTCCGATGGATTCGTACGTGATGACATACGACCGGACTAAAATAAAGAAGTTGATAGCCAGTAGCCAATAGCTGCCCTAGCAGGGGTTTTCATCCATCGGACTAGCATACAGACGAGCAGATTTTTCAACCGGACTCGAGTCCGTCGGACAAATTTAAAAAATGTTCCCAATCTAAAGTCCGTCAGATTTTCAACCGAAAAAGTCCGCTGCAGGTCCGATGGAGCCCACACACGGTCGGATTGTCCGCCGGATTCGGTCCGTCGGACCAGTCCGGTCGAAAAGTCCGCCCGTGTGTACACGGCATTAGGCTGGCCACAATAACAGGCCACTCAAATATGGGTAAAGTGGTCACAGACTAAATGGGATGGATTAAGGTTTGTATAATTACCTGAAATATTTACAAAGCTGTTATATATTTTCCTGAGCTCTGGTAGAGAAAGATGCTTCAGGCGCAATGCCTTGCAATACCATTGCTGCATTGTTTGCTCTTCTTTAGAAAACTCACTGGTTTCTCACAATGCTTTTTACGATTTATCTTTAGCCCTCACCTTTTCTTTGCTTCCCACATCACTACCACATCTCTGATACTTGTAATGCTACTGGATGCAAGTTCAGTTCCGTAGACACTGTATGCAGACATCTGTGCTTTGCTCACATTCTTGTCATCTGTAATGCCTACTGGATACAATATCATTGAAACAACATATATGGTGACCATGTGTGCTTAGGTCATACTGGAAAAGTCTGCAATTACAAAGGGTTAACCATATACCAGCTAAATGTTCTCTGTTCTATCAATAACTTATCCACAGTTATTACTTGTAGTTCTTTTTGCTTCACCTTTTGTATATCCCGGGGAATCTACTGGAGTTCCTGTCTTTGTCTGGATCATTTACCCTATGAAGGGACTTGCCTATTTGACCATCTGTTAATTCAGTGGTCCAGTCTTTAAGGTGAGCAAAGCGATTGCCCTGAGGGTGGAAGGTCTGTCACCATTATCTTCCTTGAATTGTGCAATTGTCACGTGGAATCCGCTTGGTGCTTGCTGGGACTTTTAGTCCTCCTCCCCTCTCTTGTTGGACTTTTTGTGATTGCTTTTTTTAATACTGCATTTATCATTGCATTTTTTAATTTACCTGTTCTTGCACTGCACCTTACCTCGTGCTATCAACGAGGATGAATCTGTTCATCGATCTTTAAGTGATAGCTGAAGATTCACTGGATTCTTCACTGAACACAAGGGGTCTGCTCCCAGTCCTCTGGAACTCTGCTTAAAGCCAGACAATTTAAATACAACAGTTCACTGAATGTTGTCAGTTGTTTGACGTTAAGTTCCTGTGGGCTGAGTAGATAGATGGGAGCGGCCTGACATACTTCTATTAAGTGTCGGTCCTCTGCCTCTCTGCGGCCTGTTCACATAGGCCTTAGTTACTAAAGGAGGTTGCATTACACTGAGTGTCTTTGCCTTAAGTCTTGACAGATAGAAATCTCTAAATTGCATAATAACATTTTATACTGTGCTATATTATTTGCAGGCAGGTTGTTCTCAGGACGTAGAGTCTTATGTATGCATTTCTATGTGTCACTTTTTTGTCTCAGTAAACAAATTTAAACGGCTTCACCTGCAGTGTGTGTTTGTTGTTCTTGATGATAACTGGTAATAATGACTGAACCCAGGGTGTCAGAGGTGTCGGAGGACTTGCAAAGTCGGGGCAACCAGTTGGGTGCAGATTCTATCAGCGGTCCTCACGAGGGTAGCACTACTCCGGCATACAGGGAATCTTGCTCTGACAGCTGTCAGATAAGCACCAGTTTACAGCATCCTGGTGCCCTCTGCCTCCCATACTGATCTACCAGATTTTAACTGTAAGTGTACTATACATGTTTGTTAAAAAATCAGTTGATTTTATTCTAATTTGGATCCCACGCTCCTGTCTTTCTGTTGCTTGTTCCTATAAAAATAGGGGCTGTCCAAATAAATTTGATGATAACATCTGGTCCCCTTGGCTATCCGTCTCAGGTCTAGCCTCCTCTACTGATGGTCCTTCACCTAACTCAATTAAGGGTGCTGCTGCTCTATGATGGGCCTACTATTTGTTCTTTAGTCTGGATCAGACAGTATGTTGTTATGCTTGTATCATTACTTAACCTGAACATACTGTATAATTAAAGTGGATGTAAACCCGAAATTTTTTATTTATTTTTTTATATCATACTGTAGAGTATAAGATTTCCTATCATTTGAGCCCAGTCTTGCCACACAGAGTTAATCCATCTCTGAGCAATCCTCTTTTATTGTTCAGTGAGATAAAACTTGACAAACAGAGAAAAACTTTGTCAGCTCCTCCCCCTTGCTGTGAGTGACAGGTGATTTACATCTCGTGCACTAGCCTAAGACATGCATTATTTTTTAATTCCCTCCCCCACTCCTTTCTTCAGCAGCTCTGCAAGGATTGGATGTTCCACACCTCACCATGATTTGGCATGCTGAAGTCATGTGGTTACTTTCCTGTCTTTTCACTGGATGTTAGAGATCATAGCAGAAGTTCAGTGTTAGAAATACACAGGAGAAAATGCATATTGACAAGGGGAGTGTAGAGGTGGGCGGGGAGTCTACTGACATCACGACTCCACCCACCGAGCTCCAGACAACAGACCCGCCCACAGAATATGCAGTTTTTTGGGTCTCATAACAGACAGAGGGGAGACATTTGACAGGTAAAGATACATGCAGGAGGCATGTATATCCTTATAGATAACCCCTATGGCAGGAGTTTAGAAAGGATGACGTTGGGTTTACATCCACTTTAAGGGGAATTTGCTTGCACTACTGGTCCCAGAGTAAAAGGTGTGACTTGGTCACTGTAACTTTGTATCGGTTCTTTTTCTTCAATTTATGAATGATACACTCCGGAACGAGTTCTATTTCTGATCTTGTGTTAAATTTTTGGTTCTTAGTTTGTACACTGTATTTGTATGGACAACAAATACAAAACTCAATAAAACTTATTTAAAATGTAACTCCACTTTTGTTGAGAAAAAAACATTCCCCTCTGGGTGATCTCTGTACATTGCAAGGATTAGAACAACCTTTGTTGCAGATTCCTATCTTTTGTTATTCTGAAGAAATCCCTGTGTGTTTGTCTGTGCCTCTGTACTTAGTGGGTCTAATGGGAGTGGTTTTATAATTAACTGTCAGCTGTGGCAGCTGCAGAGCACTAATGAGGAAATCTGCTGGGCCTGCATCCCTTTAGACGTGTTCCTATTGAAAGTATCTCTCCAAAAATGACATTTGTGTTGCATTGGATGTCTGAAATCTGACTTGTACCTTAGTGCAGACTTCTGGGAAAATTGGTGAGCACAAGCAGGAAATGATGTTTCTGGGAAGTGGTTAGTACACATTCTGTGTACAAAACAACTCCATGTAGCCATATTGCAATGCATTCTCAAAAAATGACATTGCAGATTGAAAAGGAAAGATCATGTTTAATAACACTCAATTACAATATGATTAGTGTCACAATTATATGTGCTATATTATTTTTCTTTATTTGCTATTTTTTTTTTCCCCACAAAAGCCGAGTACCCCTATAATTAAAAAAAAATAAAAATAATAATAGATACTTACAATTTAGGGCAACTGTAATATTGATAGCCAAATCTTGTAATGCGTATTGATAATTTCTTATTAGGGTTTGTTTCTAATGCCGCGTACACACGAGCGGACTTTTCGACCGGACTGGTCTGATGGACTTTTTGACGGACTTTCGACGGACTTCCGACGGACTTTCCCAATGAACGGACTTGCCTACACACGATCACACCAAAGTCTGACGGATTCATACGTGATGACGTATGACCGGACTAAAATAAGGAAGTTCATAGCCAGTAGCCAATAGCTGCCCTAGCGTTGGTTTTCGTCCGTCGGACTAGCATACAGACGAGCGGACTTTTCGATAGGAACTGAATTCGGCGGAGTTCCGACGTAAAGACTTGAAACATGTTCCAAATCTAAAGTCCGTCAGATTTTCACCCGAAAAAGTCCGCTATAGGTCCAATGAAGCCCACACACGATCGAATTGTCCGCCGGACTCGGTCCGTCAGACCAGTCCGGTCGAAAAGTCCGCTCGTGTGTACGCGGCATAAGACAAGATAATTTTATGTAAGGCAACACAAAGGAAAATTATTAATTTCATGACTTGCAAATTATTATAACAGGATGGCGTTAATAGCAATACATCTGATTTGAAATATATCTATAACATTTTTTTTAAATATTGGATGCAAATACCGTAAATTTTTTCATGCTAAATACATTTTTATTAACCTCTTGACACCGGCCGCACACATACAGTATATTCAGCCTCTCGGTGGGTGGGCCTTAAAGTGGTTGTAAAGGCAAAAGGTGCATTCTATGCATTAAGATAAAAAGCCTTCTGTGTGCAGCAGCCCCCCTAATACTTACCTGAGCCCCTTCTCTGTCCAGCGATGTCCACAAGTCCCTCGGCTGTCCGGGACTCTCCCTCCTGCTTGCCTGAGACACAGCAGCAGTGCCATTGGCTCACACTGCTGTCAATCAACGTCAGTTAGCCAATCATGAGAGAAAGGGAAGGAGCCAAACCACAGCTCTGTGTCGGAATGGACACCCGGGACAACAGGAGGGAGGGGCTAGAAGCAGCGAAGAGGGACTCGAGAAGAGGAGGATCTGGGATGCTCTGTGCAAATCCACTGCACAGAGGAGGTAAGTATAACATGTTTGTTAATTATAAAGAAAAAAAAAAAAGACTTTACAATCACTTTAATGCCAAGCAGCCTCATATATGTTGCCCTGTTAAAAAAACTTACAATGCTGAGAGCGTGATCCTTGCATGCCCCCAGCACAGTCGCTGGCAGGTACCGGAAAGCAAACTAGCTATTGGGAGTTTTCCGATCATGGACAGCCAATTATATCGATCACCTGACCTGAATGCCCGCCTCCCGGCTTTTAGAACCCTTAAAGGCTCGAGAGGCTGTTGGCAGGAAGGGGATAAAGAATAACAAGATACAGGCAATTGTTTGAAAGAACATGCAGATATTAGCAATGTACAATTTGTTGCCCAGGTTGTAATGGCCAGTAGCATAAGTTTGAATTAAAACACAACAGACTTATGCCCTGTACACACTATAGGATTTTCCGATGGAAAATGTTTGATAGGAGCTTGTTGTCAGAAATTCCGACCGTGTGTAGGCTCCATCGGACATTTTCCATCGGAATCACCGTCACACAAACTTTGAGATCTGGTTCTCAAATTTCCCAACAACAAAATCCGTTGTCGGAAATTCCGATCGTGTGTACACAATTCCGACGCACAAAGTTCCACGCATGCTCAGAATCAAGCAGAAGAGCAGCACTGGCTATTGAACTTACGTGTTGTACGTCACCGTGTTCTTGACTTTCGGAATTTCCGACCAACTTTGTATGACCGTGTGTATGCAAGACAAGTTTGAGCCAACATCCGTTGGAAAAAATCCCATGGATTTTGTTGTTGGAAAATCCTATCATGTGTACAGGGCATTAGTGATTCAATGGTTGATGAGACAATGGTACAGACATGGCCTATAGGTATTGGGTACTGAGTCAGACAACTGGTAAGGAACTGGCAAGTGTATGCTA
Source organism: Aquarana catesbeiana (assembly GCA_037953035.1). NCBI lineage: Eukaryota > Metazoa > Chordata > Amphibia > Anura > Ranidae > Aquarana > Aquarana catesbeiana. The sequence continues at coordinate 1,074,306 of JBBHAA010001838.1, forward strand.
GATCCGGTTAAGGGACAAAGTCTATCTCAAAAGTAGGAGAGGATATAAAGTTTGTGGAAGGGTCCCCTATGTAGAAAACTGAGATGAGTATGAGAGAAAGATGTTATAGGAATAAGTGGTTAGAGAAAAATAAGCAATATTGGGTTTTTAATGCTCTAAAATAACATAGTCAAAGAGGCGCTGGGAAATTTTAGACTTGAATGTGTGGTCAAATGAAGAAAAACTTCAAACAAGCTCAATAGCTCTGGCCAAGAAGCTCCCACACCGTAAGGCTTCCTTCGATGGGCACTCAACATTAGCCCAAACCATAGAAATACGGAAAAGAGCACCATACCAAAACTGGATCAACTTGTCCAAGAAGATTTAAATTATTGGTAAAAAAAGTCATATGAAAATATCCAAAGTGTTTTGGGGGCAACATCAGTTCATCAGGGCCCAGCATAGGAAAAAACTTGGATGGAGAAAACAATGACTTCACAGCACTATATTAGAACCAGTATGAGGAAGAAGCATCATGGCTGCTTGGGGGCGGGGCGGTCGGAGGTTGCTCAATTGCACATTATTACCTCCCCCTAACCGCACGTCTAAATAAAGTCTAAATGAATGGACCCGGTGTCAAAACCAGTTTAGGGTAATACCAAATACTGGTCAAAACCCTTCTTTTTTTTTCAAAGAATATTAAACAATTACAGTTATTTTGAACAAGACACACTCCAATAAAAATAAATAAATACATTTAAAAAAAAAAAAGGAAATGCTAAAGACTAAGGAGCATGTTTCTAACAGCCAGTTGGACTTGAACACATTGTTGTATCTAGATCAACTCACAGGGGGAAAATGTCAACATTTAGGTGAAATTGAAATTTTCAATGCACTAATGATGATGCAATATGAAGCACAGTGGGGCTCCATCAGAAATGACTGATCTGATTAATGATAATCATTTGTGACTTTAAAAACAATGAGAAGTTTTAGGGTGACAAATGATTAATTGGAATAATGGGTTTTAATCTCTGTTCTTTATTTTAGTAAACAGTTCTAATTATTCCTAATAAATGCTAAATAAATCTAAATAATTCAGGTATGGTAAAAGACCATTTCTTTCTTTCTGAACGTGACTATAAGCTCCTCCCTTTTAGACGTGTATCGGCCAATCACAAGCCTTCCTCAGTATAAGGAAGGCCTGTGATCTACTGAGGAAGGCCTGTGATTGGCCGATACACGTCTAGAAGGGAGAAGCTGATGGTCATGTTCAGCCAGGCACTGTGTATGTGGACACGGTGGTGCTACTCTGGAGGTTTTTATGTGATTTTAAAAGTTTTTATCTTGTAAGTGCAACTTGTCTGTTTGGGGGCTTTGAATACATTTGTATACGGAGAACACTATGGTCTCTATACTTAATATTTACATGTCCTGAACTCATGGAATCTTGAGCCAAGCTGGGAGGTTATTTGTTTCTTTGGATATTAATGAGCTGAGTTACCATTAAGAAAAGAGCCATCTGAATTACCCACCATTGATTGGGAAGAGGAAGTGAGAGCAAAGAGCTTGTGGGGAGATCCGCATATGAGTTTTGACTCATCTGGGAGGTGAGCGCGCATTTTTTACTGGTGGTGGTGGTGTGCGCTCCTTTTGAGGACGAACAATCACTGTGGTGGAATTGCGTGGACACACTGATCACAAGAAGAGTTTTTCATGTTTCCTTTTTTCATCATTTTTTCATTTTATGGACTATTCATTTATATGTAGGATTTATTTATTTTAGAGATTTGCACTTTACATTTATATATATATATATATATATTTACACATAGCGCTACATTTGATTTATTTACTATCTATTTTGAAATTTGTGTGGTGAACCACTTGGAATGTTTAGCAGCTGTGCACGTTTATTATTATGTTATCTGATTTAGACATGACAATATTTTTTACTTGTGGCGCTGATTGTTTCATCTTATAAACCACCTCTGGGTTTGTGCTCAGCCTTCAGATCCTTGGATGGTTGCTTGCAACAATATTCATATGGAAAACAGAGGTAACTGGATAGTGTATTACTGTTTTAAAAGTTTTATTTAAAATGACAATTTTCCTTATATTAGGGTACTCACATTTAATAGGTGCTAGAAGCGCACCACTCTGTATCAAGCCAAACAAATATAAAGATGCTGTAGTGGTGTATCGTCTCCTGCTCAGAGACCTCTCCACTGTCTCACAAGCCGTCCTGCCACACCCCCCCACCCCCTCAACACTTGTCGATACCGGGAAATGACGTATCTTCCTCAGGAGGACCCTGCCTGCATTTTAATTGGCAACACACCCAATACACTGTGTGGAAATATACACAGACATTATCTGGAGGTATTTCAATAACATACTGTGTTTCACTAGCTAACGTTGAATTACTTTCAGTTTCTGGAAAGCAGCGACGATTCAACACATCTATAGGCACCAACAGGAGCTTCACAGACAGGTAAGGAGCATGTTTTAGTTGGTGGGAGCAGAGTATAGGTACTATGGGGAGGGGGTAGGTTTTCTAAAAACATCCTTTAGACTTATGCCGGCCGTAGACAGTTTGAATTTCAGCCTGTTCAGGTACCAGCTGATATTCAAACCGTGTATAGGCAAGCTGAATGTACCAAGTTGCTGGATTTTACTTGCGTTTATCGCTAGCGGCTGGTATTACCGCTAGTAATAATCACTGTCTTTTCCCAGCAGGGACGGCTTCCTCCGCCCTCCCACCGCTAGAACATAATGGCTTAGTTGGGCGGATTCCCTATCAGCACTGTCTGTGTTGATGGGGGAATTGGGCGGTGCTTGCAGGAAAGAAATTTGCACTGTGTATGGCCAGCCTAACCCATAGACGATTACTGACCAACAAACCAGCAATTGTTTTTTAACATCAGGCCACATTTTCAGGATATTCAACAAAACTGGAATAATAATCTCATTTTCTTTAAAGTTACCAGGTTACTATCAGTGGCAGTTTTCCTTAGGGCGGGCAGAAGAATACTTTACAGCGTTTGAATAGCCTGATTTTTTTCTAATGTTTTAGAGTAGGGAAGAGTTAAAACTTCTTTGCGTTTACAGTTTCCTGTCATTGTACCATTGAGGTTATTTCTCTTGACTTGACTTGACTTAGAAGTGAGGGGAGCGAAGGCTTGTCCTGAAAATGTGGATATTAGTTCAAATAAAACATAGAAACATCGGGGTTGGTTTACTAAACCTAGAAAGTGCAAAATCTGGTGCAGCTGTGCATGGTAGCCAATCAGTGTCTAAGGCCGGGTTCACACTGGTGCGACACGACAGACGTACCACTTTAGATCCGACTTTGCCCTGCGACTTGAAGATCGACATGCATCCGACTTCAATGAACAGGGATCCGACTTTGATCCGACAATACGAGGCACTGTGTTTGGTATGAATCTTTAGGGGGGGCTCCAGCTAAATAAAAAACAAAACAAAAAAAATGGCATGGGTTCCCCCTCCAAGAGCATACCTGGCCTTTCGGTCTGACATGGATTTTAAGTGCCCCCCCCACGCCGAAAAAAAACGGCGTGCAGTTCCCCCCAAAATCCATACCAAGCCCTTATCTGAGCCCACAGCCCAGCTGGTTAGGAAGAGGGAGGGGACGAGCGAGCCCCCCCCCTGAACCGTACCAGACCACATGCCCTCAACATGGGGGGGTGGGGGGCACAGCCCCAAAGCACCCACCCCCCCATGTTGAGGGCATGTGGTCTGTACCCATGTTGATGAGGACAAGGGCCACTTCCCAACAACCCTGGCTAGTCGTTGTCAGGGTCTGCGGGCAGAGGGGCTTATCGGAATCTGGAAGCCACCCTTTAACAGGGGGCCCCCAGATCCTGGTTCCCCCACCCTGTGTGAATGAGTATGGGGTATATCGTACCCCTACCTATTCACCTGAAAAAAAAGTGTCAAAAATAAAACACAGCACACAGGGTGTTAAAGTAATTTATTAAAGTGGTTGTAAACCCACATAGAAAAAAAAAGACCTGCAAGTCAAAGGCATAATGAGCTAGTATGCATAGCATACTAGCTCATTATGTAATACTCACCTGAGATCGAAGCCCCCGCTGCGGTGCCCGTACACAGGACCGGCAGGTAACATTGCTCCCAGAGTTACTTCCAGGTATCGTGGGCTCCGGCGCTGTGATTGGCTGGAACCGCAATGACGTCACTCCCACGCATGCACGCGCAAGCGCCATTGCTTTAGTGCGCATGTGCTGATGATGTCGGCATATGCAGATATAGGGGATATCTCCCAAACCGTGCAGGTTTAGGAGATATCCGGGGTAGCTACAGGTAAGCCTTGTTATAGGCCTTGTTATAGACTTACCTGTAGCAAAAAGTGGATTGTAAGGGTTTATAACCACTTTAAGGCAGCTCTATCTTTTTGATTTCTTCTCCAGCTCTTCTGCCTCCTCCGCTGTTGTCTTCTGCCTCTGTCGATTCTTATCCCCTCTCTGTGTCTTCTCCGCTCATGTCTTCTATCCCTCTCTGGTTCTTCTCCCTCTGTCCGCTGTCTTCTGCCTCTGCCGGGTTTTCCTCTCTGTCTTCTCGCTCTTTTGCTGGGTCTTCTCGCTCTTTTGTTGGGTTTTCTCTGCTGCCTTCTGCCTCTGTTCTTCCGATGTTGACTCAACGCTCTCTCCGGCTCTATTGCTGAGTGCGTTGTGTACCACTCCGTATATTGGCATGGGGCAGGGTCACCGGAGGCCTGCACCTTATGACATCACCGCCCCATCAAGCATCGGGCGGTGATGTCATAAGAGGCTGGGCCTCCAGATGACGTCAATTGGTGACCCCGCCCCATGCCAATATAAGTAGTGGCACACCACTCACCTAGCATTAGAGCGGGAGAGAGAGCATTGAGTCAATCGGAAGAGGAACAGAGGCAGAAGACAGCGGAGAAGACCCAACAAAAGAGCGAAAAGACCAAGCAAAAGAGCGAGAAGACAGAGAGGAAGACCTGGCAGAGGCAGAAGACAGCGGACAGAGGAAGAAGAACCGGAGAGGGCTAGAAGACATCAGCGGAGAGCGGAGAAGACCCGGAGAGGGGAGAAGAACTGACAGAGGCAGAAGAGCCGTAGAGGGGAGAAGTTGGACGAGACACCGGAGCTGCCTTAATAAATTACATTAACACTCTGTGTGCTGTGTTTTATTTTTGACATTTTTTCAGGTGAATGGGTAGGGGTATGATTTACCTCATACTCCTTCACATAGGGTGGGGGGCACTTTTTGCGATTCGCCACTGAGTCGCTTTAACTGACAATTGCGCGGTTGTGTGACGTCGTACCCAAACAAAACTGACGTTCTTTTTTTCCCACAAATAGAGTTTTCTTTTGGTGGTATTTGATCGCCTCTTTGGTTTTTATTTTTTGCGCTATAAACAAAAAAAGGGCAACAATTTTGAAAAAAACTCAATATTTTTTACTTTTTGCTATAATAAATATCCCTTATATAACATTTTTGTCCTCAGTTTAGGCCGATATGTATTCTTCTACATAATTTTGGTAAAAAAAATCGCAATAAGCGTATATTGATTGGTTTGCAGAAAATTTATGGCGTCTATAAAATAGGGGATAGTTTTATGGCATTTTTATTTTACTGGCCATCAGAACTACCGGGAGTTTCCCAGTGGACCGTTGGCTCAGTGGGCCGGTTTCAGTGACAGGATCCTGGGTCCCGGGCACTTTTATTCCGGGACAATACAGTGTCCCGGAATTGCCCCCTGTGCCGATCTGATGCCTCCTAAAAAGGCCACCATCGCCGCTTTACTGACTGTCACTTGCTTTGGCCGGGCAGGCCGGCTGAGACCCACTTTACCTTAAAGCTCCACAGCTGCTGGCTCACTGCCTGAACTGGTTGTTAGCCGCCTGGCGTATAGAAACCAGTGACGTCACCAGAGCGATGCTCCAGAATTCAGAGCGGAGGAGGATTTAACTTCTTCCTCCTCTGCGCGCGCCTAGTACTTAGCTCCACCTGCCTCCTCTGAGCTGAAGCCGAAACTAGTGGAGCTTGGAGGACATATGCGGGACACAGTGCACAGGGAGCCTCCACGCCAACCTCCATTTCCCGGTTCTCATCTGACAGGTATAATGTGATCTGTGTGCTCCCGCTGCTGCAGCTACACTTTCTTCCCCCACAATCTCTCAACCATGTATAGTTCCAGCACTGCTGGAGAACTCTTTCTGTGAGTGGAGGATCTGATGGTAAAGGGGGGCTCTTTCTGTATGCATAGGAAGACAGTGGCAGTCAGGGACGTATCCAGTTGCCTTGGGATGGGGGGTGGTGAGGCATCGCTGAGGTGAAAGACCCTGACACCCCCAGGGCCAGCTGACCCCAAATCCCATCTATCTACCCCTCCATTTACCCTGTCCCAGTGGCCACCCAGTACCTCAAAAAAGGCTTTAACACTGTGGGTCCTGCTGGGAGCTGGCCTGTAGGTCCTGCTGGAAGCTGGCCATGGCCTGTGGCCAGCTCCTTGCAGGGCCCACAGGTCAGTGGCCAGCTCCCAGCAGGCCCACTGGCCACTTTGCAGGGCCAATCCTGGGCGGTGCACCATGAGCAATTGCGTATACAGTAGTTTATATACTGTTTTTGTGCATGTCTGCAAAATTAAAGTGGGCTGTCTGGAAGAAGTCCAGAGCCAAATTTTTGTCCCAGTCCAGCCCTGTTAGTAAAGGCGGCGATCTGTGATTTTTATCAGAACTGCGACATTATGGCGGACACTTTTGACACTATTTTGGGACCATTGTCATTTATAGTGGACAATTTTGCCAAAAGACTCTTGAATGGGCATCTTAAGCCCCATACACACGATAGGACTTTGCACAAACTTTCCCTTGGATTTTTGTACAAAGGGCGTTGCCCAAAAGATTGTCTTGCATACAGACGACAGGACTTTTCCAGCCAACTTTCACCATATCACCATATCACGTGGTTTTTCAGCTCTTTACCACCACCCTTTGGTCAACTTTTGTATTGTTGTCTGATATTGTGTCAATCTTGCCACTTTTATCAGCGAGATTGACACCTTGCGAGCCGGGTTCACACTGGTGCGGGGATCCGACTTGGATCCCCGCCAATACCAGGCACTGTGTTTGGTATGAATCTTGAGGGGAAACTCCACGCCAAATTTTAAATAAAAAAACAGCATGGGTTCCCCTCCAGGAGCATACCAGGCCCTTAGATCTGGTATGGATTTTAAGGGGAACCCCCTACGCCGAAAAAATGGCGTGGGGGTCCCCCCAAAATCCATACCAGACCCTTATCCGAGCATGCAGCCCGGCCGGTCAGTAAAGGGGGTGGGGACGAGCGAGCGCCCCCACCGCTCCTGAGCCGTACCAGGCCACATGTCCTCAACATGGGGGGGTGGGTGCTTAGGGGGAGGGGGCGTCCTGCGGCCCCCCCACCCCAAAGCACCTTGTCCCCATGCTGATGAGGACAAGGGCCTCTTCCCGACAACCCTGGCCGGGGTCTGCGGGCAAGGGGCTTATCGGAATCCGTGAGCCCCCTTTAATAAGGGGGCCCCCAGATCCTGGCCCCCCACCCTTTGTGAATGAGTATGGGGTACATCGTACCCCTATCCATTCACCTAGGGAAAAAAAGTGTCAGTAAAAAAACACAGTACACAGGTTTTTAAAGAAATTTATTAGGCAGCTCCGGGGTCTTCTTCCGACGGTCCATGCTCGCTCGTCCCCACCCCCTTTCCTGACCGGCCGGGCTGCGTGCTCGGATAAGGGTCCGGTATGAATTTGGGGGGGACCCCATGCCGTTTTTTGGAGTAGGGGGTTCTTCTTAGGATCCATACCAGACCGAAGGTCTTGGTATTCCCCCAGAGGGGAATTCCCTCTCGCGCCTGCCGCAGTAGGAAAATGTGTTTTTCCTATTGCAGCCAGCGCAAGATGTACAGTACACTGTCGCCGAGGACCAGCGCGATCGGATCGCGCTGGAAACATTCTCGCGGCTGCGTACTGTAGTTTGTACAAAAGTCAGATGGCTTTGTGTACACACGATCGGACTTTGCTCCATCGGACCTTTGTTGCCGGAAAGTTTGTGCGTTCGCACAGCCAACAAAAGTCCGATGGAAACAGAAAAAGTTTGTCCGATGGAGCGCACACACGGTCGGATGTTGCTCCAAAACAGCTAATTTGCATGTTTGTTGTCAAAAAGTCTGATCGTGTGTACGGACAATATACAGGGATACGGGAAATTATTTTTCTACACACACACCTACACAGGTTGAACTGGATGGACTGTTGTTTTTATTCAACCTTACCAACTATGTAACTATGAATAATGCCCCATTAATGGTGTTAGTGGGAGGTATAGTGCTGTGTATCAGTGGGAAGAATAGTGCCCCAAAGGCCGGATAACGGCAAGCAAAGAGATGCATCTGGCAGAGAGGCCAGATAGAGGAAGATAGAGTCGAAATGCTATTGCATCATTTAAAAAAGATTGTACTTGTTTTAACAGATACAGTAACTCCTTCTTGTAGATCGATACATTTTTTTTTTTTTTCTCACAAGTTATCTTTCTACGAGCAAGTGGAAATACTTCAAAGGAACCTATTTTCACTTTATGATTATGCTTGCAATTGCCATTATTTCAGAGTTAGAAATGGACCACCAGCTTTACAGATTGCTGTAAATGGGACATACACTTTAAAAGCCTAGCCATGATGTGATTACCTCCCCCAGAGTTGCTTATGAATGATTTTACTGACGGAAATTTTTTCTCACATCAGTTTGATTCCACAGAAGTGCAAAATGAGTGACAACATCAGAAATTTCCATCTTGATGACATTGAAGGAAATAAAGGTTATAATCGGGTCATCTTGCAGATATTCGGGTTACCAGGAAATGGAAAATCCTCCTTCATCAACTCCTGCAAATTTGTCATCGATGGCGGTGTGTTTGTTGCCCATGCTGAGGCTGGAGACAATTATAAAGGAACAACCACTAAAAGAATCCCTCATGAGCTCACCAAGTCAATATGGATGGTGGATAATCGGGGGATGCCAACTCTGCACAGGTTCCAGACAGGAGAGATTTTTGCTCAACTTGGTAAAAGTTTATAAACCTTTAAAATTACATCAGTGATATGATTATCAATAATCAAAGCAACGTGCAGTAACCATACATCCAACCTTTAGAACTTGAGAGAGGGACAGATTGATGTGAAGATGATATATGGGGGTGTACAGCATGCCATGGTGAAAAGTGAGCATGACAACACTGTTGTATATTGGCCATTGCATAAAAACCCACAGTTATGTGTAGAGTCTGTATACACTGTACATATATTTTATGCATCAGCCCTTGTACCCACAATATACTCCTTGAGGGGAAATCTTCTAATGGGGACACTAGTTCTGGTGACCTGGAGGTACCCAAGAGATTCCCGTAATTTTCAGGGTTTCCCTCTCACTTCCTGTTTGGCTATTGGACAAGAAGTGAAGGGAAATATCCCCAATGGCACTCAAATGGTATAAAATAAACTGATAGACGTTATAACCCTCCCTTACTCTATGCAAAATGAAAAAAAAAAAGTTTTGCCTATAGTTCTACTTTAACTGCTTCTCGAACATATACTGTATATATACGGTGGCAAGGTGTCTCTCCTGCGAAGGATCACGTACCTGTACGTGATCCTGCACTCACAGGTCTGGGGTGCACACGTGTGCCGCCTAGCGACTCACTCCTGCTGTGATTGGACACAGCGGGAGCCAATCAGCGGGTCTGGCGGACACAATGTTTGCTGGGACCCGCGATCATTTGTGAAATAAGGCAGACCGTCGCTCTGTTAGAGGGGAAGGTACTGATCCTGTGTTTCTGCTAAGCAGGAACATGGAATTTTGCCTTTTCCTAGTCAAAGCACCTCCCCCATACAGTTAGTAAGCACTCCCAGGGAACACATTTAACCCTTTGATTGTCCCTGATGTTAACCCCTTCCCTGCCAGTGTCATTAGTACAGTGATTTTTTTTAGCACTGATAACTGTATTAGTGTTACTGGTCCCCAAAAAGTGTCAAAAGTGTCAGGTGTCCGATTTGTCCACCACAATGTTGCAGTTCTGCTATATGTCGCTAATCATCGCCATTACCAGTATAAAAAAAATAAAAATAAAATAAAAATCTATCCCATAGTTTCTAGATGATATAACTTGTGTGCAAACTAATCAATATACGCTTATTGGGCTTTTTTTTAACCAAAAATATGTAGCAGAATACATATTGGTCTAAATTGATGAAGAAATTTGATTTTTTTTTACATTTTTTTATTGGGTATGTTTTAGAGCAGAAAGTAAAAAATATTGTCTTTTTTTCAAAATATTTTTTTTGTTTATAGCGCAAAAAATAAAAACCGGAGAGGTAATCAAATACCACCAAAAGAAATCTCTATTTGTGGGGAAAAAAAGGACGTCAATTTTGTTAGGGTGCATCGTTGCACGACCGTGCAGTTGTCAATTAAAGCGACGCAGTGCCGAATCGCACAAAGTGCCCCCCACGCTATGTGAATGAGTATAGGGTATATCGTACCCCTACCCATTCACCTGAAAAAATGTCAAAAATAAAACACAGCACACAGGGTGTTAATGTAATTTATTAAGGCAGCTCCGGTGTCTCTTCCGACTTCTTCTCCCCCTCTCCAGCTCTTCTGCCTCTGTATTTTATTTGGGTACCACGTCAATTTTATTTGGGTACAACGTCGCACAACTGCGCAATTGTCAGTTAAAATAATGTAGTGCCGTATCACAAAAAATGGCCTGGTCATGAAGGACTGAAGAGATAAATTACTGTGCCGAGAGTGGCAGCCTCACAGACACACATAAACATAAGGACAAGGGACCATTTAAAAACATGGAAACTCTTCCATTACATATGCTTTTCCTCACATGAAATATGGACAGGAGCTAACACTTTATCTGAGCCTACCTTTAAGAATTACTTTATTAGAATAGTTGGGGACTACATAGTAACCAGAAACTGATGAGACAGTTAACTAGTTGACAAGCAGAATTTTATGTACAGCACAGCTTCTAGAGTCAGCATAAGGGAAAAACAATTGCTCCTGCAATATACCCATCTATAAAAATACTAAATAGGAAAACATAATGTGATACAAACTGGCAGGCACTTTGTATCACATTATTTTCTCTTATTTACCATTTTTATATATGGGTATATACATTATTTTTATATTTTTATTATACCATATAATTTTTATATTGCAACATTTTTTGCACAGTGTTGTTGTTTCACAGTAACACGATGGGGGTGTGTGTGCTCGCTGGTCAGTGCTACACACTTCCTAGTGCGGCTTCTCCAGCTCTCTCCTCTAACAGGAGACGTGACTAGTGCACAGACGGTGACAACCTCTGTGTGCAGTCTTCGGGTGTCCCCATGCTGTAATATAACCGGATGGTGTCCCGGAGCATCAGAGGGTTAGTTTCCGGCTTTCCTTTCCAGATTGACAGATATGACCCAATCACACGTCACCGGAAGTGACATCTGTGGGCCACAGGGCAGGTGTTTCATCAGAACCCGCGACCCGTCAGATATCGTAACGGAAGTGACGTTCCGTCACCTTCATCTTGCTACACCCCGCAGTCGCCACCAGTGAGGATACAATGAGAAGGCGGCAAGTGGACATCTTGTTACACCCACCGGAGTCTTGCATTTTACACTTATTTTTAACAGTAAACTTAGGTTATATAGTTAAATACAGTATTTTGAAATACCTCTGACTATTTTGATGTTCATTTTTGAAAGCAGTGGTGTTCTGTCAAATTAGCAAACCTGTGAGATGAGCAGGCTTGCCGCTGCTTTTAAAATTCAACATCTAAACAGTCCGACGGATTTGTAAATACTCTATTTTATGATATAAGTTGAGTTTACTGTTAAAAATAAGTGTGCAATAAAAGACTCTGATGGGTGTAACAAGATGTCCGCTTGCCTGCCTTCTCACTGTATCATTACTGTGGAGGAGTGCGGGGTGTAGCAAGATGGTGGCGACCCAACAAAAGTTGCATTACAATTTCTGACAGGTCGCTGATTCTGACAAAACACTGGTGTTTGGAACGCACAGCATGGCCATCCTTCTGGGAATCTAGCTGCCATGCGTTCCAACGGCCAGAGGACACAATGTCATGGTGTACACACATCAGAGCCTCTTCAGCTCTTCCATCTGACATCCATCTGGCCACTAGGGATGAGCTTTATGTTCGGGTCGAACATGAGTTCGATTCGAACATTGGCTGCTTGCCCGTTTGCCGAATAGGGAACAATTTGGTGTGTTCGCGGCACATTTGAAAGCCGCGGAGCACCCTTTAAAAGTCTATGGGAGAAATCAAAAGTGCTAATTTTAAAGGTTAATATCCAAGTTATTGTCATAAAAAGTGTTTGGGGACCTGGGTCCTGCACCAGGGGACATGTATCACTTCTAAAAAAGTTTTAAAAACGGCCGTTTTTTCGGGAGCAGTGATTTTAATAATGTTTAAAGTGAAACAATAAAAGTGAAATATTCCTTTAAATTTCATACTTGGGGGGTGTTTGTAGTATGCCTGTAAAGGGGCGCATGTTTCCCGTGTTTAGAACAGTCCGAGAGCAAATTGACATTTCTAAAGGAAAAAAAGTCATTTAAAACTACACGCGACTATAATGAATTGTTGGGTCTCGGCAATACAGATAAAAGTCATTGAAAAAAATGGCATGGGATTCCCCCACAGTCCATTACCAGGCCCTTCGGGTCTGGTATGAATAATAAGGGGAACCTCGAACCAAAATGGAAAAAAAAATTGCTTGGGGGTCCCCTCAAATTCCATACCAGGCCCTTCAGGTCTGATATGGATATAAAGGGGAACCCCACGCCAAAATTTTTTAAAAAATGGCGTGGGGTTCCCCTTTACATAATGGTAACAGGGTCAATGTGGTAACTTGGGGACAAGTCCTTTATTAAAAAATAAAAAAATAAAACTGTCCCACAAAGTCTTCTTCTTCTTCTCTTGCTCCGCCGACGAATCGAAAAAAAAAAAAAGATGCACCGACCTGCCTCCATGGGAGGCAACCGCCGTATGATGCGTCCTCGCAGGTGACAGTTCTTTTATAACTGAGGGGGTGGGGTCACCCGGGGACGTCACCGTGTGGCCCCACCCTCAGTTATAAAAGAACTGTCCCCTGCGAAGACGCGTCATACGGCGGGTGCCTCCCATGGAGGCAGGTCGTTGCGGCTTTTTTTTTTTTTTTTTCTTCGGTCCATCGGCAGAGCAAGAGAAAAAGAAGAAGACTTCGTGGGATGGATAGTTCTGGTGTGGATTTTGAGGGGGACCGCCACGCCATTTTTTTTTAACCTTGGCGCAGGGTTCCCCTTAACATCCGTACCAGACGTGAAGGGCCTGGTATAGATTTTGGGGGGATCCCCATGCAATTTTTTTTTTAATTTTGGTTCGGGGTTCCCCTTAATATTCATACTAGACCCAAAGGGCCTGGTAATGGACTGTGGGGGAATCCCATATTGTTTTTTTCAATGACTTTGATGTGTATTGCCGGGACTGACAATTCATTACAGCCGCGAGTACTTTTAAATTACTTTTTTTCCTTTAGAAATTTTGCTCTCGGACTGTTCTAAACACTGGAAACATGTGCCACTTTACAGGCATACTATAGACACCCCCCAGGTACGACATTTAAAGGAATATTACATTTTTATTGTTTCACTTTAAGCATTATTAAAATCACTGCTCCCGAAAAAAGGCCGTTTTTAAAACTTTTTTTAGCATTGATCCATGTCCCCTGGGGCAGGAACCAGGTCCCCAAACACTTTTTATGACAATACAGTAACTTGCATATAAGCCTTTAAAATTAGCACTTTTGATTATTCATGTTCGTGTCCCATAGACTTTAACGTTGTTCGTGTGTTTGAACAAATTTTTTGCCTGTTCGCATGTTCTGCCGCGAACCGAACCGGGGGTGTTCGGCTCATCCTTACTGGCCACTATTGGCATCGCCCTCCACTGTGGCCACACATACACCTTTCAATTACATTTACCCTACTACAACAAAGTGAGAGTGAGTATTCATTTACATCTTTTTCAGATCTGTCATGATCAGATGCACAGTGCAAGGTGCTTAATGGTACAGAACAGTATGTTATATACTGTATATGAACAAAGTACTTGAGCTTCTCTTTTTGTGTGTTTGCGCACAGGGATTTATTTGTATGTGGAGATGTTCAAGTGCATGCACAATATGCTTTGTGATATATGTCCCCAATAGGGGGGTTATTTATGTATGTGTATATCCAACTACATTAGCCCCCCCTCCTCACCCCCACAGGAGGGATGAGCCTAAATCACATGATCTTAGTCATCCTATAAAGACCATCTACCTGCATTCCAAACTCAGCTCTGAAGAAGAGGGGATACCCCTCGAAACACACCAGTTTCTTTGGACTCTACATCCCACAACTGTTCCTTGCCAGCAGATTTCGCTGGATGGGAGATATGGTGGACTTTGATACAATTTGCTTGATTTTATCACTCGTTTTTTGAGTATATTTTTAAACTTCTTACAATATTAAAGTGTTGCAAATCTTAATGCGCTGGGCTGGTGTGCCCTCTGTTCCCTTTTTCTTTTTACAGCTTCTAGAGTGCCAAAGGCAAAACTGCGTAATGCACAACATAGATTAGAGAGTGTAGTGGTCAGGAGAATGATATATACCACATAGCATAGATAGTTCAGTGGTAAGGGGTGTGCAATGTGCAGCACAGCATAGAGCATGCAAATAATGTAATAGGGGTGCAGGGTGTAACATAGTGCTTAGATACTGTTCTGTGGGGGTTGAAAATTGTCATAAACATTGGAGGTCAGTGGGAGAATGAATGTACTAGTGTCAGTGGTCAGTAGAAGGAAAAATGTTACAACATTACTGGCATGCAAAAATCCCCCTAAAAGATGACGGTCCATGGAAGGAAGAATACCCCAACATGTTCCCCCTAACAGATGACAGTCTATGGAAGGAAGAATACCCCAACATGTTCCCCCTAACAGATGACAGTCCATGGAAGGAAGAATACATAACATGTTCTCCCTAACAGATGACAGTCCATGGAAGGAAGAATACCCCAACATGTTCCCCCTAAGAGATGACAGCTCATGGAAGGAAGAATACCCCAACATGTTCCCCCTAACAGATGACAGTCCATGGAAGGAAGAATACCCCAACATGTTCCCCCTAACAGATGACAGTCCATGGAAGGAAGATTACCCCAACATGTTCCCCCTAACAGATGACAGTCTATGGAAGGAAGAATACCCCAACATGTTCCCCCTAACAGATGACAGTCCATGGAAGGAAGAATACCCCAAAATGTTCCCCCTAACAGATGACAGTCCATGGACGGAAGAATACCCCAACATGTTCCCCCTAACAGATGACAGTCCATGGAAGGAAGAATACCCCAACATGTTCCCCCTAAGAGATGATAGTCCATGGAAGGAAGAATACCCCAACATGTTCCCCCTAACAGATGATAGTCCATGGAAGGAAGAATACCCCAACATGTTCCCCCTAACAGATGACAGTCCATGGAAGGAAGAATACCCCAACATGTTCTCCCTAATAGATGACAGTCCATGGAAGGAAGAATACCCCAACATGTTCCCTCTAAACAGATGACAGTCCATGGAAGGAAGAATACCCCAACATGTTCCCCCTAACAGATCCATGGAAGGAAGAATAATACCCCAACATGTTCCCCCTAACAGCTGACAGTCCATGGAAGGAAGAATACCCCAACATGTTCCCCCTAACAGATGACAGTCCATGGGAGGAAGAATAATACCCCAACATTGGTATCAATGGTAAGGAAAACATTGCACCATTGATCAGAGATGAAAATATTCTCAATCATTGGTGTCATTGGAAGGAAGAATATTCCCCACAGTTGGTGCCACTGGGAAGGTGGAACCATACAGGTACCATTAGGCAGGAGGTCACTCCACCTCACTGTGCCAGCACCTGGCACCAGAACATGACATGTAACTGCAGGAAATTTGGAGGATTCATCTCTCAGACATTATTCTCCATGCCTAAAAGGTGAAATCTGATCGAGGAGGAGATGGAAAGTAAAGATTACAGTTTCTCTAACCTTTCAATAATGTTTCCTATATTTTTCAGGAAATTTGCTGAAGGTAAACCAGGAGGTGGAATGGGTTGAAGACTTTAATAAAAATGTGGACAGAATGTGGGCTGAATTGAATAATGAGGACAGTTTACAGGATTTAATTGTCCCAATTCTTATACACAGGTAAGAACTAAAAATGTACTATGGGGTGTTTGTGACAAAGTGGGGAACGGCAGACAAACCCGTAATCAGATATATTAGCAGCCTGTGTATTTACATTTTTCTTATGTTCGACCAAAGGTGAACTCTTTTGTGAAAATCCAGCAACAGAACAGAATGGGAGTGGGATAAAAAAAGGAAGCAATTACAAGATTATCTGCAGCTCAGACCATTAAATCCTTCCCCTTTCCATTGCACTTAAAGTGGTTGCAAACCCTTACAAACCCTTACCCTTGTGGGTTGTGCAAACCACTGAAGATACTGTACAGTATGTTGGAGAAAGGGCTCTAGATTAAGAGCAATTATCTCTGGGGTGTGAAGCCAGGATATGGAGAGTATGGATCAGTTTCCTATCACACAAAAAAGTTGTAAATCACCTTCTACACTGGGTATATCAGTAATATCAGCATTCAGAAGGGCATACGATGAGACCGCATTCACTACAATATGATCACTTGTAAAATAATAAACATATACTTTCCGTTTAAACAAGCAACCAAGCACATATTTCTAAGTATGCTGATATGAATAAAATAAAATAATATATTAAAATAAAATATTATACATGCTTGTATACAAAACACCCAGGAAATCTGACTTAATTCAGAGGTCTAACAAAGCTTGAGGCCATATTATGACGCATACACATGAGCAGACTTCTCGTCGGACTGAACTCCAAAGGACTTTTTGACGGAGTTCCGACGAAACGGACTTGCTTACACACGATCACACCAAAGTCTGATAGTTTCTAACATGATGACGTACGACCGGACTAGACAAGGAAGTTCAATAGCCAGTAGCCAATAGCTGCCCTTGCGTCCTTTTTGGTCCGTCGGAATAGAATACAGACGAACGATTTGTTTGATAGGCTTGGAGTCCGTCGGAAAGATTTGAAACATGTTCTATTTCTAAGGTCCGTCTGAATTTTCGACAGAAAAGGTGCGATGAAGCCCACACACGATCGGAATGTCCGACGGAATCGTTCCGTCTGACGTTTCCTGACGGAAAGTCCGCTCGTGTGTATACGACATTAGAGGCAATCCCTGAGGTCCCACACAAAAACACACAACAAAAATTAGCAATGCATATAGGGAATTTGTAATAAATTTTTTTTTTCAGTGTAAGAAACAATATCCAAAAGGAAGCTGAGACGTACAGAGAACTGCTGAACACGGCACGTGAACTAACTGGTAAGTATTTGTTTTTTTTAGGTGGTTGTTGTTTTTCCTCTCCTCTTTGTTCATGTAATGGTAGTCTTTCCTCTGTCTATCTCCTCCTCTTTCCTTTCTGTCTATATAATGACTGTTATTTCTCCATCTATCTCCCCCCCTCTCTCCTCTCTATATAATGACTAGGGATGAACTCGATGTTCGAGGGGAACGTAAGTTCCCCTCGTACATCGGGTGTTCACCTGTTCACCGAACAGCGAATTTTAAGGGGCGTTCATGGGAAATTCGAGCGCCGCAAAATGCCCCATAATGCACTGTGAGTTAGCAGTGCATTGCTGTATGATGATTGGCCAAAGCATGCACCTGACCTGCATGCTTTGGCCAATCTACAGCACGCTCTGCTGAGAGCCATAATTGGCCAAAGGCAGGGTGCCTTTAACCAATCATGACTCAGGGGGACTAAGTCCACGCCCCACACTATATAAGGCTGCTTACAGAACGGCCCCAGTGTGAAAGGGGTCTTATGGAAAGGGTGCCTGTAGCATGTCCAGCGCTGAGATCGGGAGGCTGCAGTGAGGTTTGCTGTGGGGAGAGCGGAGATCATAGGAAAAACAGAAGAGATAAGGTGAATGAGGAGATGGGCAGGAAGATCGGTGTAAGGAGAGTCTAATTGCAGGATTGTACTGTGAGAAATGAGCAGACAGAGGGTGGAGGGGTGAAGGGGGTAAAATGATCGGAGGAGCAAAGTGAAAGTAACTTATCTTAAACAAACACCGGGAAGGAGAGCAAGACGATGCAGTTATCCCATAGTTGAAGCGGCTAGAACAGAGCAGGAGGAGAATGACCGCCACTTCCATCTGCCAGGCAGGAGAATCATCTAATGCTCCCAGAGCCCCCTTTTCACACAAATTAACACTGCGCTCAGGGCAAGTTCCCTCTCTTCCCACCCCTTGTACCAGCAATGCTCTCCTCTCTGTCTATTTAATGACTGCCTTTCATCTGTCTATCTCCTCTTCTCTCTCCTCTCTGTCTACTTAATTACTGCCTTTCCTCTGTTTATCTCCTCCTCTCTCTACTCTCTATATAATGACTACTTTTCCTCTGTCTATCTCCTCCTCTCTCCTCTCTCCTCTCTGTCTATTTAATGACTACCTTTCCTCTGTCTTTATCCTCCTTTCTCTCCTCTCTATCTATATAATGACTACCTTTCCTCTGCTTATATAATGACTACCTTCCCTTTGTCTATCTCATCCTTTCTCTCCTCTCTATCTATATAATGACTACCTTTCCTCTGTCTATATATAATGACTACCTTCCCTCTGTCTATCCCCTCCTCTCTCTCCTCTCTATCTATATAATGACTACCTTTCCTCTGTCTTTATAATGACTACCTTCCCTCTGTCTATCTCCTTCTCTCACCTCTCTGTCTATATAATGAATGTCTTTCCTCAGTCTATCTCCCCCCACCTCTTTGCCTATATAATTGTAGCACTGACCCCCTAAGGAGCTGCTGATATTTCATTGGGCCTGTACTCTGTTCTTCCACCCCCAATAAATTGGCTCAACCCACTTGACACAGCTTTGAAACAGTGTTGGTGTGAAGCTTAACAACAAAGGACAAACCCACAATATACAATACACCAATAATGTACCTTTACCATTACCTGGGTATCCGTTGTTCCACCTGTAGAATAATTAACAACACTTCACACTGATTGTAATTAACCAGAATGTAATTTTACTGAGACTGGTATAAAAGGTAATTACAATAACTGTATTGTCACACAAACATAATAAGACATTACGATGAATATTCACAACTTATTAATATGTAAAGATTTCTTGGATGACCCCTGCAGGAGTGTCTCCAAGTGGGACTGATGCTCAGAGTGACAATGCCTTGACACTGGGCACCTTCCCACTTCCAGCACGCTGCACTTATCACAATAATGCAAGGCTATCAAACACAGCGCAGTACAATTACTCAAGAGCTCCCCCTGCTTTATGACGCAGTCCCTTGTTACTGTGACTGAACACAAGGCCTTTAGTGAAGAATGTAGTCTCTGGTCTTCTGTCTTCTGCTAGCTATTATACTGCAGTGTTTGTAATCCAAGGGTTTAACAAGCAAAGAAGTAATATAAACTGATGATTGAAAACTGTTCTTGTTGTGTAAAGCACTTGTAACTGCCTCCGGTATAGTTGTCTCTAAACCACACAGTGTCAGTTATCAGTGAAGTATATGCTTGAGGCCTGCTTGAACTCAGTCTATTTGCATGAGACCTCCCTGTGGGACTGCAGGTCCCAGCAACTCTGTTGGATGAGTCGAAGTGTGTAAAGTGCATTAAAGAATGTTGGGCGACAGCCCTCTTACCACACCAGGCCCGGAAAGCTGGATGCCTCCGCTCCGCAAGATCTCAGTGTGTTTGATGCGGCCACGCCGTTACACAGTTCTGTTCCACAAGATGACCGGGAGTCCTCAGTTACCTCCGTCAGGTGTCTCTGGATCCTTCCCGATCCGACCACAATGCTGCTCCAGCATGCGGTGATGTAAGGCAGAGTCAGTGCGGAGCGGAGCGACTACTTTGTAGGCCGCGCTCTTCGGGACACCCACACAGATCCCTGCAAGCAGGCCACGCGTCCAGGAGAGAAAAAAAATGGCCGCTCTGGGCCTTTTATTAACTACCCAGAATGCAATTCAGTCACTCAGTGTTCATGGGTAGGTGAGTGAGCATGATGGGTAGGTGAGTCCTTTCACAAAGTAATTAAGTCACTTCCTGTAAGGCTTTCCCTATGCTCTTCAAATAAAAAATAAACAAAGTCTCTTTCACATTTATACCACTAGAGGGAGCCAAATACCAATTTATAGCATCGTCCATTGTTTAGCATTACATGGCAGTAAAAGGCAAAAATACTAGCATTACATAATGGCATCATGCTTACCCCTAACAGAGATGGTCTGACACTATAGCATGCTTCTATAGCTTCTATTCCCATGGTTAAGCTGCAAAGGGGTGGAGCGAAACACATTGGGGGCTTGGCCTAGCTGGAGTCCCAGCTGAGGCTGCCATTTATCTCATTTCATGTACATGGATCTGCTTCATGATGTGTTGGTTATGGATCTCTTCCTTTGACATTACTGCAGCTCAGAGCTAGGATGAGCTGCCTTTCCCTGTCTGCACTCACAGCTACTTTACCCCTCTACCTAAGCGGCACCTAAATTTAAGTTTCTGTGTTCTTCAGCTATAGCAGCCCCTTTTCCAATGAGGCAAGCAGGCCTACAAGCACTTGGTTGCCCCCAGGACTTATACACAATACTATAGTGCCTGACCACCATGCCAAGACAGGCGCAAACTGAGTACAGCAAACCGGTACAATGATGGTCCATGTACAAGGCAGGCAAGGTTCAGAATACTCAGGGTAAATCCGTAGTCAAAAGGCAGGCAGAGTTCAGAGAATAGTCGATATAAAATCCAAGGTCGACAACAAGGGAATCCAATCTAGCAGAACAGGACAGATAAAGGGGGCTTGGAACACATGTAACAAACACAATATCACAAACCTGAGACTGCAAGCTCGGTTGGCTTAAATCAGTTTTGGTCTCCACCCAGAGACTGGCCACATCAATCTGCTTGCAGGTGGACAGTCAGACAAGGATGCATGATAGCCAAAACCAGAATGCTGGAATGAGACCAGCAGCTGTCAAAATACAGGAGTGTTAACACGCTCCTAAAAAAAATGGTTGTCTTTCCTCTGTCTATCTCTTCCTTTTGCTTCTCTATTTCAGCTTATTCATCTAGAAAAAGGCTGCAATTATGCTATCTCCCTTCTCTTCACCCAGATAATTGGCTTTCCTCTATCCTCCTCTTTATCTCCTCTCGTTCATGAACCGGCTTGAACTTTTTACTGAAGTCCTTCATGTTGATGTTCCAGGCATTACCCCGTACATTGTCCTGACACACAAATACAGTGGTGGAGTGGAGTCCATGAAGTCCATCTTTACAAACATGGGGATAAAAAAGATATACACCATCGAAAATTACACCACAGAGTGCCAGTCGGTGGTGAGAGAGAAACACGAAGAGATCATCGAATTCCTCACTGAGGTTTTGGAAGACATCAAATTCCGTGTGATACATATGGGGGATCCCAGAGAGGAAAGACAAAGGCATTATAAGTTCATAATAAAATATATGAAAGAAACCAGCGACCTGAAGAAAGATGAGGATTATAAAAACAAAAATAGTGAGGAGTCGGGGAAAAAAAAAGGTCCATGTTTTCTCTTTTAAAATAATACTTCTTAGATCGTACAGTCCTAGCTATATATCACAATCTTTGTATGCCTTATAAAGTTATCAATTATGTAGAAAATAAATGGCGGGTAAGGTCCAGGAAGGTCTTCTTCAATACCTTCTATACATATAGACAAAGTCCATGGGACTTTCATTAGAAATGCCAAACAGAAGTAAGAAATCTAGAAAAACAAAAGTGTATTACATAAATACAAAATATGTTAAAAATGCATTCTAAAATATACATAAAGTATGCATTAATGAGCAGTTGGGATATGTCTGTCATATATTGGTTTACTTGAGTCTATCAACAGTAATGAATGCAAATAGCTGAACTATTCCATAGATATTATTTTATCATGAATATTCTCAACTTGGTTTGTGAATCTCAGCTCACTTCATCAGGAGAATCATTGTTTGACCAAAAATGAACCCAACTGCAAAAATAAAGGATGGGAGTTGGATCTCAGTCAGTGGATGCTCCTGTTCAAGGAGCGATGGAAGAGCGGGAAGCCAAATGCCAGGGCTGTCACAAGGGACTAATGGAGTAAACCAACCCCTTAGAACAGCAGGTTCTACTATCTTGACCTCACCCTCTACAGCAGTGGTTCTCAACTCCTGTCCTCAGGACCCACAACAGGCCAGATTTTAAGTATTACCTTGGGGAGATGCAGACTAGAATACTGCAATCACTGAGCAACAAATGATATCACCTGTGATGTATTTCAGTTATCTTGCAAACCTGGCCTGTTAGTGGGTCATGAGGACAGGAGTTGAGAACCACTGCTCTACAGCCTGCACTCCATGTCTCATGATTGCCTCTTTAATGAGACAGATAGCCTCTATGACCAATGACTAGGCACAGAGATGGTAGGGGGTGGGACTAAGTGGCGGCTCCCTGGTGGATAGTTAGTAGTAGAGCTTGAAATAAATGAACAGAAGGTTGATAAAAGTGACCCCCCCCCCCCCTGCACCAAGGTCTCATATTATATTCATAGAGCTTTATTTTATTTGTAAATGGTGTACCCATCTTTTGCAGCCAAATTGGCATAACACCGATTTTATATTTGATAAATGTTCCCATTTACATAGCATAACTTAAAAAATGTATGTTTACAAAATTGCAGCTTACCTTTTTTTAGATGCTCTATTCTGAACCCTCTGGCAAGGAAAAATCCTACATACACTACATTACCGAAAGTATTGGGACGCCTGCCTTTACACGCACATGAACTTTAACGGCATCCCAGTCTTAGTCCGTAGGGTTCAATATTGAGTTGGCCCCGCCCTTTGCAGGTATATACATTCTGGACAATTTCATGCTCCCAACTTTGTGGGAACAGTTTGGGGATGGCCCCTTCCTGTTCCAACATGACTGCGCACCAGTGCACAAAGCAAGGTCCTTAAAGACATAGATGAGCGAGTTTTGGGGTGGGAGATCTTGACTGGCCTGCACAGAGTACTGAACTGAACCCGATAGAACACCTCTGGGAAAAATTAGAGACTGCAAGCCAGGCCTTCTCGTCCATATCAGTTTCTGACCTCACAAATGCTCTTCTGGAAGAATGGTCAAACATTCCCATAGACACACTCCTAAACCTTGTGGACAGCCTTCCCAGAAGAGTTGAAGGTGTTATAGCTGCAAAGGGCGGAGCCAACTCAATATTGAACCCTACGGACTAAGACTGGGATGTCATTAAAGTTCATGTGCGTGTAAAGGCAGGCGTCCCAATACTTTTAGACAACAAAATAATAGTCTTCTGCACTTGGGTGCTTAGTCTATGAATAATGCCGTGTGCACACGGTCGGACTTTCCGGCATACTTGGTCCGGCGGACCAGAGTCCGCTGCACAATCCGACCGGGCGCTTTACCATCGGTATGCGGCTGCTAGCAGGGCAGTTTTACCCCCTGCTAGCGGCCAAGAAAGGGTTAAAAACCACTGCAAAGCGCCTCTGGGGCTTTCACACTGTAGACAAAGCAGCGGCACTTTTGGGTCGGTTTGCAGGCGCTATTATTAGTGCAATAGCGCCTGCAAATCGCCCCAGTGTGAAAGGGCCCTTAAAAGTGATAACACCCAATTTAACACACCTGCTCCCCAGTCACACCTGAGACCTTGTAACACTAACAAGTCACATGACACCGGGGAGGGAAAATGGCTAATTGGGCCCAATTTGGACATTTTCACTTAGGGGTGTACTTACTTTTGTTGCCAGCGATTTAGACATTATTGGCTGTGTGTTGAGTTATTTTGAGGGGACAGCAAATTTACACTGTTATACAAGCTCTACACTCACTACTTTACATTGTAGACAAGTGTCATTTCTTCAGTGTTGTCACATGAAAAGATACAAGAAAAGATTTACACAAATGTGAGGGGTGTACTTACTTTTGTGAGATACTGTATTTGCCTAACTTGATTTTGCAGTGAAATTACAAATTTTACCTTTCATAAAGTGTTGTCAAAATTAGCTCCAAATGTCTTCATTGGGACTATTTAACCAGTTCAATACCGGGCATTTTCACCCCCTTCCTTCCCAGACCAATTTTTAGTTTTCAGTGCTGTCCTACTTTAAACGACAATTGCGCGGTCGTGCGACGTTGTACCCAAACAAAATTGACGTCCTTTTTTTCCCACAAATAGAGCTTTCTTTTAGTGGTATTTGATCACCTCTGCGGTTTTTATTTTTTGCGCTATAAACAAAAGAAGAGCAACAATTTTGAAAAAAACACAATATTTTTTACTTTTTGCTATAATAAATATCCCAATTTAAAAAAAAAAAAAAAATGTTTCCTCAGTTTCGGCCGATACGTATTCTTCTACATATTTTTGGTAAAAAAATCGCAAAAAGCGTATATTGATTGGTTTGCGCAAAAGTTATAGCGTCTACAAAATACGGGATAGATTCATGGCATTTTTAAAAAAAAAATATTTATTTATTTTTTTACTAGTAATAGCGGCGATCGCGATTTTTTTTCCGTGACTGCGACATTATGGCGGACACATCGGACACTTTTGACACATTTTTGGGACCATTCACATTTATACAGCGATCAATGCTATAAAATTGCATTGATTACTGTATAAATGTGACAGGCAGTGAAGGGGTTATCCACTAGGGGGAAAGGAGGGGTTAAATGTGTTTCCTAGGGGAATGATTCTAACTGTAGGGGGAGGGGACTCACAAGGGGAGGAGACCTATCGGTGTTCCTCTGTACTGGGAACACAGATCGCTCTCCTCTCACCTGACAGGACGTGGATCTCTGTGTTTACACACACAGGTCCACGGTCCGGCCCGGTTAACGGGCAATTGCGGGTGCCCGGCGGACATCGCGGCCACCGGGCACATGCACCGGGTCCCCCCCTAGACGGCCGGGAACCCGAGGCCGTCATATGACGTCCACCCAGGATGGGAGATTCCATCTGTGGACGTCATATTACAATAGGCCGGTATTGAAGTGGTTAAAGTGATTGTAAAGACAGAAGGTGCATTCTATGCATTAAGATAAAATGCCTTCTGTGTGCCGCAGCCCCCCTAATACTGAGCCCCATCTAGATCCAGCGATGTTGCAGGATTGTCTCAGCTGCCCAGGACTCCCTTCCTCATTGGCTGAGACAACAGCACGGTGTCATTGGCTCCCGCTGCTGTCATTTAAAGTCAGTTGGCCAATGAAGAGAGAAAGGGGGTGGAGCCAGGCTGCAGCTCTGTGTCTGAATGGACATGGAGCTGTGGCTCGGCTCGGTGGGCACTCTGCAGGAGGGAGGGGCCAGGAGAGCCAAAGAGGGACCCCAGAAGAGGAGGATCCGGGCTGCACTGTGCAAAGCCAACTGCACAGAGGAGGTACAGTGCCTTGAAAAAGTATTCATACCCCTTGAAATTTTCCACATTTTGTCATGTTACAACTAAAAACGTAAATGTATTTTATTGGGATTTTATGTTATAGACCAACACAAAGTGGCTCATAATTGTGAAGTGGAAGGAAAATGATAAATGATACAAATAAATATGCAAAAAGTGTGTGTGTGTGTGTGGGGGGGCATTTACATTCAGTCCCCATTACTCTGATACCCTTAACTAAAATCTAGTGGAACCAATTGCCTTCAGAAGTCACCTAATTAGTAAATCGAGTCCACCTGTGTGTAATTTAATCTCAGTATAAATAAAGCTGTTCTGTGAAGCCCAATGAGGTTTGTTAGAGAACCTTAGTGAACAAACAGCATCATGAAGGCCAAGGAACACCCCAGACAGGTCAGGGATAAAGTTGTGGAGAAGTATAAAGCAGGGTTAGGTTATAAAAAATCTCCCAAGCTTTGAACATCTCACGGAGCTCTGTTCAATCCATCATCGGAAAATGGAAAGAGTATGGGACAACTGCAAACCTACCAAGACATGGCCGTCCACCTAAACTGACCGGCCGGGCAAGGAGAGCATTCATCAGAGAAGAGCCAAGAGGTCCATGGTAACTCTGGAGGAGCTGCAGAGATCCACAGCTCAGGTGGGAGAATCTGTCCACAGGACACTTAAAATGCTTTACTAATTGAAATGAT
The DNA here is from genome assembly GCA_037953035.1 of Aquarana catesbeiana. Taxonomy (NCBI): domain Eukaryota; kingdom Metazoa; phylum Chordata; class Amphibia; order Anura; family Ranidae; genus Aquarana; species Aquarana catesbeiana. Next base: position 1,100,676 of record JBBHAA010001838.1, read on the forward strand.
ACCCTGTGTGTTCATTATACACAATACAACCACTTTCTCATTCCACATTCATTTGGCCATTCCATTCATCCTTCATTTTTCCATATTTTTCCTTTGAACACCTTTAAACACCTTAATATTTCTTCTCTAGTGCATAGAATTACACAACCTTAAAGCCACTTCCTTTTTCCTTACCAACCACAATTCATCTGGCATAGTGCCTGGAATACACAACTTCCCCTTGTTTACCTTTGAATTCTGGACGCTTAATTATAATATTCTTAAACTTGCATTTGGTCAAAATCAACATTTTAAAATCCCCAATCATTGTTAATACAGCTTAAACACAATTAAAACAATTTGCACAAATATAGCACGTTTGATGATATTGAAAAAAAAACACCTTTTAACTTCAATAATGTAAGGATAGGCAACTACAACTAAAACAGTCCTTAAAGTCAAACTCTAACCGAAATCATCAAGATACCCCATACATAAATTGAAATGCTACTTTTAAAACTTTGTATCTGATCAGATTCTTAAAAAAAAAAAATTTGGTACCAGCGCATACGTATAATTTATCAGTGAGGTGTCACATTCCCCTTTTAATGTTCCCAATTTACTATGCAGTGGGCTTAATATGTGTCCAACACATTTCATGAATAGACTGACAATACTTGCAACATTTTAACAATAAATGTACTTTTTATAGATAACTTTTCTGAATCAAATCCTTCTTTAACCACTAGAGATCCGCGCTATAGCCAAATGATGGCTACAGCGTGGACCTGCTTTGCCGGGACTACGTTCATTGACATCGTCTCGTGCACGAGCGGCCTGCGCGCCCCCTGCAGGGAGCGCGGTGCGCTCTGTGATCAGCGAGTCTATGAGACTCGCCTGATCACAGATCGGAGTAAGATGTCAACAGAGCCATTAATCGGCTATTTTTTCTCCTCGCGCTGACAGCATGAGGAGGAAAAAAAAGCCGATCACCAGCGGCCGTGAGAGGGACATCAGTCCCGATCACGGCAAGCTGCTTAAGATCCTCAGTGCCCACCTGTGCCCCCTGCCAGCGCCACCTAGCAATAGGCAGCAGTGCCGCCTACCAGTGCCCACCAGCGTCACCCATCAGTGCCCACAGTGCCATCCATCAGTGCCCACAATCAGTGCCTCAACAACAGTGCTGCACACCAGTGCCACCTATCAGTGCCCATCAGTGTCACCTACCAGTGCCCATAAGTGCCCATCAGTACCCATCAGTGCCACCCATCAGTGCTGCCCATCAGTGGTACCTATCAGTGCTCATCAGTGCCACTCATCCGTGCACTGCCTTATCTGTCCCCATCAGTGCCGCCTTATCTGTCCCCATCAGTGCCGCCTTATCTGTGCCTATCAGTGCCGCCTTAACTGTGCCCATCAGTGCCGCCTTATCTGTGCCCATCAGTACTGCCTTATCTGTGCCTATCAGTGCCGCCTTAACTGTGCCCATCAGTGCCGCCTTATCTGTGCCCATCAGTACTGCCTTATCTGTGCCCATCAGTACTGCCTTATCTGTGACTATCAGTGCCGCCTTAACTGTGCCCATCAGTGCCGCCTTATCTGTGCCCATCAGTACTGCCTTATCTGTGCCTATCAGTGCTGCCTTAACTGTGCCCATCAGTGCCGCCTTATCTGTGCCCATCAGTACTGCCTTATCTGTGCCTATCAGTGCCGCCTTAACTGTGCCCATCAGTGCCGCCTTATCTGTGCCCATCAGTACTGCCTTATCTGTGCCTATCAGTGCCGCCTTAACTGTGCCCATCAGTGCCGCCTTAACTGTGCCCATCAGTGCCGCCTTATCTGTGCCTATCAGTGCTGCCTTAACTGTGCCTATCAGTGCCCATCACTGCAGCCTATCAGTGCCCACCAGTGCCGCCTCATCAGCGCATATCAATGAAGGAGAAAAATTACCTGTTTGTAAAATTTTATAACAAACTATGAAACATGATTTTTTTTTTCAAAATTTTCCGTCTTTTTTTGTTTGTTTAGCAAAAAATAAAAATCCCAGCTGTGATTAAATACCACCAAAACAAAGCTCTATTTGTGGGAAAAAAATGATAAAAATGTAGTTTGTGTACAGTGTTGTATGACCACGCAATTGTCATTCAAAGTGCGTCAGCGCTGAAAGCTGAGAATTGGTCTGGATAGGAGGGGGGTTTAAGTGCCCAGTAAGCAAGTGGTTAACATTTATTCTCCACCTCAGCAAGTCTCTCTGACTCGCTGACTATGGAATACAAATATAGCAGTATGATCTCCACAAAAGCGGTAGTGAAGGCCTGGTCGGTGGTTTGATCCCCTCTACCACCTGAAGCAAAATAGCAGATCTCTGCGAGCGGATATGTACCTCTGTGTATTGTGCTAAACAGTACTGTGGACAGGAGGAATCATTCAAATAGTAACTTGTCCTTGTCCAAATCTGCGATTCAATCCTCCTAAAGCACCACACACAGATGAGTACCCTACTCTGTCCCTCTCACCTGCCCGCTTTAACAACGCTCTCTGTCTTGGCAGGATCATAGGACATATATCAACTACCCAACAATTCATCTGCATTCAGAAGACAAAAACAACCTATACTCTAACTTGGAATTCCAAGACAAGACAAAAACTCATATACACATAAAATTAAGTGTTTCTCTCTACTAACAACAACTTTCCTCTACCTAGGTGTCTGTCTTATGAAATAGCGGCGATCCCAGCACCTCACTGGCAATCCGCGTCAGAACTCACACCCCCAAACTCTGCCGACCCAGAGGCGGAGAATCGGGGAGCGAAGAGGGAATCTGGGGGAATCCGAGGGGGAAGGAGGAAGATTTATAACTCCCTCTACCTCATTCAGACCCCCCAAAACAGTAACCATGTCCTCCTTTATATGTACCCAGCAGCGACAATTTTATCACTGCCCAATAAACTGACATTCTGATGTTTCTGTGAATCTCTGGTACCGTAATCCCGCAAAGTCCCACGAGATCCCAGCATCGGGGGCTGCTCATTGCACAAGGTGGGGTGCTTTCAACAAGGGTTCTAGCCAGGGCTTTTTTTCAGCGGGAACGCGGGGGAGCGCAGTTCCGGCACCTCCAGCACTGAATGTATGTAATAGCATGGGGTGTGGGGTGTGCTGGAGGGTCTATTGATGTTGGCTGCTGGGGGATCTATTGTCACTGGTGGGGATCTGATTTTGTGTGAGGGTTTATTGTTGCTGATGGGGAATCTATTGTTGCTGGGGGGTGGTCTTATGTTGCTGGAAGGGATTTACTGTTGAGGGAGAGGTCTATTTTTACTGGCTGCTGGAGGATCTATTGATGCTGGCTGCTGGGAGATCTGTTGTCGCTGCTGGGGGGGGGGGTCTAATGTTCCTTGGGTGGATATTTTGTTACTGGGTGTGATTATTTTGTTGTGGGTGGTTCACTGTTGCTGTAGGGAATCTATTGTAGTTGGGGTGGAGTCCATTGTTGCTGCGGGAGTCTATTGTTGTGTGGGGATCTATTGCTGGGATTCTATTCCTGGCTGCAGGGGATCTATTTTACTGCTTTTCTTTTTATCATCAACATGTTCCATACAAATGATTTAGCACCACAAAATGATACTTGGTTCTGTATTCTCTTAAAGGGGCAGTACTGGTAGGTGGGTAGGGGGTAGAATCAAGGGACGGTGGTCAGAGGTGGGTAGGGGGCAGAGACAAGGGGTGACTCAGACGGGGGGGAGTTCCTGCACCTATTCTCCAAGAAAAAAAAGCCCTGGTTCAAGCCTCCCCACCAGCTCTCTCTCTTTTTTTACCCTTGGTTGAACCTTTTCCTGTACAAGCAGATGTGGGCACCCCCCCCCCCCCTGAAGCCTCGGTCTCGCAGTCCTCCTCCCCCACATCAGATATTTCTGGTGTAGTAGACGCACCATGTCCCGATGCCACCTGGGAACCACCTCCCACCACCCTCTGTTCCTGAATAGTGATCTGTACTGATCTGCACATTCTACCGACCAACCTGTACCGACCCATTATAACTTCAACAAACAACAATCAACAGACAAACACACGAACGAACAAACCGACAAACAGGGTACCGGTAAGTCTACACAAAAATCCTTATTTTAACAAAACCTTTTATCTGATAATCCAAATTAAACTAGCTGTGACACTTTAAAATCCTTATTTTAAACAAAACTCTTTCTGTGTTAATTTCCTTAACTGCCCAAAACCCCCTATCTTGGCTGTCCTTTAAAATCGTTTCCTCAAAGATACTTCGTAATCAATAAATACTAAAAAAGGAATATCTCCACATTGCTACAGCAATCATGAAAAAAAAAAACTTTCAAGTGGTAAAAATGTCCCCTTTAAATCTCAAACAACTCTGACTGATAACTTCCTGTTTTTGTAAAAAGTACTTTCCTTCACTTGTTTTTCTTGTTCTATGTTTCAGTTTTAAAACAGCTTTGAAATCGGCTTGTCTAAAAAAGAACAAGGCATTGAAAAAAGACTTGCAAAATGCAAACCTTCTTTTAATAATTAACTCAAATCTCTCCTTTACCTTCTAACTTCACTTGCTTTACCTTCTACAATGTAGGATGTTTTTATTAAAACCCCATTTGCCTACCAGGCCAATTCTGAAATTTCTCTCCTACATGTAAAAATCATATTTTTTTTTGCTAGAAAATTACATAGATCCCCCAAACATTAAATATGTTTTTTTTAGCAAAGACCTTAAAGAATACAACTTTTTATCTATCACAGTATTTGCGCAGCGTTTTTTTTTTTTTTTTTTAAAACTGTTTTGGGCTTAAAAAAAAAAAAACAAAACAGTAAAGTTAGCCCAATGTTTTTGCATAATGTGAAAGATGAAGTTCCGCCGAGTAAATAGATACCTAACATGTCACGCTTCAAAATGGCACACGCTCGTGGAATGGCACCAAACTTTGCTATCTAAAAATCCCCCTAGGCGACGCTTTAAAAATTTTTACTGGTTACATGTTTTGAGTTACAGAGGAGGTCTGGGACCAAAATTATTGCTATCACTCCAACGTTCGCGGCGACTCCTCACATGTGTGGTTTGAACACCGTTTTCATATGTGGGTGGGACTTACGTATGCGTTCGCTTCTGCATGCGAGCACACGGGGACAGGGGCGCTTTAAACATTTTTTTTTTTTATTGTTAATTTTACTTTATTTATTTTAACTTGACACTTTTTTACAAAAAAAATGTTTTTGATCACTTTTATTTCTATTACAAGGAATGTAAACATCCCTTGTAATAGGAATAAGCATGACAGGTGCTCTTTACAGTGAGATGTGGGGTCAATAAGACCCCACATCTCACCTCTAGGCTTAAAAGCCTGAGATAAAAAAACAAAAATGATCACCGATTCCCAGCCGAAGCGGCGCTGTTTTTTTGAATGCAGAGACCGGGCGTGACGTCATAACATCGCGCCCGACCTCCGAACGATCATAGAGACTCCGGCGACCATCTGGTCCACCGGAAATCTCTATGCTAAACATCCAGGGCCAGCGGATCCTGTGACCGACTCACTGATCCTAGCGGTGAGTCGGTACAAGCACCGGAGGGTGGCAGGAGGGGGGGGACATCCCCTCTCGCCTCCCATAAAAACAATCAAGCAGTGGAACAGCCGCTATGGTCATTCTTATGGTGCGCAGATTCGCCGGCTCTAAAAGTCAATATCTGGATGATATCTGTAGCTACAGGCATCACTCAGATATTCCCGCTCAAAGCCGAGGACGTCATTTGGCCTACGGCGGGCGGGAAGCGGTTAAACTACTCACTTTCCAAACTCATCACACCTTAGGGCATTTTCCGAAACATTTCCTTACCTTACAACAACCCCCACCCATCTAAACACATTTCTTCACAAGCTTCAAAAATATCACCCTGATACTATTCCAAGAGTTAGCAAACAAACAAATTATGCATTTTTCAAGCAGAATCAAGCACTTATAATTCTAAAGCTCTATAACCAAAATACTAGCAAAGGGAAGGGGAGAAGCAGGGGCGGACTGACCATTTGGGCACTCGGGCACTGCCCAAGGGCCCCATGCCACTAAGGGGCCCCATCAGGGTTGCCAGCCTCAATAAAACCAGGGACAGTATGTAAAAGTCTGTGGTTTTTTTTTTAAATCCCAAGAATATAGCTGCCCCACCTCTCCAGTAACTTTTCAGTGTGTGTATGTGTATTCTGTGTGTGTATACTGTGTGTGTATATTGTGTGTCTGTGCATGCATACTGTATGTGTGTGTGTGTATACTGTGTGGCCCCATAATCTCCTATTGCCTGGGGGCCCCATAATCTCCTATTGCCTGGGGGCCCCATAATCTCCTATTGCCCGGGGGCCCCATAATCTCCTATTGCCCGGGGGCCCCACAATCTCCTATTGCCCAGGGGCCCCATGAGTTGTCAGTCCGCCCCTGGGGAGAAGTCATATTATCCACATACTATACCATAGCATACATACCAAGCAAACTTATATGAACATGCATTGAACAGTACTCACACCCTTCCACGATACCTGAATATAACAAGGGAAATTTACTTCACTCTAAATGAATTTGCCCCTTTTTGGGACATCATATAACACAGTGAAACCAGGACTGCCTTACCCCACAAAGGCCCATATCCCACACAACAGATATCTTATACTTTTATGTTGCAAATGCGATAGACAAGAAGAAAAGCCAGATAGAGCAAAAGTTTGTGGGTCCTGTAGTCAGGGCTTTTTTTCTCAGAGAATGGGTGCAGGAACTCCTCCCTTCCGAGTCACCCCTTGACTCTGCCCCCTACCCACCTCCGAGCACCATTCCTTTGTTCCACACCTTACCCACCTCCCAGTACCACCCCTTTTAGAGAATAGGGAACCAAGTATCGTTTTGTGGTGCTAAGTATTTTGTATGGAATTTGTTAATGACAACAAGAAAGGCAGTAAAATAGTAATCTAGCAACAATGGATACCCCAGTGACAATAGATCCACCCCAGCAGCAATGGACTCCCAACAGCCAGCATCAATAGACCCTCCAACAGCCAGCAACATTATGCCGCGTATACACGGTCGGACTTTTCGACCGGACTGGTCTGACGGACGCCGACGGACCAAATCTGGCGGACAATCCGATCGTGTGTGGGCTTCACCGGACCTTCAGTGGACTTTTCCAGTCGCAAATCTGACAGACTTTAGATTTGGAACATGCTTCAAATCTTTACGTCGTAACTCCGCCGGACCCAGAAATCCGCTCGTCTGTATGCTAGTCCGACGGACAGAAACCGACGCTAGGGCAGCTATTGGCTACTGGCTATCAACTTCCTTATTTTAGTCCGGTGTACGTCATCACGTACGAATCCGTCGGACTTTGGTGTGTTCGCGTGTAGGCAAGTCCGGTCGTTATAAAGTCTGTTGAAAGTCCACTAAAAGTCCGTCGAAAGTCTGTTGGACGGGCTGTCAGACTTTTGTAGCTGAAAAGTCTGACCGTGTATACGCGGCATTAGACTCCTACCTCAATGTAGATCCCTCCTAGCAATAATTGACTCCCTGCAACATAATACCCACCCTAAGCAATAATAGATCCCTCACCAGCAACAATAGACCCCCCTGCAAAAATAGTTTCCCTCCAGAAACTATAGATTCCCCAGCAGCCAGCATCAATAGACCTTCCCTCGACAGTAGATCCCTCCCAGCAACGACATACCCCCAACAACATAAGATCCAACCCAGCCACAATAGATCCCCCCTTCCTCTGCAAAAACAGATCCTCTCAGCATCAATAGACCCTACAGCACACCCCAGCACCCCTTGCCATTACATACATTCAGTTTTGGAGGTGCCGGAACTGCGTTCCCCCACGTTCCTGTTGAAAAAAAGCCCTGCCGGTAGTAATTGCCTTATTACACCCTTATCTTATTCTCCTTGCCAAAAGGAGCGTAATATTACGTTTTAAAACTTCTCACAGACTTACCTAAAGCCAGGGGCTTCCCAAAAGCCACACTACATTTTAAACTTCTTAAAAGGCTCACCTAAAGATCCGCATGGTCCGTCCCACACCTCTCTTCCTTTTTTTTTTTTTTCAAAAGACTAAGGTTTTATCAGAGCTGAGGCAAGAAAAACTTTGCCACAGGTGAGCCTTACCTAAATTCAGTCCTAAATCCAAAAATCTCAAGCGGTGCCTCCAAACTGAAGTGGAATCAAATGGTATTTCTATATACCTGACAGGACCAGCTAAGTATAATCACGGCAATTACTACCCTCACAAAACCCGCTTAGCACTGCAGTACTGAGGAGATAGCTTCTTTGTGAACACAAGAAAAGATGAGTTAAAAATCGATGTTCAAAGCTATCTGATTTAATTCTGGGCGTGTATACGACTAATATGCGTTATCATTAACCAATCATTGCATAGAACATGGGTGTGGTTAATACAGAGGTGTACATTTCACATCATTACATATCATTACATATCATTAATTATGCCATCTGTTTTCATGGCTCATAGTCATGGGTCCTGCTTCCCCGTTTCATGTCTCCTTACACAGGAAAGGGCCCAGACATCTCTTACCACAAGAAGCTTTATATAGAAAGATGCTGCTATACGCCATATTTTCTTATATGTGTGCTTTATAGAGAACCTGCTATTAACTAGTTGACTTTAACTAGAGTCTGAATATACGAGTTAAGATATATGAATCCAAAATGGAGTCACCTCTGCTCAGTCATATTACTACACCGCCGTACTGTAAAATGACAGCTGCAACGGGAATCAGTTATCCTGACTGGACGTCACATGACTTCCAGTAGGATAAGCCGCTCGCTCGTGCCCTCAAGGGCATGCATCGCGTCGATCGGTAGTGCGGTGTGTCGCTGTGACAGACCGTATCTCTGATCTTGTTAAAAAGCCTATGGCGTAGGATTTTTACCATGTGATCAGCTGTGTCCAATCACAGCTGGTCACATCGTAACCAGGAAGTGCAGTTTAATGGCTTTTCCTCTATTCGCCTTGACAAGGCGGGGTTACAGGAGAGCCGATCAGCGGCTCTCCTGACAGGGGGGGTCTGCGCTTATAATCAGCACATTGATTATCAGTGTGGACCCATCAAGGATTCCCACAAGTGCCAACCCATGCCCACCAGGGATGCCAACCCATGCCCACCAGGGATGGCAATCAGTGCCTATTTCAGATATGGCAATCAGTGCCCATCAGTAATACCTGTCAGTGCCTCCTCATCAGTGCTGCCTATCAGTGCCATCTATCAGTGCCCATCAGTGCCACCCATCAGTGTCCACCATTGTCCATTAGTGCCGCCTATCAGTGGCCATCATTGCCACATATCAGTACCCATCATTGTCCACCAGTGCCACCTATCAGTGCCCATCAGTGCCACCCATCAGTGCCCACCATTGCCCATCAGTGCCGCCTATCAGTGTCCACCATTGCCACCTATCAGTGCCCATCAGTGCCGCCTATCAGTGCCCATCAGTGCCACCCATCAGTGCCCACCATTGCCCATCAGTGCCGCCTATCAGTGTCCATCATTGCCACCTATCAATGCCACCTATCAGTGCTGATCAGTGCCACCTATCAGTGCCCATCAGTGCCACCTATCAGTGCCCATCAGTGCCGCCTATCAGTGCCCACCAGTGCCGCCTATCAGTGCCCATCAGTGCCACCTATCAGTGCCCATCAGTGCCGCCTATCAGTGCCCAATAGTGCCACCCATCAGTGCCCACCATTGCCCATCAGTGCCGCCTATCAGTGTCCATCATTGCCACCTATCAATGCCACCTATCAGTGCTGATCAGTGCCACCTATCAGTGCCCATCAGTGCCACCTATCAGTGCCCATCAGTGCCGCCTATCAGTGCCCACCAGTGCCGCCTATCAGTGCCCATCAGTGCCACCTATCAGTGCCCATCAGTGCCGCCTATCAGTGCCCATCAGTGCCACCCATCAGTGCCCACCATTGCCCATCAGTGCCGCCTATCAGTGTCCATCATTGCCACCTATCAATGCCACCTATCAGTGCTGATCAGTGCCACCTATCAGTGCCCATCAGTGCCGCCTATCAGTGCCCACCAGTGCTGCATATAAGTGCCATCTATCAGTGCTGCATATCAGTGCCCCATCATCAGTGCCTATCAGTGAAAGAGATAAATTACTTATTTAAAAAATTTTATAACAGAAACAAAGAAAAGCATTTTTTTTCTCAAAGTTTTCGGTCCTTTTTAATTTGTTTAGCAAAAAATTTTAAAAAACAGCGGTGATTAACTATCACCCAAAGAAAGCGATATTTGTTGGAAAAAAATGATAAAAATGTTACATGTGCACAGCGTTGTATGACCGCGCAATTGTCATTCAAAGTGTGACAGCGCTGAAAGCTGAAAATTGGTCTGGGCAGGAAGGGGGTGAAAGTGTTCGGCATTGAAGTGGGCAATCTGGGGAGGGTGGGTTTTTTTTCCCCTATCTTTATTTTTTACATTTCATGTGGGTAACACCCCCCACCCCACAGTTGTGCAGAAGAAGATCCCTTCTGATAAGCGATCAATTGCCGGTTGCAATCAGCTAGAAATAGACTACTATAGCAATGATATCTATTTCTGTGGGGAGATGCAACAGCGCTGTCCTTGACTCCATACTAAGAGGAAGGTCCAGGACCAGGGCTGCTGTTAGAAATCATGGGGCCCCATAGAGCCAACTTGACAACCCTCCCCCCCACCCACCTCCGAAAATGTCAAATTATATTTTTGCTAAAATGCCATGGTTGTGATGCTATGCTTTGGCAAAATATCAGGGGTCTAAATAGTAGAGAACAGAGATTCATCAGTCCCTTTCTCTGCAGCTTCAGCTGCACTGGATCCACAAGTGTCTGTAGAGTCGACCCTCCTGCTCAACAGGAGCCCGGCACTCTTTTTGAACTGATGGGGCCCAGGCACAGTACAGGAGGGCTGGCTGTACTCTCCACATTCCCGATGTCAACACATGTGGTAGCATTGTATTTATCTGAATACTTTGAAGAGCCCATGTGGATGAGGAGGGCTTCTCTTGCACCTCTTGCCAAAGACTCTTGTAGGTGGTGATGAGTGTGAGGACGAGTGCCAGAATTGCAGGCTTTACCAGATCTGAATTGCTGTGAGGACTGAGGATCATGAAGCAGGAACCAAGCTCAGGAACACCCTGGTATAGGATCAGGTACAGGAAATAGATTGAGGCCTTTGCAGAGGGAAGGCATGGTCAGGCAGCAGCGTATCAGATCAGGAGACAGAGGGAGATTCGGGGCACAAACTGAGGTCAAGAACAACCAAGAGCCAAATTAGGAAGCAAAGACAGGGTCCAGGAACAACAAGCCAAAGTCAGTACCAGACAGCAGGGCCGGCCCTACCATGGGTCCCACTGGGTCCATCGGACCCAGGCGGCACTTTGAGAGGGGCGGCAGAGGCGACTTTTAAATTAGGCAAATTAGGCGGTCGCTTTAGGCCCCAGGCTCACAGGGGTTCGCGGCCACCTAATTTTCCTGATTAAAGACCCCCTCTGGGCTCCGGAGATTGACCACTTCGCTCACCCACCCGGCCAGTACCTCTCCGTCCTCCCAGCCAGGCAAGGGATCGCATCGCTCAGCTAGGGTTGCTGCCCACAAGGGCCAGCTACAGACACACTATGCTTGCAAACTGCTGCATGTGGGTGTCAATGTATTGTTAATGGCACCCCAAATGCAGATTGCAAATACAGTGTGTTTACAGGCAAAAAATCACATGGTACCACAGTACTTTGCGGTTTGGTGCGGTGTGTTTTTAAAAGTAGTGCAAACACTACTTTTTCTGCAGTCTGTTACTTTTTGCAGCCCATTCAAATGAACAGACTGTCAAAATGCTCCCCATGGGAAACCGTTTGTTCCCATGTGATCCTGGTATGAGCTGGCCCTTAACCTAGGTTCACACTTCTGTGCTTAGTGCAAAATCTTCCTGATAGTGAAATAAATCCTGATAAAATTTAGTTTTCATTATCATGATATAAAATAATGGATGTGGGGGTGTTTTGGTGGGTGTGATTTTTTGGCTGAGTGGGGGGGGGGGGGGGGGGGGCAGCATTTTATTCTTGGTCCCAGGCAGCACAATGTCTTGGGCCAGCCCTACCAAACAGGTAAACATTGTACAAGGCAGAAGGTGAAAGCAGAGTCCAGAGGGCACAAGAGGCAAACCTCCAGAGGTAAGTCGAAATTTAATATCTAATAATTTTTTGAAACTATTGATGCTCCCCGCTGAGACCACCACCTGTGGAAGGGAATTCCACATTCTCACCGCTCTTACAGTAAAGAATCCTCTACGCAGTTTAAGGTAAAACTGCTTTTCTTCTAATTTTAGTGAATTACCACGTCTTAATAAATTAAATTTCGCGGAAAAGTTTTATCCCTATTGTGGGGTCACCAGTACGGTATTTGTAAATTGAAATCATATCCCCTCTCAAGCGTCTTTTCTCCAGAGAGAATAAGTTCAGTGCTCGCAACCTTTCCTCATAACTAAGATCCTCCAGACACTTTATTAGCTTTGTTGCCCTTCTTTGTACTCGCTCCATTTCCAGCATATCCTTCCTGAGGACTGGTGCCCAGAACTAGACAGCATACTCCAGGTGCGGCCGGACCAGAGTCTTGTAGAGCGGGAGAATTATCGCTTTATTTATGGAGTTGATCCCCTTTTTAATGCCAATATTCTGTTCACTTTGTTAGCAGCAGCTTGGCATTGCATGCCATTTCTGAGCCTATCATCTACTAGGACCCCCAGGTCCTTTTCCATCCTAGATTCCCCCAGAGGTTCTCCCCCCAGTGTATAGATTGCATTCATATTTTTGCCACCCAAATGCATTATTTTACATTTTTCTACATTGAACCTCATTTGCCATGTAGTCGCCCACCCCATTAATTTATTCAGATCTTTTTGCAAGGTTTCCACATCCTGCGGAGAAGTTATTGCCCTGCTTAGCTTTAGTATTGTCCGCAAATACAGAGATTGAACTGTTTATCCCATCCTCCAGGTCGTTTATATAAAATAAATAGGATTGGTCCCAGCACAGAACCCTGGGGGACCCCACTACCCACCCCTGACCATTCTGAGTACTCCCCATTTATCACCACCCTCTGAACTCGCCCTTGTAGCCAGTTTTCAATCCATGTACTCACCCTATGGTCCATGCCAACGGACCTTATTTTGTACAGTAAACGTTTATGGGGAACTGTATCAAATGCTTTTGCAAAATCCAGATACACCACGTCTACGGGCCTTCCTTTATCTAGATGGCAACTCACCTCCTCATAGAAGGTTAATAGATTGGTTTGGCAAGAACGATTCTTCATGAATCCATGCTGATTACTGTTAATGATACCGTTCTCATTACTAAAATCTTGTATATAGTCCATTACCATCCCCTCTAAGAGCTTGCATACTATTGATGTTAGGCTAACTGGTCTGTAATTCTCAGGGATGAATCTTGGTCCTTTTTAAATATTGGGGCTACATTGGCTTTTCTCCAATCAGCTGGTACCATTCCAGTCAGTAGACTGTTCGTAAAAATTAGGAACAATGGTCTGGCAATTACCTGACTGAGTTCCTTAAGGACCCTCGGGTGCAAGCCATCTGGTTCCAGTGACTTGTTTGTGCTGAGTTTTTCAAGTCTAATTCTTCTGTAAGCCATGGGGGTGCTTCCTGTGACATGTCATGAGGATAAATTTGGTTACTGAAGCCCCCCGATTCCCTCGCGAAGACTGAGGAGAAGAATAAATTCAATACCCTCGCCATCTCCCCATCCCTTGTAACCAGATTCCCTTCATGATTCTTTATGGGACCAATATGGTCTGACAATACACAGGTACACAAAATACACAGGTGCACACAATACTCAGGTACTCCCAATACTCAGGTACTCCTAATGCTCAGGTACACATAATACTCAGGTATTCCCAATACTCAGGTACTCCCAATACTCAGGTACACACAACACTCAGGTACTCCCAATACTCAGGTACACACAATATTCACAAAACGCATTGACAAAACATGTCAAGATTTTAGTTGCCCCACCCCCTTTTTTTTCTCATACCTCAATAACTACTACCAACAATATGTTCTACTGGATCCTACCAATATATATTATGCTTTTCATTGTGAAGACACACAACAAATCTGGAGGTCCAATGATGTTATTATTGCCAAACCATTATGTTGCTATGCCAATATGTTACTATTCTATCATGTATCATGTTATGGAATAAAGTTTCCTTATTCTATTTTATCATTTTGGATGTATTATGTTACTATGCAATATATGGTTACAATCTACGCTATACCCACCAGGTGTTACTATGCTGTGTTGCCTCCCTGGCTGCATGTTTCATATAAAGTCACAAACCTTGCTTCTATATCCCTCAATTGTCGGGATGGAGGTACATGTATTTGGCCTCATATAAAGTCCCAAACCCTTTTTATTCCTTTTTCATAACTACTGTGTGACTCTCACCCGCAGAGGACTGGACTGGGAGACCCAGGAATTGTGGGATATGTTGTTTCTTTACAGGAAGTGTCAGTTCTCAGACTACAGGCTGATGTCATGTATTAACCTGTGCAGTGTCATGCTGCACTATTCACTACATGCTGTACTATTCACTACTTGGCAGGAATCAGCTTGGGTATGTAAGGACTGTATGTACATAAATACAAATTATACAGAAACCAGGGTTTTAAAACCATAAGGGATCATTCATACCAGCTGCTGGTATGCGGTGGGATGATAGTAGTGCCAATGAACTGATCACGATGCATCATGCTATTAACTTTGTTTACATAAAAAAAAAAACTTTATTGAAACTTCATGCAGTGACATTTCATGAATGTTATATAGTCATTGGTCATTTTAAATCTGATTGTACAGAGATTGTAAGGTACTGTATATGATGACCCCAACACCAACCGATGAGGTACATTTAAACTTAACTAGATTTAACATCCACACATATATCTACAAGTTCAAAGGGTAAGTTCAACTTTACAGAAAAATCTGTAAGGTGAACTTACACAGGACCCCCTCCCCCCCAGTCCCGCTGACCTGCAGTGTGGCTATCTCCCATTCTGAGCCCTGGTAAAGCCGCCTCATGGCTCTGGGGCTTATGCCGCGTACACACGGTCAGACTTTTCGACCGGACTGGTCTGACAGACTTTCCAGCATACTTTTGACGGACTTCCGAAGGACTTTCTAACAAACGGACTTGCCTACACACGATCACACCAAAGTCTGACGGATTTGTACGTGATGACGTACACCGGACTAAAATAAGGAAGTTGATAGCCAGTAGCCAATAGCTGCCCTATCGTCATTTTTGTCCGTCGGACTAGCATACAGACGAGCGGCTTTCTGGGTCCAGCAGAGTTACGACCTAAAGATTTGAAGCAAGTTCCAAATCTAAAGTCCGTCAGATTTGCGACTGGAAAAGTCCGCTGAAGGTCCGCTGAAGCCCACACACGATCGGATTGTCCGCCGGCTTTGGTCCGTCGGCGTCCGTCGGACCAGTCTGGTCGAAAAGTCCGACCGTGTGTACGTGGCATTAGAAATCCATCATACATCAAGGTAGACTTGCAAAAACTGGAGCACTCAGAATCTGGTGCAGCTGTGCATGGAAGCCAATCCGCTTCTAAGGCCGGGTTCACACTGGTATGACACGACAGTTGTACCACTTTGGATCCGACTTTGCCCTTTGACTTAGGTTTGCCACCTCATCCCTTTAAAACTGGACACACATTAATTACACAGGTTCTGTGGCTGATTAAGGTGGTAATTAAACTCACTTGGTGCCTTATCTGCATTAAATTAGCCTCAGAACTTGTGGAATTCATGTGTGTTTGGGTCTAAAGCGATGAGGTGGCAACCCTACTGTGACTTGAAGTCCGACATTTGTCCGACTACAATGAACAGGGATCCAACTTTGAGGGGATCCGAGAACACAGCCTGGCAGGTCAGGAAAGGGGGGGGGGGGGGCAATCGCTCCTCCCCACCCCCTTCTGAACCATACCAGTTGGGACCCCAACATCGTTTTTTTGGTGTTGGGGTTCCCCTGAAAATCCATACCAGGGCGAAGGCCCTGGTATGCTCTTGGAGGGGAAACCATGACATTTTTTTTTTTACATTTGGAGTGGAGTTCCCCTTGAATATCCTCAAAGCACAAGTCGCATGCCAAAGTCGGGTCAGTTAAGATGGCGATCCGACTTCAGTGATATTCAATGGGCTGAAGTAGGATCAAAGTCGGGCTGAAGTAGGATCAAAGTCGGACCAAAGTAGTGCAGGGAGTGTTTTCAAAGTTGGACTGACTTGCGTCAGACCAGTTAAGACGACTCTCATAGGGAAACATTGATTTTCACACGTCATGTGACATGAGCTCCCAATGTCAGAGCGTTTGTCGTACCCGTGTGACCCCGGCCTAAATTCAGCTTGTTCAATTAACCACTTCCCGACCGCTGCACGACGATATACATCGGCAGAATGGCATGGGTGGGCAAAAGGGCGTACAGGTACGTCCCCTTTAAAAAGCGGCACTGTGGGCGCGCGCTACGTTCTCCGCGACCGCGGGTCCCATGAACTCGATGTCCGCCGGGTGCCCGCGATCGTATCATAGAGAGGTAGATTGGGGATATGCCCGATGAAGGGGAGCAGTGATTGCTGTCGTGTGAGTGGAAGCCCACCCCCACAGTAAGAATCACTCCCTAGGACACACTTAACCCCTTCATCACCCCTAGTTTTTAACCACTTCCCTGCCAGTGTCATTTACACAGTAATCAGTGCATTTTTATAGCACTGATCGCTGTCTAAATGACAATGGTCCCAAAATAGTGTCAAAAGTGTCCGATGTGTCCTCCATAATTTCGCAGTCACAATAAAAATCGCAGATCGCCACCATGACTAATAAAAAAATAATAATAAAAAAGCCACAAAACTATCCCCTTTTTTGTAGACACTATAAATTTTGTGCAAACCAATCAATAAAAGCTTATTGCGATTTTTTTACCAAAAATATGTAGAAGAATACATATGGGCCTAAACTGAGGAAAAAAATTGGTTTTTTTATATATTTCTGGGGGATATTTACTTTCAATAGTTTTTTATTGAGTTTATCAAAACAACAAAGATACACAGGTACAAGTGGAAAAACTTTTTTAGACACAAAAGTTCATGAAGTACAAATAGTATTCATCAGAAAGATTGTAGTATACTGTGGTCTCCCGCCTGACTCTGATACAGTCCCCGTTCGTACCTTGGGCGAAAAAGATGGCAGCCCCCCCCCCCCCCCGGCACCCCCAACGGGATCTAGCTGTGCCGGAGGAGGGGGCCATCCTCCCTGAGGAAGTAACATCAAGGTAGACCAACGATGTGGATTTGGTCCAGGCTGAAGCTATAATAGACCATTAATCAATTGCAAATGTGTGGTGGCAAATTATGAAATTGGTCTTTCCAGAATCAGATCAGAAGATCCAAATAGCCGTCAGAGTCAGCACTTGTGGCTAATGGAGTATAAACTATAAGTGTGTCAGTAACTGTGCCCATGTGAAAAGGACATAGATGCACCTCATGTGGCGTCAACATCCAAACACCCCAGTTGTCCGCTGGGAGCAAGGGGAGGTCGTACACATGTATGTCTACGGGCCAAAAGACACCATACTGATATTCAGTGTATCTGTAAGTTAGCGGTCACATTAGGTGACCCATCCTTGGTGCCTCCACCACTCCCAACTGACAGGGGATATGGCCGAGTCCTTAAGAGAAAGTTCTGTGCATCAACCATGTAAGGTCACATGAGGTAAAACATAACATAACCAGAGAACAAACAAGAGGAAAGCACAGGTCAAGAAGGGGACCCGAGGAGACAAGAGAGTGAGGATGAAAAAAGAAGTATAGAGAGACAGAAGAAGAGAGGAAGAGAAGAGGCAAGAAGAAATTCTTCAGTGACGGTGCAATACCCTCTTCCCTACATAGCACCGGAGGAAGTGGAGGTGGCAGGTACCAGAGATATGTATTTAATCCAGGGTTCCCAGATGGCATCATGTTTGGCAACTGTATCCAAAAGGATGCTACATGTCTCTTCCTGGGTCATTATCCATGAAATGTTTCTTTTAACCAAGGTGAGAGAAACTGAAGGCTGCTTCCAGGCTCAAGCAATGGTCAGTTTAGTTCCAAGTAGAATGAACATAATAAGGCGTTGAGTCAGTTTCGGTGTTCCTGGGTGATGGAAGTTAAGAAGAGCTATTCGAGGAGTCTGAGGGATGGGTCTATCTGTAAGCTTCCTAATGATTTGGAAAACCTTATTCCAGAGTCCTCTAAGCTTGGGACAATCCCACCAGGTGTGTAGCATCGATCCCATATGTCCACAATTACGGAAGCACAGTGGAGATGCATCCGGGTAAATTTTCGCAATTCTCAGTGGAACGAGATACCACCTCATCAGTACTCTCAGATTAGCCTCAATCAGTTATGTTCAGTAAGCCCTTGTAGGCGGAGGTTGATGCTTTGTGCTATTCCCCTAGACTCCAGTTCTGTCCCAGGTCTTTTTCCCATTTCCTCATGTAGAGAGTTTTGGAATCAGCTGAGGCAAGTGATCGGTTATCACCGTTAACCCTCCCCGCTGCTCCATAGTTTGACCACACAAAACTACATATGACATAACCGTCAGCGGGTTGGGCATAGAGGACCCCAGAGAACGGACAAAATGAGAGATCTCGTGGAGTCTGAGCCTCTCCATGCTGTGCATTTCCAGCCTGCTAGAGCAATGAGCAGGTGTTAGAGGCCCCGCGGAGCTTACAAAGTGTCCAATTCTATAGAGCCCCTTATCCAGCCACCAGTGAAACGTCTTAATGTCCATACCCAGGGGTAAAGAGGGGATTTCTGAAGATATGTGAAAGCGGGTGCCAGTGTGATATCAAAAGTGGGTTTCCCTTGAGCGAATCCCAAAGTGAGTGGGACAACGTTGGGGCCATTACGGCCGGTCTAGTTTTGGCAGGGCACCATAGGAGGAAATCCAGGGTGAATTGTGGAACTGCCTGCCGCTCCATATGTACCCAGTCAGGGTGTGCTATTTTACAGTAGATAACAGAGAGTTGAGACAATTGAGCTGCGTGATGGTACCAGAGAAGGTTTGGAAGCCCGACACCTCCCTGATCCCTGGTGCGAATGGACTATTTTAGATTGGAATTTTCTAATCTGGTCCCTAGGAATAGGGATGGGAAGTGACCTAAATAAGTATAAAATGCACGGCAAAAGGGTCATCTTAATGAAGTTAACCCTACCTAACCATGAAAGCCCCAGGTTATCCCATTGTTTAAGGTCATTACCTAGTTTGCAAAACATTGGGGGGAAGTTGGCAACGTATAGACTGTCAATTGGAGCCATCAGGTTAATCACTAGGTAAGGGATTGCCTTGTCATGCCCGTGAAATTGAAAGTTTTCTTTGAGCTGTGTAACCAGGCTGGCGGGTAAGTTAACATTCAAGGCTAGAGATTTCGCATAGTTAAACCAAAGACCAGAGATTTTACCAAAGTCATTGAGCACCCTGCAGTTATTTGCTAGTGAAGTCAATGGCGAAGTGACAAAGAGCAATACATCATCAGCAAAGAGAGCACATTTATGAGTCTTGGGGCCACAACTCACTCCGCTGATATCAGGGTTGTCCCTTATGGCGATGGCTAGGGTCTCAATAACAATGGCAAAAATCAGTGGAGATAGGGGACGCCCCTGCCTCGTACCATTGCGGACTGAGTAAAAGCCTTGCATTTTGACTTTTGCCTCCGGGTTGGCGTAGAGGGCCCCAAATATGTTAAGGAAGGATTGTCTGAATCCCCACCTCTGCAAAATTGGAGTCAGGTAAGACCAGGAGACAGAATCAAATGCTTTCATTAGATCTAGTGAGAGCAGGAACCTCACTTGAGGAGTACCCCCATCCCATCCTGACTGAAGAAGAGAGACAATGTCAATTGCCCTCCTGATCTGGTCAGGGCCCTGCCTCCCAGGTATGAATCCGACCTAGTCCTTATGTATGTAAAGACTGATAAATTTAGAAATTCGATCTGCTAAAATTTTTGTCAAAATTTTAAGGTCATTATTGATTAATGATATAGGGCGGTAGTTTGTAGGACGACTAGTGTCCTTGCCAGGTTTGGGAATAACTGTAATGAAGTTGGAGTTTAAGGCCTTATAAAGCGGAGTTCCTGCTCGTAGTTGGTTGTAGAATCTAGCTAGATAAGGAGTTAGGGTGGTGGAAACATGTTTGTACTATGGAATGGAGAAGCCATCGGGGCCAGGGGCTGAGTTATTTCGGAGGTTTTAAATGACTTGAGTCACTTCCTCAGCTGAGGTTGGGGATTCCAATTCAGCCCTGTGTTGGTCCGTGATCTTAGGTATGTTTAGTGAGTTGAGAAATGAATCCCGAAAGGTATGGGAAGAGACCTTTCCTTCGCCACTATATAGGGAGCTATAAAAGGTGTGGAAGACTACCATCCCGAAGTTTAATTTTGGGTAAGGTGTGATATTTGACTTTAGGGGTCAGCCTATTAGCTAGGAGGGTACCCGTCTTATCCTTCTGGTGATAAAACCGCCCCCCTTCCCAACGTAGACTTTTTTCAGCTATGATGGTGAGGGAGAAATTCAGGGAGGTACGTGCCGTATCAAGTCTTTTCACCAAGGCTGAACAGGGGTTGCATTTGTGCAGTTTACTTAATAGTGGAAATACCTGTTCTAACCGTTCAACATCTGCTTTGCAAGCTCTACTGTTCATAGAGGCTATTTGAATGATTTTACCTCTAATGAAGGCCTTGTGTGCTGCCCATAGTGTGGTGGGGGAGATATTGTTGACATCATTTAATAAAAAGTATTGCTGCAGTCCCTTTTCAATTTCAAGAGCGTGTGCGGGATTACTAAGAATTGAGGCATTAAGTCTCCAACAAAACCCTTTATGGTGTCCCAATGGTCTGTTCATGATGAGGATGAGCATGGAGTGGTCCGACCAGGCAGAGTCTTTAATGACAGACCTATTCACCAGAGGGTGGGGGATATTTATTATAGCAAAAAGTAAAAAATATAGCATTTTTTTCCAAAATTGTCGGTCTTTTTTTGTTTATAGCGCCAAAAATAAAAACCACAGAGGTGATCAAATGCCATGAAAAGAAAGCTCTATTTGTGGAGAAAAAAGGACGTCCATTTTTTTTGGGTGCAACGTCGCACGACCGCGCAATTGTTAGTTAAACTGATGCAGTGCCATATCGCAAAAAGTGTTCTGGTGAGGACGGGGGCAAATCTTTCTGGGCCTGAAGTGGTTAAAGTGGTTGTAAATCCTTATAATCCAGTTTTTGCTACAGGTAAACCTATAATAAGGTTTTGTACCTGTAGCTACCCCGGATATCTCCTAAACTTGCACGGTTTAGGAGATATCCCCTGTATCTGCATGTGCCAACGTCATCGGCACATGCTCACCGAAGCAATGGCAGTACGTGCCGTTTGCTTCAGTGAGTGTGCCGTTACTGGTGGCTCTCCCACGCATGCGTGGGAGTGACGTTGTCGTGGCTCCGGCCATTCACATCGCTGGAGCCACGATACCCGGATGTAACTCCGGGGAGAAATGTCGCCAGCTGTTGCTGTGTACAGGGACCGCAGTGGGGGCTTTGATCTCAGGTGAGTATTACATAATGGGCTAGTACGCTATGCATTATGCCTTTGTCTTGCAGGACTTTTTTTTTTTTTTCATGTGGGTTTACAACCACTTTAAGCATCTGCAAAAAAACCTGGAAGCTGATTGGTTACAATGCACAGATTTTTGCACCATGCAGGTTTAGGAGTGATACCTTGAATTTTCACACTGATACATTGTATTCTCACACTGATATTCATTGTATTCTTATAACTTCCTGCTCAGTATGGAGTTCCCCTCATTGTTGTTTTGTACATTCCTAAAATGTCATCTGTCTGTACCATGTAGAGTTGCCACCTCATCCCTTTAAACCCGAACACATATGAATTACACGGGTTCTGAGGCTAATTAAATGCAGATAAGGCACCAAGTGAATTTAATTACCACCTTAATCAAACACAGAACCCGTGTAATTAATATGTGTTCGGGTTTAAAGGGATGAGGTGGCAACCATAATACCATGAGATAGATATCATATGTGTGTATGTGGAAGGGGGGGGGGGTTATTTGTTTGTTTGTTTTATAGTGAATTGACTTTAATGATTTGTCTCATTTTCTTTTTTTTTTTTTTTTGCAGTATTTATTGCATATGATAATTATTTGTGAGTTGACCCCGCAGAAAGGTGAATGAGCCCCATAAACATTCCAAACATATCGCAGATATTTATAGTACATCGCTCTGTATACTTCCTAATTACAGACAGTCGGGGTTACAGAAGGGTTAACAGAAGTGAATGTGAAAGTAAATTGTGTGGAATGTGAGTGTCATGTGACTTGCAGGAAGGACTGAAAAGTTCATTTCCAGGACTGACTATAAATAAGGTACGGCTCCTCTCTGTATCTATAGGGGGGCTGCTTTGATATTTCGGGGGACAATATGGGGTTATAAAAACCTCCTGGAAGACCCTTGTCTCAGCATTGCCCATTTTTAATCAATACTATCAGAGTGCAAAAGGGAAAAACATATCTTTACATTGTATGTCTATGATCACATTGTATGTCTATGATCACATTGTATGTCTATGATCACATTGTATGTCTATGATCACATTGTATGTCTATGATCACATTGTATGTCTATGATCACATTGTATCTCTATGATCACATTGTATGTCTATGATCACATTGTATCTCTATGATCACATTGTATGTCTATGATCACATTGTATGTCTATGATCACATTGTATGTCTATGATCACATTGTATCTCTATGATTACATTGTATATCTGTGATCACATTGTATGTCTATGATTACATTGTATCTCTGTGATCACATTGTATGTCTATGATTACATTGTATCTCTATGATTACATTGTATCTCTATGATCACATTGTATCTCTGTGATCACATTGTATGTCTATGATTACATTGTATCTCTGTGATCACATTGTATGTCTATGATTACATTGTATCTCTATGATTACATTGTATCTCTATGATCACATTGTATCTCTGTGATCACATTGTATGTCTGTGATTACATTGTATCTCTGTGATCACATTGTATGTCTATGATTACATTGTATCTCTGTGATCACATTGTATGTCTATGATCACATTGTATGTCTATGATTACATTGTATGTCTATGATTACATTGTATCTCTGTGATCACATTGTATCTCTATGATCACATTGTATGTCTATGATCACATTGTATGTCTATGATCACATTGTATCTCCTGTGATCACATTGTATCTCCTATGATCACATTGTATCTCTATGATCACATTGTATCTCTATGATCACATTGTATCTCTATGATCACATTGTATCTCCTATGATCACATTGTATCTCCTATGATCACATTGTATGTCTATGATCACATTGTATGTCTATGATCACATTGTATGTCTATGATCACATTGTATCTCCTATGATCACATTGTATGTCTATGATCACATTGTATGTCTATGATCACATTGTATCTCCTATGATCACATTGTATCTCTGTGATCACATTGTATCTCCTATGATCACATTGTATCTCTATGATCACATTGTATCTCTATGATCACATTGTATCTCCTATGATCACATTGTATCTCTGTGATCACATTGTATCTCTATGATCACATTGTATCTCCTATGATCACATTGTATCTCCTATGATCACATTGTATCTCTGTGATCACATTGTATCTCCTATGATCACATTGTATCTCTATGATCACATTGTATCTCTATGATCACATTGTATCTCTATGATCACATTGTATCTCTATGATCACATTGTATCTCTGTGATCACATTGTATCTCCTATGATCACATTGTATCTCTGTGATCACATTGTATCTCTGTGATCACATTGTATCTCCTATGATCACATTGTATCTCTGTGATCACATTGTATCTCTGTGATCACATTGTATGTCTATGATCACATTGTATCTCTGTGATCACATTGTATCTCTGTGATCACATTGTATGTCTATGATCACATTGTATCTCCTATGATCACATTGTATCTCTGTGATCACATTGTATCTCTGTGATCACATTGTATCTCCTATGATCACATTGTATCTCCTATGATCACATTGTATCTCTGTGATCACATTGTATCTCTGTGATCACATTGTAAATATTTCTATATGGAGAGGACACAAGGATCAGAGGTCCCTGCAGAGTCTTCCCCGGGTGTGATGACAACTGTCCGGGGTCTACAGAGCAGAGGTTGTCATCCTGAGGATGTATGGGGGAGGGGAGCTCATCTACGGCTTCTGAAACCACGAAAAGGGTGGCAGATAATATTTACTGTATGTAAAAAAAAAAAAAAATATATATATATATATATATATATATATATATATATATATTTATAAAGTAAAAAATAACTATAAATACATATAATAAATAAAAACCAGCAAATAAATATAAATACATATATTATTATTATTATTATTATACTCAATTTATATAGCACCAACAGTTTAGGCAGCACTTTACAATGTAGAGGGGGGAAAGCACAATTATGCCGCGTACACGCGGTTGGACTTTTCGGCTACAAAAGTCCGACGGACGCCGACGGACCAAGTCCGGTGCACTATCCGATCGTGTGTGGGCTTCCCCGGACTTTCAGCGGACTTTTCCAGCTGCAAATCTGACGGACTTTGAATTTGGAACATGCTTCAAATCTTTACGTTGTAACTCCGCCGGACCCAGAAATCCGCTCGTCTATATGCTAGTCCGACGGACAAAAAATGACGCTAGGGCATCTATTGGCTACTGGCTATCAACTTCCTTATTTTAGTCCGGTGTACGTCATCACATACGAATCCGTCTGACTTTTGTGTGATCGTATGTAGGCAAGTCCGTTCGTTCGAAAGTCCGCCGCAAGTCCGCCAAAAGTCCGTTGAAAGTTTGTCGGACGGGCTGTCGGACTTTTGTAGCCGAAAAGTCTGACCGTGTGTACGCCCCATTACAGTTCAATACAGAAGGGACAGGAGGGCGTGGCTCATAGAGCTTACATTCTAAAGGGAGGGGGTGGTGGTACAAAAGGTAATAGACATGGGGAATGATATATATTGAATAAAAATCAACAAATAAATCTACATACATATAATAATTGCAAATCAACACATTCATATAAATACATACAATAAGTGGTGTATGTCAAAGTCACATGACAAGTCGCACCCCAATAACGGCAATAGAACTGTTCTAAGGGACTTAGAAAAAGGTCCCTGCACTACTTTTGGGCGACTTCATTGTGAATTGCATTGACTTCTGTTGATGAGATCGCAAGCAAGCCGCAATGAAGTCACACGACGTTGAAGCCATGTAGATGTGAACCGGCACTAACTAAAAATTAACAAACAAATATAATAAAAATCAACAAAATAAATCTGAATATAATAAATACATGCTGGAGATGTTGTCTGTTGAACTGGCGGTAGATTGGTGGGTGATGGCTGAATTGTTACCATATCATTAGTAGAAAAATATATTTCCCGCAAAACTGACTAGATTAGAGGCAACGGGGAGTGGGTTAAATACATAAAAACAACATGTCTACTGAAGAAATAGTCCATTAAAAGAAAGTCACTCTTGTAGATGGCTGCAGCACCTCTGATCAGAGTGTTGGATGATTCCTCTGTGCTCAGGTACTGAAAGAAAAAATAGGACAGGGGGCACCGCCATCTAAGTGTAGATTTTTATTAGTATGAAAACCAATATGCACTCACTTGATGATAGACATGATAGGCACAGTAATAATCCTGCGGGCACCTGTATAGTTTGTCAAGGAAGCCTGCTGGTGATGGCAGAGCAATGCCTGGAAGTGTAGTAAGGCAGAGAATTGTTGTAGCCTGTATTCTGTGTCTTGCTGATTGTTATGTTGGATATTGCTTCTCCCTCTCTGCAGAATCACCATGACGGTCGTCATCTTCTCTAGGGAGGATCCAAATAACTACAAATGGCTAATAGATTTCCTCCACACCTTCCTGTGGGCACAGTATGTCAAACCTGTCCTGATCAGTAATATGTCTAAAATCCATCCTCAGAATCACACCTTCGCCATTTTATATCACTCGAGGAATAGGGGGCGCGTCAACGTAACCGATGTCACAGACGCCCTCTATGACGATGAGCTGGAGAGATTGTACAGAACCCTGGGTAAGGAAAAATATTACATAACTGAAGCATTGAATTTAAAGTGTATGTCTGGGCAGAAGAAATATATATGGGGGTTTCATGGGAAGGGGGGTTTGAAAGGAAATTGAGGGGGATGGAATTTGTGTTTGGAGGGGGGGTGCAGGGGGTAAAAATTGCTAGAAGTTGTCATGTAGGGGGGTTTGTGTTGGGAGGGAGGATGGGGAAGAGGATTTGTGATAGGAGGGGGGATATGGTGAAAGGGGGAGGGGATATGTGCTGTAAGGGGAAACTTTTGTTTGTGTGGAATTAGTGCTGGGAGGGGGGATTTGAAGTGAGGGGGAGTGGATGTGTACCCGAAGGAAACATTTTGGGGGTGGTATGTCTTTATGGACCTTGCATTGTGCACTGGTGGGCAGTCATGTTGGAACAGGAAGGGGTCATCCCCAAACTGTTCCAACAAAGTTGGGAGCATGAAATTGTCCAAAATGTCTTGGTATGCTGACAACTTAAGCGTTCCCATCACTGGAACTAAGGGGCCAAACCCAACCCCTGAAAAACAACCCCACACCATAATCCCCCCTGCACCAAATGATTTGGATCAGAGCACAAAGCAAGGTCCATAGAGACATGGATGAGCGAGTTTGGGGTGGAGGAACTTGGCGTCACTTCCGGTTTTGGCAATCAATGAGTCACCCAGATCCGCCCATGTCGCCCCGGTCACTTGACTTCCTCAGGGGTACTGCACATGTACAATTTGTTATTTTGAATCAATTGCACCTTTTTGAGACGTTGAGTTTAATATTAGTTTATTGCATTAGGGAGGTGCAACAGTGTCATTTGTTTTCATTTATGCAATTGGATGTGTGAAGACATTTATACTGTTTGCAACCGTTTGTACATAATCTCCTGAGAAGGCAGCACGGCACACTGTTTTTTATTGAGGTTGGCATGTTCACCCTACTCTCTAGATGGCCTTGTCCTCGCACTGCACACATGCTAGATTACAGAACCCCCCCCAATCCTCCCTAAAAAAGCTCTGTATTTAAGCAGATGAGAAGTGGGCAGGGCTAATACTGTTTGGGATTTGAGCAGAACATAGGGAGTGTGTTGTCAGCTCACTAGAGAAAGTTAGGAGCTCACTGGATTTCTGGTGGGCCAGTAGGTCTTTTACTTCACTTACAGTGTCTTTAAAAAAACAAAGTATGAGGGATTGCGTGCATGCATTGCTGGGGTGGACTGAATATGTTTTTTTTTCTTCATTTTTTTCCTCACATACACTATTATTATTTATTATTATTATTGTTATAATTATTATTATTATTATTAGTAGTAGTAGTAGTAGTAGTAGTAGTAGTAGTAGTAGTATTATCACTAGTTAGTATTATTCAACCTTCGGTGTAGGTCAGACACCTTTATTATTACCTGGATAATGACAAATACCATATGTTCTACTCACAGGAAAGAGGAACGTCATTGTGGTAATTGATGATCTGGATATCAACAACGATGAGGAGAAGACCCGAATCCTGATAGCTCAACCCAAAATTCAGAGAATGGCCCATGAACTCTTCCTCTTCACCCCAGCGGCAAAACTCAACCCCGACACCGACCATGTGAACATCACCAACAAACGGAGGATGAGGGAAATCATTCAAGGTAGGAAGGTTTCTCCATCATAGCTGGAATTCCTGGAAAGATCCAACTACCAATACCAGAGGTGGTCAGACTATCCATGCTGGGATCCCACACGCTAGTGCACAGTTTCCCCAAATCCATATTTGTGAGTTTTCTCTTACTTCCAGATCCCAAATTCCACATAGTGGCCACCTCAAAATAACCCAAATCTGATGAATGTAATATTCTTGAGATCCCTAAAACTGATTGTGGGGTTTCCTTTGGGGTTCTCACACAGGGTGCTCTGGTCTTGACCAGCCATGCCCAGCCGGTACCCCTTTTGGATAGGCTTGGCATTCCTGACAGAGGTTGTAGCTTTTTAATCTTCTTAGTTTTTCTTATGCCTTGTACACACGAGCGGGTTTTCCATCGGAAAAATCTTGGATGGTTTTTCCGACGGAATTCCGCTCAAGCTCAGCTTGCATACACACGGTCACACAAAAGTTTGCTGAACTTACGACCGTCAAGAACGTGGTGACGTACAACACTACGACGAGCCAAGAAAATGAAGTTCAATACTTCCGAGCATGCGTCAAATTGTTTCCGAGCATGCGTAGGAATTTTGCGTGTCGGAATGTGAACAGACGATCAGAATTTCTGATCGTAACTTTTTCCAACCGAAAAATTGAGAACCTGCTCTCAATCTTTTTGCTGGCTGGAATTTGCCCAAAAGTCCGATGGCGCATACACACAGTCGCATTTTCCGACCAAAAGCTCTCATCGGTCTTTTGCTGGCCGAATTTCTGATCGTGTGTACGGGCCTAAGTCTTAGAACTTCTATGTCTGACATTTTTGTGTGCTTTTCAATGGAATAAAGGGCAACAGAGGGCAAACTGGTGTCATAGGCTTACTTGAAATTAACCTGTGCTTTCCCCATCACTTTGTTAAAATGGGCCCTAAATACAATGGCATTAAGAAATGTTTCCCCCCCCCAAAAAAATAAATATATATATATATATATATATATATATATATATATATATATATATATATATATATATATATATATATGACTTATGATGCTTCTAGGAGGAGCAAATTATGTCACTTTGTTTTTGGAAGCTGCAAACTCAAGACCCTGTGAGAACGTACTCTAGTCTATTGAAGGTGCAAATCCTTATGGGGCGTTGAGAGCCGCTCCTCTTGGGTTACAGCTGTATTTATTTATTTATGTTTTTTATATATATATATATATATGTTTTTAGTTTTTAATTAATTTTATTTGAGTACTATCTTCTGCAGCTAATTGTGACAATAACAAAAAAAGAAAAAAAAACTATATACATGTAAGTGGTCTGTAGCCATATCAGTGAACTTGCAGGAAAACAGCAAACTGTACCGGATACTTGGTTGTATTAAATAGCCCAGTGCTTTTCACTTTAAACTTTCTATAAAGAAATTAGGAATTTATGATTTTGAATTCCTAATACATATAATAAATAAGCAGATAAATAAATATAAACAAAATATAAACATTAAAAAACAAATGTGTGTGTATATATATATATATATATACACTATACAATACAATACAAAACAATACAATTGGGCTGATTTACGAAGCATTTGCGCCATGAGTTGCGGCGCACGCCGATGCGCAAAGGACTTTTTCATATTCACAAAACATTTGCGCCGGTAACACAGCGCAATTCCCCATTTACTATTCTCTTCCCGGCGCACGGGAGGAGGCGATCGGTGCACCACTATAGACATGGCGCACGGCATCTTTAACTTAAAACTTAAACAAGCTGGAAGTGCCAATATTATGGGGGTGATGTGGGTGATGTGGGGTGATGTGAAGAAGTATAGTAATAACTGCCCAAGTAACAAATATGGCCAAAATAGAATGAGAATTTTATCTGAACATGCCTGCTGCGGGCGGCGTGGCCTGGAGTGGCATGGAATAGGGCGCTGAACGACAGAGCTCCGCCGGCCATTGATCCTTTCAGAGCATCCTGAGACCGCCAAAAAGCATCCACAAACCCATAAATCAGTGCCGCTGAACCAGAAACCCACCAGGAATATGTCGCCGCCAAAGAAGGCAACCTCGGTGGCTGTAAAGCTAGGACAATTCCGCCGACAAGACACAGACTCCCCAAACCAAGATGGCGCTGCCGCGCAGGGAGAGGAACCTTCTGTCGGGACGGACACAGCGAGGGAGTTGGAGGCAATTACATCATGCCAAGAAGCCATCACAGCATGCCAGACCACCCTTACAGCGCGGATCGGGGAGGTTAAGGTGGACATTTCATTAGTCAAGATTTCCAGAGACTCAAGGGCAGGGTCACTGAGGCTGAGACCAGGCTGAGCAATGTGGAGGACTCCCTCCCCCCATTGCAGAACTCCACGACGGAGCTGCAGCACCAAGTAAGTTAGTTATTACAGAAGCAAGATGATATTGAGAACCGCTCAGACGCTGCAACCTCAGATTTGTTGGACTCCCTGAGGGGGTAGAAGGGAAAGATCCCCCCACGTTTCTGGAAACTTTACTTTGTGATACCTATGGGAGAGAATCGTTCTCGCCAACGTCGCCTATCGGGCAGATTACCACCACCAGGAGCGCCCCCGCACACGTTTATAGCAAAATTCTTGAACTACAGAGATGACATACTCCATCTCAGTAGAGTGAAGGGTAATATTCCCCTAGGAAACAAAATGGTTGCCGTCTTCCCGGACTTCTCAGCGGAAATTTTGGGCTCCAGGACTCGGTGATTGACCCTCACGGTAAATATATTTTCTTAAAGGCTAAGCTGCACGGGGATTTGATTCTCCTTATGGCATTTTATGTCCCGCCTCCATTTAATTCTGCTGTTATTGCTGCTGGGTTTGATTTTATGACTCTGCATCCTAACACTCCGGCTATATGGCTAGGTGATTTTAATAATGTTCTAGATCCTGCCTTAGATAGATTCAGCAGCTCGTCTGCCGAACTAGTGTCATCACATCCTACAAGGTTCGCTAGACTCTTAACAGATTTTAATCTGGTAGATACTTGGAGAGCTAGGAATCCCACAACTAGGCAATACTCCTGCTTCTCCACATCGCATCACACCATGTCATGCATCGATCTTATTTTAGTCTCCAAGACACTTCTCCCTAGATTGACGGATGTAGGCTTCTCTCCTAGATCCCTTTCGGATCATTGTCCCTACTGGGCCACACTTACTGTCCCGCACAACTGCCCGCCGGCTGCGTGGCTGTTGAACCCCTTTTGGTTGACTTTGTTACCAGAAGATGAAGACCTCTCGACGGAATGGGGAAATTATATTCTAATTAACGAGGGTTCTGCCCCGGTACAGCTGGTGTGGGAAGCATATAAAAAGCATGCCCGTATGATTTTGACCAACAGAATTAATAAACTCAAAAGAGTATCAGAGATAACAATAACTGGGGCGGAGGCTAACTTCTGTGATTCAGAGAAGGCGTTTCTGGAGGCTCCCACTGTTGATAGAGCTAATAGCCTCAAATCATGCTCAAGGGTGTTAACTCAGCTGCAATATGAAAAATCTAAACGTAAACTCTTTTTTCATAGACAGCGGTCATTTGAACATGGAGAGAGGGCAGGGAGACTGTTGGCCTACCTAGTGCACAGCGAGGACAGGCCCCCCATGGTGATCTCACTGCGTTCCCCTGACGGAGCCATAGTAACAGAACCAAATAGAGTAGCAGACATCTTTAAGGAATTCTATAATAAGCTTTACACATCCACAGCCCCACCAGACACTTCCCAAATGGAATCCTTCCTGGGGGAGCTAACAATTCCCCAGTTATCCGCGGAACAGGTTGAGGAACTAGAGGCTCCATTGACATCTGATGAGATCTCTAGGGCCCTAGCGGAACTCCCCGGGTCTAAATCCCCGGGTTCGGATGGCTTACCGGTGGAGTTCTACTCCACTTATTCGGAAGTATTGACCCCTAGACTACTCCAGTTGTACGAGGCCATATTTGAAGACTCCGAACTGCCAGCGTCCATGAGAGAAGCCATCATAGTGCTAATTCCCAAGCCTGGGAAAGACCCACACATCCCCGAGTCATATCGCCCTATATCTCTACTTGAGGTAGATATTAAAATTCTTGCAAAAATACTGGCTATTCGCCTCAATAAAGTTGTCTTGTCCCTAATAAATTGTGACCAGGCGGGATTTATGTCAGGCTGAAATACGTCTTTTAATCTCAGACGATTATTCATAAATCTGCAAGCCACCCACGAAAACGTAGGGTCGAGAGTGATTGTTGCTCTAGACACAGCCAAAGCGTTTGACTCGGTGGAATGGAGATATTTATGGATGTGCTTGGGTAAGTTTGACTTTGGCCCCAAATTTTTAAAATGGGTGCAACCTCTATATCAATCTCCGATGGCGAGGGTGCTAGCGAACGGGTGGCCAGCTGGGCAATTCTCTTTGTCCAGGGGCACGAGACAGGGGTGCCCTCTGTCGCCTCTGCTGTATGCACTGGCGGCCAAGCCTCTTGCAATCGCCATCCGGGTGCACCTGGAGATAAAGGGACTTCGTAGGGGGGAAGTGATAGAAAAGATCAGTACATATGCTGACGATACCCTACTGTACCTTGACGATTCAGAAGACTCCCTACCTCTCACGCTAGCCTTAATAGAACGGTTTGGCACATTCTCTGGCCTCAGGATAAACTGGGACAAATCTCAGATACTATCTCTTGACAGTAGTTTCCCGCAGCCCAAAGACAGAGCCATACTGCCCCTGCAGAGAGTAGACACTATTAAATATTTAGGTGTACGGACTACAAGGGACCCAGCCGACTATGAGGCACTCAACATAGCTCCATTGTTTGCAATATTTAAGCACAAAACACAGGTGTGGGCTCACCTCCCGCTGGGGATGATGGGACGAATAAACCTGGTAAAAATGGTCCTCCTGCCTAAAATATTATACATGGTTTGGCACTCGCCAATATACTTGGTGCTCAGGCATTTTAAATTAATGGAAGTTATTATGAAGCCATTTATCTGGGGTAACAACAGGCATAAAATCTCCTGGCATAAACCGAAAAATCCCACAGACCTAGCGGGAACGGCTCTACCTGACTTCAACGCATATTATATTGCAGCTCAGTTGTCCCAAATCTTTCACGTTGACAAGAACATGCCTGCTGCGCCGGCAAGTACATTTAGAACTGCGGGAGGTCAATTTATGCACCACGCATCTGCAAACTGCATTTGCGCTTGTTCAAATACTTTGGTTCACTGCGCCGGCAAAATCTTAGTAAATGTCAAGCAACGTAAATGCATTTGCATAGGTTGAATGGGCGCACCTCTAAACTTTTTTTTTTTTTTTTTAACGCTGGTTCACTTCGCGGCTATAATGAAATGTCAGTAATACACATAAAAGTTCATTGATAAACACAGCATTAAGAAAAAAAACAAAATTAAGAAAAAAAAATGCGTGGGGCTCCCCCGAAATTCCATACCAGGCCCTTTAGGTCTGGTATGGATTTTAAGGGGAACCCCGAGCCAAAATTAAAAAAAAAATGGCTTGGGAGTCCCCCTAAAAATTCATACCAGACCCTTATCCGAGCACGCAACTTGGCAGGCCGCAGGAAAACCGTACCAGGCCACATGCCCTCAACATTGGGAGGGTCCCCCCCAAAGCACTTTGTCCCCATGTTGATGAGGACAAGGGCCTCATCCCCACAACCCTTGCCCGGTGGTTGTGGGGGTCTGCGGGCAGGGGGCTTATCTGAATCTGGAAGCCCCCTTTAACAAGGGGACCCCCAGATCCCGCCCCCCCGTGTGAAATGGTAATGGGGTACCCATTACCATTTCACAAAAAAAAGTGTCAAAAATGTTAAAAAAAGACAAGAGACAGTTTTTGACAATTCCTTTATTTTTTATATTTAAGTCTTCTTCTTTCCAGCTTCTTCAGGTCTTCTTCCTTCTTTCTTCCTTCGGTTTCTTCTTCTGCTTCTTGCTCCGGAGTTCTCGTCCGGCATCTTCCTCCGCGGCGTCTTCTTCCCCATTTCGTTCTCGGGCCGCTCGCCATCCATGGGAGGCTCCTGCTGTGAGATGCTTCTCTTCTTCTAACACTTCTTATATAACGGAGGGTGGGGCCACCCGGTGACCCCGCCCCCTCTGAAGCACGGTTCCGTTATATAAGTGTCAGTCGCAGTTTCCTCTCTAATTCATCCCAAAAGGTGTTCTAGAGTTGAGGTCAGGACTCTGTGCAGGCCAGTCAAGTTCCTCCACCCCAAATTCTCTCATCCATGTCTTTATGGACCTTGCTTTGTGCACTGGTCTGCAGTCATGTTGGTACAGGAAGGGGCCATCCCCAAACTATTCCCACAAAGTTGTCCAATATGTCTTGGTATGGTGACGCCTTAAGAGTTCCCTTTACTGGAACTAAGGGGCCAAGTCCAACCCCTGAAAAACAACCTCACACCATAATACCCCCTCCACCAAATGATTTGGACCAGTGCACAAAGCAAAGTCCATAAAGACATGGATGAGCGAGTTTAGGTTGGAGGAACTTGACTGGCCTGCACAGAGTCCTGACCTCAACCCGATAGAACACCTTAGGGCGGAGACTGCGAGCCAGGCCTTCTCATCCAACATCAGTGCCTGACCTCACAAATGCTCTTCTGGAAGAATGGTCAAACATTCCCATAGACACACTCCTAAACCTCGTGGATGGCCTTCCCAGAAGAATTGAAGCTGTTATAGCTGCAAAGGGTGGGCCAACTCAATATTGAACCCTACAGACTATACTATATATATATATATATATACACAGTATAAAGTTTGGGTTTTGATCATGTAGATGTCTCGGTGACACTGAAGGTCACACAATGACATTGATGTGCATTTTATTCTCAGTGATGAATTTAATCTAAAATGCAGATTTTTTGTTTTTGCAGCAGCCCGGCCACTTACATTACCAAAGGACAGAAATCATCTAATGGTAAGTATCAATATTACAACATAAAAATGTATACTGTATATTGTCCTCCATCACTAATCTATCATGTAAGAAAATCCCATTTCATTGAGACATTTTATTGTAGTGGATTGTTGGTGAATAAATTAGTAATGGATAATAACAACACAAGGAAAGGTCCAGAGCAGCAGTGACTTCCGCCAGACCATCCCCCTACAGTCCAGGCCTTTTCTGGCACTTTTTGTTTACAAGTTTAAATCAGTAATTTTTTTAATGGTTTATAACCCCCAAAAATTGTGCTTTTTTTTTCCAGCAGAGACCCTTGGGGAATAAAATGGCGATCGTTGCAATTTCTTTTATGTCACATGATATTTGTGCAGTGGTTTTGCAAACAGATTTTCTTTTTTTTTGGGTGGGGGGAAGACTTTAAAGAATAAAAAAACAAAACAAGAAAACACAATATATACCCCCTTTTTCTTGTAAAATGTGATACCGAGTACATAGATACCTAACATGTCAGGCTTTAAAATTGCGCACGCTCGTGGAATGGCCACAAACTACGGTGCTTAAAAATCTTCGTAGGTGATGCTTTTTTTTTTTTTTTTTTTTTACAGCTTACCTGTTTAGAGTTACAGAGGAGGTCTAGCATTAGAATTATTGCTCTCGCTCTAACGTTTGTGGTGCTGATACCGAGTACCGTTAACATATGCTTTGCGTGACTTGTGTATACGTTCGCTTCTGCGCACGAATACTAGGGGTCGGGGCACTTTCGTTTTTTTTTTTATTATCATTTATTTTACTTTTTTCTTTTTACACCGTCCCTTTATTTATTTTCTTTTTTTTATCATTTTAATTCCTATTACAAGGAATGTAACCTCCCTTGTAATAAAAATAAAGGATGACAGGTCCTCTTTATGGAGAGATCTGGGGTCAAAAAGACACCACATCTCTCATATTTTTTAACTTTTAAAAGCAAAAAATAAAAAGCAAAATATCTTTTTTTTTTTTTTTATTTAACCACTTGACCACTGGGCACTTAAACCCCCTTCCTAACCAGACCAATTTTCAGCTTTCCGTGCTCTCACATTTTGAATGACAATTACTCAGTCATACAACACTGTATATATATGAAATTTTTGTCCTTTTTTTCCCACAAATAGAGCTTTCTTTTGGTGGTATTTAATCACCGCTGGGTTTTTTATTTTTTGCGCTATAAAAGAAAAAAGACTGAAAATTCTGTAAAAAAAAAAATGCATTTTTCTTCATTTCTGTTATAAAATTTAGCAAATTAGTAATTTTTCCTCATAAATTTTGGCCAAAATTTATACTGCTACATATCTTTCCTAAAAATAACCCAAATCGGTGGATATTATTTGGTCTTTGTGAAAGTTATAGAGTCCACAAGCTATGGTGCCAATATCTGAAAATTGATCACATCTGATGTACTGAGGCCTATCTCATTTCTTGAGACCCTAACATGCCAGGACAGTACAAATACCCTCCAAATGACCCCTTTTTGGAAAGAAGACATTCCAAGGTATTTAGTAAGAGGCATGGTGAGTTTTTTGAAGTTGTAATTTTTTCCCACACTTCTTTGCAAAATCAAGATTTTTTTTGTTCTCAAAATTGTCATATTAGCAGGTTATTTCTCACACACAGCATATGCATACCACAAATTGCACCCCAAAACACATTCTGCTATTACTCCCGAATATGGCAATACCACATGTGTGAGACTTTTACACAGCGTGGCCACATACAGAGGCCCAACATGCAGGGAGCACCTTCAGGCGTTCCGGAGCATAAATTACACATCTAATTTTCTGACTACCTCTTACACTTTTGAAGGCCCTGGAGCACCAGGACAATGGAAACGGCCCAAAAATGACCCCATTTTGGAAAGAAAACACCCCAATGTATAATCTATGAGGCATAATGAGTCTTTTGAACATGTCATTTTTTTTCTACAAATTTTTGGAAAATGTGGAAAGAAAATAAAAACGCATTTTTTTTAAACACAAAGTTGTCCATTTATGCAATATTTCTAACACATAGCATGTACATACACCCCAAAAAAGATTCTACTACTCCTCCTGAGTACAGCGATACCACATACTTTTCCACAGCCTGTCCACATACAGAGGCAGAGCATGGCTGAGTATGGCTGGGTACGATTGAGTATGGCTGAGCATGGCTGGGTATGGCTGAGCATGGCTGAGTATGGCTGTGGGTGGATGGGATGGCTAAGCATGGATACATGGATGAGTATTACTGAGCATGGATGGCTGAGCATGGATGGCTGAGCATGGATGGATGAGTGTGGATGGCGGGATGGCTGAGTGTGGATGGCGGGATGGATGAATATGAATGGCGGGATGGCTGAGTGTGGATGGCGGGATGGCTGAGTGTGGATGGCGGGATGGCTGAGTGTGGATGGCTCATACAAAGGGATGGATGGCTGGAGTAGGCTGCAGTTGTCACTGAGCAGCGCTGTGGGCACTACACATCCAGCCCACAGCGCTGCTGCATCCGATCCCTCCCCCTCTCCGCTCACACTGTACCGATCGGTACAGAGAGGGGAGAGAGGAACCAGACATGACGCCGGTTTGTTTACATGTGATCGCTCTGTCGCTGTTAGCGCCCAATTACCATGATGGGATACTCCCGTGTGCGCGATTCTGGGAGGACGTCAATGTACACCCTACCAGAGTTATCGAGCCGCACTATAGCCGTCATTCAGCTATAGTGCGGTCGGCAAGTGGTTAAAAGAAAATTGTTTACTTCCAGCCTGGACTGCAAGTGACGGCATGACGTTGCTCTGGTCCTCCAATGTCATAGAAGCGATCAGAGACAATAGTCTTTGATCGCCTATTGGGTCCAGCCGGCAGCACCGTTGGATCATTCCTCCGGCTCGCTGGTTTGAACGGTAAGCTTGAGAAACACTGGTGAGCAGCGGGAGTCCCCTCCTGCCCCTTCTAAAAGCGTTCCAGTGGCTCATGAGAATGCCACCTGAAAAAAAGGTATAGGGGTTATGGCTTCATCCATAGCCCCGGTAAACCACTTGTATATATATATATACGTATTGCAGTCTTGAGTGGTTAAAACAAGTTAAATCCTCTCTCCGGTCCCCCTTCAGTCTTGCACAGTTGTACCAGCTCCTCCATGCCCTCTCACCCCATCCCCCATGCCCTCTTACCCCATGCCCTCTCACCCCATCCCCCATGTCCTCTTACCCCATCCCCCATGCCCTCTCACCCCACCCCCCTTACCCCATCCTCCATGCCCTCTCACCCCATCCTCCATGCCCTCTCACCCCATCCTCCATGCCCTCTCACCCCATCCTCCATGCCCTCTTACCCCATCCTCCATGCCCTCTTACCCCATCCTCCATACCCTCTTACCCCATCCTCCATTCCCTCTTACCCCATTATCCATGCCCTCTTACCCCATCCTCCATGCCCTCTTACCCCATGCTCCATGCCCTCTCACTAACTGATACGTTTTTAGCCCTATACATAACTTTGCTCCAGCAGTCCTCTTGCCAGACCAAAGACTTTTCCACTATTTCTTATCCTATCTCCGGCAGCCACAGGGCGGGAGGGGCGGCATTCTTCCAGGACTAAGACAGGCTATAGGTGGGTCAGTTTTTATTTTATTTTGTTCAATGAGCAGATGGAGCTATTGAAGGAATAAAAATAAAGCTGGGGTTACACTTTAAGCACTTGCCCTCCGGAAGGTTTTCCCCCTTAATGACCAGGCCATTTTTTGCGATACGGCTCTGCGTTACTTTAACTGACAATTGCGCAGTCATGTGACGCTGTAACCAAAAAAAATTGATGTCCTTTTTTCCCCACAAATAGAACTTTCTTTTGGTGGTATTTGAACACCTCTGCGGTTTTTATTTAAAAAAAAATTACTTTGTGCTATACAACATTTCTAATAAAAAAAAATAAAAATCAAATGTCTTTATAAATTTAGGCCAATATGTATTCTGCTACATGTTTTTGGTAAAAAAAATCCCAATAAGTGTATATTGATTGGTTTACACGAACATTATATTACTTTAACTGACAATTGTGCGGTCATGTGATGCTGTAACCAAAAAAAAATTGATGTCCATTTTTCCCCACAAATAGAACTTTCTTTTGGTGGTATTTGAACACCTCTGCGGTTTTTATTTAAAAAAAAAAAAAAAAAAACAATATTTTTTTACTTTGTGCTATAAAACATTTCTAATAAAAAAAATTAAAAATCAAATGTCTTTATAAATTTAGGCCAATATGTATTCTGCTACATGTTTTCAGTAAGTAAAAAAAAAATCCCAATAAGCGTATATTGATTGGTTTAAGCGCTTTATAGAGTCTACAAACTATGGGATATGTACTGGAATTTTTATTTGTTTATTTATTTTTATTTTTTTATACTAGAAATAGAGGAGATCAGTGACTTAAAACAGGACTGCCATATTATAAAGTGAATATCAATCTGCGCAATCTCGTGAAATAAAGTAGTGTAAGAAAAATGTAATAATTAATAATAGCTGCTATCACTAATAAGTGTTCTCACTTCACTTAAAAGGTGCAAATAATCAATAAACAGTGCTAAGGTATAAATCAAAAACAATCAATAATGGTACAAGTGTAACTAAAAATGGTAATCAATAAACATTTATTGCTGTAAGTTCACATATAAAATCTGTAACTAATTGAAGTGAATTCAAAAAGCCAATATATCAAACTCCAAAGTGCTTGTGCTCTTCTCCACCAGTCTCAAAGGCTGATCACCTCACATCTGAATTAAATAAGCAGTGTTCCCTTCTGGGGATAATAGAGAGGGTGTCAGAAACCATGAAATCAGGCCGAGACAGAAGTTCAGTTAAATCACACTTGTTTAATAATAAAAGTAAAAAGAACAAACGTAGTCCAAACATAGCCAAAGTTCAGTAACCGTAACGGATAATCAGCCAAGCCAGAAGTCAGGGATCAATGTAGTGGAACAGCAAGCAGGATCTGGAGCCAGAAGGGATGTCAGCCAAGCAAGTCTTGAACAGGATCACAGGAGATAGTCTCTGTAATGTTGACCAAGGCGAAGGCAGATATCCTCTGGACTGGACGGCTTGAGTAGGCAGGACTGACGAGCAGGATATCATCAACAGGTGAGTCACTGTGGAGAGAGATGGGAGCTGACAATTAGCCGACAGCTGAGTGGCCAGCTCAGAGAGGGAAGGGCTGAGCCCAGCCCTGACAGAGGGCTAGCGTGGTGCTGGTAATAACTTTCCTCCTCCAAATCGCCTATTCCCATTGGATAAAAACCCCTGATCATCTCACCAGATATGATGGATATGCAAAAGAAGGAAGGCAGAATCTAGTGCTCTCCGTTTTTAAATGTTTAATTATATATAAAAAAGGTAAGGTATACAACTTACAAAGATGGCACTGTAAGCCGTGCAAGCTGAAAACACATTTCAGAGATAATAGGTCTCAAGATGGCTGCGATGTAATGTCAAATCACAGGCTCAGTCCCCTAGACACGTATCATCAAGACATTGACTTCTTCAGTAGGGGGCTGTGATATAGTAGCGGACAATCTGACACTAACTGACAGTTTTAACACTTATTAGGAACCAGTGACAATAATACAGTGATCAGTGCTAAAATATGCACTGTCAGTGTACTAATGACACTGGCTGGGAAGGGGTTAAACATCTAGCGTGATCAAAGGGATAATTCTGTGCCTAGCCAGTGTTTTTGTGTTACTGTGTGCTTCCTTCTCTAAGGGATGTGATGGATTTTATTCCCTGCTTTGCAGGGACCCAAAACACATCACTTCCCCCCTGTCAGAAAGGAGCTCTGCCTTGTTTACATAGGCAGAGCTCCATTCTGTGTGTCTCTCTCTCTCGCTTTCTATACAATGATCGGCGGGTGCCGGCAGACATTCATTGGCTGGCACCTGCTGATTGGCTTCTGTTATGACAAATTGCAGTAGACGCAGTGAGCTGGCCCCCTGCCAGGAAGTGCCAGATCACGTACTGCATCCACAAACCAGTCCAGCGCACTACTAGTCCCAGCTTTCAGTGTCCAAAGTCCAATACACCAACAGGCTATGGGTGTATAGTACAGGGCCATTCAAACCAGAGGATCCTGCAGCCACCAGAAGAGACCTGGGGAGATTAGTGATCTAATACAATTTACAGAATAAAAAGAAACCGTACACTCACGTGTGAAGCTTTTGACAATCTCCTGCTCCCTGGCTGGCACCCGGAACCCGAATCTGACAAATGCCAAAACTATCATTGCCCGGCATCTGACAACGCTATCGCTGCCTCGTGGGAGGCTCTACACACTGTTGAAAGGAGGAGTGAGGGGGCAGTGCAAGGCGGGTGTGGTAACGCGTTTCAAAGGTACATTCCTTCTTGGTTATAATCTGCCCCTTCTG
This sequence comes from Aquarana catesbeiana, assembly GCA_037953035.1. Taxonomy (NCBI): domain Eukaryota; kingdom Metazoa; phylum Chordata; class Amphibia; order Anura; family Ranidae; genus Aquarana; species Aquarana catesbeiana. The sequence goes on from JBBHAA010001838.1 coordinate 1,142,001, forward strand.
CCCCTATGGCTAGAAAATGGCCCTATATAGGGTTGGATTGGCCGATAGTTAGCACTGTGTGTGGCCGGTGGCAGCTAAAACAATGTATCAAACAGTACAATATCACTCTTGGCTTGCATGGGAGAGATGCTGAATGAACTGGGCAGTAACAGTGTAACAAACAATCAGCCCACTACTACTACAAGTTTGATAAACAGTGAATGGGAAGGTAACAAATATATGGTTGACCCCTATATGACCATGCCATGTTAGAAAGGCGGTAAACAAAGTGCTAATAAATGACAGAGATTACCCCCTTTTTCAAGTGGTTCTAAAGCCTCAAGGTTTTTCACCTTAATGCATTCTATTCCCCTCTCTTATTCTCACCTGAGCCCGATCCGATCCATCAGTGTGCACGAGAGCAGCGGCTTACACCGTTGTATCCCTTCTTATTGAGCAGATTGATAGCAGCCATTGGCTCCTGCTACTGTCATTCAAATGCTGTGATAAGGGGGCGGGGCTGGGTCAGCTGGCCTGTGTCAATAGACGCAGAGTGGGTGGCTTGGAAGCGAGCCCACGTGGGTACCCCCCAGGGTCTGTGGCACTCGCCAAACAGGAGGGGCCTCGAGCACTGGCAGGGGGACCCCAGAAAAGGAGGATTGAGGCTGCTCTGTGCAAAATTAATTACACAGAGCATGTAAGTGTAACATGTTTGTTATTTTAGTTAAAAAAAATAAATAAATAATGAAGGTTTAATCTGACTTTACCCTCCTCCCGGCCGCCGGATGGTCAAATGACGGCGGTGCGGGATCACAACTTGTTCTGGGCTGATGTCATATGATGTCAGCCCAGTCTCACCGCGATCACTTGCCCGCGGTGGCGTGCAGTGTTCGTGTACGTGCCCTGTTCCTAGGACATGGCGCAATCCCAAACTCAGTAAAGAGCCGAAGACACGACTCTTTACCCATGTGATCAGCTGTGTCCAATGAAAGCCGATCACATGTAAACATGGAAGTGCCGTTTATGGGCTCTCCTCGGCTCAGACTGCCGGAATGTGAGGAGAGGAGAGCCGATCAGCAGCATCTCGTCATAGGGGAGACTTGTACAGGTAATCAGGGCACTGATCATCAGTGTAGCCCCAACAGTGCCCATCAGTGACACCAATCAGTGCCCATCGGTGACACCAATCAGTGCCCATCAGTGATGCCAGTCAATGCTGCCTTTTCAGTGCCCATCAGTGACACCAATCAGTGCCCATCAGTGATGCCAGTCAATGCTTCCTTTTCAGTGCCCATCAGTGACACCAATCAGTGCCCATCAGTGATTCCAGTCAATGCTGCCTTTTCAGTGCCCATCAGAAACACCAATCAGTGCCCATCAGTGATTCCAGTCAATGCTGCCTTTTCAGTGACCATCAGTGACACCAATCAGTGCCCATCAGTGACACCAATCAGTGCCCATCAGTGATGCCAGTCAATGCTGCCTTTCAGTGTCCATCAGTGTCAGCTCATCAGTGCTATCTGTGCCGTGTTTCATTGCCTATCAGTGCCCATCAGTGTGGCATATTAGTGTCTCCTCATCAGTGCCACCTTATCAGTGCCCATCATTGCTGCCTCATCAGCACACATCAGTGAAGGAGAAAAAAAATACTTATTTACAAAATTTACTGAAAGAAACTAAGAAACTTTTTCTTTTCAAGGTTTTCTGTATTTTTAATTTTTTTTTTTGCAAAAAATAAAAACCCCAGTGGTGATTAACCACTTCAGCCCCGGAAGATTTGGCTACTAAATGACCGGGCCATTTCTTGCGATTCAGCACTGCATCGCTTTAACTGACAATCGCGCGGTCGTGTGACGTTGGACCCAAACAAAATTGACCTCCTTTTTTCCCCCACAAATAGAGCTTCCTTTTGGTGGTATTTGATCGCCTCTGCGTTTTTTATTTTTTTCCGCTATAAACAAAAAAAGCGACAGTTTTGAAAAAAACACAATATTTTGTACTTTTTGCTGTAATAAATATCCCCATTTTTTTAAAAAAAAAAAGCAATTCTTTTCTCAGTTTAGGCCCATATGTATTCTTCTACATATTTTTGGTAAAAAAAAAATCGCAATAAGTGTATATTGATTGGTTTGCGCAAAAGTTATAGTGTCTACAAAATAGGGGATAGATTTATGGCATTTTTATTTATTTTTTTTGCTAGTAATGGCGGCGATTTGCGATTTTTATCATTACTGCGACATTATGGAGGACACATCGGACAACTTGGACACATTTTTGGGACCATTGGCATTAATACAGCGATCAGAGCTATAATAATGCACAGACTACTGTAAAAATGTCACTAGCAGTGAAGGGGTTAACCCTAGGGGGCGATCAAGGGGTTAATTGTGTTCCCTGGGAGGTGATTCTAACTGTAGTGGGAGGGGACTGACCTATAGGAAATGACAGATCGTGGTTCCTAGCTAATAGGAACACACGATCTGTCATTCCTCTGAGAGCAGAACACGGATTTGCGTGTTTACACACACACTTCCGTGTTCTGTGGTTCGTGCTCGCGATCGCTCGTGGCTGGTGGTTATGGCGACTGTCGTCCACAAGCATCGGCACCCCCCGCTGTGCAGCGGGCGTGTGCGCGCGCTGCTGCTATCCCGATCCCATGAGCCGACATACAGGTATGACGGTTCGCGGGATCGTGCCGACCTGCCGCAGTATAATGACGGCGGCTGGTCGGCAAGCGGTTAATTACCACCAAAAGAAATCTCTATTTGTGTGAAAAAATGATAAAAGAAAGTCATATGGGTACAGTGTTACATAGTTACATAGTTAGAAAGGTTAAATAAAGACACCAGTCCATCCTGTTCAACCTGAGTGAATGTGGGTGTGTGTCTACAATTGTTCCTATCCCTGTACATTGCACACTCACATCGGTCCCTACCCTCAATCCAAGGTCCCATTCATATACTAGGACCAATTTTGGACAGAAGCCATTTAACCTACCAGCATGTCTTTGGATTGTGGGAGGAAACTGGAGGACCCGGAGGAAACCCACACAGGCACAGGGAGAATATGCAAACTCCAGGCAGATGGTGTCATGGTTGGGATTCGAACCAGCGACCCTTTTTACTGCTAGGCAAGAGTGCTACCCACTACACCACTGTGCCACCCACTGCACCACTGTGCCACCCACTACACCACTGTGCCGCCCACTGCACCACTGTGCCGCCCACTACACCACTGTGCCACCCACTGCACCACTGTGCCACCCACTACACCACTGTGCCGCCCACTGCACCACTGTGCCGCCCACTACACCACTGTGCCACCCACTGCACCACTGTGCCACCCACTACACCACTGTGCCACCCACTGCACCACTGTGCCACCCACTGCACCACTGTGCCGCCCACTACACCACTGTGCCGCCCACTGCACCACTGTGCCACCCACTACACCACTGTGCCGCCCACTACACCACTGTGCCGCCCACTACACCACTGTGCCACCCAGATCGTGCAATTGTTATTCAAAGTGTGACAGCACTGAAAATTGGCCTGGGCAGGAAGGGGGTGAAAGTGCCCGGTATTGAAGCGGGTTAAACACAGATGTAATGTAAAAAATCCATTATCAAATAAATAAATAAAAAAGCCTGATCTATAGAAATGAATTCTAAAATCATGTTAGTGATTTACATATCCGAATGGTAAAACAATCATAAAGTACATAGTACATCATATGATGAGGTAATAAATAGTTCATCATGCATATTATATACTGATGAAAATGAATACATTATTATCATCATCCTATAAATGGACATTGTGCTGATTGTCAAGAACTTTTACATGCGTGTGTACGATTTTATTTTATTCAATAAATTATATTACATAGCTAATGAGGATCTTATATCTTAAACTTAATTGTGTAATGTAGATGACATTTCTGAAGTTGCATTTGACCTTTCTTGGCTTTATATCTCTTTGGCCCTGTTGGAATGCATTGGTGTTGCAGGCAAAGCAGGTCAACCTCAGCATTTTGCTGTATGTGCATTAACTAACGTCACTAACACCAACATTGGTCCTAATAGAGATTGATAAAGAATGTTCAATTAAATTGTAACGTGTGCTCATCCTTATTTGAAAAAAAAAAAAACATAATATGATTGACACAAGAAATTGACCATGTCCTCCCTTCTGTTCTCTTTCAGATCATCAGATGCAGTGCGATACAGACAGCGATCATCTTAGTCCTTGTTTTTGTATTCACGTTTGTGTGCTTGTGGTATAACTTCTGTATTTTGCAGTGGTGAAACGTCCCTAGGAAGGTATTTCCCCCATGTAAATAGTACTGGCCCCAGTAGTCGTCGCCTGGGCTTCTTATGGCGTAACAGACCGTCCCCTCTATATACACACCAGTCGAGGTAGAGACAAGTAATGTACTTCTCCATCTGGACTCGCAGTGTTGAGTATCGGCACATTGGTTTGGGAGTGGAGCTGCAACATTTTTTGTTGCTTGATATTGTAGCCTTGTGATGTAAGTGTGGTAGTTATAGTCTGCGATAAGTGTCCTCCAATCGCTGATTGACCGTTGATGAAACTTGTGGAATAGATTAACATAACTATCAGGCATGGTCAAATCAATTCTTAATTTAGATTTGAAAGCCAACACATTTTGGGACGGGGGTTACACAAAACTTACTTCTTCAAGGCTTTGGAGAAGCTGCATGTTGTTTAAAATATTTGTTATTTTCAGTGCCTGATATCCAGGACCAGCTAGGGTCCAGGGGTAGGCAACCTCGGCCCTCCAGCTGTGGTGAAACTACAAGTCCAATGAGACATTATTAAAACAATTTGCTGCGCTTAGTGTTAATTAGGTTAATAATGTCAGAAACCATGAATCAGACCGAGACAAAAGTACAGTTAAATCACACTTGTTTAATAAAAAAGTAAACAGAACAAACATAGTCAAAAGATAGCCAGAGTTCAGGAACCGGAACGAATAGTCAGGCAAGCCAAAACGTCAGGGAGCCGGAGGTGAGTGTAGTAAAACAGCAAGCAGGATCTGGAGCCAGAAGGGATGTCAGCCAAGCAAGTCTTTTAACAGGAATGCAGGAGATAGTCTCTGTGATGTTGACCAAAGTGAAGGCTTGGAACCACTGGGCTGAACAGCTTAAGTAGGCAGGACTGATGAGCAGGATATCATCAACAGCTGAGTAACTGTGGAGAGAGATGGGAGCTGGCAATTAGCTAACAGCTGAGCGGCCAGCTCAGAGAAGGAAGAGCTGAGCCCAGTCCTGACAAATATGCACGCATATATATATATGATACAGTCCCAGTAGGTGATGATATAAGGTGCTCGTGCTTGGATGACGTATCTATGTGCAGATGTGCTCAGACTGGTTGCCCCACATGGATGTGCACTCACCCCTAGATGTTGACCACCTATCTCTAGTATGGTTTCTCAAGCGTGTGGAGATACCCCTGTAGAAGTCTGTTGACTGATGTCTCATGCAGAAAAAACCTCACATAGATGGATGCAAATGACAAAAAAATATCCTCATTGCGCAGTGCCATTACAAACGACTTTATTTGGTAAAAAAACAATTTAAAAATTTCCACTCACATTTAAAAGTGCCTATAGTCCTGGCACCCGGCGTGTTTAGCAGGTGATTATATTATGGGGTAATCGGCCCACTCATGGATGACACCTGTCCGGGAAATCGTCCGCAGAGTACAGCTGATGCTCTCAGGTGCACACCTGTGCACAGGTGCCAACAGGGTATTCACAGAACAGCCACGGGCGCATCAGTAAATGCGCGTGAGCGACGCGCGCATGCCTGTCACCAGAACTGGCGCCAGACGGCCTATTTTTGGTTGCTGCTTGGTCTACAGCGTGTACCTGAATTCTTGTTAGCTGTGTTGACTCCTGATTACCGTTCCGGCCTGCTACCTGACTACTCTCCTGCCTGCTGTTGTACCTGATCTGCCTAGCTGTTGCCAAATCAGCCTGTGACCTGACTACGTTCCTGACAGCTGCGACATCTGATCTGTCTCCCTGATGCCGAGACCTGCCAGTAATCCAGCTATGCTCCTGTCTGCTACCAGTCAAGTCCAGCTGCCCACCTGTGTGTTCCTGGTAACTACCTACACAGACTTCAGGACTTAGGCACTCTTACTCCACCATGCTCCAGCACCAGCTGTCCCACTACCAGCGGCCCTAGAGCCAGGGTTGTAAGGGAGGCCTTCCTTTACACATCAGGCTCGCCACCAGGTACGTGACAACACCACTTTCGGCGATCGGATTGATTCCCGGGTGTTCATATGGGCGGAAGTATGTCGCGATGACATAGTAAAACCTTGACGTGTTTCGGCCAATTACAGAGCCATCGTCAGGAACTTCAAATTGTTTTTATATTGTCCATTGCTTTCTAGCATTTTTTTCTTACTGCAGCTGGTGTATGGTTGAATAGTTTTTGGTTATCCATAGACGCTAAGGTTTAATTTTTTTTCTTCCCATGAGACATTGCAAGACTTTGACAATCACAGGCGGGACTCCTAGAGGCATGGCGAGATTTGTAGTTTCATCACAGCTGGAGTGCTTAGGTTGCCTACCCCTGAGCTAGACTGTTAAGTAAAGTTAGAAGTGGACAGCAAAAAAAGATGACTCTATTAGGAACACGCACTAATTCCACATTGCTGTTTTTGGAACTGGAACCGACTTCAACAAAAATACTAGACATAGCAGAGCCACTCCAAAGCCCAGAACAAGGGGGATTTGTGTAACCTCTGAAACGCATGGGACATCAATTTTATTATTGAACAAGGTGACCTTACCTGACCGTATTTTTTATCCATTCCTTTGGTGCTCTATTATGTACTGCATTTTAACTCATATATTTACACTTTTTGAAGTATAGCTAAAAATATATTTTCCAATATCCATGTGGTGCAGGCTTCTGGGTCTTGCGGAAATCTTCTGCACAGGGTGCCCAGTCCTCTTCCTGGTCTTTTACTTCTGCTGCTGTAGGGGTTAATAAGTTTGGGTCTCTAGGTTGAACTTAATAGAAGAAGCCTCTCATCCATTGAGAAGAGCCTGTGCACTGACATGGTCTGTGAATAAGAAGAGAATCCTGTCATTCATCAGACTCTCCCCCATTAACAGATAGTATACGCTGCATGTAACACAATGCACAGGCTTTTCCCAATGGATGAGAGGAGGGGTGTGCTTCTTCTTTTGACCTCACTCTGGAGACCTGAACCTTTTAACCACTTAAGGACCGAGCCTCTTTCTGAGATTTGTTGTTTACAAGTTAAAAACAGTTTTTTTTTTGCTAGAAAATTACTTAGAACCCCCCAAACATTATAGAAAAAAATTCTAGCACCCTAGAGAATAAAATGGCGGTCATTGCAATACTTTCTGTCACACCGTATTTGCGCAGCGGTCTTACAAGCGCACTTTTTTTTGGAAAAAATACACTTTTTTAATTAAAAAATAAGACAACAGTAAAGTTAGCCCATTTTTTTTATATTATGAAAGATAATGTTACGCCGAGTAAATTTATAACCAACATGTCACGCTTCAAAATTGTTCCCGCTCGTGGAATGGCGACAAACTTTTACCCTTAAAAATCTCCATAGGCGACGTTTAAAAAATCCTACAGGTTGCAAGTTTTGAGTGACAGAGGAGGTCTAGGGCTAGAATTATTGCTCTCATTCTAACGATCGCGGCGATACCTCACATGTGTGGTTGGAACACCGTTTTCATATGCGGGCGCTGCTCACGTATACACTCGCTTCTGCACGTGAGCTCGGCGGGACGGGGCGCGTTTAACATTTTTTTTCTTATTTATTTTACCTTTTACTTTTTATTTTTACACTGTTCTTTAAAAAAAAATGTGTCACTTTTATTCCTATTACAAGGAATGTAAACATCCCTTGTAATTGAAAAAAAAGCATGACAGGTCCTCTTAAATATGAGATGTGGGGTCAAAAAGACCTCACATCTCATATTTACAATAAAATGCCATGAAAAAAATGTTGCCATTTGAAAAAAAAAAATTGCCCTTTTAGAGCTATGGGTGGAAGTGATGTTTTGACATCGCTTCTGCCCTGCAATGATATGGAGACGAGTGGGGGCCACCTTCCCTCACTTGTCTCCATACCCAGGAAGGAGAAGGATCTGATCGCCTCCGCCGATACCAGTGGCTCCGATAAGCCGCGGAGGGCGTCGGAGAGCAGCGGGCGGGGCCTCTCCCGCCGCCGATAAAAGTGATCTTGCGGCGAATCCGCTGCGGAGACCACTATTATCGGAAACTGGACCGCCCGCTGAAGAAGAGGATAGCTAGCTGCTGCCATAACAAAGATATCCCTCTTCAAAGTTAGGACGTATATCGGCGTGTGGCGGTCCGGAAGTGGTTAACCCTCGCAGCCCCAGAAGTTCACCAGTAAGAGGACTGGACACAATTTCCACAGGATCCAGTGGCCTGAACGGTGTGTGGGACATCCTTCAGTACAGGTAAGCTAGGTCACTAAAACTGTAGGGAATACATCATTTAGATAAACTTCAGCTTTAGGAATGGGAAAGATGAGCAATTTTTTGAAAGCTCCTGCAGCATCCCTGGTCATATTTTAATTACTGCAGGGATGCAGTTGAAGACTGACAATAGTTTATATTCTGGACATGTTTCCATGGAAATGAAACATATGCAAAGGTCTATAAAAGTACACTACTACTACAAGTACTAATAAACCAAGAATCACTTAGAGGGTCACTCATCTCAAAGCTCATATTCCAGTCATAGGTAGAGTCTGGTGGCCTTATGAACCTTTAACCTCTTACCTTTCCTTAGGACTCATGATTTCTCTGCCAAAGATCCTGGCCTATATCTTATGTATGTTTTATATTGTATTCATTATTTTCTTAATAAAAATTGTGTATACATTTTGTACTCATTAGTTGTGTGTTTTTCTTTCTATAAAGTCTTATTTTTTTCCTAAGTTTTTAAAATGTGATTATAATGAGATGCGCAATGTATGGGTGTTTGTTGTTGGTGGTGGTGGTGTTGGTGGTGGTGGTAGTAGTATATAATATAATAATGAGCTGACAACTCTGCAGTGGGTTAAACTAGAGAGCAGGAGGTCTTGGGAGGAACGAAGAGAACGCTGTGGTTGGTATCTTGAGACCAGGCTAGTGATTTCTTAATTTTCAAAAAAAATTGTGACATAAAATTACAACTTCAAAATGCTCACCATGCCTTTTACTAAATGCCTCAGACTGTCTACTTTCCAAAATACGGGTCATTTGGGGGATATTTGTACTGTCCTGGCATTTTAAGGCCGTGGGGAATGATATAAGCCATCAGTATAGGATTGATCAATTTTCAAATCTACTCTATGAGTAAGCATTTAAAGTGGAAGTAAACCCATCCATAAAACTGTTTTATTTCCGGCACGTGCCGGAAATGTAACATTCCGATTGGTTGTGCTCTCAACCAAACTGCCAAACCATCCAATGGCTGGTGTCATAACTGATCACATGTGCAGCATCATGGCAGTTGTAGATTAAACAGAGGCAAAGATGGCAGCTTCCTTGGCTGAAAATGATAGGGGGGTTTACTTACACTTTAATTTAAGTGTGAAACGCGTCAGATGTTCTGTACCACCCACAGTGGTGCCCTGTGTACCCCATGATCCTGTTTTACAAATAAAGACAAACATAATTTATTCCGGTGTGCGGCTGTCCAGATCTCTTCATCCATCCATACCTGCATAAGTGCCAATGGTCCCAAAAAACGATCTGTTCATCGCATTGTCGCAGTTCTGCTAAAAATCGCAGATCACCACCATTACTAGTAAAAAAAAAATAAAAAATAATAAAAATGCCATAAATATAACAAAAATCTTTCCCATAGTTTGCAGGTGCTATAACTTTTGCGCAAACCAATCAATATATGCTTATTGAGAAGAATATATATTGGTCTAAACTGAGGAAAAAATTAGTTTTTTAAAAAACTTTTGAGGATATTTATTATAGCAAAAAAGTTAAAAATTTTTTTTTTTTTTCAAAATCGTCGGCCTTTTTTTGTCAATAGTGCAAAAAATAAAAACTGCAGAGGTGATCAAATACCACCAAAAGAAAGCTCTATTTGTGGGAAAAAAAGGACGCAAATTTTGTTTGGGTACAGCGTCGAACGTCCGTGCAATTGTCAGTTAACCACTTAAGCCCCGGACCATTTGGCTGGCCAACGACCAGAGCACTTTTTGCGATTCGGCACTGCAACGCTTTAACTGACAATTGCGCAGTCGTGCGACGTTGCACGCAAACAAAATTGACATCCTTTTTTTCCCACAAATAGAGCTTTCTTTTGGTGGTATTTAATCACCCCTTTGGTTTTTATTTTTTGCACTATAAACAAAAAAAGAGTGACAATTTTGAAAAAAAAACACATTGTTTTTTACTTTTTGCTATAATAAATATCCCCAAAAAATATATAAAAAAAACAAATTTTTTCCTCAGTTTAGGCCGATATGTATTCTTCTACATATTTTTAGTAAAAAAAAATGCAATAAGCGTATATTGATTGGTTTGCGCAAAAGTTATAGCGTCTACAAAATAGGGGATATATTTATGGCTTTTTTATTATTCTTTTTTTTTTTTTACTAGTAATGGCGGCGATCTGTGATTTTTATCAGGACTGCGACATTATGGCGGACACGTCGGAACAATTTTGACACATTTTTGGGACCATTGGCATTTTTACAGTGATCAGTGCTATAAAATTGCATTGATTACTGTAAAAATGTCACTGGCAGTAAAGGGGTTAACCACTAGGGGGCAGTGAAGGGGTTAAGTGTATCCTAGTTTGTGTTCTAATTGAAGGGGGGAGGGGACTGTGCAGGGGAGATGACAGATCGCTGTTCATACTCTGTATGAACAGCGATCTGTCAGTTCTCCCCTCAGAAAACCGGAAACTGTGTGTTTACACACAGATCCCTGTTCTCAGTGTTTAACTATCGATCGCGGGAGCCCGGCAGTGATCACGACCGCCGGGCACTCGCACCGGCTCCGTGGGTGAGCAGGAGGAGTGTGCACGCGCCACCTAGTGGCCGTCTATGGTACCGATGTACCATGACAGCGATCCACGCAGCCGAGCCATGTTGCCGCAGTACGACTGCGGCGGCTGGTCGGCAAGTGGTTAAAGTGACACAGTGCCAAATCACAAAAAGTGCTCTGGTCAGGAAGGGGCTAAAATCTTCCGGGGCTGAAGTGGTTATGTAGAGCAACAATTCTTTTTTTCAGATCCTCAGAGAGTTCTTTGCCATGAGGTGCCATGTTGAACTTCCAGTGACCAGTGAGAGAGTGAGAGCGATAACACCAAATCTTTATTTTTTTCCCCAAACACACTTTATTGGAAAGGTATGCATAGTTTTTAAGTTACATACAGTAGTGGTAAGTAACAATACAGTACACAAAATGAGTGTGGTACATCACAGCTCCTAAGAAGAAGCTCACTTAGGTAGTCAATGAATACAAAAGACTACAAATGATAGACTAATGTGTAGCTTAGAACAGGGCGTTGGACCTTGATTTAAGGTAATAACCTGTAGAGAGTATGGAACAAATTTTCCACACTCTGGTGTCTCTATTCAAATCGTTCAGCCTATTGTAGTAAGAATGGTAACCACCTTAGCGGTTTCGGTCAACAGGCCCCTAGCAACCAACGTGGGGGAAGAGTTGTTCGGGTGGCCTAATATGTTGGCATACCGGTACTGTGTTGAGATTAGGGATGAGCCGAACAACCCCCGGTTCGGTTCGCACCAGAACCTGCGAACGGACCGAAAATTTGCACGGACGTTAGAACCCCATTGACGTCTATGGGACTCGAACGTTCGAAATTAAAAGTGCTAATTTTAAAGGCTAATTTGCATGGTATTGTCCTAAAAAGTGTTTGGGGACCCGGGTCCTGCCCCAGGGGACATGTATCAATGCAAACAAAAGTTTTAAAAACGGACGTTTTTTCGGGAGCAGTGATTTTAATGATGCTTAAAGTAAAAAAAAATGAAATATTCCTTTAAATATCGTACCTGGGGGGTGTCTATAGTATGCCTGTAAAGTGGCGCATGTTTCCTGTGTTTAGAACAGTCCCTCCACCAAATGTCATTTTTAAAGGAATAAAAGTCATTTAAAACTGCTTGCGGGTTTAATTTAATGCCGGGTCCTGGCAATATGGATGAAAATCAGTGAGACAAATGGCATGGGTACCCCCCAGTCCATTACCAGGGCCTTTGGGTCTTGTATGGATATTAAGGGGAACCCCGCACCCAAATTAAAAAAAAAGGAAAGGTGTGGGGCCACCAGGCCCTATATACTCTGAACAGCAGTATACAGGCGGTGCAAAAAAGACAGGGACTGTAGGTTTGTTGTTAAGTAGAATCTGTCATTTTGAACTGGTACATTTTTAAAGTGTAGCTCCAGCCAAAAAATCTATTTTAAGATTTTTGGAAAACATAGGGAAGGGTTATCACCCCTGTGACATTTGTTTTGCTGTCTGTGCTCCTCTTCAGAAGATTTCACCTCACTTTCTGTCCCAATGACAAATGTTTTTAGAAAATTTGGGTTTTTAGTGAAACAAGGATTGGTGATAAAGCATCAGTGGAAAGGAGAAATGTTTTTTCCATGTTAACTCTAATGCCCTGTACACACGGTCGGACTTTGTTCGGACATTCCGACAACAAAATCCTAGGATTTTTTCCAACGGATGTTGGCTCAAACTTGTCTTGCATACACACGGTTACACAAAGTTGTCGGAAAATCCAATCATTCTGAACGCGATGACGTAAAACACGTACATCGGGACTATAAACGGGGCAGTGGCCAATAGCTTTCATCTCTTTATTTATTCTGAGCATGCGTGGCACTTTGTCCGTTGGATTTGTGTACACACGATCGGAATTTCCGACAACGGATTTTGTTGTGGGAAAATTTTATAGCCTGCTCTCAAACTTTGTGTGTCGGAAAATCCGATGGAAATGTGTGATGGAGCCTACACGCGGTCGGAATTTCCGACAACATCAGCATTAGGTGCTTGGTAGCTGGTGGTGATCCAAGACTGATTCATTTTTATGAAGGTCAGTCGATTGACCGAGTCGGTGGACAGATGCACCCTGTGATCGGTTACAAAGCCTCCAGCAGCACTGAATGTGCGTTCTGAAAGAACCCTGGATGCAGGACAGGCCAGTAGCTCAATTGCATACTGTGCAAGCTGTGTGTGCTGCCCTTAGGCTGGCCCCTGGAGGGCATCCTGCCTCGTTGGTGATTTGCCTCCTCCTCCTCCTCCTCTCTCCTATCAGGCACCCACGTTGAGTCAGTGACCTCATCATCCCCTCCCTCCTCATCACTGGAGCAAACCTGGCAGTATGCTGCAGCAGGGGGAACATGACTGCCAGATTGCTGTCCTTCTTGGGCACCTCCTCTCTCTGGGCTCATGTTACTGCCTTCATCTAGCTCAGTACCATCATCAGAGCCTTCAAAACGCTGGGCATCCTCCTAGAGCATGTACCCAACACTGTGGTCAAACAGTTTGAGGGACTCCTCAGGAGGAAATGGTGGGACTAGGGAAAGAGTGACTGATGTAAATGAGCCAAGGGAAGAGGCCGCATTGGCAGCTGCTTTGCCAGACAAAGTACCCTGAGCCTGGGTGAGAGAGGATGAGGAGGATGAGGACGGCTTGGCCCTCCACTCGACCAAGTCTTCCGCATGTTGCAGCTCAACATGGCCAGCTGCCGAAAAAAAGGCCAAGCGTGTCCCACGGCCACGTCCTCATGAGGATGCACCGAGTCCACGACCAGCACTGTTGCCTCTAGACACAGAGCCTGCTGGCCCTCTTTTATTGGCTTGTGACTGTCTGCCTCTCCTTTTTGGCCTTCCAGACATACTATCGGCCTGCAGTGAGCTGCACAAAACTGGGATGTATATATATATATATATATATATATATATACCAATTATACTGCAGCTAGCAGAATCAACTGCCTGCCTGTAGTATTATTAGTATGATAACACCTGCACTTGTCCTCAGGTAGCTATACTGTAGGTGCAACTGTGTATGGTACACAGTACAGTAACTTGAAATACGTCTAGAGCCTACACAAGCACCTGGCTGCAGGTAGCTATACTGTAAGTGAGACTGTGTGGGGGACACAGTACAGTAACTGGAAATACTTCAAAGAGCCTACACAAGCACCTGGCTGCAGGTAGCTATACTTAGGTGAGACTGTGCAGGGTACACAGTACAGTAACTGGAAATACTTCAAAGAGCCTACACAAGCACCTGGCTGCAGGTAGCTATACTGTAGGTGAGACTGTGCGGGGTACACAGTACAGTAACTGGAAATACTTCAAAGAGCCTATACAAGCACCTGGCTGCAGGTAGCTATACTGTAGGTGAGACTGTGCAGGGTACACAGTACAGTAACTGGAAATACTGTAAAAACACCTGCCTGCCTGTCAGTATATTAGGAAGAGAAGAACAGGATCTAGCTAAACTGAATACAGTGTATATATATATATATATATACAACACCTGGAATGCATATATATACACAATACACTGTAAGTGCAGCTAACTGACTCGACCTGCCTACTCTGTCTAACTTAAATCAAATGACACTGTCTTTCTCTCTCTATCTCTGTCTCAACGCCGCAACACACTACACAGGGCCGACGTGCAGTGTGGGGCGTGTACTAAACCCCTGAGCCATAATTGGCCAAAGCCTCCATGCTTTTGGCCAGTTACGGCTCTCTGTTCAGACGGCGCTGTGATTAGCCAAGCATGCGGGTCATAGTGCATACTTGGCCAATCATCAGCCAGCAATGCACTGCGATGCCACAGTGAATTATGGGGCGTGACGCGCCACTCAAATTTGGTACGATCGGCCCATATCGTTCGTAATTCGGCGAACGACCGAACACACGATGTTCGAGTCGAACGTGGGTTAGACTCGAACACGAAGCTCATCCCTATTTGTGATGATGGGTGAATGTTAAGTGAGGTGTGAATATCTCGGGGCTAATCCGAGGTCAATAGATCTGAATGGAGTCATAGAGTAAAGAAAGGAGAAGAATAGAGAGAAACACCAGCCACTACCTACCTGGAAGTTACCTCATTCCCTAAGCCACTGTTCACCCGGGAATGATGTCATTGCTTGTTCTGTGACTAATAAATGTCCCTACTTTGACCTTGAGATCGTGTGATCGTGAGTCCCTCCAATTGAAGAACGGTTGGAAGCTATGACCAAGCTATGAACAGAGAGGAGATAACAATTCCTGTGACCAGCTGAGGTAATTTTTATTGTTCTTTAGTATAAAAGAACATTTCTCTGCTGATCAGGAGTTTCATTCATCTAAGAATGTATTCTGTTATTACTGCCTGTTGCCACCACAATGAGAGAATTATTGTAAATATCACTTACAGTTATTCCATGTTGTTAATGTGGCCATTCCTAGGCATTTGTATTGGCTAGTGTCATGGTCGCTTTGGCTCAGCGCACACACAACCCAATAAAAGGAAACAATACTCCAGACTTGTTTTTTTTTTCTTTCTTTTGGCGAATGAAACTAATCAGAGAAATTTAGAAAAGTATAAAACTTTCACACCAAATTCCGACCGTCAAGAACGCGGTGACGTACAACACGTACAATGGCACTAGAAAAAGGAAGTTCAATAGCCACTGCACCACCCTTTGGGCTCCTTCTGCTAATCTCGTGTTTATCTCGTGTTAGTAGAAGTTTGGTGAGAGACGATTCGCGCTTTTCAGACTGGTGCTTTTCAGATCGTTTTACTGCTGTTCAGTTTGTCCTTGTGCATGTTACGAGAAATAATAAAGAAATACGTTTTTCAGAACTCTGTGTGAATATCAGCAGCAAAACAACTTCATTATTCTAGCATTCTAAAGCACAAATGAATGCGCTGCATTAAAAGATCACAGAATTTGCAGCGTGAGGAATGTGCTATCTCCATTGCGAATGCTAGTTTTACCAGACCGAGCGCTTCCGTCTCGTACTTGCTTCAGAGCATGAGTCGTTTTTGGTGCGTCGGAACAGCATACAGACGAGCATTTTTTTTCCGATAGTAATTTGTTCCCTCGGAAAAATATAGAACATGTTCTCTCTATCTAAGTCCGTCTGAATTTTTGACGGAAAAAGTCCGATGGGGCATACACACGGTCGGAATATACGATGAAAAGCTCCCATCGGACTTTTTCTGTCGGAAATTCCGACCGTGTGTACACGGCATTAAAAACAGAGATCTCCCCATACCTCTGGCCCTGGTCACAGTGGTTGCAAAAAACTGAAAATATGGGTTATTACCTCCACTGTGGACACAAAAGCAATACAAATGCATTTAGGGTGGGTAAGTTAAGGTCTGTTTGTCTCTTTTAGGGTCCCAACTTGTGAACTCACAAGGACAGAAGGGACAGTGTGGTTTTAAACATATTTGTATCTACATGCAACACAGACCTCTGTTTTTAAAAAGCATATACAGTTTTTAGTTATTAATTTTAGAAAAGAAAGTCTAAAGTTTAATCACTTACTTTTATTTAAATTTAAATGTACATTTTAGATTAGTTGGCATCATTTTGAAAATACTCCTGTATTCAGAACTATATTCTTTAAGACATTAAAGTAGTGGACTAACTTAGTTTAAACCTTACTGATCATCAAGTAAGTCCACCATTAGTAAAGCTTATAAAGCTCATTTTATTGTCTGACTTCTTAAATAATGTTTCTAAGAAATTATCTACACAGTTCAATATAATATTGTAATAAGCTGCGTTTGCATCTTCTGATTCAGAAGTTTTATCTGCTTTAGTAGCATTAGTCTTTTATGATGTGATGTTGTTGCATCATGGATTTGAGTCTGTTAGAACAAGTGGTTGTCTTGGTGTGATTGAATGTTTCTTGGGGATCAGACATGACATGATATCATTAGGGTCAAGAGTTTCAGTTTGGAAATGAGCGGTGACATCTTCAGGGTCTAGTGTTCCAGCCTGGAGACCTGACATCACATCAACAGGGTCAAGATTAGTTCTAGTCTGGGTATTAGAGTTGAAATCTTTAGGGTGAAGAGCTATAATCAGAGGTAACATCTTCAGAACCAAGTGTTCCGATCTGGAGACCCAAAGTCACATTAATAGGGTCAAGACTAGTTCTGGTCTGGGAATCAGAGGTGACACCTTAGAGAAAAGTGTTCCAGTCTGGAGACCAGAGGTGACATCTTTAGGGTGAAGAGTTCTAGTTAGGGGATCAGAGGTAACATCTCCATGACCAAGTGTTCCAGTCTGGAGACCTGAGGTAACATCTTTAGGGTGAAGAGTTCTGGTCCAGATATCAGAGGTGACATCTTTTGGGCTAAGTGTTCCACTCTGGGTATGAGAGGTAACATCTTTAGGGTCAAGAGTTCCAGACCGGATATCAGAGGTGACATCTTCCAGGCTAAGTGTTCCACTCTGGGGATCAGAGGTGACATCTTCAGGGTCAGGTGTTCCAGTCTGGGGATCAGAGGTGACCTGACAGGGCTATGTGTTCCGAAAACATTTATTGTGATTTCTTAAAGTGTTATAGGGGACTTTTGGTTTTCAGCTCCTGATTTGTAGTGGTGTTTTCAATGTACAGTTATTCTTAGAACAAATGTGGGTGTTTCAGAACTAGTTATCAACATTTCATGGCCTGGTGCTGAAGTTTTAATTGCAGCATTACTATCAATGTCCTCTAAAGTAGCAAGTTCTACATCTGCAGATAGAGTATATCCACTGTAAACAGAGTATTAGTCATTTCTGTTGCTGTGATGATGGAGACATGTACAGGAACTGAGAGTGTAGTTTCAGAATTAGGGATGGTGAGGTCTCCTGTTGATGGAGATGTTTCTCGGGGTGTAGGTATAGCAGAATTTGTTTCCAGTATTAAGAGTTACGTATCCCGGAGCTGAGCTTGTAGCTTGAGAGGAAGGTTACAATACTTTCTGTA